>OX376303.1:24690639-25940639 GCA_947369205.1 Cantharis rufa
AAATGTTTTAAATTAAAAAAAAAGTTTGGGTAATTTCTAAGTTTTTGGTTGCATTTTAACGCATACTATTATATCGACCCTACATCATCACTCATCAGTATCTCGCTCAATCAAGTACGATTTTCAAACCAGATTACGTAAATAACTATGTTTAGTTACACATTAATTTAACTTATTTTAAATACATAATTGAAAATGTTCAATTATAATAAATATTAGAAGTAATAAACAATATAATTATTATGTTTATCGGTGATAAATTCTGTGTTTACCTATTAATTAAATTTCGTTAAATATAATTATGTTTTGTGTTCCCTAGCAACCTAACCTCAATAACATTTCAGTAGATAATTTCTTAACCGCAAAAGTAAATTTTATGATTCGTAGTAGTATTTTATAAACATACATATTATTCAAATGTACAGAAATGTAGTAGTACAATATTCATCACATGTGAGTGTATTTTTCACGTATCGCAAAAGTTGTCCAACGGCAAAAATTTGTCAAATACAGTTTTATGATGTTTTTAACTTCAAGATATTTTACGTTATTTTTATCAGCCATTTTTGATATTCGTAAAAAATAGTATATTACAATCCGAGGACGATAAATATCACTTTCTTTAACTTGCCGCATTTAATGTGCACTGTCATTATAGTTTAGTTTTAAATGATTAATATTATTTATTTATCAATTGATCAGTCTTTTTATATTTTTATATAATGTTATAATAATTATATTAAAATAAAATTTACAAAAAATAAAAATATTAAAATTTCAAATCATAGTCATGACCGTAAAGCCCGTAATCCAAGTTCATATCAACCACGCCAAACTATATGAGTATTATACTATAGTTATATAGTACCTAATAGATATTTTGAACACCCTACACCTATACCACCAGGTGTAAGACGAGATATAAAATACTTATGATTGCACATAAACATATCTTAATATATAAAATCCCAGCATGCTGCTGCTCCTGCTCCTGCATCAGCGTGTCATTTTTTGGTAACCTAGAAGCACTTTGATTGTTCAATCAAGTTTCCAACCAATCGGGTCTAGATGCCCGTCCGTGGAAGGGCTTTCCGGCTAGTTTATTATAATAAACATATCTTAAAGAATAACAATGGAAATGATAACAATAGAAAATATATTTTTCTTACAACATAAATATACAATTATTTTAAATTTAAGAATTTTTTTCTAAAATAATGTAAAAAGTTCTTTTCAGAAACTTTAAGAGCTATCTAAAATAAAAATCTAAAATTAGTAATTAATCAAATTTTCTTATAAGATTTTTCCAAGGCTTAAAACAATCTCAACTAAAATAACTTATTATTTATTATGTACAAATTTCCATTTTATTAAATTTTGTGTAATAATGGAAAGGATAATTTAAACGTTTTATGCATTGGTCATTTAACTATAGTTCAGAATTAACCTAACTTCTATTATTTGAACAATAGGAGATAATGCAAGTAAGAGCAATTAATTTTAATTGTCCTTAAAAGGCTTTTAGCTTATTCATTCGAATAAAAAAATTAGAATAAAGTATCTTGTTATACCAATTGCAAAATTATTACTTTTAATACTAATTAAGGTATATTTCTACTTTTTATTTGAACAATTTATTTATAAAATAACTAAATACCAGGATTCTTAAAAAGGAATTAATAGTTCAAGTCAATGGTAGTTAAAAATAGATCTAGGACCTACTTAGTTTTTCAGGTATTCCAATTTCTTCAACAGTAAAAGAGTATTTTAGTTTTATTTAGACTATTTGATGCGTAATACCAAAATCGGTCATGCGTCGAGGCTGCATAGCTCATGTTTCCAACTTCTATTTGCATATACTTAATAAATCGTAAGTCTGACCGAATCCATTACATCACTTTTTGTGAACTTCTTTGTTTGTAAACTTTTTTCATTGAAGTAATATAATTAACGAATACTAAGAGGCCAACAATAACATTATGACATTTTATTTACGCTATTCAACTAAGGTAATGTCATTCAAAGAAATAAACTTTTGAAACAGCAAACACTTCAAAGAGTAAGTTTAATACCCTCCGGTACATATTATGTAGATTATTATTCCACGAATTGATTTATTTTAAAGTACTGGTGGTTTAAAATAAAGTGGTTAAGATTTGTAGATCTTTGTTCTCTGGCAACTTGAAAAAGGATAATTGTAAATTCCATTTGCTTATTTGTTATTGTTTACGTTGCATCATTATTAGTTTTGAATATATTATGTAGTTTCTTCCATATTTTCTGCTTCCTTTGTTAGGAATTCTCTTTTAACGAAAATTACATGCTTTTTTAGTCAGTCAATTCATTTATTAACTTTTTTTATTTTTATTTTTCTTCTGATTTTCTTCTGTGTTACACTTTGTAGATTCTTACATGGATGCGTAAAGGTGAGCTATTGCTCATTATTTTTTCATTGTCATTGCTATTGCTATTGTATATTGTTTCTGCTGGGGCCCTCCACAAACTATGACACACTGTGAATTTAACTTCAACTATTTTTACTAATCTTACTAATCAATGTTGTTACAAATAAATTATAACACAACTACTAGAAAATCTCTATAGTTTAACGTGGTATTCATTGCAAGGCACTGTTAATTTTGAAAATTATTGAAGATTTAAGATATTACGTATTGTGTGTGAAGCAAATTAAAGCAACATAATAGAGTATATTTTGTTCCAATAATATTATATTATTTAAATCTAATTTTGCATCTAAATTTTATAATCCTGAAGGGTTATCCTTAAATTGTCCTATTTTAGTATTTTACTCAACAAAATGTACTTGTTTAGCTTTGTAAAATAAACAAGCCGCTTAATTGTAAAATAAATTTTACCTTCATATTTAATAATTTTAAAATGCTGTACCAGCTACGCGTTTTTCTCTGCAACGTAATTTTAGCACTAATTAACCTACGCTTTTTATTTAAAAAAAGATGATGTTGCATATAAAAATTTTCAATTATGATTTAACTGAAGTAAATTTAACTTTTCATGTTGAGTGGCATATAATAATTAACCGATAAGTTCTTAATTAGATTTATAATGTTGCGTTACTGTTGACCTGAAGTAATTTATTTGCGCAATTTCAAATTATCAATTAACATTAACCTAAAGGGCCGTAATTCTATAAAGTGATTATTCGGGGTACAAATCGCTGTAAAATTATTAGAAATTACGGTAATCGATGTTCGAAAACTTAAACCATAAAGCATATTTTATGCATGAGTGTTTATATGTAACATTTTCAAGAGAACTCTTAAAGCTAAAATGTATTACCAATTAAAAATGAGCTTGGTGTTATCACTGGTCGAGTTACAAGGTTCCAATCATGAACTTCAAGTAAAATAACCAATGATTTTTAAAACATCAACAAAAACAGATGTTAAAAGTCATATATATTACAATATAGGAACATTTGAAAAACATTCGCATTTGTAGTAATTTTAATTGATAACAGAAACATGCTTCAACAATTCAACATGCTTTTTCAGCAAATCTTGAGATTCGTGATAAAGCCCGCTTCCATTGTGTTGATTTTGAACTAAACGCATAGCTTTATTGATCGGATTATAATTTTGTAAAAAAAAGCAGTTAAAACGGGTTAAATTCCTGCAGTAACTTAAAAGTATTAGAACATCGACATAATAAAATCATTTGCTACATTCGTTATGCGCTGCCATTGCGATGTGACGTCATTATCCAATTGAAGCTTTCTCAAGCTGTTCTTAGTTACCCCTATCTTAGCAAATTTACAATTTTTGATAATGGCATCATAGAATACATTCAAATGGTGAGACAATAGTTGAAGAACATATAAAAATTAACCTAATATTTAATTACACCAATGTAGATGAAAATGCTTTTAAATTAAATTTCATTTATTCTATTTAATGAATTATTTAACAATAGTAGCTAAATAGTACTTTACACAATGAGTGGAAAATGAACAGATTACTAAACGAGTAGAAAAATTTAACCACTATAGTTGAATTTTTTTAAGGGAAACCCTTTAGAATTTTCAAAAAACCGATATTTTTTTCTCTTATATTCCGAAAGTATAATATATTAAAAGTATACTGGTAAAAGGAAAAATTGAAATATTACATATTTAGGGAGTTATCGTAAATAGTCGAGAATGCCTGGATCTGCATACTTAATATTACATAATAATATAAACCTAAGTAACTGCATTTTCAAAAAATGCTCGTGCTGTAACTCAAAAAGTTATTGATCGATTAGGCTCAAATTTTAGGAGTCTGTCTTTCTGTCTTATATTATATTATCGGAAGGATAAACCTAAAGTTTTAAAGATTTGGCGCAAATAAATTAATTTTTTGGAGTAAAAATTGTTGAAAAAATAGTCGAAAATTTGACCATTTAGTTAAACAGCCTAGTTCATTTTTGATTTTATACCTTTTTATAATTTTATAGGTTTATCCTACCCGTCAACATGTACATAATTAATTTTAAAAAAATTTGTTTATTTGTATCGGATTAATAGAAAATAAATGATAAATGCAGCTCTTTTCGATGCCACGCACAAGAAGCCTGAAAGAACCATCTACAGAACTGACATTTTGTTAAAAAATATTTAAAAAAATTTTTTTTTCTATACTTTAATACTAAGGTATAACAAAATGATGTTGCAATTTCAAAATGATGTGATTATTTTTTCTCCTGTAAAAAAATTCCCAAAGAATGATTTATTTCCGAACTTCTAAATGGTTTTATCCCTCTTAAGAATAATATAAAAATTTATACTAAACCGATTACCGCAAAACATTAACCAATGAAATTTGTTTGAAATTAGATGTAAATAAAGCGTACATTTTGCTAGTATAAAACTGCCTAATTCTAAACCAATTTCATTGGTTAATTATTTCGATGTCATCGGTTTAGTATACATTTTTATATTATTTAAAAAAAAATTCAACTATAATGTGAGGGATTCTGGAAAGTAGCTGAAATAATTAGTGTGGAAATGATGGCTCATAATAGTAATCATAGCAGCATTTCAAGGAGGTGCAGGGTAGCTATCAAATCTTAGGTCCTCGTATGTATGTATGTCTGTTAGTAGAAATTTATTGGTAAAGCGCAATTTTTACTACTAAAAAGGCACAACCGTTACTAAGACCCACCAATGCAAGATAAAACGTGGAGAAAATAGAAATCCGAGTACTATAATATATCACTAATGCCCGTATTAATAATCATGGATTAATCTGAGATTCAATATTAATTCTTAAAATAGCAGCTGTTGCTACGATACGGTCTATATTCCAGTAATCTCATTGGTAAATCCTAGGATTATCTTGAATCTCCGATTAATCCGTGACTACATATTAATATGGGCATAAGAACACCAATAAACAAGATATGACTCTTGTTTTTCTTTATTATAGTCTTGAAAATGGTTACATAATCGTATCAGAAACGTCGACACAAAGATAATTGTTGTTTGATTGCTGCCCAGTCTACCCAATATTACCTTTTCCATAATCTATAGCTTTGGGCGACATACCTTTTACTCTTAAGATATGACTCGTTTTCACAGATTGACACTGACCTCATGTGCTAACGATTGAGTTTTGTCCACTGAAGGAAATGTTAGGATTATGTGAGCAAATTTGATCTAATTTAGATTTGCATATGAATCTAGGACAGAAACCCTGCCGTGAAGAAAGTATCAAGAGTACTCCCAATTCTCTATGTTCTCTCTATGCTTTTCTTTTTATATTTCTCTCTACCAGCTCTTCCTAGTTCATTACAAACTGTAGATTTCTCTTTTATTCAAGTTGTTATTCAAGGGATCTCCATCTGTTTAGATTTTGTCTGTCTACATGCTTTGCCCAATTCCTAACTAACAAAATAAAAGCTTCAGCAATGATCACGATAGGGGAACCATTAATTATGTAGAAGGGTTATATATGCTTCGATGGCGCATGTCAATTTTAGCAAATATATTAAACTATTAATACATGCAACTTCTCAGGTTGTCAAGCATTTTTTCGAAATTTGGCTCTCTCGCGCTATCTGTTGAAATGAGTAGCACCTAGTAGCATATTAAGTAACATGATAGAATGATATACTTAACCCTACTCTGCGTTATGAATGACATTTTGGTCGATTTGAGTGAAATCGCACTATCAATTCACTTGATGCGTAAAAAAACTGTGACACAATACGTCAAAAGTAGGTGCTACTCATGCCGCTAATCGCTAAAGGCGCCACATATGCAATATTCCTACAATTTGGCGAAGTTGTACGATTTTAGTGGCATTGCTCACATAACCTTAAAATTTATTTAACTTCCAAACTGCTTGCGTTTATAAAACCCGCTATTATAAGTTTAGGAACTTTTGTTAGTCAAGTATGCCTGTACATTTGTAAATACATCTGTGTACTACCAAAATATTTAAAATTGTAATCCTTATTTTTGTTAAATAAACATGTTAATAAATTAATATTATTATAATATTTTAGTTTAAAAATAAAATATTGCATTTTATTTGGAAATGAATTTTTAATTCTAATTTATATTTTCAAGTAAAATCAAATAATATCATATTTATCCAGAAATCAGTTTATTTCTCATTTATTTATTTGTTAATTATTATTTATTTTTGTGCAAATAAAACACTACAGTTTCTCACTAGAAAGCGAAATCTTTCATAACTTCTGCATAAACCAATATTGTTGTGCTGCGTTTGGTGCAGTGCAACTAAAATGCTCTTGAATGTGTCAATCAGTTTCTAATTTCTTATACTCTGCGTTAAGTAGCGTAATGTTTTATAATTTTATCAGTTTTCAAAGTTACCTTTTTTTACAGGTTTATCACGCACTGAACGTACCTCAAGCAAATTGAAGCATTGATTTTCTGTAGGAGCGTTTAGTTTAATAATCCTTCTTGGCGCTCAAACTAAAGTGCATAAGGCACACGTAACATCTAATCGCAAACAACCGTGACAGTTTAATAAGCAAGCATTCCCTGCACGGAAAGCCCGGGAGACATAGTGTGAATTTTTAAACTCAATATAAATTAGAAATGTCATTCTTTTTCAAACATTTTTTCTTAGAATAGTGTAAACGAAACTATTGGTTTCTCTTTGAAGATCTCTGAAAATATTTTGTAATAATTCTGGTATTCCGGTTGCACGGAGGATCATTGTAATATGATAAGCCGATTGTTTTTATTTTCAGCCACTCTAACGAAATATATATTTTATTTGTGAACAACACTGAAAATAACACAAATAAATTAAATTACATGACGTATAGTAGTAATAATTGTTATATTATGTAGTTCCTAACCTACATATAATTAATTTTATCCACTTCTATGGTATAATGGCAAGATAAACCCTTACCTAGTTGTTGCAATTTTTACTTTCCTCTCTTATATTGTATTATGCCACGCTAATTTATTCATTAAATATATCTGCAATCTTTTGTTGCAAATATCTGGTACTCTTTTTAAATATTTTGCATGCAACCCGAAACATTAAAAACATTAAGGTAGAGGTATAATTGCAGCTAAAATAATCTTTTGGAAATCCTTACAATTTTTTTTTTTTCTAAATTATGTCACATTTTACTAAGTGATTAATAAGCTTCGTAACGCCCTTGTTAAATAATATACTATTTAATTGAAATTTAATGCGTTTTTCAATTTTTTTACATATGTAGATACTACATTATATAATTTTAAAAAAATACAAAGCAATAGAAGTGAGTGGATTGTACTAATTTACTAATTTAAAGCAATTAAAATGTTGGGTGAATAGTTGATTTTGCGGTCAAAAAAACACGGAAAAAATCTGACTTTTCGGGATCTTTATTGTCCCATTTTCAAGGCTATAAAAACAATAAAAATGAAATTAAAATTAAAATAAGAATGCAAAGACAAGTACAAAAGAAAAACAAAAACAGCAAAAATAAATTAAAATTACAAGTTTTGACAATCCAAATTAAAGAAAATACAAAAGATAAAACTACAAAAGAAAAACATAAATAATTATGCTTATTAATTATTTTATAATAATAATTATGCTTATTTATGTTTTTCTTTTGTAGCTTTTTTTTAGTTTTGATATTTTGTATTGTCATTTTAACTTGTAATTTCAATTTTAAAAATTTTAAAAATAATAATTTATACACAATTACAATTAATTTTTTAAACAGGGCATAATTAAGATCCTACCTTTAAATTAATTACTTCAAATCTTAAAATTCGTTATTTAAGTTCAGATATAATTTAATTACCCGTGATTTGCAAAAAGCCATTTTTAGGCTTTCGCACGGTAATGTGTAATTTTTTTCAATTTCCATTTTTTCTCTTTTTCTAGTTCTATTAAACATTAAAATTAAATTTCAGTTTTTTCCAGGGGGTAAAGTGCTTTTTAAAAAACACTACAATATATGTATAATACTGGAAAAATGTTTATTAAAATTTTCACACTGTTTTCTCACTATGCTTAGTTATGTTTGAGCCTATTTAAAAATATACGAAAGCACACTCTTACAATATAAATAATTCCCTTTATTTCCATTTTGATGTGTAATAATAATAAAATTAATTTAATATTTCAAATTTTCTATCGTAATCTTAAATTCAATTTAAATAACCATTATTCTTTTGAAACATTAAGGAATATTAAACTGAACTGACGTTCTCCAGAGGTAAAAAGAATCATTTACCAAAGTTAACGTAAATTTAGACATGCTGATAGAATAAGTCAATAATCCAATAAAGCCAATGGTACCTAATTGTTTTCAGTTTAATTACAAACCCGTAATATACAAGTTGTTTTATGCATACCTTCATTAATAAATGTATTTGACTTAATTAGTTATTCATTATTCCAACTTAATCAATGCACTGTAGTAAACAATTAATATCAAATTGCTTTGTGTGCTTTAAATTAGATTTGTGAATACTTTCGAATTACCTACACATTTTCATGAAAGATTTTCACACCTTGCTATCTAAATTTTCATAGTAAAATATGAATTTTCTATGAATTATAGTTTCTGGCTGAAGTATTTCATATAAAAGAATTGGTTACCAGAAAAATTGCTAACTTCAATAAGAACAATCGCAAAATTGTTATGAATTCAATTTGTGTTTCACAATCAATTTTAAATTTAATTTATCAAAGTGGAAATGAATTTTATAAACAAGTGTCAAAACACAAAATTTAGTTGTAAATGCGACAAACTTGAAATATAAAATTGGTCAATTTGCGTAAGTAAAATTCAGTTTGGAGAATAAAGTTTAATCTACGCCTCTTTATTAATATGCAGCAGCTGTAGCATTTCGACTAAGAACTCTGGGATATAAAAATTTATTTTCTTTATTCTATTGTAAGTTTTCTCTTTAGTTTCAATACGAATAAGTTAATCAAATTACTCGCAACGTGTCTTCAACAATGTTCAAATTTTCTCTTACACTTCGGAACATTTTTACTAAATGAAGCAAACGTTAAATCAACCATTGTAGCATTCTCAAAATCTGATTGAATATGAATAGAAAATTACGTTTTATTTGCAGAAAAATAGAATTCTTTTCAAGTTAAGTAATTTAAAAATTTGAATAACTTAATTACTCTTAGTTGATTCTCTCTGAAATAAAATCGCGAATAAGATGTGTTTCTTAGTTTGAATGTCTTTGTTCTTCGTATAACCTATTTTTGCTTATCTGTTTAGGTTTGTTGTTTGTTCTTAAAGTGATAGACAAGAAGATAAAATTTAACTATAAACTCAAACTTACTACGTTAAAAGTTAAAATAAAATTTACGCCAAACACTTTTATCTTAATTTTGATTACTCCTTTTTAAAATTTAATTTAAAAATAATTTCTTGCAGCATTTTCTAACTTTGTTTTCATTAAATTTTTAAACCAAGCTTACGTTAACGTTTACGTACCTGCGAAACTAAATTAATCGTACAACTTGATCAAGTTTTGTCTTTTGCGTTTTCTTGCATTAGATTTCTATATTTTGAAATTAATTTTCTTTTAAACAAATTTTGACAGTTTAATTTAATTTTGAGTCTCGGCGTGCGCACTTATTTTGTTAATTTTACCGAAAAAATACGTTTTTTAAATGACAACGGTCATTAACTTGTTATTAAATTAAAATTTAAAAATTAATAAGCTACTTATAGTAAAATAGTACAATTAAAGCATTTCACTGAGATTTTAAACAAGGGGGTTTTGTAAACTCTCCTAGTTTATAGTCAGATTATAACCCGGCTTAATTCTTTTTGTTAATTCTAGTTGGTGTCGAGAGATTTATTAGGTAACGAGATTATCAAGGCTTAGATAGGCTTTAGGACATTATCCTTTAATTTAATAAAAATGAAATAGGTACATAAGAAGCAATAATGTTTTTAAATAACACGAATATTCACAATTTTTTTGAAAATGTATTCAGGAAAACTTATTTAGAAAAATAAATTGAAAGTTTTGAGTACATTGTAATTACATATATTATAAAAAGTCGATAAGAAACTTGATTATTGAAGGTAAGATTTTACTAAAATCATAAATTTATATTATGTTTGTGCAGTGGAATTATTTGTAAGAATCTCGTATAATAATCTTTTTGTACTATATTCCAACAAACTTTTAAAACAAAAAAAAAACCTCGGAAAATATGTCAACTAATTTGATAAAAATTTGAATAAACCAATGAACATTGAGTTATTTCTCAAGTACATTCTGTTGTAAAAGTTACAAATCATTGTGTGTCAATTGTTATTGTGCTAGTTTTTTGTCTTGTTCGTTTTCGTGTTATTCATATATTAATAGCTTTATTGTCTACAGAAAAGTGTTCTTTTTAGAACAAATCTTCACAGCTATATTTAATAAATCAATTTAATTAAACATTATTTGGCAAGTACTTTTTTAGGTTAGAATGCACTTTAATTTTCTTTTGAGTGTACATATTTAAATACACCAGCGCCAGCCACGCCCCTTCAGAGCTTTTCTTAGTGTGGTTGAACTATGTATGTATCCTAGGATTACTGCATAGTAATTCAATTATAAATTTTTTTTAGTTGTCACGTAATTTCAATACATTATAATTACTCAAGTATATAATACATAATATTAATAACAAAATTTATGATGTTTTGTAAAGATTCTAAACAGAAATGGTAGTTGTCGATGATAATTTGTATTGTTTTTGCGTTAAGCAAGAAATTGTGACCCAATGTGGACAGTTATTGATTTTAAGATGTAGATTTAAATTCACAAAATGTATTCAATTACAAAGACGTGAAATAAGGTGGTTATACACAAAGCCTGGTTTACAACCAGGCAATCTTGATCCGGAGGTAATGGATTTGGAAACCTGGAGATTCTCTTACTCAGCGTAGTCTGCACAGATTTTGCAATAGGCAATGTTGTGACCAGTAGCTGGCGTACCTACTGCAGCTACAAACAATCTTCATTCAAAGCATAGGAGCTCTTGAACTTGAAAGTTTCTTGATTTTTGTCCTCGTAGTCCAGTCAATGAGGGTATTTGGGTCCGAATTCTGTCCTAAAGCATCGATTTTCTTGAAATTTTTACAGTAGGTTGGAAATAGCTCACAAAGGAAAGTCTACCCTATGCGAAAGTATGCTTTTATCTTGGGGAACGGTTCCCACCTCTTCTCAGGGGTGGAAAATTTTTTGGTCAAAATAACCAAAGGAGTCAATAAAGGATCTAATTTTAAGCAAAAAATGTTCTATAAAGTTTTTTATAAAACTGAATACTGTTTGAGTTATTCAAGATTGAAAACTTGCAATTTTTATTGAAAAATTACACCTTTTTGAACGGTTTTTTTGGAATAACTCAAAAACTATGCGTCTACTAAAAAAAAGTGTTATAAACATAATTGTAACTTATAAAAAAACAAAGATATTCATTTTTTTATAAATATCCTAGATATAATACAAAGCGAGATATGGTTGACGAAAGGAGACTTTGTTCTTTGTGAATGCTCAAATCGATGCATTCAACTTAAAATAACGGACAAACGACCGATTTTACGCGTATAATGCTATGAACATTTTTTGTAGTACTTGAAAAAACCTTTAAAATGACCACTGCTAAAAGTCGATTACGTTTAAACCAAGAGAGATACAATTCAAAAAAGACTGACCCCTCAAATTTTTAAGGAAAAAATGAGCAGTATAATTAACCCCACGTTCACCATAATTGAAGTACATCATTTTCCTTCTAAAGTACCTTTTATTTTAGTGTTATGTATATGCTGAAAAAGTTTGACTGGTTTAAAATGCATACTTTTTGAAAAAAAATACGATCAAAGTGTAGAGCGCATTTTTCGATTTTCTGAAAAATCTGTCTTTCTGTTCGTGTAACTCAGAAATGATAAGAGATACTTAAAAAAATTTTCAGAACAAAAATATTGTGTTTTTTTAACAAATATTTTGTTTTTTTTTATTTTTGTAGCATAAAAACTGATGGAGATATCGACACTTTTAGTTGGGTAGCTAGCGCAAGTACCACCTTTCTTGCGCTTTTAACCCTTTACCTTTTAAAAACTTTAGGTTTTCAAATAATGTAATCAACATGATTTTGTAGCCCTTGAAATTTCCTTTAAAATGGTTTTAGAATGGATACGGTATCTTTAAAATGAAGGAAGTTATTGTAAAAAAACCAAACAACTTTTTTTTCCAATTTCGAAGCCTATATACGAATTTTAGAGCAGATGTGTATTGATATGATCTCCGTATACCGACTATATATGCACTCTTTCTCTCTCTCTGCCCCCCCTTTCTCTGCAGTTGTTGGTGAAAAGTGGAATTTATATATACATGCGTGCACGCTTGCGTGTGTGGGGTGTTAGCATATGTACAATTCCTGTTGTAAAATTCACGTGTCGTGCCTCGTTTCTTTTTATACATGAATTCATGAGTATTTGTACGTAAATTGTTAAGCAGTTCAGATTTAATTATTGAAAAATAAAATTGTTTTGACCATTTATAATAATGGACCAAGTTAGAGCAGGTTTCAGTGCTGATAATTCTGATGCTAGTGAGTGAGGCATATGCAATGCAATAACGGACGAAATGCCTATAATTATCGGTACAAAGGGTAAAAATTCATTGAAAAGTGCGTCTATTGCGAGAGGTGATGAAAAGTTTTTGAAATTAGATTTTTCTAAAGATGTTCGCCTTCATGCTTTGTGTAGAAAAGCTTATACTTATCCAAAAAATATCGCAGCTGCTAAAAGGAAAATGGAAGAGGAAGTAAATACAAGTAGACCTCCTAAAAGAAAATTGAGAAAATCTGATTCATTGTCAGTTGATGAAAATGCTTTTGATTGAAAAGAAGACTGCTTTATATGCACAAAAACAGCAAATGTCGAAAAATTGAAAAAAAAATTATAATGTAGACCCAAAATACAGGTACAAGAATTATTTGAAAATATTAATAAATTACTTTTTTACACCTTTTTTTATAAAAGGGGGTGGTTCATAAGGGTTGGAGATGTTTTTAAGGGTTGAGAAATAGAAAAAATAATAAAAATAATAAAATGCAATTAATAAAGACTAATTCATTATCATCATAAATATAAAATGTTAGGGCGTCGTTACAGCGTGTCATGTTTTGGTAATCTTTTACCAATCAAAAAATATATCGAACCGCGCCGGTAATAATCTCTGTCTTTCTATCTCGTATAACGACTTGCACATCGATCAAGTTCCATATCAATCGAGTTGTTCACCAATCGAGTTCCCAACCAATCGACTTGCACATCAGCCAAGTTTCATACCAATCGAATTCCCAACTAATCAAATATTTCTAACTTTGGTGTATATTGCTTTAGGTTACTGTCACGAAAATGGGACCACGAATTCACCTTTTCCTATAAACCATTGGAAAGAGGACAAATTTTCTGAGTACTTAAAAAAAAATTTGCGGAATATCCATTAGTTTTCGAGAAACGGCATTTAAAAATCAAAATTTTCCATGCATTTTACATAGGGATTTCTATGTACGCGATTTTTCTATCATCGGTACGTGTACTTTAATATAGTCTTAAAGATAGCCGTCACATGCGACTGTTACTCCGTTGGGTGCACATCAATGCGATGTAGCCTTACTAGTAACCGCAGTCACGGATCCACCTTAAAATGTGAATCATCTTTTTGGAGTACCACCTGTGGGAGTTCGGGCGACCTCCAGGCATGTTTTTACCGATGCTCCGCAACCCCTCGTTTACGCTCGATTCATCCTTAAAACAAGATTTACGTTAGTCTAACTGAAAACTGTAATAACATAATAAAAAATAAATAAAAAGAGAATAACATATTAGTTCAACGGCAAATATTGTTACACGTACGGCTAACAGAACACCCGTGAGGAAATTTCAGTTTGATCCTTATGGAAAATTACATGTAAAATTTTCATTTTTAAATGCCGTTTTCTCGAAAGCCAATGGATATTCCGCAAATTTTTTTTTAATACTCAGAAAATTGTCCTTTTTCCAATGGTGAATAGAAAAAAGTTGAATTCCTGGTTCCATTTTCGTCACAGTTCTCTTGCTTTAATCATAACCGATTTTTTCTTCATTTGTTAAATAATTTTGTAAATTAAATATTTCTTTAAATATTTTTGATTAATACTAAACAATTTTTGTATTTTATTTTCATTTAAAGTTATTATTTTGTATTGAAATTATTCACTGTGATTATGTTATTTATTATCTAATTTATTAAAATTTACTTATATTTTATAATATATTAAAATAATTTATTAAAATACATAAGTTTTGTAAACGTTTTCGCCATACTATGACATCGTCAGACAAAGAATTAGGAAATTTATATACAAGTGTTATTTTTATAACTTGCAGTCTATTTTATTTGTTAAAACTTTTAGTTTATTTTAGTTGTGTAAAGCGTATAGTGAGTTTAATTTAAAATACTGATAAATCAATATAATAATATCATCATTACATTAACAATATCAAACAATGCTAATACAGACTAACGTTATGTTGTCATGGAAATATGTATGTATCTATGTGTATCTGTTCGTAATTTATTGTTGCTTGCATACTCTCATCGAACAATACCCAAAATGTTTTATATTAATGAATAAATAAATTTTTTTAACCGCCTGCATAGTAAGTCGACCATTATTAATAAAAATGTATCTAAGTAAGTAGAAGTTACCGTTTGTTAACTGTTGTCAAAGTTTTAACAGGACTATAATATTACTTACCGTCCTAGGACGCGTAATTAATATTATGCTCCGCTTACAAAATATTACATTCTTCTATAAATTGTCAACTAATAAAATAATGCGTTTACTTTAAACTTTACTTACTGAAATATTAAAATTACAATTCGACATATTATTAATGTTAAAAACAGAAGCAATTTTCTTTTCTATAGTCAGAAATTATTTTTTTATCAGTTTCCAGTTGAATATTAACATTTGTTTGAACTTCGGATGGACCTGCAACAGGTTCTTCAAAGCTTTCATATGCAATGTTAATCCTTTGATCTGAAGATGGACCAGCAGAGAATTCTTGAACAATTTTATTATTGCATAAAATCCTATTGGCTATTTCTTCTTTACGAATTAACGAATTTGCAACGTACCCCTCAGCTACAGTGGAGGATTTCCAGCCTCCGTGTTGTTTCAGCCCAAGCATATCAATTCCTGTATTGGCCAGCAATGTAGCTGAAGTCCTTCTAAAAGAATGTCCGGTGTATGCTGAAGCATTTTCTAGTTTAAGAAATGTTGCTATCTCAGAAGCAATTTTGGCAAAAGTATATTTGCCCACCACTTGTTTAAAACATCGACCATTTTGATACCTTAAAAAAAATCTACTATTTTCTGCGTCTTTTGGCCTACAACTGGCATACTTTTTAAACAAACTAATGCAATTAATAATAAACAATTTTATATTATACATAATGTACATTCAATTAAATTTATAACAATATCTAAAATTAAGGACTAACACTAACTATATTTAGGTATCTAAAACAAATCTAGAGCTATTCACGCACTTGGGGGAGGGCGGCACCGTCTTCAAAACCAATTAGGGTGGCGGACCTCCACTTATGTCTTGTTCTTCGGATGCACATGCTGGTTGCGCGCACGATTGCAATTGCAATTCGTGCTCTCAGCCAGCCCATGACCGAGGAACATAAGCGGCCCCAACGATCTGATATGGCCTCTCCAAGGTTCCTGACAAAAAATGTAGCCATCTGTGGTGCAAAGACGCCGTCCACGGAGGTTACTAGTGGGGTGAAAGTGGCATGTTTAGCTTCACATGCAGCGGAGTATTTTCTTTTTTTCTCATCTTCAGCGGATCGTAGTATGGAGCCTACCGGGCGTGAGATGTAAGAGGGATTATTATTTTTAATAATAAAACTTCGTGGAAGATGATTTTTCGAGTCTGGTATTTTACATAATTCATCTTTTCGACATGCGCCTGCTATTCCTATAATGGCCACCACCTAAAAAAAAAATTTTATTTATTTTATAAAAAGCAAAAAATAAACTTTGCATTAGGTTACCTTTTTCATAAGATAGACTTCATCAGGTGCTTGGGTAAGAAACTTGATGATTTCTTCCCTGGTGAAAACTAAGGACTTCTTGGGGCGATAACCCACGTTCTTTCGTTTTAGAAAAGCTTTAAGTATCTGATATTTTGAAATATCAATATTTTCGTTTAAATATATGGTTGCCTTCAACATAGAATATTCACACCATAAGCTAGAAGGGGACTGCAAAACATTACCTCTTCCTAGAAAATAAGCCAGCATAACCTTGTCGGTAGTATCGGTAACATTCCTTGTGTTGCGCCAGTTTTTAAACGTGGTATATGTTAATTGGTATCTCTTCTTTGATTTTTCTGGCAGAATTGACAAACAAGCAATACTTGCAGCCTCTTCAATTTCCACAGCAACATCTGAATCTTCAAAATTAATCATTTTCTTCTATTATTTTGAGAAATTCAAAACCCAATGTACTACTATTTACGTTTGTTTATTTTACGAATATTTTGTTATATTACGTAGCAACCAACACCATACACCTACTAAACGCAATGAGCGCAGAAAAACAAAACAAATATTTGGTAAATGTCATTATGACACATTTATTTTATTAATTTTTTTCGATTTTTTCTGATCTTTTTCGCAGGCGGTTGAAAAAATAGCGTACGTGCCTTTAACCGTAAGTATTTTTGTGCCCTCGAATGCTTAGAAAATCTCGGCTGCGCCTCGATTTTCCAAACTGCATACTCGGTCACAAAAATTACACTTACGGTTATCGGAACGTAATATACTAATAATACAATCGCTCATTAAAATATGAAATTTCAAAACTAAATTCTCTTTTCTTTTGCTTGTTGAATTTTTGTAGTTTTATATTATTGAAACTCGAGACTCACCCTGTTAATGCACTTTTATGCATTATGATATGAATAAATATAAGAAAATAAAATAGTAATTAATTTTTACATTTATTTATTTCAAATATTTTATCGAATGGTGTCAATTCAAAAAGAATGTTTTCTCAAGTCTGAAGATATCGAACAGATACGTTTCTCTCCAATTATTGGTAAAAATGCAAAAATAAAAAAACGCTTATATGAAATATATGAGTTACCTCGGAAAGACAAATAACTACAAATTAGTTTGTGATGAGAAGCGGAAGCTCCGAATACGAGTTGACTTAATATGTTAATGATGGTGCAAGAAGATATCAGAGTTCAGAGCTATATTTTCTAAAAATTAGAAAAGAAATAATTTGACGTTCTAATTTAAATTTCAAATTACATCAAGCTTTGTGTTTAATTGATGTGTTTTAAGTAGGTATGCATAATATGTATGTATCTCGTCTCTTTCTTTTTGATTCAACGAATATGTTATGCTGCACATTTTATGTGGTCTTTCTATTCCTGGTTTCGATCCTTGCATTTCAAGCTTCTTCAGAATTTCACTGCAATATGTCGACATTTAATTTAATGCGCTTTGCCCTTGCGGAACTTAAAAATTTAAGAAGACAAAATAAACCAGAGTGACTTCTACACAAAATAAAATGAATAGAAAGCTCCATTAACAGGAAAGGTGACATCAACATAAGGTTCGAACGGTTAAAAAAGTAATCGAAATTGATGCTTAACCTATTCAATAGTTACCCATAAATTAAACTAGAAAGTTTCCTGAATTTTTTATATTATTTCATCAATTGGCCACTTACGGGTTTACAATATGGCTATTTTGCTGCCGCGATCTAACCACGTCTACCTTTGGGACAATTGTACCTACATCGTGAGCTTTTTACAAATGGAGCTTAAGAATGTTATCAGTTGACGTTTCCCTATATATACGAGGGTGGTCTGAAAAGTTTCCGACCTAACATAGAAAGAACAAATTTTTTCACAAACTTTTTTTTTTATTTTTCTACATAATCTCCTTGCAAGTCTATACACTTATTCCAGCGATGCTCCCATCTCGTTAACTCGTCCAAATAGTACTTGACGTCTTTCTCTGCAAAATAATTATTTACGAAGGCAATAGACTCTTCATTTGATGAAAATCTCTGTCCTCCGAGGGCAACTTTTAGCTTAGGGAACAAAAAAAAAGTCGCTTGGTGTTAGATCTGGTGAGTATGGAGGGTGGTCAAGCAGTTCAAATCCTAATTCATGGATTTTAGCCATAGCAACCTTGGAAGTGTGAGGCGGCGCATTGTCTTGATGAAGCAAGATTTTTTTTCTCTTCAAATGTGGCCGTTTTTCCAATATTTCTTCTTTCAGCTTGTCAAGTAATTTTGCGTAGTATGCTCCTGTAATGGATGTTCCCTTTTGAAGATAATCAATGAAGATAACCCCATGACTATCCCAAAAAACAGTCGCCATCACTTTCCCAGCCAAAGGAACAGTTTTAGCCTTTTTTGGAGCCGATTCACCCTTCGCAGTCCACTGTTTTGATTGCATTTTTGTTTCTGGAGTATAGTGGTGTATCCAAGTTTCATCCACAGTAATTAATCGGCGCCAAAACTCTGATTTATTGCGCCTAAACTGCGCCAACAAAGCAGTAGAAATGTTCATTCGAACACGTTTTTGGTCCAAAGTGAGTAAACGCGGCACCCAACGCGCAGACAGCTTTCTCATACCTAAATCTTGGTTTAAAATGTGACAAACACGTTCTTTAGAAATATTGAAAGCCTCTGCTATCTCTCTAACTTTAATTCGTCGATTTTCTAGCACCATTTGATGAACTTGGGCGATGTTATTACCAGTGGTTGCAGATTTTGGACGTTCCGAACGTTCATCGTCTCCCAAGCTAGTACGGCTACGTTTAAATTCAGCTGCCCAAAATTTTACAGTGGTAAATGATGGTGCAGAATCTCCGTACACAGTGTCCAACTCATTTTTGATTTTTGTAGGCGTATTGCCTTTCAAAACCAAATATTTGATAACAGCACGATACTCGACTTTATCCATTTTCACAAAAATACTCGTATAAACTCACTCAAGCGATTGTCAAACAAAAACTGCGGATACAAAATGGCGGAAATTTTGGTGAGTACCTGTCAAAGGATGCGCAAACAAATTCCCTAGCTTTTGTTGACAAGTGCTGCCATCTTCATGTTGAGGTCGGAAACTTTTCAGACCACCCTCGTATTTTGTAAATGCGATTCAAAAGTTTCGTTTTTTATTATTCTTAGATACTATCACCTATTTGGATTCGATTCGAATTGAATTTACATATGACTGGGTTCGAATCTCGCATCTGTAGATATAAAATTAGGTAATAGATATTTTTGTAAGAAGCTAAATTTATGGCTACATTTTTCAGCAATTCTGAAACGGTACACTTATTAATAAATTTGTCGCTACGCTTTCAAAGTACGAAACTTGCATCTGGGTTTTAATTAATTGGCTGCGTTAAACAACGAATTATGTGCTTATTAACGAAATCGGATCTTCGTTTTATTATGAAATGGTGAGATAATTGCGTATTGCAATATTCTGAGTTATTTATTACATTTATTTAATTAATTGGGATGAGAAGTAATTTTAGTTGAAAATAAAATCTGCAATCATGTTTTAAACATCAAATTAATTAAGAAAAACAATAAATTGGATTCCTGTTGGAAGATATAAATCGAGCATCACAAAATAATTAATATTGTTATTTTATTACTACCTACGTAAAAGCTAATTACATGATTTTGATAAATATGCCACATCGTTCTATTGTAATTTTTTTTAACCCAGTTAGTGTCTGCAATTTAATTCATGTTATTCGCTGAATCGAATTAATTCCTTCGATTGAATTCGATTTTATATAAAAAGTTACAAGTGTACCTAATTTTTTTTCATATTCCTATAATTTGAAAAATTAATAACTGGAAAAATGACTTGGAATAATCTTATTGGTTAAACATAATGCTTGATAGCTTTTGTTAACAAAGAAACTTCATTTTCGAAACTTTTCTTGTTGTGAATCAAAGTTAACAATATGAAAATACTTTTTGAAGTATGTCAAAGTTGCAAATATAATTTTTTCTTTGGTCGTCTCAAAATAAATTTTGTTTTATGTTTTAATAAAGACTCAATAGCTTGCAATAATTGGTTTGAAGTACGAAAGTGATTATCATCATAGTAATCTAAATATAAAAATATTTTAACTTTTCGGATTAAAATCTTTATATGGAGAAGATATTTTTTAACTGTTCCCTGTTGTGCGTCTATCTGTTTATTAGATACTTCTGTACAAGTGCGGATCTGCATCGATTGGTTCTATTGAGGATCACTTCAAGTTGATAAGAATTGATAAAATTCAGGATTTATCTCGGTTGGGCTTCCTGAACAGAAACTTTTAATTTGATTTTATTGCGCGAAATGAACAGAATAAGCCATTGATTTTTGTGCTCTTCTGAAGTTGTAGCAGCTATTGCATCCAATAATTTTGTTTTGGATTAATTTAATAGATAAATTTAAAACGTATTTTTATTAAAAAAATTTAAAACGTATCTCATCTTATCTTCATACAGGGAACATTTTTTTATAAAATGAAAATTACTTCCCCATTGTTTAAGTTTTAAATTTATAAATAAATATAAAAATTAATAATTTTGAAAATTAAATAAAAAATATTTTTAAATCAAGTATCAAGATGTTTCTAAAATGACTCGGGGTTACGCGTACCTATGGTTACGCGAGCCTATGGAGGCAAAAATATTTGAAACTTCAACCCCATAACTAAGAAAAACTAAGAATATTAAATTTTGTTAATTCTTTGTCTGTTCATATTTAGAAAGTCAGTAAATTGCACGAGAGCAGCGCGAATTTAGAACAATATTTATTTTACCGATTAGTTAACTCGTAAATGTGTGCTGGATGGTTTCCAGAGGAACTTGAGCTCTGAGATCCTCACGGAGACTTTTGTGGTTGTATCCATTAAACTTCCCGATTGAGACATTTGGAGAAGTTTGTATAGGCTTTTTGTTGGTCTTTAACCTGAGACCTCTCTTTAGTTAATCGGCATCCCATTTACTACGACGTTCAGTCACATACAAAAGCAATTTCATTTGTGACAAAATAAAATTAACAATTTTGTCACTTCCGGAAAACACAGAAACAACGAATTTGAAAACAAATCAGTGCTGATTTCCATAATAAAATTAGTATATAGTGAGTAGAAGTAATGGAGGTTTCATCTAAGCACATAAAATAAAATCTCGAAGGAGCTTATGCCAAATAAATAAATGTACAGCATCTACTGAACATTTGACATAAATAATTATAGTATTTTATTTTGTATTCCATACACATTTTCTTTATATATATCTTCAAAAGTGGATTGCCCAGCTCTGCATTAGATGAATCAATATCAACGGCTCTACAGTAACTTAACCAATCTAATCAATAAACTTGATGAGAATAACAAGTTCATGAAAGAATTAAAGTGGTTCAAAAAACTTAGAAGCATCCATTTAGCAAGCATAATGTATTTCAATACACATATTCTCCATTATGATCAAAAATAACTGTGGTTCAGGGGTGAACCGCTCACCAGAAAATGCCCCTCTATTACTTTCTAGGAATACCGATGATAAAGTTCTACTTCAACGTTCTACTTATTCTTAAACTACAAAATTCAACGTCCTTCAACTTTCATGCACACTGATCAAATTTCCTTTAAACTTTCTCTATTAAATTTTCTATCGATAATGTATTTTATGGCTTCTTCAAATTAAAGCACTTACATCACAAAACAGAATTACTAAGATTTGTAAATAATAAATAATCTTCCTTCTCCAAGAACGATCATTCGATACAAAGCTTTCTGTATTGCCGATTTGAAATTACGTTTCATTTATGTCTTGTAATTATCTACGTTTGTTGTATAAACTTGAACTTTAATGGCTTATCGTAAAGTAAAAGACATTAATTGCGTAAATTGTTAGTTAAAATCTTTTGAAATTCAACTTGGAAATCAAACTGAATGCAGTGCATTTGTTTGAAAAAAAAGTAGTCATCGATTCGACTTTATATTTTAATTAATTAATTAGTTTAAACAGTGCAGTTTAAACTTATGTGACAATTTAGAAAGAGGTAAGCTATTTTTAAAATTTTTATTTAATTAAAGTGTTTAGTTTTGGCCGCCAAATGAAAAAAAAAATGCATTGCATACATAAAATTTCTATTAGTCGAATTCGGACTTTGGGGACTAGAACCCCGGTAGTTCTATACTAACTCCCGTTCTATTATCCGAACTTGGATACTTGTTATTGTACCATTTATTTACATAACATTTTGCTGGATAGGTTTCACAGTAAGTAACGACAATCTAGTGATATAATATCTAAGTATAAATAACAAACTTTAAATTATGATGTAAACTAACTGTTCCAACTATGTGACAAATTATATTATAATAAACAAAGACTGTGTTATTAATTATTAAAATTGGTTAAGTTTAGCACTGAAGTAAACTTTGAGAAAATCATTAACAGACTTTTCATATTTAATAAATTCCGCAAAAAAATTGATATCAGCCGAGAATTCAATAATTACCTACTTAACTCACTAGTTTAAGTTTATCGTATATTGAGTGAAACATTCGTGCAATCAAAATATCACAAAGAAATGTTTATTGAAGAAATTGAATAGACAAACTTAATTACACTAATATAACAGGAAAAATACAACAAGAAATTAAATTTAATAAATAAAATACAAACAAAAACGAAAACCACAACATGCAAGTTAAACAAAAGCGTATAATTTAAGTAGGAGACCTCTAGACAATGGCAGAAAGCATTTTCCGAAATGCTATTCAATATATTATTTTATACAATAAATATTAAAAATTCCAATGATAATGTTGAACCTCATTATTTATTATTATCTAATAGTATATTGTTGATATTATATGGAGTATACTTTGGTAGGGCTGAATAAAACGGTAGGTACAATTAGTAAATTAAAAATAATTTTGTGTTTGCACACAAATCGTGTAAAACAATTAAACTTGTAAATATGATTAATTTGCACCACGAAGTACAATTAATAAAAGTAAACATTATTGCCAAATTAGAAGGTTTGTTAGCTATTAAAATGCAAAGCTTAATCAAAACTCAAATAAATGCTACAAAACAAAATTAAACCCATGTGTGCAAAATCAATTATAAGGTTAGTTAGCTTAAGCGTATTTTGTTTTTGTGCAATCCTGGGAATTATTAATACAATTCAAAGGGACGCAGCGTGGGAATAGGACATCTGGGAAAATCATAGCACCTCCAACTAACGCGGTTTCAACGGTTTTGCATAAATAAAAGGAAACTTTTAAGCTACTTGGTATTTTTCAGGTATCTTGTTTGCAGATTTCGATACCGAGACGTTAAAAGCCGCCACAAACTTACGATCATCTTTGTGTTTATTAAAATACAGGAAGTTTTATATTGGAGTAGAAAGCAGAAAATATTCCTTACTCTAAAGCGCTCATAAGCAGTATCTGAGGTGATATATTACCTACGTCATGACACTTTTCGTAAAAGTAAAAACTTTTGTATAAAAAGCTCGTTTCTAAATGATCTCGGATATAAAAATAGAATTTTTACCTATAAGATTTTCTTGACAGATTTAAATTTATACTTTTCCCGAATAATCATTAATAGTTTTTCCAGCCATTAATTTAACGCTTTACTTTTTTTAAGCGACAATTAAACTTTGCAGTTTGTTTTACTTTCGAGTATCACTTAGTTCTCGGTTTTTGTGATAACATCAGCACCTATTTCCATTCAATCGATTTAGTTTCGAGTTGTTAGTCATTTACTGTTAGATTGCAACTTAGTCTGTAAATTCGCTTCAAGATTAGTAGATTACAAATTTCTTATTCGTAAAGTTTAATCTCAGATTGAAATTACTTATTTAATCTTTGTATGTACATTTATTTAATCTAACCAAAGCAATCTACGCTGGTTCTGCATTGCGTTGCTTAATTATTATTACGAAAAATTATTAAAACTTCAAATTAAAAAATTGAACTGTGATACTTGATCGATTGTCGTGGTTGAATCCTGATAACCGCTGGAAATACATCGAAGGTTACGGTTCTAATTTTTCTTTAAGTTTGGAAAACTATGTATCGATTTTATCATATCAATTTACAGCACTCAATGCAAGATGACGCAATAAATTTGTTCAATCTCACTTTAATCTTTCTGAATATTGAATTTTAGCAATAAAATGAAATTGCTTAAACTTCATAAAATTAATATTTTTAAAATATTAACAGACTCTCTTACTGCTGCATAAAAAATAGTAATAAATTTGAAAATACTACCGCAGTGGTCACCATCCGTAAATCCATATACGGAATAAATATTTAAGTATCCGCAGTGTGTAATTTGGAACTAGAAACGTGCAAAAATAAATGTTTAAAATTTTTATGACAACTTGTAAGATTCGGAACAGGTATAAATTGCATTAATTTGCTTAAGCAGGTGCTTTGCCGCTGTTTTATTGCTTCTTCACTTACCATCCTTACAATTTTCATATTATCTCAGTATATTTTGGTTTCTATTCGAAATCTGTTTTATTATTAAATTTCAAAAACCTTGATCGATTTTTATATGTTAGAAAATTTAATATTTTATTGGTTAGTATATGCATAAAAACGAAGTAGGTGCTAATACATCTATACTTTGTACTACTAGGTACTTTATACATGAAGTAGATTTCACTTTACTTCTGTAAACGAAAACTAGATTTTACACCACCTACTTTATGATCGTAATAACTCCTTATTGAAGTATTACTTCAAAAAGAAGAACTTAATTTTTTTTATTATTTATTTTCAGACTTGCGTATTTTTATTGATTTTATTATGTTGCGTGATTGGAATAATATTGCTAAAATATTAAATGAAAAAATATTGAATTAATTATGAATAATAATATTAGCAGTGGAGGCTCGTAGCTTTCTCATTTGAGGAAGCTAATTAATTGTAAAGTATACTGTAAAACAAAGACGTACCCAGTTAGGTGAGCTAGAGAGAGTCCCCCCCCTCCCACTATCTTCAGCAGTTCGCAAAAGTTGACAAATCCACTAAATAGTTAGCAAAATGATATTGTTATAAATCCAAGGCAAATTAGAAGCAATAGAAATCAATAAAAAAAAGCAAAAAA
The DNA here is from genome assembly GCA_947369205.1 of Cantharis rufa. Taxonomy (NCBI): domain Eukaryota; kingdom Metazoa; phylum Arthropoda; class Insecta; order Coleoptera; family Cantharidae; genus Cantharis; species Cantharis rufa. Next base: position 24,716,364 of record OX376303.1, read on the forward strand.
GTGAAAAACTATATGTACTGTAATACATCCTTAAAGCCTTGTAGTCCATGTGCAGTGCTGCTGTAACTAAGAAGGGACGACTAGCACAAGTGCCCTGGGTGCAAGGCAGATGAGGTCGCCAAGCAGTGAACGCCGGTGTTTAATGAAAAAACTAGAAATGAGTGCACTTTATTTTATTTTTGCCAAAACTTTTACGTCGAGGTCGGGGGGGAGGGAATATTACATTCTGAGTGTAACATTGCCAAATTACGATACTGGCCATTTACTACTACCACTTGCATGTATGCTCTAGACTGAAGTTGCTGCTTCTGCGGTAACCGGATTTTATCTTTTAAATATGTATTTTGGGCACGGATTTAGTAATAAGTAATTGGATAGCCAATGCTGATACCCGATGTTGTTTCAATACCGATGACCGCCATACTGTGCTAAAATGAGATCTTATTATAACGCGCAATTCAAATTACAAAATAGTCCTTTTTTACATTATTGGTGTTCTATTCGCATTATTCAAGAATCATAATTTTATAGCAAATAATGGTTACCCGAAAAGACCTGTTGAGCCCCAGTGAACACGATTTAAATCCTAAAATTAAAATAAATAAACAATATAATTTCAAATAAAGTGTTTATTGATGCATAATATCAGTTTATTTGAAGTTTTTCAAACTTTTTTTTGTCATTGCAGAATAATTTTGGACTCTCCCTTAACAGAGTGACGATTACAGCAGTTTTTGCTGGTATGGCCCCTTCAACTTTCATCACAATTTAAAATTTTTGATTTACCACTTTGCAAACTTATCTTAAAGTAATTGATGATAGCAATAATCCACACCTTGAGATTTTCTGATAATCAGCTTTAATGTATTATCACACTCATCTGCATCAGAAATCAGATATTTACATTTTGTAGAAAAGAATGGATAATGCAAGAAACTTGACGCTCAGTTATAACCTCACTGTATTTTATACTGACAACCAATATTGACAGCCAAATAATAGACTTGAAACTCAGGGACGACAATTTTTCGTCGCTCCGACAACTGTAAGACATCAAAGTTACTAAAGTTGGCACAGTATGGCGGCCAACAAGTGTTGGGCATAAATTATAATGGAAGGGATAGAGTTGGCTATCCAGTTACTTATTAATAAATCCGTGATTTTGGGAGAAGTGTCCATCTTTTGATAGATGTGTGTTTAAATTTTAATAGTAGTTTGTTACCCTAGAATTTCAGAAGAGACTAAGCTGCCTTTGCCACACCTGAGGAGCCGCCGCTGATTATTAGTTGTAATATTGATATAATTGAGTGTTAATATTATTGGTGCAATATTACTACAATATTGACCGACAAGCATAAGCCAATATTGATACAACATCGATTAATAATAGTATAAACAATGGTACAATACTGCGCCAACAGTGATTACCAATACTAATTGTCGAGCTCAACTAGATATTGATTAATAATATTACGTTAATGAGTAAATACTACATTGGTACAATAATGATTGTTAATTTTGACTGCCAAGTTAAGATTAATAAAGCAAATGTATAGGCAATAATGTGTTTCAATATTTGGTACAACATAGTGCCAATATTGGGCTAATGATTTTAATTAAGTAATACAAGAAAATGTAAATGTTGGTACCAAATGGGTATATCTAGAAATAATGTGGTATATCATCGTCTGTGTTCTAATATCTTGTTTTCAAAGCAAATGTAAGTATTTTGGTCATTTACAATAAATTAATGGTAATTCAATTTTAATTCTCTTTTTGTTCATCTTTTTGCTTTTGAATCAATTAGCCTTAATCTTGTAAATACTAAACCAATTTTTAAATCTACAGCGTGTTGATGCACACCGAAGGGCGGAGCTTTAAGAAATTCTGTCAAATCTGAGATTTAAACCCATAATTTAATAACCAGCGATCACACCAACCCACTGCTGTGGTTAATTTTAATTTCGCCGAATTTTATTATTTTATTATTTTATTAATCTATAAATCTTTTAATTTTAATATATTAATTTATTATTGGTTTTGTTTATTTCGGTTAATTAAAATCTGTAAATTAAAAATTATTATATTTTCATTTAAAAAACATCCCTAAATTAAGATTTAGGGAAATTAATTAATTATTAACTAAAATTGACAAGATATTGATCGTGACACCACTTTGATAAGCTAATTAATTCCTCATTAATATTTTATTATCTCTATTACTTTTTGTTTCAGGTAAAAATAAACAAACTACATTCAAGAGATAAAGATTTTACCTTAAGACTCAAGTGAAAAAAATAACATGATTTATTTTTCAATTCTGATTTAGCTTGCATTATTGCATCTATATTTTTAATAAATATAAAATCATGTCAATATTATACTTGAGGTTAAGAGTCTGCTATTCAAAAACTTTCCGATTATAAAATGTATGATAAGTTTACTATGAAAATGTCTTAAAAATTTGTTTAGCTTTAATTGGAATCTAGTTTATTTATTCGCGCCCGCAACCGACAAAATCATTCCCCATGGGGTAATTCAAAATTCGGAAAAAATAAACTTTACCAAGGCTAGTTATTTAGGTTTCTTAGAAGAACTAGATGACCGAATACCTATATCAATTATTTGTATACTTAAAAAACTAGAATCAACAAAATCACTAGATATTGTGCCCAAATTTAAGCTAGCAGACCGCACGTATTTTATTAGACTTGAAGTTTTTAGATGTTCTGATAATCAGTGTTGAGAGTGAGGGGTATTCGGAAACAATCAATAAGTTCTTGAATTTCTCAAAGGCCGTAGATCAGTTAAACGAAAACAATACTGATGTTGTGGTAGGCGCCAGTTAAAACAGATAAAACAACAACAAAATAAAGTTATTTTAATGTCGTAACAAAAATACCACCGAAATTAGATCAACTTATTTTGGAAAAACAATCTCGTCCAAATGCAACTATATATTGAAAAAGGATAGCGGGATCGTGGAACGCTCAAGAAAAACAAACAGACTGTTGGTCAACGTTTCGGCTATATATTAAACCATCTTCAGGACTAAAACAAAGAGATTAGACATGATCTCAAATAACGGAGGGAAAGGGGTTGTTTTACGCTCACCTCACAGTCAGGAATGAAGGGTGTTTTCAGCGTTAAAAATTCATTCGGAGAGAAGAACATAAGCACATCAGGTGACACATTAACTAAGTCAATAATAAAAATTAATATTAACATCAAAATCTAAAATAGAATCGCGTATAAAAGCGCCGAATACAATAAAGTGAACAATAAATAAAATGTCAAAGATATAAAAATTCGCACCTGACAAAAATTTAGAAATACAAGATAAAAATTTCTACATCAATAATATACACAGAGAATATAAAGTCATATTACAAGGAAATTTCTCTCCGAATAAATTAAGATCAGAAGGATAAAAAGATAAAAAACGGTATAACCGTATAAAAACCCCCCCCTTTTTTCTTTTTTTCCCCTTCTACAGCCAAACTCAAAAAATATATAAACATTAATACAAAAATGTGCAATAATTAAATATAAAAATCTATACATGGTAGAAGACAGAAAAACTCACTAAACACACACGAGTCGAAAAGATAAAAATGAGTAGTTGGAAGATCCGATATCGTAGCTCGGTAAAAAACCCTTGCACCAAACACCTTAAGGTGGACGTTCTTCTAATTTTTTCCTTCGTCCACCTTAAGGTCGTCCACCTTAAGAACGTCCACCTTAAGGTGTTTGGTGCAAGGGTTTTTTACCGAGCTACGATATCGGATCTTCCAACTACTCATTTTTATCTTTTCGACTCGTGTGTGTTTAGTGAGTTTTTCTGTCTTCTACCATGTATAGATTTTTATATTTAATTATTGCACATTTTTGTATTAATGTTTATATATTTTTTGAATTTGGCTGTAGAAGGGGAAAAAAAGAAAAAAGGGGGGGGTTTTTATACGGTTATACCGTTTTTTATCTTTTTATCCTTCTGATCTTAATTTATTCGGAGAGAAATTTCCTTGTAATATGACTTTATATTCTCTGTGTATATTATTGATGTAGAAATTTTTATCTTGTATTTCTAAATTTTTGTCAGGTGCGAATTTTTATATCTTTGACATTTTATTTATTGTTCACTTTATTGTATTCGGCGCTTTTATACGCGATTCTATTTTAGATTTTGATGTTAATATTAATTTTTATTATTGACTTAGTTAATGTGTCACCTGATGTGCTTATGTTCTTCTCTCCGAATGAATTTTTAACGCTGAAAACACCCTTCATTCCTGACTGTGAGGTGAGCGTAAAACAACCCCTTTCCCTCCGTTATTTGAGATCATGTCTAATCTCTTTGTTTTAGTCCTGAAGATGGTTTAATATATAGCCGAAACGTTGACCAACAGTCTGTTTGTTTTTCTTGAGCGTTCCACGATCCCGCTATCCTTTTTCAATATCAACTTATTTTATTTAAATCACTGGTCAAGAATAAACATGAAGAAAATTCAGAATTGTAATTGACATTATTGGCAAGTTGAAACTTGACAAGTAAAGAAACAACAAAAGTTAAAGATTGAAACTAATGAAACTAACTTGAAGAATAATTTAACCAATCAATACGCAATTACAAGTAATCAATGTTTACATTTAGATGTTAAAGCTAAAGATCCCCAAATCACAATGGAGATAAAATATATGGAATTGTTGACATTTAAATTGTTCAGATTTAACTAAGTAGTAAGAAAATATGGATTACTATTGGACGTTGGATTACTTGGATGTGCGACACTACATTTTATAAAGAAGAGAGAACGGAAGTAGCGCATATACTATGCAGAGCAAATGTTGGCATTATTCAGTAAGTTTAAAGCCGCAGCCTGTGGTATGTAATCCATATAATACATACGCGTCATTCAAGTATGACACTAAGGATCAAAACATAAAATCCATGCACATCATTTATTAATTCATTATATACTACCTATATACTAGTATACTCAAAACATATACAAAGAGAGATTTAAAACTACATTCCCATAATATAATTAACATTGTGAATGCGGAAAAGATAGAAATCTTTGTGTCTACAGAAATTAGTTTAGGCTAAACTCTTTCGTCTAAAAAAACAGCTTATATAAGCTGTATTACAGTTTTTAATCCGATTGTATGCAATGTATCTTGAGCAATTCAAATTTATGTTTTTCTATAAATTTTTATATAACCTAATTGCAATTTGAAAGTCAATAGTACGACAAAAAAATTGTGATTAAGGAAGACTAAACAAGTTCTTTGTAAAACTCTTTACAATTCCTTGTTCTAATGTTGTTACACGGTTTGTAAAAGTACAAAGAGATCCAATTGAATCTCTCTTGTATCTGCCCTACACAAATTGAAAGTTGAATCTAAAAGATTCAACAGCCATTAAATTATGTTCAACAGTAATTTATGGAAGGTATATAGGTGGTATGTATATGAAGCTCTTATATTGGTTAACCTAGATGGTGTTTATTGCAAGTGGATGCATTTGAGGAAATACAGTTTAAAAGCAATACTTGTTTAATACCAACCTTGTTAAGATCGTTTTACTGCTTTACACGTTTCATTTTATAGCTTAGGATGAGAATGGCTTCTAGTGTTCAATTTTATAGTTTATGTATATAAAACTTTCTCAATATATAGGTACTTATCGTATATAAAGGAGAAGAAGTAATGCTTTCAATTTATTATCAGAGTCATTAAAAATGTAACAAAAGGTTTGCAATGTAAAACTAATAATTTAAACACGTTTAAACAAATGGATCTACTGTATTAAAAACTTGGACTATCTAAAATGTCGATATACTAGGAGCCAATGTTAATTTGAAAAAGTCTTGAAGCAGCACAAGAAGTTGTTACTTTAAATTGTTTTGTAAAACGTAAGATTGATATCACGTTTTCTTTCGCACGAGGAAGACAACATAGTCTATCGTTGTAATTTTCTCCAAAACTAAAGTAATTTTTTGGGTTTTACTATTTTTTAGAATTTACTTATAGTACTGAAATTATTGTCTTTCAATCAAAATAGAGACTAGACTGATATATATATATATATATAAGGCGCCTAGAGTGTGAGAGAGAAAGCAATATAAATCCTTTGTTTTGTAAATCCCGACTTTAAGAAAAATGTATAAATTCGCAAAAAGAGTAATTATTATTAGCAAATAATAATAATCTATTTGTATTTATATTTTATGTTTTTATAATTTATATTTTGCCTTGACACATTAGCATGAAAAATGTTTGGTAAAATTTATAAGCTTAATTTCAAAAATAAAGAGCGAGAAACATTAAGAAGTATAAAGTCTGCATTAGTATACAAAAACAAAGAGCGATAAACTACTACAAGCGGAAAGAAATTTTGGTAAATACATAAATATCTCTAAAAAGAGCATCAAAAAAGTTTTATCTCTCATTCTTTTAAAAATAGATGAGCTAATATTAATAACCACATAATAATTCTTGAAATTAAAAAAGAATAAATTTAAAAATATTACTGAAAATGTGCAATGTTGTTCGGTTACGGCCTTCTACATATACATACATATAACATAATAACATTGCGAATATGATATATACTTCTCGATATATCATAAAAGTAAGCCAATTTGTACTGAATCTGTAAATCTAAGCTATTTGATATAGGAAACCTTAACTATCATAAAGAAGAAACTTGGGTCATATTGTCGAGAAAAATCACTTGAATTCATTGTAGTCAGTGAAAGTTAGATCGTTATGTTAAAAATACTACACAGTAAATTGTTTTTATGTTATACTAGTATATACTAAAATTTTCCTTTAAGTTTCTCTTTTAAATTTAAAATGATATTTAATGTCAAATTTAAAGATAAACTTTTAATTGGTAACAGCACTCCGCAATAAATAAACTTCAATAGCATTATTTATTCTTTGAAGGACAAATCTCTTTGATACAACTGTAGAAATATAAAGAGGAAATATTTTCAGATATTTTTGCTACTTACTACATTATTTAGACAACTGCAATTTTTACCTGCAACAAAAAAAAAAGTTAGTGCAACTATTAAATATCTACATAAATATTAATTAAATTGTAACATAAAAAATTGTAAAAATAATCAAAATAGGAAATCCTTAATCCAATTAATAGGGGTCCGTAGGTGTTCGATAGAGTTTTTTTTACATAGAATTTTTAATGTTGAGGTTTTTTACGCGTTCGTTTCAAAGGTAAGATGTAATGAAAATAAAACAAGGTTCTTGAAAGGTGGTAAATTTTACTCTATTAAAAGTAATTAATTGAAATTTTTTTTAACACGTAAGCTTTCAATAATGATACTTTGCTATTTTCAGATGTTTATTAATTGTTTTAAATTTTTTAAAAATTTTGTTTTGTGGTTGGTAAATCACAAATTATATACCAAGGAGAAACGAATATTTTTCTACATTTGAAGCCTGTGTTGATAGATTTTAAAATATTAAAATTTTATTGTTTACTTAGCTTATTAATTTTTAATTCAATATTAATAAAATTAGCATAAATTCGATTGTTCATTTAAGAGTTTTAATTTATTTTTGTTATTTGAAATAATAAAGCATGCGTAGGATGAAGGGGCGAAAATAATTCGCAAGATAAATATCAATACAAGAAAATTATTATTCAAAAGTTTATACATTCAGCAGCATATAACTTGCCAATGCACGCTGCGATGCTTTGCTTATTTTATAAAATCGGAAATTTATAGCATACGAGAAAATAAAATCATAGCAATATGGACCTCAAGGGCTAGAAATATTCTAAATAAAACGACCAATCTAATTCTTGTATCAAATATAGTAGGTATTCGGTTGAATAAACACATCATAGCTAGGCGTGTAACTTTTACGAAATGTGCACAACTGAAAAATCTTTCTCTGACAAGATATATTTTTATATGAATTTTTACATTGCATGCCACAACTTCTCCAGCTCTCAACAGTCACTCTTCCGTTATTACGTTTAGTGTTATGTTTCCATTTCAACAATTTTCAGTTTGAGGCTCATTGTCAAATAGCCAAGTATAAAATTCATTTAAAAATCGATTAAGTAAACTTTCTGAGTAAAATTATATGTTAATGTTTTTTTTAAATCGCCATATCGGCAAACGAGAGTTTAATCTCACTAAAAGTTTTTTAATATAATCAATTTAGTCGCTCGTACTTGTAGATTTTTTTAATTATTCGTTCGCTTTAAAAACGTAAACAGTTTGAACTAGAAAAGTTGTACATTTTATTAAGCAAAACGATTAATAAAAACAAATCGGGAGAAATTTAAATTAGTTTACCTTAAACGGAATAAAACTATACAGACAGCTCGACTATTTCGTTCCTACTTATACCAACTTGTTAAGGAAATGTAAAATCAATCGAACGAAAACATTTCATTTTAGGTCATAATCGCCAAAACGAACATGCTTTTTGGTGTGCAATTTAAAATAAAATAAATTTCCAACAGGTTTTTCCCGACTCTAGAATTGGTATTATTTGCTACCATTTGATACATATCACTCACAGTGTGTAATCGATATGTGGTAAAAGCGACTTTTAATGAAAAATAACGTTTTTTAAAATGAGAATTACAAAAGTTCCTTGCCAACTTCAAATCCTTACGCTGACACTTACATTTTTCTGCGCTCTTTTCAATTCGGAAAAGTATCGAGTGCCGATATAGTAATGAATCTCACTTTTCATATTGTTTTTTTTTTGGTATTGGTAGGCTTGTGATTAAGGATTAACGCAAAACTAAACTGGCAAAATTTATGAGAGTGTCTGCAAACGTAAAAGTGACGATAACCGAGTGGGCTGTGTAGTATGTGATGCGTTTTTGCCGCTTTGCCTTTTATTGGCTCATATCTTTTATCGTTGCACCAACATATAAACATATCCTAAGCGTTCGTGTGGTTTAGGTAGTTACTTTACTGTACGATTCACAAAACTTCAATGTACGTCATCAACAGACTGAATTTAGTGGCAACGAATAATAATAATTGTTCGTTGGATATTCATGAAAATACTCATTAATGCGGTAAATTTACGACGATCGTTGAAAATTCGTGATCCGTACTAACTAGAATGGTTTTGTATGTAGTTATACTTTATAAATAATTAATGCATTAGGTACCTATGTAAATATCAAAACTATAATTAATTAAATTGTTATTTTACGCAGACACATGTATTTAAAGATTTATCTGGGTAGTACGTATGTATGTGTTGTTGTCCAGTTTTGTGTAGATACCTACCCTACCCATACTTTTAGTCTAATATAGATCAGCTCTGTTTTTTTAGTGTTCTCTTTACATTGTCCAACCACTTAAATCTATTCCATTATTTGTGTTTATTTCTGGTTTCCGATCCCTGTAAAATGGATTTCTTCAACGACGACTTGATTCATTGACCCATTTTACCTGATCAATTTTCTTCTTTATTTTTCATTTTGTGATTTTTATTAAAAGGTAATTTAAAAACTCGTATTTTAATTGTTAACTGGATTAATAAATATTTATTCAATATTTCCGAAAGTGTAGGGTGTTTACATCAGCTTATTCGCGTGTAGTACGTGTGTATCTATTAGATATTATCCTGTTTATAGTGTAGCACTTTTGTAATTGAATTGCAACCCATTATACTGCATACATCGTAATGTCGACAATTTAATTTTTTACAAAATGTTTGCACGATTTTATTTATTCGCTACAAATTTTTTATGGACTATTATTAAAGTTTGCTTGTTTGTTCAAGGATTTGCCTTCAAAACAACAGTTTGTCAACACCAGGGATTGATGATTTTGTGCCATAGTAACATCGTCGGAACAATCTAGCATTGGAGCTGAACCTTCGGGGCTTTCCAAACAGAATAAATATAGCAGTGCCTATATAAAATCGTCGAAAACCATCAAAAAACGATGTTTAGTTAAAATTTTATAACAGATTCTACATTATCCAAAAGAGATATCTTCAGACTGGTTGATGGAAGATGGCTTTTGGCATTTTTGTCAAAGTTGAAGCTGAGAAAAGCTCATTTCTGAGCTGTTTTCAATGAAACTACTACGTATCGTAAAAGACATTATTGTATTTGATAACTTAAACATAGGTGTATCAAACTTAACAAATAAGACAATTATCCTACAAATTAGAAAAGTATTCATTAAATATTTCTGTTTCTTCGATAAAATTAATTTAATTTAATGATGAAAGCAACTTTTAATACTCAACCCTTGGAACAAAGTTCCCCAACTTTTCTGATCTTGGGCATTTTTAAAAAGGTTAATAAAGTCAACCAAAAATAGAATTAAGACCGCTTTACATCCTAAAATACACAGCAATATGTATATTAAAATGAAATATTAATTTAGATAAAAATTAAAATATTTATAATTAACAGGAAATTCGACCCAAGCATAAATTCGAAAGTTTATTTATTTATAAGTTAGTTAACACATGTTAAAGTTAATCAGTTGCTAAATTTTGAGTGGGTCGCAGCAACGTTTTATAATCTATAATTAGTTAATCTCCGATTATGTAGTGTAATATGGTTATGGTGGTACTCCTGAAACGACAAACACGCCTAGTTCATATTGTACAAGTAGTTCATAATAGCTCTATTAGTAGTAGTAATTATAAAATAATAATAATATTAAAACTTCAATATAACAAGTTTACAATGGAACATTACAGTAACATTACAGTAACATTACAATGGAAGTGCTGAACGTAACCACTGCCAATTATCTAATGGCACGCTACTTGAGACACCACCTTACGACAACGAAAGAGAAGGGGGAGAAGAAGGGCTACAACGGGAAAAAGGTATCGGATGGATGGCCCTCTCTTATATGTGAGGCAGCCAAGCCGACTAGACGTGTTTAAACGATAGGTACCTAAAATTATTTGTTTTAATTGTACTATTGTGTTATATTATTTAATTATTGTGGTTCGGCAAATCTAGAGGTAAATATTATTGTAATATAATTAAATTTAAAAGATACGAGTTTCAAATAATCAAATTAAATGAAATCGTGTATTAAAAAATTATAAACTTTAATCATTATTAGAACTTATGTGTGACGTGCTCACAGGCCTAGTTAGAACTTTACATGGTAAATAATTATCCCATGTGGCTAGCGAGCAGTTCCCAAAGTGATGTCACAAGAGCCATAGGCATTCCTAGATTCGATGATGTAAGATTAAAGTTCGGGGTTATTTTATACGGAGGCCATTTTGTATAAGGCCACACTCGAGACTCGGACGTTTTGCTTTCTATGTTGGGGATTTGATTATTATGTGTCTATAGTCTATGATGAAACTAGATGTACCAGTTAATTCATATTCTGAATTGCCTTGTATATTTATGTTACGAATCGTATATGCATACTATCCTACATGTGAATTGATTAATAACGAATTATGTATTTTGACCATATATGAACATGATATGTGTATAATTTGCCCAACCATAAATAAATGCGGCATTTCGCGTGTGGTGGCCACCATCATAGCGCTTAGGAAGGTTAGGGTATGGTTTCGGAAGTAGGGATTTGGTGGGAAAATTTGAGTTTACGTTTTGACATTACACGCATTCGTCGATAATTAAAATAAATTTCTGACGAAAGCGATAACCTTCACTAAAGCTCAAAATAATTATTGGATTTTATTGGTTTAATTAACTTGTTATATTGAAGTGTTAATATTATTAATTTTCAAAAGTTAAGACCCGATTCGGCGCGAGTTTAGTTTGACGCAAACCCGTTTCGGCGTGAGTCCAGTTCGGCGCGGGTGCAGTTACTATATTTTTAATCTTGTTCTAATTCTAATTCTAACTTTATTAAAAATAAATTATTTAAAAAAATTAATTTCAAAAGAAATAAATAAAAAAACAATAATCCTAAAAACCTCTCTATCAAAATCCTCTACCGGTATTGAATAGAAGGAAAAAAGAGAAAAGTAAATATTGCCGCGCCGAACTGGACTCGCCACGAACTGGACTCCCGCCAAACTTGACTCGCGCCGAACTGAACCAACGCCGAACGGAACTCGCACCAAACTGTACTTACGTCGAACCTTCCTAATGTAAATTATTAGTAGCACTTCTACAGTAATTACTATGTTGAAATATTATCAAGTTAACTTCATCAATTTTTTTTTTGTTTTTTTTTTGCTGCAAATGTATCTTTCTATCGGCGTTCTTCAAATCCACGTAAGTAAATGCACACGAATATTTAAATAAATTACATTGTACGGTATTCAAATTTTCCATTTTATAAATTATGCTTCCAAATTTTCTAATCCACTTGTACTAAAACGTCAAAATTTGGATGGATGGATAAAATTATCCACCCATGATTCAAATCAATTCCGTAAAAAATTGTTTTGTTGTTATTATAGAGAATTCCAACAACTTTTATCAACTTTCGTTGTTTTAACTTAAATTTGTGTGATATTTTCAAGAATCTGCAATGGTCTGCTTAAGCCGTTTTTCTGTTTTCAAACCTGGACGTTTACCAACATAATGTAATCCTGTCCCCACTTCAATATTAAATTTTACAATTTACGAACTACCTTGGCTGCAAGTTCACATTTAATTATACTAAAGCGTTTAGTTTTAATTTATTAACAATTTGTTATAATTTATTTATCACCTAAATCTTTAATATGGTACATTTCAGTTTACAAATCACCAAATGATTATCGTGGACCTTCCTAATATTACAAAATGTTCTTCTTTTTGCAAAATATGATTCATTTTCGAATAGTTGTTCATCTTATGAACAATTCAACTACTGTCTCAAGCTAATAAGATTTTGATGATAAATACAATTTTGGTAAGTTTTACTGATTCCTCTACTACTGCTGAAAAACATTTCATCTTCACGACTCAAGTGGAAAAACTGCAACTCATTTTTTTTATAATTCTGGGTTTTCTTTCTTTTTCATAAGCTGCGTCTATTTTTTAAGTAGATAAAAAATCATTACATTAATTAAAACTGATAAAATAATAAAAATGATTCTTTCCGTAACGCACTTCTTAATTAGTTAGTTTTAAGTTATCAATCTAAAAAAATGAAGATTACCAGAGAGGGATGATCTAAACTTCACACTATTCAAACACTTGTTGGTGTTGGCGTGATCTAATGTATTGAAAAAATCATGAAATCTTAAGGGAGAGATGGGATCGATGACAACAAAATTGGAACATTTCCGTACTAAATTTTAGAAATGGAAACGTTAAACTTTAAAGATAAATCAACTATCTGTCGCCGTATCAAATTTAATTCCACCAAGTCTCGAATTTCAACTTTAATTTTTATGAATTTTATTTATTACTTACTCCTATATTACAATTAATTTTCATATTCAACTTTTAATTATCCAAACCAATTTAAGATATTATTGGGTTTCCGTGTTTCATTATTCAAAGGCTTATTCAAAGTAATTTAATTTCGTCCAAAATATATGGGACAAAATTCAAACTAATCAAAATTACTTATTTAAAATAAAACGCGCATTTATTCGCAAAGTATAGAACTCAAAATATAATTCGAACAAAAATTAGGAGATAAATTTCATTTCAACCGCTTATTGGGCGGTCATCTTGGCTGCAAAAGGTTTCCCACCTGGTTGTGCAATTTCAACTAAGTAGTTGGCGAGTAAACCAGAAAATGTAAAGATTTCAAATATTTTCAAAATTTGCAATAATTAAAAAATCTAATGAATACAAAATTAAATTAATATTGAGCAAATTATTGCAATTATTCTAAAATTAGTTCTACTGCACTTCACTTGTAATAATTTGTAAAACAAGAAAAACTAAACGGAAATGTAAACTAATGAAAACTGCTCACGAGGAAGATACAACGTAGAAGGTGCAAATGTAAGTAAGGAATTCAGCTTGAAAAATGAAATAAAAACTCAACACGGAAAATATTAAATAGTTATTAAATTATAAACTATCTACGGAAATGTTAGGGTTTAAAAGTTAATTATTTCTTATTTTTTTTAATAATTCTTATTAATTGTATATTCATTTAAAATAATATATCTACCATTGAGTGAGATTAAGCCCCACAACGATCGCTAAAAAGTCGCCACGTGGTTCAATCATGAGACATATTATTTCAACTTGAAAAAAAAACATAGCAATATGACTGTTAAAATATAGAATTACGTTTCATTTATTATTAACTTAAAATAGTATATCTATTACAACTTTTGTCAACCTCGAAAAATATAATTTATTATAGCTGATGGTGATAACGTTACCGATTTAAAAAAATACAAAATATTTTTATATTATTATATTGGATTAAAAATGTTTCATGAGAGTTCACATGAACTAAAGATATGTAGGTATCAATATCAATTATCAATCCAAACACGCAGAATAAATTGGAAATTTCTGTAAATTATTGAAAATTCATATTATTTTAACATGGAGCGCTTAAACAAAACTTTTATAATTTAACTAACTCAAATATCTTTTTTAATAAAATGGAACCTAACAGAACTGACAAGTTTTTCTAAAGAGGAATATCCAAATTTTCCATATGATGACTTCCAATAACATTTTTACACTATCAGATTATGGAATGAAGTTTATTCAGAAAGTTGGAAGTTCGATTTTAAAATAATAATTTATCACAGATTTGCGAAGTTTAAAAACTGAATTTTTAGAAAATACCACCTAAGTTATTTTGAGATCTAAAAGAAGTGCTGCTAGTTTTCCATTTTCTAGTTTTTCACCTTATGAATTTTTTTAACTTTAATCATATTGCTACATAAGTAGGTTAAATAGGTAATACCCAAGTGCTACTTAAGGCAACTTGATAAATTGATCCAATATAAAAAAAAACTTATAAATTTTTAGTGAATTTCAATTCATCAATGTCGCTTCTCTGTAGTGAATTAAAGTTTACATGTTTGCAGTTAAATTTCTTTTAGTAACGTCAAGCAATACGATCGTGATTTATATTTCAATTTGAAAGTTGCATTTGAACATCTCAGCGAATTTAGTATATTTAACATTTTTCAATAAATTATTATTATAAGAAATAAAGGACACGATTAATTTTCATAAAAAGCTTTGATATAGGCATAGCATTACAACATTTTGTATTTCAAATTAATTAATAAACAATTTTAATTGTTATTAAGAGTGTGTACTACTAGATTTTATGGAATGAGAATATCTTTCCTGGTCCTTTCATAAGTTTTAAATTAAACTTCCAATATTGTTTTCACAACTTTGTTCTGTAATTTTCAAACGGCATCCTTTTGAATCGCATCATGATATAAAATCGATTATTGGATAAATAATTAATTGAGTAACCGTACCGTGAATTGTTAATCAAGTTCATGACTGAAATGTTTTAAATGTTAATGATGGTTTCAGTAAAATTCGCATTAAATTTTAAATTCAAGTTTATTATATTCAAACTTCCGCATACAGGAAATCAAAGCAGATTGCAATGCAGTTGTTCTTTTCTTAATCAGTTTTTAAGGTTTCAAACGGTTTTAAACGAAAATTAAAATTTTTTAACAATACAAATCAAACTCAAAATTAAATATAATATTATTAACGTAAATTCAAATAAGGTGTAAAGTATAAACTCACCCTAATTTAAATATAATACGAAACACTTTATTAAAATTTTCGCCATATCAATAAAGCTCTACTTAATATTAAAGTGACCATAGGGGTTTAATGAAGTCAAAATTACACGGTCAACAGTGTGTTGAAAAGCCTAGAATATTAAGAGAGGTGACGTCAAGCATATATTTACCTTTGAGTAATTTATTGAACTGGTATTTTAACTTGGATATTATGTGAACCCTCTAAATTTTAGTGTCATTTATCAGCCCATAAAAAGGAACTCTGCAATAAGTGATGTGCAAAATTTCAACTCTATATTAATCTGTTTACATGCTTTAAAAATTAAGTTGGGCTTGTTGACCATCAACAGCATAATTAAAAATTAATATTTGTAAAATTAACGTACAGATTGTAAAGTTAAAACAGAAATTTAACCCTGGGTAAATATAATAACTCACAGAAGAGTGGTAATAGAAAGCATGGGCGAATTAAAAGTGATTGATGTTAAGGTATTTGTACAATTACGTAATGTAACTTTAGCCAATATATTAAAAGAAAGATTTAAAAATTATTTGCATACCAAAAATCAATATAAATTGCATATACCAAATCAGTTGTTCTCTTTAATGTAATTTTTATTAATAAGGTAATTAAAAACAAGGTGGAACTCGCTTTTGCGACAGTTCTTAGGCTTCTATACATCTTTCTAGAATTTTCTTAAATTTGAAACATGCGGACAGACACGGAGCCAGAACATAAGGCTTCTTTCTGTACGATGTACAGAAGCCTAAAAGTGCTTATAAAAATTATAAAAGAAAATAAAGATGTAAAATAAAAAATGATAGAAGAAGAAAATTGAAATTAAAATAATAAAAAACTGAAGACTAATAAAATGAAGTAATTATTTTGTTGTAAACCGACAAATAAAATCGTGACAAAAAGCCTTTGCAAGTATACAAAGTGTAGATGCGTAAACTTTTTTATTTCCCTAGGGAGTTAAATTATATATACAATATCTCACAAATTTGTTACAAGACATTCAAAAATATTTTTTTAAAACTTAAGATTGTCTTGAATGGTGAAATTCAATATATTGCTAAATTTTCAAATTTATTCCAGTTTAATTAATAATAAATTAAATTTATTAATGCAAAATTTGAAAATACAAATTTAAATCTGTTTGGTACTATATATTTTTGCATAATTTATTATTTCTCTAACAGCCCTACCGGTGTGTTTGTCAAAATTATTTTTTCTATGCGAATAAATAATAAATAAAAGTTGTAGATTGCGTGAGATGCGTTTCTCATAGACTAAGGAACAATACAATTATTATTAATTACTAAACAAATTTATGTGCATTATTATATTGTATCATGCAATTGAAACATTTACGTTTCCAGAAATAAATGTAACTTTTGAAGTACCCAAGTAGTTATATTTATATGTAGGTATATGTACTAGTGTTTAGGCTGAAGAATCACTGTTATAAAATTAAATTTATTAAAATTTTATTTTTATGTATTTCATTTTTTTTTAAGTGAAATAATAATTTCAGTAAATTTTTCCAGAATTGATACATTTATTTTCAACTTCTTCAACAACCACTTTAATTTTTCAAATTTATGGAGTTTGGAGTAAGTACATTTAATAACGCCAATCTGTTTAATCTGCTTTCTAATATTCTTAGCATCGCTTTATACATTTTTTATTATTTAATATTAATAATTTTGCTTAATGCAACAAAATGAAATTTTTCAGCGGTGCGGTATCCGATACAATTTAAGTTTTTATACTCAATTTGAAGTTAATTTAACAGATTGTTGGATCCGTACATTATGTCAAAAACATGTGGTTAAAAGCATAGTTTATTTAACTAACAACTTAATATATAAAATAAGAGCAAAAGTAAATTCCATCAAAAAGTTTTTAAAACTGCATATTTTAAACATAACAAATACCAACTTTAGTAACAAAAAACATTTTGAAAAGCTAATTAAAGCACCGTGTAAGTAAAATCAATTTTTTAAGACCCGTAATAATAGTCACGGATTAATCCGAGATTCAAGATAATCCTAAGATTCACCAATAAGATTACTGAAATTTAGACCGTATCGTAGCAACAGCTGCTATTTCGAGAATTAATATTGAATCTCGGATTAATCCGTGATTATTAGTACGGGCATAAGGGTCGGGCGCCAAATCGTATTGAATACATTTTCATGTTGTTTAATTTATTGTAAGTGCAACTGATTCGTATTGTCTGTCAAAATTTTTGAATCAAAAATTTTACTTGTCTTAGTTATAAAAGAATCCAAAACCAAATTTTCTGTAAAGGAAATTCTGGAGAAAATCTATATTAAATATTATGTTCTTGTTATATTTTTAAATATAAAATTTTATATGCTTTTGCATCTACATGATTTTAGTATGTAATTTAACTCCAAGTCGTTTACTTCAACTTTTATGTCCAACTTTATCGTTTTACCAAGTAGCCTAGGTACAGATCAGTAAAAATGCCGATGATGTAGTTTATAATAACTTATATACCTAATAATAGAGAAAACGCTCAAAAGATCCAGAAATAAAATTTCTGATATTCTGTATTAATAATAAGATCAAATTAAACGAAATTTTAATGAAATTATGAAGCAAATTGCCAATTATACTATAAGTAAACTATGGTCAACTTAATAATATTTAAGCTTATCTGAAGGAGTAGATTGAAAGAGAGATTGAAAATAGAGTATAATTAGGAAACTTATCGGAGTTGTAGAGAAGCTGCCAATCGTTAATACTTAAAAATTCCCCCTGAGAACGATCTTTATTGGTTAGTAGATCAATGGCGTAATTATAGAAGACGACGATTTATGTTCCTTTTCTTCAATAAGTGATAATTTCAAATTTATATTATATACACTACTTAAAGTAAATGCTCGTTCAGTTCATAATCTTCAAATTTATATAGATACTAATACTATAATGTCACTTGAACATAAAATAATTTTTTTGAAGCAGCAAAAACATTCTCTAATTAATTGCCATTTTGGTAAGGGATGACTGATGAATAACGCTTTCTTGTTATATCACTTTAATTGGTAAATTTTAGTAACTCGTCAGTGTCAACCCCAGTAGCTAAACGTTAGAAGAATCTCTTGTGAAGTAATTACAATCAAAAACTTCCATCTTTTTTTGAGCTTCTAGTACCTTCTGATAGTTGTGTGAATATTAAGTATGCACATTTTCTTGACATAAAATAATCAAAATTAATACCGGAGAAAATTAATATTATGTTATACAAAACTATGCACATACATTTGAATTGAAACATTTTAGTTGAACATTAAAAATAGTTCTTTAGTTTCTGTAATTCAACTATACGAGTTTTAATTAAATTTTTAAAAGGAATCAAATGCATGCTTAAATTCTTCCAAATTTTCAATATTTAAACTCGAATTACTCGTTAAACACAGCGAAGAAGAATATTTAGAAAAAAACGTAATCCACTATTTTCCAGGATCATCGTTCCATCACTGCCCGGGTTAAAAATCCTCTAGAATCTTCCTGGCTTAGACTAAAAAAATGCTTTGATGCAGCTGTAGTGTGATAGTAAAAGACATGTGCATTCAAGCATTTTTTAACATCGTTCCTTTTCTGTTTGTTAAAATTGTGCTGGTGTAAAAATAAAAAAATTTTAAATTTGTCCTATTGTTCTAAAACATTTTTTTAATTTTCTATTATAAAACATAATCAAATCAATAAAACAGATATTTTGGATCTAAGTATATTAAGAGCTGTTTTAAAAAAAAGGAGCTGATAAAATATTATGAAGAGGTAAAAATTTACAAAATACTGCATTATAAAGTGGTAGACGCTAACCGCAGCTTGATAAACTGATTTTCCGGATTATGGCTTTTCAATGACTTTTGGTTTTCCGCAACGATGTTACTGTTTGAGTTTTGAACTTTGCAAACTTACCAACTTAAATAACGGTATAATTTTGAAAATAAAACAGAAATTAGTTAACATCAATTTGGTCGTATTTTAATCAAAACGTTTAAACATAATATTATCGTCGAGGTGCTTAATTTTTTAAGATTTATGGGGTCGCTAAAAATACCATGAAAACAACCCTCTCTTCAAACATAGTCATCTTTTCCCATAAAATAAGCTTGTTATAATATAGACTGGATGGATAAGCAAATATACTAAAAATATCATTTTCAGAAGAAAATTTCTGGAAAAGTAATCTCTTTATAAAATGAAACAAAAGTGAATATTTATTTAAGAGCTAAAAATAATATTGAAAGAATTAATTACAAATTTTTATTCTTTTTAATTTAATTATAAGTTGGGTAAGTAAGCAAAAAAATTTAATATTTAATGTTGTAGGTAAACAAAACCTAATTTGATTATTTAAATATCACAAGGTTAGAAAGGTGAGGTACATTTTTGGGGTTTAAATTTGTAGTTAATAAATTATTAATTAGCGGTTGATGCTGGCCGTACGTTAGGCTTAGAGCTAAATAACAACCAACACCTTGCAGGAAATTACAACAATTATTCTCAACACAAGGCTTTGCTACAGACAAATGATTGTGCAGTGGGTATTTAGTTTGATTTACGCAATTGTTCCGCATAATATACGCAATATTAATCTTACCTGTTTGACTACAATGCTTTATAGCAGTTAGTAATAGTAAGTCGTCTGCAATTTATTTTGCTATTTCAACAAGCAGTTTATTTTATTTTCCAATATTCTATGCATCGGATATGCAATTTGTTTTTAAATTGCAATGCAACTCAAATACCGTAAAGGTTGATGGGATGTGCTACTATTCCTGTTTTAGCCAAACAATCTCATTGTTAAGGCGAGCGCAGCGAGACTTTGTGTTGTATGACATTTGCTAATAAAAAATCAAATGTTGCCTTAACACATTATATGTATATTATAATGTATTAAAAAAAACTATTTAAAAAGTAGTTTTGAAGAACTGAGTAGTAACCACATTTTGTAAAGCTTTCAAATGTCTAGTCTCTAGCAACCATTTATATCATGCAAGCCTACTTTAAGACTGGTAAGCCTTCTCTCTACATATGTATGTCTGCTACTAATATTGAATGCATTAAATAGTAGTCTTTAGTCGCTGCTACTAACTGTAGATGTAATATTATTCCTTCTCTTGCTGATTTTCCTTCTGATCCTCATTTTCAAATATATGTAAGTACATATAATATGCACTCTATATTGATTTTATTGAAAATGAGGTTTTCACAAAAGTTACTGTCTTCTCTGCTTACATTGGTTTTTTCAATAATGTTTCGATTTCCTTTTCAGATTAAACATTCTTCAATGACTCGTTTGATATGTTAGATGAAACTAAAACAAATTTTGGTGAGTAGTCAAACGTGGTTTCATAATGTGACCGCTTGATTCCCTTGTGTTTTTTAAGCACGATAACAATTTCCTATTGATTTTTTTTTTTCGAACTACACGAACTCGATACTAATTGGAGTAACTAACGTGTTTTCATTTTTAAATTATCGAAAATGTGTAAATTCCACGTGTAAACGTTTGTCAACCACGTGATCTTGAATTTTAAACCACCCTTAAAAGCACGAGTAAATCCATTATATTATATGGTAAAGGTCTTGCACTGTATCCCAGATTAACGAAAATGGGACATGGGAAAAAGGTAACATGCTTGCAATGATATGTAAACAACGCTTGCTTGAACTTAGAGGTCCCAACTTTGAAATCACACAACAAACTATTTTCAAAATGCTTGAAAAGGGAAGGCCAGCGCAAAACATGATTTTTCGCGATTGCTATATTTAATGTCACCTGAAATGTAAAAAATTTTTACGACGCAATCCAATACAAAGTGAATACAACACAATAAAAAAAAGAAATTTTTAGTTTTCGAGAAAAGGGAACTAACTTCATCCACATTAATTTGCGTTACGACTTAATTCTTACGCTTGACTTTCGTTAGACCGGACATGGGTACTTCTAGTGTTATGCACATGTCACTCGTTATTGATTTCTTCATCGGCTATCTTCTCAATTTCATGCAAAATATTTTAGGAGCAATTATATCATGATCAATTGTTTTTCCTTCTCTTAACCCCAATGTTATGATGGCATCTTCGTTTATTTGGTTCTGGGTCGGCAAACAATTATGAATAACGTAACAAACCAGGACCAAACTATATTTTATTCCAAGATAATGATATAAAAGTAGATCCATATGAATCTCTAAATACCTAGACAGATTAAATGCATTTATTTGTGTATATCAGAATACAAAGTGAATAATAAATACTTAATTCAAAACACGTAATTCGATATTTACGGTACACTAAATTTCATATTTTACCAAAACGTTATCTCAATAGAAACTTTCCACTGCCTTTTAAAACGTGATACTCCATTATTGTGTTTTGCTTTCATCGTTACAAAATTTTTAATGAAAAGTCTATCGAAATATTCAATTTAGTAAACAAAACTGAAAGGTTTAAAATACTCAAAAATGTTTAGATAATCTGGGCGTTGAAGAAAAGTAATAGAAAATCCAATAATTAAAAATCTGAATGGAGAAGACGGAAGAGTATAATTTGAATTTCTACAATAATTGTCAAGTCAAAGACGCAATATTCACGTCTTTTGGACAAAATCTACTTAAGCTTCTAAACTAAACAAACATACCCTCCGCTTTTTTATTGATTTTCTTTAACGTTTCATCATTTTCACTTATAGTGACAGTTGCAATTTTAAAGTCATATAGGAATGAAACAAAAATTCTTTCTAAAACTTTTTACATTAAATATTTAAGATTAAATTTATAACATTCTTCCTATTTTTGTTATGTCACCTACTCTTTCACAAAAATTTATACCCTTTCATATAACGACGTAAATATATATTAAGTATGTGCTGGACGAGATGTTATAATATGAATAAAGAAATAAAGGGTAATATTTCTATTCAAAAATTGGAAAAATATTAAAGAAATAAGTTTGCTAAACTACGTATACAAATTATATACTAGGATTACAAATGAGCGGCTTTAAGTAATCTCAGATGCTATTTTATCAGTGGAACAGGAAAGATTCGGAAAAGGTAGATTCTGCGCTAAAAACGTCTTTACTATAAATCAAATCATACAAAAAGACTAAAATTTAATTTAGAGACTCAAGTAGGTTTCTAAATAGACTATACAAGGATTTCGACCAAATGAATAGTTTAGTGCTATCGCAGATAACGATAAAGAGACAAGGGGAATACCCGGAGCATCGCAAAATACGGTTCTTATGATATAATTGGCCATTATTTCTTCTTTCTTTTTACTCAACTCCTTATCGAGTAATTAATTAATGAAATTGCAATTATTAAATTTACTCGGTGGAGAAATCAAGTTAATAATAATTATTATAATCGTGCATATAAGGAGACAACAAATATTCTGCATAACTGCATAAATCATAAAATGATCTCTTCAAATTTTATTGTTTTAATATTTTTTAATTTTGAATAATTTGAAGATTTAATAAATAAGCAATGTTTATTTAAATCCAATACTTTACACATCCATCTTGACTTCGGATTTTGAATGTTTCCTTTATAACTTAAGTAAAAATAATTCCAATGTTTGTTACGTTTGATAAATTCTTCCTCTTATTCAGATTTCAAAAAATGATATCGTTAAGCAGGTTAAATTTTATATCGTTTTCATAATAAAGCTTCTGCGACGCTTTCTATTCCTCGTCATTGATTTAAACTTGAAAGGTCCTCAATATTTTTTATATTTCTAAATTAATTTTGTAAACTTAATTTAAAAAGGTTTTTATATTATATTTGAAAATAATACAAAATTGCGTATTCTCTGTACAAGTAAAATCTTCCAACGAAATCCATCTCATACCGGAATAGAAAGCGGATATTGCAGGTTTGTCTGCGGCTATCGCCAATCGAGTTGTTGCTCAACAGGTATATAAAATACCTGGCCAACTTATTTTTCTTTTTCGCGAAATTATATTCCGAAAATCAAAACAGTACTTCTACTGTTAAAGTCTGAATTTAATATATTTTAAATTTTCTATTTTGGTTCATATAAATTGAAGCACCCATACCTTTTCTCAGCAGTCAAAAATTGATCGATTACACTACGTTCGTGATTTTTTTTCAAATTTAATGTGAATATAGTGTTGAAGTATGTTTCACTCAACTTGGATTATATTTAAGATTAAAGGCTGGGCCGGTTAATAGGTAATTTATTAATAATAAGAATAATATAATTTTCGTATATTCGTAAATTCGTATATGCACCTGGGTTGCTTTACTGCAATCTTAGCAGTTCACTACATAAATACAGAAATTTAATTCTTGTTATTCTTAAATTATTATTTATCTATTCAAACTAGACAAAGTAAATATTCAACTTCAATACTTCTTAATTTATGTAAAAGTATATCTATAGCTTCAAAGATAAAAATATTTAATATTACCTAATGTAAAATTTTTAATAAAATCCAAAAATTTAATTTTCAGTAGTACTTTTTCTTTCTTAGAGTAAAAAATTAGAATACTAAATTGATTTCCTCTTGTCAAATTCAAGTCATTGACTTTTGATATTCATACGAAGTTATCGATTTAACTTGAAAAGTATTAATATTCCAACTTAAAAGTTTTTGCATAATATAATAATATAATATAATATAATTCCATTATATTATTGAGTTATATTGTATGTAGAATTGCATTAGAATTTTGACTTCCATGTGGGGAGAAATGAAGTAGCAATTTTAGTTCTTATATTCATTCAATTTGTTACTTTTTTTTAATAAAAATATATTTTTTTAAATTAAGTTGAATTTAATACATCAACTAAAAGGTTCTTCTATGTTGTTTATAAAGTTATTACAAAATATTTTATACAAAGTATATTAATATTATAATTTGTTGTTATTACTGTATTTTGTATCATTTTCATAGATTTTGTTTGTTTGTAAACATCTATGTATGTATTATTAAATTTATGTGCATTTTTTAATAGCATCCACTTTTAAAACAAAATGCTTTTATCTATACCGTCAGTTTTGAGTGAAAGCTTACAAAATTGTAAGAAAATGTACAGAATACTTGATTACTGTTGTACATACTGAAAACAAAACATTTATATATTATATATTTTGAATTTTTAACCATGTCATATCATATCAATTCTTGTACTTATGTTATGTCAAAGCGATTGAAGAATTTATCCTTACTTTCTCCCATCCGAAACTCTCGTGTTCGGAATTCGAAAATCTTAAAAATTCTATATTATAGCAATATTTCCCCCTTCAGAAAAATTCTTTGTGCCTAACCATAATAATAATAAAAAGAAATTATATTAGCGAAATAATGTAGTGCATATCGAATTTACAACCCTCGACTGATTAAAGCGCTCTTCTTAAATTAAAATCTAAGATTAAAATAACGTGGTAAACACTAACGTAGCGTGATAGACTTAATTTACACGCTCTTAAACAAACAATTTAAAAAAATTGTTCAGAGGAAGAAATTGGGTAATCTGTCATGTTTCAGAAAAATTAACACTTTTACGATACCATTAAGAGAATTAGTTTTAATTTTATTACAAAAACCTAACAACCCTCATGATTTGATTTTATTTTAATTAAAAATAAAGCTTTTCCCCTTTTCTTGTAATTGGAGTGTTTAAAACGATTATTTTCAATTTTGCAATTTTCCAAAAATAGAATCCGTATATTTTTAGTTTTAAAGTATCATAAAACTTCTGTACTCGTTTTGGCTCTTCCAGCGACAAATACTTTTACACAAGTTTTAACTTCAAAGAAAATACGAAGTTCAAGTTTTACAAGAGGTCAAAGCTAACCGGACTTTGAGCGGATATATTTTGTTTTTTGTCTTGTAATATCTCGTCCTGTCACATTGTGCTTCTACTATTTTTAAAAGGTGTTCAAAAATGTAGAAAAATGTTATATGTATTTCTTAAATGTGAAAATACAACCAATTTGCGAGTCAGTTCTTTTTGGGAAATTTAATCTGTAATCCACCCCGAGAGTGAAATAATGCTTTGGGTCCCTAATTTATTTCACTTGCAAATGTGGAAGACAACACTGTCCAGGTATCCTATAAAGGAGTAAAATTAGTAATTAAATGTGTAACATACAAGTTGGAAAATAAACCCAGTAAAATTTTTCAATTTTTTTTCAAGATGCAAATATACACTTTGGTTCTGTTTTCACCGATATATTTTACTTTATTATTTTTATTTTCTTTGGCAATGCGGCAATGTGAGATTTTTACATTCAAAGTTCCACAATAAACTATTGTCGATGCAATAAAGTGACTCCAGGAGATTGGAAGAATATGAAGAAGAAACCCACGGCCAGAACAGCTATAAAGCGAAAATATTTTAAACAACCGAATAAATCGATTTAATCGAACAGCAACACTGAATATTGAAAAGTAAATGTTAAAATATCATTGCTTCTTCATTTCAAAATCAAAGACTCTTAAATATTTTCTGTTCTTTTTAGTTCTGCTATGGTAGATACATAGGTACTATATTATATCAAAAAAACGTTATCCGGTTTTTTGCCGCATTCGGTACATAACTACAGAGAAAATAAATATAAATTTACCCAGTTAAAGTAAATAGAATTTTTTCATAATGTAATGTAATCTTCCTCCATGAAATTTAGCAAAATGAAATCGTTACTCGAAAGTTACCTACATTTTATTTAATACTGAAAAGGTTAGCTAGGGGAATCATATCTAAATATTACTTTTAATTCAAGTGAAAACTCAACACAAACGCGCATTCCGTTCGTAATCTTCGCATTTAAAAAATTCCCGACCTTTTCCCTTATGTATTGTAAAACCATTTTATGTGTCGTTTTTAATTTTTTCAAAAATCAAAAATAAGTTCGATATTATATGAGAAACTGATCTTGAGAGTAATCATTTGTAGTCACTTATTGTTCGTCAGATTAACCCTAATTGCAAAGCAATCAGCAACCGTGCAAGTGAACCAACAATTTAACGTGGAACCGAACCGAGACAAGTTGGTATCTTTGCTGAATGCCCAGCATACCAAATTGCTGTGCGATCGATATCTCTCTCCCGGTTAACGTTATAAGGGTGGTTTAGAAAGCCTCTAGTCACTCAATTCAAGTGTGAATGTAAATTCAACCTCTTATCATTTCTTATGCTCAAGCTAACTTGCGTCCTGCTGCACCAAACACACTGTATTAATGTCTGCAATAAGCACGCAAATATTCTATAAATTTCAACTTACAAATTTATAGCTCGAGCATGAAAAACCTCCCTGATAAAATTACAAAACGACAAATTTGTTTGCAAAATAAATTACATTGAAATCGTTTTTGTTTTAGTATGAAAATTGAATAATAATAATTCTGGCTGCACAAAAGAACTGCTGCCGTACGTACGTACTTGAGTTGAACTTTGTATTCTACTGCACAAAATTTTCAAGTACGGGTTATATTACTTTGTACTTTTATGCATAAAATGTCCCCTGCCATTTGTTTAGTCTTTTGCGCGTAAATTTGACTAAATTGGAGTTTAAGGTATCAGATAACAAAACGTGAAAGCGAATATATTAATTTCTTCGATGCAAATTTAATTGGACACGACCCAGTTTTAATTTCTACTGAATAAAAGTTTACACCTACTAACTGCCACTAACAAAATATCTTTTTTAGTCATTTGTGCAATTTTGTAGTTTGGAATAAATTAAAACTAATACAAATTTGGTATTATTTACCTCTATTATTTTATATTACTTGCAATTATTAAACCGACTAAACTGACTAGTTACAATATTGAAGAAGTTGATTACATTTTTAAAAAGTTGTTAATTTATTTGTATTAGGTACAGATTTTTAAAACGTAATAAAAATACCAGTTGACATTGGTATCAAACAACCAACTCCTGCACACACAGGGTAAACGTTTTAACCTCGTAAACAATATGAATCTAATAATAGTATATTACTGGCCGAGCATCAAAAATGATCCGTTACTGGGCGCGCAGCTATATTAAAAAGTGAGCGTAGCGAGCTTTTTAAAGCTGTAAGCCCAGTAACGGATCATATTTCGAGGAGAGGTGAGTATACTTTTTTATCGGAAGACATAAAATTATGTATTATATCAAATATAAAAAAATATTGTTTAAATTACAAATTGTGACAAATAAGACAAATTAAAACAATGTCATTAGAGCAACCCTCTATGGCGAAGTGCAATAAGCGATTGAATCATACGGACTAAACGTCACAAACAAAATAATTATTTAAAACTGTTCCAGGCACTAAATATTTCGGAAAAGAGAGTTACGCGTTAACGCAGGGTCTCTCAGCATCACGTTCTTCATTGTTAAATTTTAAAATGTTCAATTGTTTTTGTGTGTTTTAAAATAATTTGTAAAATGTTAATAACCAAATAAATAAATATTGTATTGTATTGATTGAATCATAATTAAATCGTTTGACGATCGCCAGTTCGAATCCCACGTCGGACAAATTTTTATAATAAAATTTTTTTATAATATAAATGAATTGACTTGCAGAAGTAACAGAATTGACCATTAATAAAAACACATTAATGGTCGATTTTACATTATTAGTCGATTTGTGAGCTGACTAGGAATGCTTCGTTTTGGCTGCCGCGTGGACACTCGGAAAGCATCGCTTTCGTTATGTTTTCCGATAAACTTAATTAATTACAGATATGCGTTCAACAGTCTTCCATCCAAATTACATGACAATTATATTTTCATGATCATTATGTAGTTTATAATAATAATTTTTATTTACCCAGGAACTATTTTATATGGCGTAACAATTCGTCGTAAATTTACTGAGATTTCAAGTTTATTAGAGCTTATTTGGCTAAGAGTAGAAGAGATACCAGATTATACTTTAAAGTGCTCTCAAAAATAGAACTGAATAAATAATTATAAAAATTTTGAAAAAGTCAAGACGAAGTTTATTTGGTAGCAATTAAGAAAATCTAATGTTTAAGTTATGCAAAGTTAAGATAAACTAAAGAAAACTTATAGAAATTTAAACAAGAGTTGTAAATAACAAAAAATAAAGTGATGTTGACTTTGTTAAAAAAAAATTAAAACCGAGGTCAGGAAATTTTCAAATTAAACTAATATTATACATATAAATAATTTTTTTTGTTCGCCAAATAGCTTTTTGACCAATTCAACTATGTTGCAAAGCAAATTAGCGTGAGAAAAGTGGGTCTTGGACATTTCGCCGTCGCCCATTTCGCCGTCGACGTTTCGACATTTTTTTTACTTTAATCTATAACTCAAAAGTCATAAAAAGAACTATAACATTTTGACTGAAAAAATTAATATTTTCGGGGCTATGGAAAATTAGAAATTAGAAAAGCAGAAATAAAAAAACCCTCGAGGGTTTGAATTTAGAAAAAAAATTCTTTAAATATTTTTCTTAGAAAAGCGTAACACCCTGTGTATAAGCTATAGAATCAATCAATTAAATTATTGATTGGGAATGTTAAAATAATCTATAATTCAAAAGTTATAAAAAAAACTATAATATTTTGACTGCAAAAATTTATATTTTCGGGGTTATGAAAAATTAGAGATTAGAAAAGCAGATATTAAAAAAAGATATAAAAATATTTTTTATATATTTTTATTTAATTTGTATCCTTATTAATTTTTTTTATTTAACTTTATACAGGGTGACCCAGACCACCCGTATCAGTACTTTTTTTCAAAAACGGTAAGTCGTAGAGAGTTGGGCTAAAAAAATTTATTACAAAAGCCCTAATGACGAATCTAATGGTGATATTATTATTTCCGGGAAAAGTCGGCATCCAGAGTAGTTTGCTCCAGAAAGTCCAGAAATCCAGAATTTTAAATGGCACCATATGTCGAAAGTAGTATCGTTGGAAAGCTCTTTAAAAAATAAGCAAGTTTTGTAGGGAAAATTTTTTTATTACTCCCACCCCTTTTAAGTTATATTCGACTGAAGTTATTAAATTTCAATTTCTTATAACGAACTTAATTTTAAAAGTCAGCACTTAAAATCCAGCTACCGCGTTAGAGCAATGTCACAAGTGTCCAAAATGTCTTCCATTTACTTCTAAACACTGTTGAGCTCTTCTGGTCATACTATCAGTGGCTCTAAGTACTTCTTCAGTGTTTAATGATCGACAGGCATTGCAAATTCTGAGCTTCATATCATCTCTCGTTGTCGATTTTTCTGTATAAACAATATCTTTGATCCGACCTCAAAGAAAAAAATATTTCAAGTGCTGACTTTTAAAGTTAAGTTCGTTATAAGAAATTGAAATTTAATAACTTAAGTCGAATATAACTTAAAAGGGGTGGGAGTAATAAAAAATTTTTTCCTACAAAACTTGCTTATTTTTTAAAGAGCTTTCCAACGATACCACTTTCGACATATGGTGCCATTTAAAATTCTGGATTTCTGGACTTTCTGGAGCAAACTACTCTCGATGCCGACTTTTCCCGGAAATAATAATATCACCATTAGATTCGTCATTAGGGCTTTTGTAATAAATTTTTTTTGCTCAACTCTCTACGACTTACCGTTTTTGAAAAAAAGTACTGATACGGGTGGTCTGGGTCACCCTGTATATAATTTAATGAAACTTTAATTGCAACTTTTGATTTATATTTTTTAATTAACGACGGCGAAATGGGCGACGGCGATATGGCCACTGCGAAACGGGCGATTGCGAGACGTCCCATTCCGGAGAAAAGTACCTATACTAAATCATACATATAAACGCACCCACTTTGTTCGTTGTGCTCAACTTTTCTGTTGCCAATCGAAAACTCCCCGCACTCGTTGCACAATAATATACTATTATTTAGTTACAGTTAAATTTAGAAACACAAACATACATAAGTAAGAAAGTTAAACAAATCAATTTATTAAAAAAAAAGTTTAAGTAAGAATTTAAGAATTTCAAAAAAATATCACCCTAATATTTTTGGAAAACACTGTAATACATATTGCTGTGTTATTTAATAAAAATCTCAGGATGCATCTTAAAACCGTAAAATTTTTAATATTTTTAAATTTAACTTTTCCAATAAAATCCAATAGTAAAATTTTACTTAAATTTTATATCTTTTTATTCGAAATGTTCTTATCTTCCAAATAAATTTTTGTCGTCGACATAAAATTCTAATTTATGTTAATTATCTTCTTCAAAATACTAAATTTCACTTTATCTTAATTGATATAATCAAACTAATTTTCTATTTAGTTTTTCAATTTATTCTTCCTCATCAGAATTATCCCTAAAAACTCAAAGTTTTCGACTTGGAGCATATAGCAATATATTGTAGTGTTTCAATTTATGAGCAAGCCCTGGGCTTTGAAAATTGCACAAAAAATGTTTTATTTAGAAAATTGCAAAACTCGACCAGCATTTTACTGCGCAGTTACTGTTGCAATCTTTTACGGCAGTAATATTTCTACAATCGCAACTTTTAAGTAGCTTAATGGGAACATAGAGGGGGCAAAAAAATAATTCGAATTAACTGTAAGTTACCTTTCGGTATTTTAGTTTATGATGTAACCCTATTACAGTTATTTTTAGTTAATTACAAATTGAATATATTTTAAATAAATAAATAATTATAATAAATTTACGAATTAGATTGTCGCAGTTTGCGAATTACAATAACGATTTATTGGCTGGGACACCGAATAAGTTACAAAGCGATCTAAACCTACGAACCAAATAACAAGAAACTGTTTGTTTATAAACTATAAAACTTTTGGCCACTGCACGGCTTATTAGATGGTTTTGCGGTTAATAAATCGTTAATTTTGAGCATAAATCCGTTATAACTGTTGTTAAGTGAAATATTATACTTCAAGAACTTAAATTTATATATCCAGCGCAGATTTCGATATAACGTGAATACCAAATACGTTACTTTAATGAATGACATGCATTTACACCATTAAATAAGTTATGTAAATAGTATTAAGGCTATGATGGTTCTAGATCAGTTTTCAAGTTCGAATTTGATTTATCGATATTTTGAGTCGCGGTTTTAGCCACATTTTCGAAAGCCTTTTATCAGTTTTCTGATTATATGCAATTACTCTATTGCCAATTTTATCAATAATTGAGTTTATTATAATTTTTTATATTATATTTTTTAAAGGTCGACATTATTATAACGCAGCTTGCATTGCATGACTATTTACTTATTAAAAAAACTATCAGCAAAACGATTAAAATCAACCAATGAGGCACTTTTAATATTAACTTAATTCTTCGATTTAATTTTAATTCTACCTTAAATTTCTTTATGAAATCAGCCATAAGTGTATAATAGTCATTATAATGTTTCAAAATTCATAATTCTACGACAACCTTTGACGTTGATCAATGGAGGTGATACACATAAACTTGTTGTGTTTATTCCACGCACGAGACTCTTATAGGCGTTTCAATTTAAGATCGCAGCGCCATAGTGGCTACTAAGTGGTATTAACATTGTTGGTGTGTTGGTTATGACGTTTGTTGTTGACGTATGATAATTCGCTGTTGTGTTTATATTATTAAATATAATTATTTTTAAATATTTTACGGGACTTTGTGATTATTTATTTTAATAATTCAAATAATTATTGCTACCAACCTAAAATAATTTAAAAAAGCCGTTGATTAACTCTTATGATATGTACCCTAATGCCCTAGCTTTGGCAATTTTAGCATTTAAAATTGTATCTTCTGCCGACAATTACTTTTTATTTTCTAAGAACAGTGGTCTGATAAATTTTATACCAAATATAATACATAAATCATCTATGACAGTGCTGGTCTATGAGGATTGAGGAACACTTTGTTGGCCATAATTGCCTCCCCTCAATTTAATTTTGTAATAATGTCACTATGTTCAAATATCGCTTTATCGGGGCCCGCCATAAACTTTGGATAAAAATGTCAATGTTCCTGCTGGAGTTTTAGCGTTTACCGTGTGTAAAATCATTAGAACCATGCAAATAACGACATAACTATAAAAATGCCTACTTGATCCATAAAAGTAGTCATTTTTCTTAAAATGACGCGAACAAACCCTCATAGACTTTGAAAATGACTTACCAAGCTTTACGAATGTTCAATTTTTTCTTGTCTTTTTTGGGGAAAGGCATGAAAACTAATTTTAGGATTTCTTTTATTCATGAATTTATATTCACTATTCGGTTTTGCAACCGAAAACCGAACAAAACCATGTAGCCATTTTAAAATTTCGTTAGGAAAACTCACAATTGAAAAACAAATACGCGTTAACACGTAAAATATACGTTATCACGTAACATACATGTGAGTATACACCTACATCATAAGTTCAAAAGCTTAAAACATTAACATAAGAATATTATATGTAGCATACATTTTCACAAAATAAAAATATTTTAATTTTTTGCTACAAGGGTCTAGGTAATTAAACTTTAAATTATTTAATATTTAAACATTTGGTGGTGAGATAAAAAAAAATTTTTATTTAAAATTTAAATCAACTATGTTGAGGTACTTGGAAGTAATTTGAATCTCACTTATGTATGTACATAGTATACATACGTTAAGCTTCAATTTGTAATATTGTTAAGTTCGAATCAAATATCAAAACAATGCTTTAGAGCTCTGAAAATGAAACTTGATGTTTACATATCAAGAACAGACTGTCATTTGATAAATCAAAAATATATTTGACTGCAGTCGTGTGATCTTTCATTTTAAATAGATACTTCTTTTAAGAACTTATTCTGAGCTTTCGGCGCAGAACAGTGGCTGTGGCAACCTTCTTTTAATTTTAATTACCAGTTAGATAGTAATTATTATTACACGTAATTGCCAACATTTAACTGAGGATAACACATTTTGTAAGATTATTGTCTAAACTTGAGTCTTAGTCTAGATTAATGCAATTTTTGTTTTTGTCAAACCATCTGCATATGTTTGATGCTAAAAGCTTTGAATGGCTTTATGAAAGAAGTATCTATCTAAAATGATTAATCACTTGACTGCATCTACCTAAATTTTTTTATTTATCTTTTAAGCTATGCAGATAAGAAAAATTTTTTGTAGTGTAAAAATTTTCAGCATAATGTGTTTATAACGACATTGCTTTAGGTTATTGTCTTTAGCAAAACCTATAGAAGTTTCTCTTGCAACTTAATAAGGCACTGACTTGTTTTCGCATCTGTTATTAAATGCTAACCGCTGAGAAATATTTTCTTTAAATCTGTGAATTATCAAGAATTTTCCACATCATTGGATGCCAACTCCGATGCCCCTCAACTTAGGGCAAACAAAATTTGAGGCTACATATTTGTTAGAAAACATCTAAGGTACGATTTAATTGACTAAGTTGAATTGCTTTTACACTGACCTTGAAAAACTTGAAAAGTTTTACTCAAAACTGATGTAAAACCTTCAAAAGTCCTTCTACATATCTTAATATAAAAAGCACTTTCTGAATAATTTCCATTTAGGAACGATACACGATTATCAACTGATTTCGTACAAAAATCCTAATTGTCAATTATTTACAGACCTCAAAGTTCGATAGCTATAACATTAAATTTGCATGAAACAATCCTTGGGTAGAATATAAATTAACCAAATTTTCAATCTTTTTATGAAAATTTTTGTATCGGAAGATTTCAACAACAAAACAAAACATTTTTTCTCTGACGCCGACATTCTATTACAAAGTGAAGCAATTTTACAAATTAAAATTAATTTAATTATGAAAATTTAATCTGACATTTAATAATCAAGTAAGTTGAAAGCAAAAGATAAAAAGTTAATGCATACCTAAAAAAAATTAATCAAAAGTGCTTTAAGAACCGTTTAAAGTCTTATCGTCTCTGAATCCACTTTTTAGAAGAGCAACTTTTGATATTATCTGATTTTCTTGTACTTTTCTTGTTAAATTGAAATTCACAATGACTTCAACTACAACAATGAAACTATTGTTAAAGTATCTCTAACAAGATCAAAATGTCCACTGGCGATAGACAAATCCAACGCAAACTCCGTCACATGTACGTTGCATGAATGAAGTTGTCGTTTGGAAAACCATGAAAAGAAGCGAGCAAGAGTTACTGCCACGGTCCTAATGTCACCACGTTTTCAGATGTATACTTTTTTATTGCTCTGCTCTTTGATAGTGATAGTCGAGAGCATTATTTACACTTTATTACCTTTGATAACGTTTTTCGACATAAGTACAAAATCTAGCTTTTACTTTTATAAGACTTTAAAACTTAAAGTAAATTGGATGATTTTTAAACTAAACCAAAGGCAAAGAAACCGAAATGTTTCAATAAAAATTCGTTGTAATTTAGATAAAAACTTATATTTTAATTTTTCAAACAAAGCATAGCCTGTTGTCTTCTGAGCTTTGGATTGTAAGGTTTATTTACGGCACAATTCAAATATTTTATTCGAGCAACAGGAACATATTTTATAAGAGAAAATTTAACTGCGTAGCTTAGATGTCCCAGTGTAAAAATATAATAACATACCCGTTGCACTAAGGGAATAACTTTAGGGGCAGTTGAAAGCAAGCAACATGTTTTATAACAATAATATACAAAAAGAAAAAAGTAAAAAACTTCTGTTTAATACTGATATAAGGTTTGCCTTATTGAATTTTATTGTATTAAACGTAGCTTTATGTTATTTTTTTACGTTTTTATTAAACATTAAATTTTGATATCATGAAAATTTTTATTATATCCTATATCTTTTTGTAAATAATTTAATAGTTTGAGTTTGTTTGCGTATTAAAGGCAAAACGCCATTATATTAAATTTTTGTTACCTCGCAATGCCATTTTTCCTCAGCAAACGACATCAATAATTAAAATTTACACACAATAATAATTTAATTATCTAATGCGTGCTTAAAGTTCATTTCGTGTGTTGCTTTTGTATGTTTGACTCACAAAAGACTTACCAACTTATTAATTTATACACATTGGGGTTGTGTTTAACCAAATACTAATTATTAAATTTAGTTTACCGCATACTTGCATAATACTTTTCTATTCCGAAAGCTTAAATTAAATTTCATAATTATAATAAATAATAGATACATCTTATTTTGGTATCTAAATTATTTAACGAAGATAGCATATATGCGATACATATCAAAGTGTAAAATATATACTTCTAAAAGATACAGAGAGATAGATGTGTTACCAATCGACACAATTGTGCAGAAAAGATACGCAATTGTGTAATTTTCCGGCACAATTGTGTGAATTAGTGCGGATTGGTTAATCCAATTCAATCCATTATCGAAATCTTATACTTTTGATATTTGATAAAATAAATAAATCAATAAATAAATTTTTTTGAATATTTTGTTTTTATTTTTGAAATAAAATTATTGTAATAAGAAAAACATATTGGTAAAATCTCTTTCAATGCTGAGAGATTTTTAAATATTTGAATTTGAAAAATAGAAGAAGAAAAGCTAAGAGTCTTCTAAAGGAAATTATTGCAGGCTCAAAAAAGATTAACGAAAATGAATATGGACCAAGAAAGAAAGAAAGAAAGCAGAAGAAAATGTGTAAAAAGGAGCAAAAATTATGATAGCTTGTGAGTGATATCGGAATGGAAGCCATGCAAGGTGAAAAACAGAAAAAGAACGAGAACAAGATGAATCTATGAAGTGTTAGAAGATCTTAGAAAAATGAAAGTGAAAAAGTGGAGAAACAAATGCAAGGATATACAGTTACAAACAAAAATAGTGGCAAAGGCGAAAACAAAGTAGAATTTATGTGCGAAGCAAATGAGGTGAAATATAAGAAGTAATGCAACTCACGAAGAGGATCGTAAACTTCGAAAGAAATAGACATATTCCCAAGAAATAAAAGCCTGATATTGATTGATTTAATATAATATTGTATGGTCTTACAAAATTTTTTATAATATTTAATATTAAATCAGGTAAACTAAGAAAATTGTTCCTGATTGTTTGGATCATTCCAACAGTCAAGCTTTTGGTGTATAGTTAAAATAGAAAAACAACTTTATATTTTCCACGTATAAAATATAAAAATAATAGACTAGACACAAAATTGATTTATTTTTAGGTAAGTTATCCTTTTATACGCTGTCGACTTCTTTCAACTTTTAACAATGAACAAGAAAAAAAAAGAAAGATCCAGTAGGATACTTCATCCGATATCGTAATTACTATTGTTCAAAGTTTCTGTGAATTTTCCCAATTTTATTATTTTGCATAATAGCTTAGCATTTAGTTGGTTAATCGCAATAGCCATTTTACTAAATACTCCAATTACTAATTACCACTATAATATCATTAAAATGATATTTTCATAACATTCGTTGCATTTCCTTAATTGAGAACGTCCCACTTAAAAAGCAATTGGAATAAAAGTCTACTATTTCAGTTTTATGCAGTATGTTTCAACCACAATTTAAAGATAAGAAGTAACTGAAAACATTAAGCTCACTTAGTAGCTTTTAGTTTTCAACTTCTTATGCATCACAAAATCTTACCAAAAGTTTTGAAAGCACAAAAGCGTTTGTTGTTTAGAAAAGCTTCTAAGATTTTGACTAATTTGAACATATTTTTATAACTAAGTGCATTTCCAATTTTTAAATTCTTGTTAGTGTTTTGGTGTTTTAGCGAAACCCATTATTTACCACGCTGTTCCCCAAAGAAAATGCTGGTATTATTTACAAAAAGGTTTACCTTAATTAAATTTTTTAATTTAAATTATTAGATAACTTTTAAGTACTTTTTTAATTAAAAGTGTGTTTATCGAATGCATTTACGTAGGTAGGTAGTTACTGAATGAATAAAATAATTATCTGCACGTTAATTTGCAATAAAAAATATGTATACATAAATTTAATTGTAAAGTCCTTACAGGAATAAACATAATACTCCCCAGTTACAATAATTACCTTTAATATAAACATTTTTTATAAAGTGTTAAAAAAAGTCTTTCCATTTAGTAAACTTACGTCGGATTCAATACTTATTGCTTATTGCAATCATTATGTACAAAACAACAAAGTTTCTGTTTGTTCACAACACTACGAATGTCTCAATAATAACACTTAATTAAAACTTTTTTTATTATCCTTTTTGTCGCTTAGCCTTGATCTGACACAGTATCAACTATCTGTTGCTTTATCAGACTAAAATGCATTTTTTACGGGAAAAAACCCTCACATCAGTAATTTACACCAAACTCTTTCTGATAAAGTACCCACCGATTTTTACTTGGGTTTCCAATTAAGATAATTAATTCAACTTTGGAAGCACATTTAGACCGCTCAGAACTTTTCATAAACCATTTTTCCATTATATTTCGGACATCTTTTAGAATTTTTACTAATTACAGTAGAAGAGCCATCATAATTTTTTTATGTAGGGCCGTAGGACCAGCAAGGAGCTTTGTACATATTGTACTCATCAGACACAAAAGCAGATACTAATCTCACAAACTTACGCTTTTCTAAAATCAGTAAAAACGCCTTGACCTGGATTTAAAAGGAAGTTTTCCAGGTGATGTACTTTAAAAGAGACATAACTCAGTGAATGATTGTGTGCACTCTATATGCAACGGTTCAGATGAATGCAGCTTTTCTTGGTCTAAACTATAAGCTTAACCGTAAATCTTAATATCGGTGTTTGATGTGGCTGGTATATTTTATGTATTTTTGTACCGTCACGATTATGTTTTATTTTACTTTTAAACCAATGAAATTATTACGTTGTTATATACAGGGTGCTACTGTATACACTTTACATAACTTAAGTGGTGATAGAGACCACTTTTCTAAAAACATTTTTAACAAAACTTTTTTTCTACTTTCAAGCCCTCGAGAATTGGGCCTCTTTAGAGCACTTTTTTAATTTCCACTTTCATGTGGCCATAGCCCTGAAAATATTGACTTTTTAGTAAAAATGGTTTAGTGCGTTTTTTAAGATAATGATTCAAACATTTTTTTATCTAAAATCAATGGCTTTCGAGTTATGAATTAATGTAAGTAAGAAAATCTTGAAAAATTTGAGAATTTCTTCGAGAGAAACAAATTTTTGTTAAAAATGTTTCTTAGAAAAGTGTTCTCTATTACCACCTAATTTTTTTAAGGTGTATCCAAGGACACCCTGTATATCTACCACCTATATATTTTGTTTTTTTGAAAAATAACGTAAACCTCTTTCAAAAAATTAAGCTTACTAAGCTTACCTGTTTTGCTTCATCTACGTTACTAATAATTATTTTGTTATTATATTTTTCAATCTCGTCCATATCTATCTAATCTAACTAATCTGATAATGGGGTATTTTGAACAATTAATGTGTTAATCGAACAACTTTGTTTATTGATCTCTGTTTCAACGATAATTTCAACCATTGAATGTAAAAGTAATTTAAATTAATAATTTTAAATATTTTATAAAAACTTGCACAATACACACCGCTCAAATCAAAGATAAAATACTGCAATATATATACATATATGTTACGGTCAATGATGTAAATCGGGCGTTGACGTCAATGGCCGGTCAATGACGTTAATGGCCAACATAAATGGTGATTGCCAGTTAGCGGTGAACAATGATGTAAATATTTTCATCTGATTGTAATATTTACGTCATTGCCCGGTGCCCGGTCAATGACGTTATTGACCAAAAAGGATTGGACAATGATTATTTATAGAATAAACACTATAAGGAACAGTAAATTGGCGATTTGAATTAGACAGTCAACTGGCAAGTGGCATTTACGTGTGTTGCATGCATTGTATTCTGATGTATTATAATCATTTATTAACAAAAATAATAAAAATTAACAAAAATTTAAAAAATAATTATAAATTAAAAAATAATCAAATTAAATTGTTTAAATTAATCATTTTTATTCGGGCATGAGAGTGATCCATGGCATTTCGAATTGCAAATTTGTTTGCTAGCGCGACACTCACATTATTTAGAAAAGAGTATAGTTTCATCATCGCTCACTCTGTATTGGGCAATGACGTCATTACTCGGACAATGATGTAAAAGCCACATATGAAATTTTAAATGTCAACATCGCCCAAAATGCACGGTCAATGACGTTAACGTTGTTAATGTCCAGTTAAGCAGGGCATTAATGTCATTGTCCGGCCATTGACGTTAATGGCCGAGTTGTCATCATTGACCGTAACATATAATATAACAAAAGTATAGGTTTTTTAAATGCAGTTTAATTTGTTTGATTAAATTTCGAAACCCCGTTTGCCAAGCCTGTAAAACTAAAGAAGTAACAACGAATTTGTTTTTTAATATTTTTAATTTGTAATCTAAAAAGTTTATTGCATCTGCAAAAGAAAGTTAAAAAATTTTTTTTTTTATTAAAAACATTTAAACAATTAAATGCCGAAAGGATGCAGACCATGAACAACAAGTGAAACTGAAAACGATAGGTCTTTTTCATTTAATTTTGATTTTTTCCAATAGCCTTAGGCTTTTGAGATGTATGCTTACGTACATAATTATTTATAATTTGATAATAAGATTAATTAAATTTAAATTACACTACTTATATTTTACCTTTTAATTCAGAAAATGCTTGTTCAGGATTTCTTGTTAATCTGAACAGAATTTAACCAAAACTATGTATGTGGGACTTAAATAAAAATTTTAATTAATTAAAATAAAAAAATTAATTGATGCAACAATTCTGGGGTAAATCATATAGATGTATAAAAAATACTTAAGCATTGGAATTGACAACCTGCTTTTTTTTCAAGTTACCTAAAAATGGCTTTGTTTTTTGAGTAATCCGTCGAATACCATTTGAATTCAAAGTTATATAGATTTTTTTTATGGATGTTCCCACTTCTACGTCAATAGCATACGAGAAGTTTTGCCTTCCATAAGGAATGACAAAGTTTTCCAAACTCTGAGTAAACTCAGTTTATTTATTATCGTGTGAAAAGCCCTAAATAATGGATCAACTAGCTAAATGACAGCGGGGACTGCAATGGCGAGGTCTCTTTCCTGTAAGTAAGATAACCTTCCCGAAAGAAAATAAACACATCTGAGACGTCACCATAGGTAATCGATCGGTGACGATAATTGAACAAAAAACTGTATTACAAAAATGACCCAATTGAATTAAAGGATGAAAATTTTGTCGCCGCGGTTATTACGATACCAGCGAGTTCACAAAGAATACTCAACAATCTTGAAAATGGTAATAGATACCTGGATTCGAATTGAAACAATTGTAAGGAATTATCCACTGAACTGTTGCTGTTTGAAGCGGTACTGGAACTGAGTTTGATATTTCAAAGTGAATCATCTCGTACAAGTAGCAAAGTGCGCCTCGATCGGTCTAAATGGCCGAACATAAAATGTACCGTTTCACAAAAATTCTAACAAATTGATCTTGTGAATATCATAAAAATATACAAATGAGTCAATGCAAAACTTGATAAAGAAATGATTTATTCCTACGAAACCTTTTTTTTAATAATCAATTTTTGCTTGAGTAATAATAATCGATATAAAAGATGTGCTTTTAAAAATATCAACTTTATTTTGTTTAGATTTAAAAATATAAAAATATGTATGAATATTTAATTAAAATAAAGAACGTATATTTTGTGCCATAAAAGGTAATTCGTTATTTATATGATTGTCGTTTCTTACATCTGTTTATATAAATACGAAACAACAAGTTGATTTACTTATTTGAATATTACGTAAAATAAAAACTAAAATTTGGAAATTCCTGTAATATAATTTTCATTTTAAGCTATATTTAAACGAATAAATCATTCTCTTTTTTCGATTTGCCAAAAGAGATACTTCAGAATTTTTGTAGCATTCTAGAAATCAATGACAAAATAAATGATGAAACTTGGTCTAATGGCACTTAGAAAATCAAGATTACATTGTATGATCATCCTAACGTGATATATAGATAATACAGTCAAAACTCTTTAAATCGAACTCTCTTTAATTCGAAATATTCTCTAAATCAAATTATTCCTTTGGCACGTGCAGCCAAATAGCGTTTTGTTCTTACTCTCTAACTCGAACTTCCCTTAATTCGAACACATTTTAATGCATTATGAGAATTCGATTTAGAGAGTTTTCACTGTATCACTATAATACTTTGGCGTTCACTGTATAGTAGCAATCTTCCTGAGTAATAAACTCTTAAAAAGGAAAAGAAAAAACTCTAACAATAATTTTCACGTGGCCTTGGATTATTTCATTTCAGCACTGCCACGTCAAGTTGTCCATCAGAAAACACAGACATTTGAAGATTAATTCATATAACAAAAGATCTAAAATAAGTTTTGGTTTAAAACCAAAGTAGATACGTATTATCAAAATTAAATTTCCATTTATAAAATTATGTTTATTATTATTGTATCTGGCCAATAATCTAACTAAAAAAAATTGTTTGACTGCAAAGCTTTTTATTCAACTGGGTATATTGTTGAAATTATCGGTATTTTTTCATGAAAAAATGAAATAAACTTAAAAACTGAAAGAAAATAAAAAATATTAGTAAGTATCTATCTGAAAAATCGGAATATCTACTAGATAATACCAAATATTTATTTATACAAAATAAGTGTTTTTATATTATTCTTTTGATGTTATAGGTACTTGAAATCATTAAAAATAATTATTTTTCGACTATTGACTTCAAAAATTGATCAAAGAAAAATAAATATTCCGTTGTACCGGTTGTACGCAATTCGTAAATAATGAACAAACTAACAATACGATCGGGTGAAAGTAAATTTGTTAAATGTAAACTCTTTGATATGAAAATGCTTTTCAAATATTCGGATAATTAATGATTAAATCGTAAACTTCTTTGTAAATCTAAAATAGAATCAAACGCTCGAAAAGTGCTAAATGTAAAATCTTTTACTTTCTCTTCCTATTTGAACAAACTGAATGAAAATGCAATGTCGGGAGTAGGTATAGTGGAAGTTGTACATAAGACGAAAAAGTAATAATTTTTTTCTTTGTACTTTTGTCGACGTCGTTTCTCACCAAAACTGGCAAAGCGTTTGCAAGTAAAAACAAATGGAGTCATTTGACCGCCTTATTTAACTTGTATCATTAAGCGTAACTTTAACTCTGTGCAAAAGGGTTAAACTTGCTAAGAGCTGCCTCCCTTCTTTTGGTGGAGACGAGACTGGCAGGAGTCAGTTTAATGAGCCTGCACCCACAAAAAGTTGGATAATATATTTAAGTATAAGTAAATTAGAGCATGAATTTGTTCGCAATTTATTTAAATTTGTTAATTAAAAATTATGATATTTAAATTTAAATTTTTGTAATTTATTCAAAATCGTCCATTATTAACGTCAA
The DNA here is from genome assembly GCA_947369205.1 of Cantharis rufa. Taxonomy (NCBI): domain Eukaryota; kingdom Metazoa; phylum Arthropoda; class Insecta; order Coleoptera; family Cantharidae; genus Cantharis; species Cantharis rufa. The sequence continues at coordinate 24,759,481 of OX376303.1, forward strand.
TGTTCAAAAATTAACACCCTTTCTTGTTACAGTACCTTCGTTTTCGAATTTGAAAAATTATGCCGACATAAGTTTATAATTAAATTATTAATATGAATAATTAATTGCTTGAATAAAGGGTGCCACGTCAAGATGTTCCAGGTGCTATAAATTTAAATTTGATGCCTTATTTTTTCAGCATTTGCAAATTTTATAATAATGTGTAATTTCCATTGCTAAATACAGTAGGTTGGAAATTTAAACGTAGCACCACGAGAAATTGTATAATTTGAACCGACAAGACTTTGCAAAGTTCAATTCTCTTCGACTGATAAACCGTTTTACGACAATAAATACTAAGGGTTTTGAAAATTTGATTAATTATTGTCAAAATTATATCGGGATTTAAAGCTTCATTGCCGGATTTAACAGCTTATAATAGAACATTTCTTTTATCGAATTTGCAAATTATTGTAACACAACCAAGAGCACCTTAACGGCGGTTAGGTGCTCGAAACACTTCCTAAACAATGCTTCTAAAAATAAATTGGAAAAAATTTCCGATCCCAACAGGATTCCCTAGTTTTCCAAAGCATTCTGATTCCCTCGAGACAGAAATTTTCTTTCAATTATTTTTTAAAGAATTTTTCAAATATTAACCAACGCAACGAGTGTATTATGCTCGACTACAAATAGATTTTTATAATTTGGTCAGTTTGATTCTGAGCGGTTGATTACTTGGTAAACTTTTTTTATTTAACGAGACAATTTTAAAGCAAATCTATACTTACAATTTAAATTTTTTTCTTTAAATTTAAACGTAATTTGCATTTAAGTCGTCGCAACTTGAATTTGTAAAAGTTTTTCTTTTACATTTATTTGAAATAAAATTACATTTGGAAACTAAACTTTTAAAACTCAAACATGGAGCTGTTGAAGTAAATGAAAATTTTAATTTAGAAAGTTTTAGAAATGGTTTGTTTAGTAATACCGGTCGACCCATAATATTGTACTCAAATAATATAAGAATTTGTGTAATTTTAATTAATTTTAAAATAATAAATATTGCATAACAGCAAGTGCGAGTGATTTATTGTACAAATTATACCTAGTATCGATTTTATCTTAATTGCTTAATGTTCCGCCTAATTATGAATTTCACTGTTTCATACAAAATTAATTAATGGAAACACATATGAGTGAGATATGAAAATTTACTCGCAACTATGTTTATGTAAATTGGTGTCCGTACTTATAAAATGAATAAAACAACATCAAAACCGACATCGCATTTATTAAAGTTCCAAGCTCTAAAGCTTCCATATAAATGAAATCTATTCTCTCCCATCTTATAAGATTACTTTTTTGACAGTTACTGGTTAAATTTAGAAAATATAAATTACTTTAAGAAATAAGCAAACAATTTTAATGATTTCGCTTAAGCAAACAACAAAATGGGTTGGCATTTTCAAACATAATTCTGTTTCTTGCATATGTATAATATATATTATTTAGTTGCACTTTCAGAATTTTGTAGTACTGTGTATACATAATAATTTAAATTTACGGTTGTTGCACTTGAAATAAAACGTAAAACAAATTTTAATTTGGAAAAACGTAAAATGAAGTTTCGTAATTTTAAAATCTCATTCAACTCGACAACACAAGAGATCTTGAAGTACAAGCGACACTTGAAAGATACAATTTTATAATGCAGTGGTTTTTAATTAATCAATAACAAAATATTTTGGTTTCAAGTTGAGACTAAGTATCTATACAAACCAGAAAGATACAAATTTGATTTTCTCAAGTAAAACTAGATTTTTATCTCCAAGTTTTATGTTCTTCTAAATTGGAAGAAAATTTTGTAACAAATTGTTGCAATTTATGCTAAATTGCCTAAAGAAAACCATTTTGAATAAAAGTTTAGTGATTTTATAAAACTATAAATTTAGTAAAAAGTCATCAAAAGTTTCCGAAATTTTGATAGTTATTTTAATTCACAGTAAATGGATAATTGTGTAATATATGTTTAAAAAATCAATGATTATTATGATTTGTTTTAAGAAAATAAGCATTTAATAATATTTCAATTTAATCACAGCAATTTAATATTAATTTACTGTTTTTACTCGTATGTTGTGTACTTCTCAAGGGGGAAGTAGTTTATAGCTTATAGTATTTTTAAATATTTGAAATTTTTCTTAGTTTTTCTAATATTTCAAAGATTAAATGGATATTGGCTCAAACAAAATTCAATACAAATATGCCGTTGGCATATTAATTATTTAAATTAATTAAAGTTGTATTTTAATTGTCCTCGTCAAATAAATCACTAGTAAATTTATAAACTTCAAAAACGCCTTATCGGATGTCCGCAATTTCGATCTTCGTATATCAGCATCATATTATGAAATCTAATACTTGCGGCGCACGAGAATACCTTACGAAGTATGCATTACATGAGTTGTAAATTTTAAAGACAGGTGACCGCTTTATTTTACATTTACTGACATAATATATAAAAATTTAAATGCCATTGTGACTGCAAAATTTTCTACGCATTGATGCATTAAGCTGGATTTATAATAATTGTTCTTAACCGCTATCACTGAGGACCAGCACATTATGTAAATGTTGTAGAACACTTACATTCGCAATATAGAACTCAATTTTAGTTTGATAATATTTTGGGGTTGAAAGTGTTCTTTCATTTTGTTAGAATATATCTATTATAATCCTATCTACAGCGGTCATAATCTCCTGCTTTATAACTAACTTATGCAATGTACTTTCTAACCAATAATATCCGTACTGTAATAAATTATTATAAAACAGGTCTCATATATATGCGGGTATGACAGTGAAATTACTATTGTTTTTCTTTGTATTTTATAGCAAGTTTATTGTATTTTAAGCAAATAGAATATTTTATTGCAATAGAGAATTTCCATATTTTTATTAGTCAACTCTTAGTAACTTGACAAATTAACACAAACCAGATATCAAAAATTGAATTCATTACATTTTTATTTTATTTAGTATAAAAAAGAAAGAAAATATTGAACCTCAAACTGATATAATCTATAAAATTAATAAATTCTAAGAATTTAAAGTTAATATAATGGACTGTACAAAATTGAATTAAATCTTCCCATATGACGAGTGAGAAATTACGAGTTAAATAAAATTCCTTTTTCTTCATTAAATTTTTGCTAAGCATCATCAGACACTTACAACACGTTTTATAACAATAATTGCCCGGCTAACCTTTTAATTTTAACAATTATGGTAAATGGTATTTGGAAAGTTAAATTTTCAAAAATTAATTTCCATTTAAGTTTTCTCTTCCTTAAAACCCAAATTACACTTTTAATAATAATAAATGGAAATGTTAAATTTAAAGAGATAACTAAACCATCATTAGGACCATTTTTAGGACCTGATCCATCAGTAAGAACAAAGATTGTAATTGACAATAACATTCTAGAACAAGTAAATCACTTTCAATTCCTAGGTTGCGATGTCACATATGAAGAAAATAAAGATATAGGTAATAAAATCAGTAAATACCAAAGAATATGTGGCACAATTAGGAGAACACTAGGAAGAAAAACAAGGAAAGAAACGCAACTAAAGTTCTACAAAGTAATGGCTGCTCCAACTTATATGGCTCTGAAAACCGGATAGTAAGAAAAAAAGACCTCCAAAATATCCAAACAGCGGAAATGAAATTCCTAAGAGCGGTTAAAGGATGCACCAGAGAAGATAGAATAAAAAATGAGGACATAAGAGAAGAACTAAACAAGTATTCAATTGTAGAAAAGACCCAGAGGAATATAAATAAAACTGGAAGAAACTCTTAACACGTATGCAAAACAACAGAATTCTAAAACAAGCACTTGAAAACAGTCCTAGAGGAAGAAGAAGCGTTGGTAGACCGAAAAAACGTTGGTGAAGCCGGAACAGGCAAATGTGCTTAAACCTGGAAAGGCAGAAGAAGAAGAAAAATATCTGCGCTAGTATCAAAATTGATTCCTTCGTTACTTAAATTTTAATTTCAAAAAATGTTACCAATATTACTATCCGAATTTTATTATGATTCCAAATTTCCCAATCTAATTGTATCTTTTCTGTTCCATCAAAAAATTGCAATTTTTTTCCAAAATAATATGGATAAAATTTTAATTCAAATAAACCATTACTCACTCAAAATAATATATAAAACTGTTGATACAAAACTGCAAGGTCAAGAAAAGGCAAGAAAACAGCCAAGTTTCTACCGCTAGTTGCCGCGAGGTCAACCAATTCACGTAAAAACCAAAATTTTACAATACTTACAAAATTTATAATTCTAAATAAAAATCTTCTTAAATAAAAATTAATTATACTACATTAGAAAATTTTGGTATTACACAATAATATTTGCGATCAAAAAAAGTGCCCCTGTAAATATAGTCAAGCATTACAACTACAAAATTTACAGCTTTTATAAAAGTTGACAACATCATCTGAAATACAACTCGGCTAAAATTGGTTTTACTGGTTTTTTTTGAGTTACACATAAAAGCTACAAAATAAAAATAACAATAAAATAATATTCAACATAATAATTGAAATCTTTTTTCCAAAAACTTGATACATTCAATTTCCAATTGAATTCTACCATATAATTGGATATTGGGAAAAACCATATTTAAAAATCTATTTCCATTTAAATTTCAATCCAAATTCCAAATCAAAAAATTTATTATTTCACTTTATATAAAACTATCAAATTAAATGAGAAAAACAAATCATCGAGATAACTATGCCCATCTGTCGCCGTATCAAATTTACTTTACGATGCTTTCAAATTTTAGTTTTAAAACTATATCATTTAAACTAATAATTATAATTTTTCAATTATTCAATTCCATCTTATTAATCTCCAATCAATCATTCTAATTAAATTATTAAAAAACAATTCTGATCAAAAATATCCAATTTTATCCAATTAAGAGACAATTTTAAATCAAAATACCATATTAACATTCAAAAATTCAGGCGATAAAATTGGTTCCCACCGCTCATACGGCCATCCTGGCAGCCAGAGACCTGGTTTTCCTCAACTAGCTGTTGTAACGTCAACCATTTAGGGGGAAAACAAAAAAATTCAAAAATATTTACGAAAATTTCAAAATATAAATTTTACAATGAAATATTTTTAAACACTACAATATATTATGTAATATTCTATATTAATAATAATAAACATAGTTACAGATATATGTATGTATAGTAAAGCTGATAGAAGTATAATTAATGCGAAATCTGTTGTTACTTAAAGTTATACACAGGTACGGTAATATGATAGCAAATCAGTTAGTCAACATCTACTTTCAAATATTCTTTTTTTATAAATTCGACATTAGGTACTTTATATTTTAATTAATTAATATTCTACCTGGGTAACTCTGGCTACCTGGGTGTCTCTTTCATCATATAAAAAATAAATTTATAAGAATCAACGCGCATCAACACTAATCATAGATTCGGCACCCCCGCATTGCTCTGGAATGAGACTGTCATTAGTTTAGAAAGTTAACCAAACAACTGCTGACGCTAAGTGGTCTGGTTTGCATCTGGGGAAAATTTAAAGTTTCTTATGATCGTTTCCGTGCTTCGGAGGGCTGAATATTGTAACCTTTCCCCAAAGAGAAAAAGGGTAATTCTTCAGGAATAGAATCTTTCTTAAATGAAAGACGTTGTAAACAACAACGACCTCGTTGTCAAAAAATCATATAATATTATTACAAATGAAAATATAAAGTTAGAAAAGCACCGTTATCGCTCCCCTCCATAAAACACCAGGCGACGTCACTGCTCGTAAATATACAAAAATTAGTAATAAATAGTTATTAGTAAAAAGAAACGAACCAATCACGAACTCAAAAGCGTTGCATAAAAACGTTGCATATTTTAGCTTTATCTTTAACTTCAAGTTTAAACTTAAACCTGACCTATACAAAGTTCACGCTTTTTTATCTTAACTATAAGAATTTTGATTTCGTTAAATTAGGACAAAGTACATAATTCTTTTTAACAAATATTCATTCCAAAAGATTAGAAATTATAATTCTCTTTTTAATGCTTTAAATTAAGAACTAATACAAACCTGATATTTATTTATATGATAAATCCAAATATGATATCGCATTTTCTAACCAATTTAAGATAACCGAGAAACAATTTGTAAATAATTGTCAATGTTAAAAAGCTGCTCTTCAGAACAACATAGCAAGAATTTGTTATAGTTACCAATTGATAACCAATATAGTACAATTATGTAATAAAGCTAACTTAACTTACTAAGTTAACTAAGTTGGTATTATAAATATTTTATATTTTGACTTATTTAGGTCTCCAATAGACTCTTGTTGTGTATAACGAGAACGAATACTTGTAATAAAATGAAAAGAAAAATTATTAAAATTTATAAAACATACAATTTTTAAATTTTATTGGATGATTGCAATTCTGAGATACCCTGCCTACGAGTAATTCTCTTTACCAAAGTGATTAAGTAAATGTGACGTTTTATATTAGTCGTTATCATTTAATTTGGATTATGTTCAAGAAATTCATAGGAAAAATTAGAAAACTTGTTTAAAATTTTTTTAAATTGTAATTTTAAACAAAATTGACTTATCAAATGGTTAAAAATATAACCATTACTTAACAATATGTACACAATCATCGATCTTGTTTACCAGGACCGTAGAACCCAAGGGATATATTTAAGTGAGAGAATGCTTATTTTGAGATAAATGATTTTTAAGTTAAGCTTTAACAATAATATTTAGAATCAAAAGAGGTATTTCGTTACCTTCTTTACTACCAAACAAAGAAGATCTGTTTCTGATATCCCCTCACAACCACAAGGTACTCCACATACGTGTTGGTAAATTGGTACACTATTTTTTGTTCGTTTAAATTTACAGAACTTCAAACAGTCAAGTAAAACATTATTTAGAAATTCAAACAAATACAGCAAAAGTTTCGTAAATTTTTAATTAAAATCGGGAAAGCTTCCCGGTCACATGTGAATGTTAAATTTTAATTTAAATAATATAACAAATCCAAAAGAATAATTGGGTTTTGTTTTTAAATGTACGTAAATAATTATCCATGGTACAATGTACAGAGATGACCAAGGTTTTTGTAAGATTTCCTGCTTAAATACTACAAGTTAGTACAATTCTCAAATTAAAGTCAACAGAAAATTTAAATATTAAACGCTATAGCGCCTAACCGCAATTCTGTTGAGAACAAGCTTAAATGGCTTTTTTACAAACTGAACACAAAATTTGCACACTTTAAACGTCAATCTTTCAAAGCACTCGAATGTCATATGGAACGAGGCCTTAGACGATCAAGACAACTGCGTTGATTAACGCAGTGCTACAGCTGAGCATTAACATGAGCGCATCTATAAATTGAAATACGTAATTTCCATATTACTTCAACTTGAGCGTCACCGGCATAAACTATAAATCCCACTTTAATCGTCACCTCACCTACAGGATTCTTCTTATAGTTTAGTTGGCGCGATTAATTTCCACATTGCAGTGTTAATAGCAAAATATTAAACTTTGTGTCATTAAAACTTTTGGAAGCAATAACTCGTCTAGTAGGTACTTTCATGCCATGGTTTCTTATTAAACTTTCATTGAATTTCCGAATTGACATATTTGTGAAAACTCGTCCTAGTGAAAATGTTAATTACGATTGCAACATCAAATTTTATCACATGAAACCAAAATTAAAGGAAACTAAACCCTCCTTGAAATATTATTGTCAAATTGACATAACAAAGTCGGAGACTTACCCATTGGTGCGGAAAACGACAGAAACATCGAAATTGCGTTACCTTTACTAGACGCTACGTGGTGAAACTTAGAAATGTGGTGCAGACCAAAGAACACCTTGATATTGCATCATTAATCTGAAGACATTCACGCTGGCAGATTTTGTTTTTCAATTTTAAGTTGCGGTATTTATCCAAGCGTGGATGCCGAAAAACTACATTACTGATTTGATGTATGTTTTGTATTATTTAGCTGTATAATATATGATTGTCATTACAAATACAAGTTTTATTTTAATGACCTCTGCGTTCCTTGCAGTGAAAACATTCCTTCTGTTAGTCGTTCAGTTTATTTTGATTGTAACAGTGTTGGATTATTAGCAACCATTCTCTACTCATTAGAGCAACAACCTACTGGCATCGCACACTTGGACGAGCGACCATTAAACACCGCTTGTCTCTAGTGCCATATAGATGATATTGGCAAATTTTATCCAAACGGAGTTTTTCTACTTTTTATTTAACAATTTATTAATTTAGTTTTCTGTTATATTTATATTTATCACTTAATAACTTTATTTCGAAAATTGTAAGTTTTTGAACTTCTAGCTTTTGGAAAATGCAGTACTACAATTTTGAATGTCCAAGTTTTTAAAATCTCTATTCCAAAAAATCACTCAATATAAATAATGGAGTTTGCGAAAGCCAAAACTAAAAAAATTAACTTCTAGTATCAAAATCCAATTTAAATTAATTTTGAATAATTGTTCATGTATAAAACATGTAAACGTTATAAAAAACGTTATAACTCGCCCATATGTAGCTGAATCAAATTATTTTATTGATTTTAACTCGAATGTTAGGGATTTTACCATCTGAATCAATTATAATTAATATTTCAATTTACTGATCTAAACTTTATCTTTCAATCTCCAATACAACATTTTATTTTCTAGTGTGTAAAAAATACCAGTTTCATCAAAAATCTCCAATTTCATTGAAAATTATGTTGATCGATTAATATCAATTCATTTAAACAAATCGCTTAAGAATGAATATGAATGAATGAATATCGGTTTCCATTCCTGTCGGAATATAACCACTCCTTCTGGAAGTCTGCACAATATTTCTTTATAACTCTTTGTGTGTCTTTGTCTGATCACATATCACTCTCCACGATTTTCTTTCTGCACACTTTGCTCTCCAATTTTCAATTTCCATATCCCTCTGGTCTTTCATTACTGCGTCCCACCATGTCGTTCTCGGTCTTCCCCTCTTTCTTTCCTTTTTCGGTCTCCATTCCATCACCACTATTGTTGGGTCCTTTACCTCTCCCCTCATCGCTTTCTAGGTTACCATGTTCATCTTTCATTGATCTTGGTCTTAGTTCATTTGATCTTTTGTGTTCCTTTATTTTTTTTGTAGAAAGCTCTTGTATTATTCCGTTTGCCTTCCTGTTCTATTTCACTCATTAATCTCTTAACCAGAGGTTCTTTCTTTGTTTACATATTTTGTAATCTTCTCTCATTTTTTCTGTGTATATTCTTCTGTCTTCTTCTTTTCCCGTTCTTAACCATTTCTCTCTCGCTTTCCTCTTCAAATTTGTACCTTGTTCACAGATTTCATCAAACCATTGTTTATTCTTGTTCTTCTTTTTATGTCCTATTACTCTTTCTGCCGCTGTCTGTATTATGTTTTTTATTCTCATCCATATATATATTTAGCGAATTTTTACAATATATTTAATCGTATTTCGCACCCTTCGCGCCAAGCTTTTCGGTTCTCCCAGCCACCTTCTGCGAGTCCTCGGGAGTTCATCGCGTTTTGGACATCCTTCTGCCAGGTTAGTTTTGGTCTTCCTCAATTCTCATCCATGCCTCTTCAATATTGTTTAGTAGATTTGTACGTTTATTTCTTCAATGTATTTGTTTCTCGTGTTTTCACCTTTTAGTTTTTCCATGTTCCATCTTGTTTTTGTATTTATCTTTTGCGTTATTGTCGCTACAACCAAATAATGGTCCGAGTCAGCATTCGCACCTCGGTATGTTCTTACATCTCTTACTGATGATTCTCTACTTTTGTCTGTCAGTAATGGTCTATCTGGGTTCCATGCTCTCTCTTGTTCCCTGGCTTTATCCATGTTACTTTGTGCATTGGTTTGATCGTCATGTTCAATGCGACTGCAAGTTGGCACATTCTGTTACATTCTGTATTTTTGTGTGTTGTTAGCCTACTCTTCTCTTACATAATCCTCCCTTCCCACTTTTGCATTAAAATCTCCCACTATCAACAGCATTTCGTGTTTGGGTATCTCGTCTACTATTCTCTCCAATTCGGTATAAAATTTGTCTTTTTCACTTGCATCTTTTTCCTCGGTTGGTGCGTATATATTTACTATTACTAGGTGAAAAGGTTTTGATTAATTAAGCTATTAATTAAGCTATTCTATCATTTATTGCTTTAAACTGTTTTTCATTTTGTTCAATTTTCCTCTTTACAAAAAAAAAACCACACCATTCCTCCCTTGTTTGTCTCCTCCTAAATACAGTAGTACCTGTCCATCACTGCGTATTTCTCCTTCTCCTTTAAATCTCGTTTCTTGTACAGCTGTGATGTCCATGTCATGTCGTATCTATTCAGTTCTCTAGCAACCTCGATGACTTTTCCTTGCTTCAGCAGTATTCTAACATTCCAGGTTCCCAAATCACTTTTCACCATTTATAGTACGTAAATTAAATCTCTTTTTTTGTAAAAACATAAACAAAGAATGAAAATCGCAATCTTAAACCCAGGATACAAATTTAGTCACTACCGCTCAGGCGGTCATCTTCCGGGCAAAGGCCTGGTTTCTCTCCCTAGTTGGTGCAGTTAGCGGAAAAACAAGTAAATTACAAATTTCTAGCATTTATGAAATTTTCAAATTAACAAATATAAAACAAACTTTAAAAAATTAAATTGCCAACAGAAAATTTTGAAACACAACAATATACTATTATGATCTGTTCAGTAGTAAAACTATGTGAGTCCTGGTACAATTCTTATTCAAAACTTTTCAAAGTCTATAAACTTTATGTATTTAATATAAATATAAACTTTATGTATAAACAAAGTTTTAAATCAATAAAATTGGACTTATTTTTGTTGGAACTCGATACGAGTCGTAAATTAAATATAGTATCCAAATATTTATTATTATATATTAAATATTTTTATTTGCTTTTCTTCTGGAGTTTTCATAAATATATTAAAAGAAGTCAACAATAAATATTGAAAATAAATTACAATATGCAATTAATATTACTTTATTTATATTTTTAAGATATTTAATTTGAATTATAATCTTCATGTTTTAACCGATTCTCTAATTATTATGTCAATTATATGAAAAATTAATATTTCACCATTTAATTTAGATACGTCTTTGATTATATGGTTTCATTGCCAAGAGGCATATATTTCACTGCTGGTAGATTTATTTTGCAGTATTTAAGAGAGTTTAAAGTTTCGAGTAAACTTTTTCTCATTGTAGAAAACGTCGTTTACATTACGTATATCTAAAGCCATCAAACTTGCTGTTACTTTTATTGTAATTCGAAGTAGTTCAAGTTGAGTGAAAAACCTATTTTATAAACTTTTTTATTAGTACCCAACGCATAAATGATTGTCATAGTTTTAAGAGGAACCTGAAAAAGGTAATAAAGGTAGCCAAGGTCTGATTTTTATAGCATTTGGAATATTATAGTATGTGGTTATATAAGAAAAACTTTTAATTTGGTAAAAGTGAATTTTCGATAAATATATTAGAATATTTTATAGTATCGTTTCTGTTTTGTAAACGAGTAGGCACGTAGTGACCCTATGTTGTCCTGTTTCTCCCTTTGAGATATTATCTTGACAATATCTATCTACCATAAATATCGCAGAATAAATTTTTAAAGTTATTCTCGAATATCATACAGTAGACGTGCACATTGTGTCAGTGGCACAATATCACATTGACAGCATTCAGTAATACACAGTAAAGCAAAAATACATACATAGTATGTCTTAATTTAAACTTTATTTTTTAATTTTTATTATTTTCCAGCTTTTATAAATTTATAATTGCAGAGTTTGAATCTCTTAATTTGTTATGCAAATGAAGTCATTCCTGCGTTAGTAAAACATTTTTGGAATAGAGTAGTTAAGTGAAAATTTTGTCTTCAACTGCCTTAATTTAGGCTAAGTGCTAGAAAATTCTTCTCATATAATGAAATAGTTGTAACTTGGATATTACTTAAACAATAAAACATTTAACTTTATACATTACATTTTCAACATGATGGAATATTTTCATTTCAATTTATAAAATGGAAAATTATTTCCTTTATAATCTATTCGCCAGAGCATCAACAAACGTTTGTCATTTTAACTTTATTACTTCAATTTTATTTTTTTATTTATATGTAGATATGTACATAATAATATATCGAATTCCATGCTTTTACGTTTAAAATTCAAATTTTAAAATTAGTTGACCAGTGAGGCAGAAATTTTTATTGAGAACTTTTTTTGCGGTGAATCGCAAATTTTAATGTTGAGCAATGAAGTTTTGCAATTCTACTCGCAAGCTCAATGCTTGAATTCAATATTGCCGCAGCGAAAATCGTCAAATCGAAAAATTGAATTTAAAATAACAAAAAAATTTCACAAACACACAATTTCAGTTGTTTAAAAGTTTCTTTTGTTTCTTTTGTTTTTTTGTTTTTATTTATTTTCTGTTCGAAAATGTTTAAACCAAATTTATAAACTTTTTTATTGTAACTGTAAAGTTAATGTTTCTAATGTACAATTATAGTTAGACTTCTAATTATGTGTAAGGTAAAACTTTACAAAGTTTTCTCAAGTTGACAGAGTTTGAGTAGTTTTATCGAGTAATTAATTACCTCGGGAAGAACTTTAAGAAGATGCATCATAGGAGTAGCTACCTACATAACATAATATTTGAATAAGTTTCCTAATGAATTTTAAATTTTGTGTGCAGTTTTACAAAACTCATGTTGAGTTTTTATATCAGCTCTGATGCCTAAATCTAATCTAGAACTTTCTATGTAATAGAAATAAAAAATAATTTTTCCGAGTGAAGCAATTTATCAATACCTACTGACGTATCCATACCCACAACAGCGTAGTTGATTATTAGACATCGGTAAATTGCTTTCAGAAAAACTAGAAAAATTGTTACCATTTTGTGAATTGAAAATTATCCAACAAGTTAAGAAAATGAAATTGTACTTTTGTTAAAACATATTTGTCTTTGAGAACTGCTCAAATCTAATTACTTACATTCAGTTTTTTCTTTTAACTTAGGAAATTAATTAAAACATTTCAGCATAAATAATCGTAAAAAAAGCGGTTAAATAGCACAAAAAAAATTTTTTTGATATAAAATTTATTAGAAAAGTAACAGAATAAAGAATAACAAAACGTAATAAAGTAAAATAAGTAGTAATAAAAAGTAATACAGTAATAGAGATATTTTCGATACAGTTAGGAAAACTAACATTTTTCCAATTCAAGTCGAAGTTTTACGATCGAGGCCGAAGGCCGAAAGCCGCGATCGTAAACCGAATCCGAGAATGGAAAAAGATAGTTTTTATTAAACCAATAACATATTTTTTAAGATGTTTTATTAAGAATTTTTAAAATTATTTTTTAGAATTTTATTTTATACTATAAAACTTTTGTATTTTACGGTTGGTAGCCCATTATAGATAGTAGATAATAGGTAGGTGATAGGCAGTGGCGGATTTAGGGGGAGGGCTATTGGGGCTGTGCCCAGGGCGGCAAAATTCAGGGGCGGCAAATTTTTGAAAAAATGCCAAAAGCACATGTGAAAAAACCTAATGGATAAGTACTATTTTAATTAATTGATTAAAATAAAATAAATTATTTATAAACGTTTTTTTATTATACGACATTTTCATTTTTGTTGTTCTAATATTGTCTGTTTCCGGGAGCTTCATTCTAAAATAAATTAAATTAAAATAAAATTATAGAAAAAAGTGCAGCAACAATTTTCGTATTATCTTACTTGAATAAACTGTAATAATTTCTCTACTTTGCGCTTTTCGTTTGACGATTGACCGACTTGGTAAAAAATGGACATAATTTCAAATTAATTTAGTTTACGATGCAATTTAAAAAACTCTAATACAACATTAAAATTTTATAAAATTCACAAAAATTGAAAAAGCAAGTTCACTTAAATAATTTACTAAAATACCAATTTTTTAAGATGAAAGGTAGAAAGATCTACCAACAACGGCGGTTTTTATGAAAGAATGTAGTTGTTTTTTTTGATTTTTGAAAGAATTGGAAGAATATCTAAAATCAATACTTAAAAATTGCCAAGTGCTGCACGACACCGAACTGAAAGATCGCACTGATACATTTGTTGACAATCCCTGCATCCAACTGTTCGACGGAAAGGTAGTTTTCCGTTTTGAAAAGAATAAAAATTTATGCATGCTCTACAATGACCGAAAAACGCCTTAAGGATTTAGCTATCAGGAGCAAGGAACAACAGCGTGGTTTAAAAAAAATATTAGCATCGTATTTTCGTATTCAATTAATAATAATAATAATTAAAGTATTTTTTAATTTGTAAAATTTCAAATTTTAAAATAAATAAAGAAATCTGATGTAGACACCACATGACTGCCTTATTAAACTGTTAATACTTTTCTTACTCTGCATGACAGGCGTGGAAAAGGAACAACTGAAAATCTTTGAGAGAAAGGTAATTAGAACAATCGTGGGACCTAGAAAGATTAATAATACAGAACTAAGAATAAGAAAAAACGAAGAGATAGAGAAACTACTAGATAATGAAAATATAGTCCGGTTTATCAAGGCACAAAGAATAAAATGGTTGGGACATATAATGCGAAGAGAAGAAAATGAAGCAATAAGACTGGTGACGGAATGGAAACCAGATAAGGAAAAAAGCAGAGGAAGACCAAGAATGAGATGGTGGGATTGCGTAATGAATGACTTAAATGAGATGGAAGTCAAGAATTGGAGAGCAAAATGCACAAATAGAGAAACATGGAGACGGATTGCAGATACAGCAAAATCACACAAAAAGTTATAAGAAAAGAGTAGCAAACGAGGAGTAATCCACCTCATAAAATGGATTGTGAAGACTTCAAACGAAGTGGTAATATTCCGACAGGAATGGATGCCTATGATGATGAATACTTTTCTTAATAACTAAAATGTAGAATAATTTATTATTTTGTAGTTAGAATCTCGTTAATACATTCGTGCGCGTCATGTATCGTTTTACATGTGCCCTTTTTGCCCGGACAATTGCAACCAAAAATAGGAGGTGCACAACTAGATGCTATAAGAGTCTCAAATACAAAATTTCAACTCTCTACAACTTGCCGTATTTGAGTTATGCGACATACACAACAAAACCAGTCAAAATGGATTCAGGGAAGGTCAAAACGGATATTTCCGTCAAAATCTGAAAACCGGAAAAATCGGGATTACAATACTTTTTTATTTACAAGGAAGTAATAATGTCTTTCATTTGTAAAAAATACAGGAAAATAAATAGGAGGGGTGGGGGCGGCCCCTAGGCGGCAGAAGTATAAATCCGCCACTGTAGATGGGTCATAGATAGTAGCAGTTATAACGGGAACAGGTAAGTGACCACCCTTTTTTTGTTTTGATGTTTTGTTGTTTAATTGTCTAATGCAAAGGGTAAATATCCAGTAAAATTTCTGTACACAAGACTCGGAATTCCAAAAAATTTCCAAGAATTCCAAAGATTTTCAAGGAATTCCAAAGAATTCACAGGATTTCCAAAGATTTCCAGTGATTTCCAAGAAATTCTAATGATTTCCAAAGAATTACACAGAATTCCAGTGATTTATAAGGAATTCCAATGACTTCAAATCAAAGTGCAATCTAAAGAATTTCAGGGATTTCCAAAGAATTCCAAGGATTTCCAATAAATTCCAAAGATTTCCAAGACTTTCAATGATTTCCAGTGATTTCCAAGGAATTCTAATGATTTCCAAAGAATTACACAGAATTCCAGTGATTTATAAGAAATTCCAATGACTTCAAATCAAAGTGAATTTAAAGAATTTCAGGGATTTCCAAGGAATTCCAAGGATTTCCAATAAATTCCAAAGATTTCCAAGACTTTCAATGATTTCCAAAGATTTCCAGTGATTTCCAAGGAATTCTAATGATTTCCAAAGAATTACACAGAATTCCAGTGATTTATAAGGAATTCCAATGACTTCAAATCAAAGTGCAATCTAAAGAATGTCAGTGATTTCCAAAGAATTTCAGGAATTTCTAAGGAATTCCAAGGATTTCCAAAGAATTCAAAAAATTTCCAATAAAATCCAAAGATTTCCAATACTTTCAATGATTTTCAAAGATTTCCAAGACTTTCAATGATTTCCAAAGAATTCCAAGGGTTTTCCAAGAAATTCCAATGATTTCCCAGGGAATTCCAAACGAGTGTACACAGAATTTTCGGGATATTTACCCCTTGGTCCAATGTAACCGTTAATTTATATTATAAATAAAGTAGATTATATTTTTGAACTTTTTCTTTCTTTGCCGCACACTTTTGATTATAACAAAGTAACACTTTTTGAAACATAATTAGAAAAAATAAGTACGGTACATTATTTCTAAAAATTCGGTTATTTAAATGTTTTACTAAATTTTTACTTGACACAGCATTTCTCAACCTGTGGCGGCGCGCCCCCTAGGTTAAAAATTATAATAGAAATTAAGTTGTAATTATTTAGTTGTTTAAAATTATCGACATTTTTTACTACGGTTTTGATAGACTCTCTGTCTCTCAAATTTTTTATGACATTTGTAAAATCTATAAGATAGTTTAGTTTAGTCGGCAGAACAACTACTGTGATTTAAATTTTAAACCTTTTTTTACCCTTATCCGTAGGGGTAAACGTCTGCCGGTTTCTATTCTATAGTCAAGAAGCACCCTATATTTACGTCACAAAATTTAATGACTTCTAAAATGGTTTAGATGAAACCGTCATTATATCCCGATATAAAATTATTGTAGGTAATTTATGTATCTTCTGTAATTTTTTTTTAATTTACTACAATTACCTACTACACTTCTGCTATCAATATTTATGTATTGTCGTGTTTCAAAATCATATTTTTGAATTTTTAATTTTTAAGATTTGATTGATTTTGATTTTGTAAATAATTTATTATGCTGATTGTAAATATTTTGAAAATTGGATTGTTCGCGCCAACAAATTAAAAGTTGGTACGAAAGTTTATGATAAATTTGCTTTTTGCCGGCCGCGTCGACCGGAGTGGTCGATTTTACGGAAGGTCTCCGTAGTTATTAATTTAATTGTTAGTTGAGAATTTTTTAATTATTTTTCGAATAAAGTTTTTAATTTGCTGTGAGTAATAATTTATTAATTTGTTGATTTGGAAATAAATTGGAAATTAAAAGAATAATTTAAGTACGAGGCGCATGGATGTTATCGAGCACATTTGGCGAGCCAAGATAGATATAGCATAGAAAATAAATAATACATTTTTAAAAATTAATATTAACGATCGATAGTTTGAAATTATTTTTGAAAATTAAGAGGTACGGGTCATCGCAGTATATTAATATTTTCTATAGAAAACATCACTCTATTTATAAGAAATAAATAATCAAATCTTGCCTCGAGATATATTTTGGATATTGAACCGATTTTGACTTAGCGCCATTCTGAGCTTACACTTACAGAATGCTTTCTTACAAATATTTCCATTTATAAATTGAAGTGTTTTGGCCAATTAACTTTTCCTACAATTAACGTTTATTTAGTGTCTTCAACAATTTAAAATAAATAATTTTAACTTTATAAGTGTAAGCCTTATTAACTTTTATGATACCTTAATAATTAATTGTTTCGCATTGTTACATTTTATTGCCCATTTCTTAATATCATCAACGACAGTTAACTGTGTTGTCTATAAAAACAAATAAATAAATTCATTATCCCATAACTGTTTGCAACTAAAACCTTAATTCAATGTTATTGAATTTGTAAAAAAAATAACGAGTAATGTCGTAATAAGCCCTAAAAATAGAAATCCTTTTCTTTCTTTTATGTGGTTTTATAAAAACCCTATATATAAATGATAAAAATAAATGACAAAAATTATTGCTTTTAAATTTAACGCTTTAAAAAATTGACACTTTAAACGGCCAAAGTTTATTCGTCTGAAAAGTGATAAATTTAAATTATCCCACGCAAAATTTCTATATTGTTACGTAAAGCTAACGATTATCAGATTATCTCTAATTAACTAAACCAATTTTAACTTTCACGGTTCACCTTTGTAATATTTTAGCTTTTAATTATAAATATTTCTATATAACATTGATTATAAAATTTTTAATAACCAATGCAAATCGTATTACGAAGCCAAACAACACTGATTGCTTACCTGCAGGTTGTTTCATTCTTTAATTTTTATTAATAATATTATTGCAGGTAGATATTTGGTTGGCCTTCGTTAAGGGATACATCTAAACTTTTGTTAATCCAAATAAACGTGACTCGAATATAATCAAATCAATGTTCCTACGAATATTTCCAATTAAAAGTACAAGTGTTTCGGCCATTAAATTAACAGATAACGTCATTAAGTTTTCGAAATATTAATTGCCATTCATAACAGAAGTAATTGTCATTGTCGCATTGGAAAAACGGAAAATATAATTTGTCTTAATTTTTTGGGGAACGGAACGAACGATTTACAAAATTTTATTAAATCGATTTTAATATGGGTAAGTGATATCGCGTTACACATGAACATCCAACCCTTAAAAAAATGGTAATTACTGTAATAGAAGCTTTTTTCCACTTCTTGTGGTGAGAAAACTGGAGGTAAATACGCGTGAGTTAAATATTCCACGCCCTATATTCCCTAGTAAAGACAACAAAACTAAGTGTCCCAAAAGATATAATTCACAAACATGTAAATAGAGACCACGCATAAATTCCTTAAAAGTTTGTTACACAGTTAATTCAAAAGTTCATCATAGGAGTGGCTGACATGATGTAATTGAGGTTGTCGTGTAAAGTGTGGTTTGATGATTAATTATCTAAACACAGTCACTGTATACTCAATACGATGAACGCTGCATGTAATTACATGTTACTTTGTCTATAACTAATATTCTTAAGCACTCAAGTGTTAATTATACTAATTTTTTTGGTGAAATTTCAGCAGAGTTTGAAGAAAATTAAGGAAATCACAAAAAATTTTATTTTGTTCATTAATAAAATTTTAACAAACGCATACTAATTTATATATTGCTGTAGCTAGCACTTTTTTATTGTGTCGATTCCGTTATGTAGTTCAGTTTACCCTATCCACGTAATTTATTAATTATTGTAAAATTTACTGTATGCTTTACCATAAATCAAAATAATTGAGTTTATATCTGATCTACCTAAAACTATTTAATTGATTGTTATCCTTGCTCCCTAAACCGTTAATAATAATAAAAAATTCTGATCCTTTTGATTGGAATTCTTTGGTAAATTACTTGATTTACCTTTTGGGAAATACATTACCTTGCTTTTAATTAATATTTAAGTTGACCATCTTGGGTTAAAAATATCGACCAATCACGCGTTTTCCTTTAAGATTTCCACGAACTCTTCTAGAAAATTGCATTCGTTAAAGTCAGTTAAAGGTCAACCGTTATCAGGCTTCGACGCTTGTAATTCAAGAAATTCCAGGATTCAAATATGCAAGTTGAAGATTTGTATCTGACTACTTACTCGATTTTGCCTTTGGGAAAATCTTACAGGTCCTGCATTATTATTACGTAACATAGCTTCGAGGTCTGTAAATCTCGATTATTTGGTCGATTTGATTAAAATCACAAAAAATTCAGCGATTTGATCTAAATCAAGAAATATGGAAGGGGATTTTTCATTCAAACTTTTGGTTTCCGAATCTTTGATCATTCAACTCTCATTTATTCTATGTACATATCAATTTACCTGAAAAGTCTTCTTCTATAGAGTCATTTCTTTTCGTAAAATTCCCTTCACTTTCTCTCCGTATACTTCCAAATGTTATTTCTAAAATTAAATTTATTTTAATTAATCTTCAATGAATTACATATTCAAATTGGAAGATGTGGAAGGTTATGTATACTGTGCAGTAGTAAAAATATTTTTGTAAAGTAAAAAACAGAAATTTGAGGTTTAACGATATTCTCTTATTTTAACAATAAGCTGAATAAATTGTTGAAAGCAATGAGTAACGGCATATTTTATCAATTATAAAATTATTTTCGTGGCCATGCGCAAGACAGTTTGCATATTTCTATTCTCTGGTTATGAAGAAAGTTTTTTTTGAAAAACAGATTTGAAAAAACTTTAATAAATGTCAAAAAGTAACATTTTTAAAAATGAAGTTGATGTGTCTGCATTTTTTATGAAAACCTTTTAAAATGTAGATTCAAATTGTAATCAAATTAGTTTTATTAAATTATATTGATAAAATTTAAAGTAAAGAACTGAATATTTGCTAATAAGGTATGGATATGAATATTTATGAAAGTAAAGAAAAATGCTTTTTTAAATATTATTATTATGAATAATTTATAAAAAAACTGAAACAAAATGAAATTTATTAGAAATTTCTAGAAAACCTAGTTTTTTATTTAACATAATTTCTTTGAAATATTTTCAAAACACCATTACTTCTGTTTAACACTAACTGGTGCTTGTAATAATGAAATAAATAAATTTGTCTTTCTAAAATAACCATAATTTACAAACTTTTTATATAAACTAAGAAACTATTGCGTAATCTATTGAATAGAATTCCAAAAAGTTTTGTTTTATACTAACGAGGTCAAAAATTAAAACAATTTTTATTGTAGCTGAATTAGTCAAATTATTGAATGATAAACCACGTTTTCAATTTTTGCTGTATTTCACCATGTATTCGCTTCCTATTTTAATATTTCATTATAATATATTTCAATGGCTTTCATTTTCACAGTTTTTGTGTTTTTAAAATAAAAATGATTTTACTTAAAACATTTTTATTATTATTGTGTACATGAACACGATACGTTTTAAGTTTATATAATATAGCCTAAGGTCCTGCGGATATTCAATTTTCAAAATTCAATAGAAGATAAATATTACGGTTCAAAATACAAATAATTACCTACCTATATATTCAGTATAAAGCAGCATTGCATTGCTAATATGTAATATCAATAAGGATGATGACATGGTTAATATTCCTACATGACACAAAATTAGTTATTCTTGAGTCAAGTTTAAAGACCAAGTACACTAACTTTATCGCTCAAGTGTCGGTTTAAATAAATATTTTAAGTAATAATAAAGTAATATTAGAGAAAATTCAAATACAAGTTTAAATTCGATATAACAACCACAAAAATAAAAACTGAGTTGTTATAGTGCACCAAATTGTATGTTTTGATGAATTATTAATATCAACTTCGAGTTACTATCAAATTTATAAGCAAATATGCTAAACAGCTTAATACTGCTAATCTCACTCTTGTTAAGCTTCCTAATTATGTTGCAGCGTGAAAGATGGTAATTAAGCATGCAATTAACCATCGTAACTTGTATTAATAAACGTACTATATTATAACTTCTATCTTCTAATTGCGATCTTCGCAAATTTGTAAAGATTTTTTACAATCGTCAATATGTTCATATTGATGACAAGTATAGTAATCTTCACATTTTGTAGACAATTTAACAACAACTTATTATTGATGCAATATTGATTTCTAATATTAGCGCAATATTTTTTTTTTGAATATTGCGGCAATATCGATTTGCAATATTGCATTAATATTTCAAATAAATATTGCGCCAATATTGAGATGTGAAAATTTTTCTATATTGGTAGATAGTATATTGTCATGTTCCAAAATCAATTTCTTTTAATTTTGAATTTTAAAATATTATTTTTGTTGAATTTGAATTTTTGTTTTAATTGTATTTAAATTTAAATTTAATTTTTTTTGGAAATTTGTAAATAACTTAAAAAATTGTTGTTCGCGCAAAAGCGTTATGTTGGCACGAAAATTTATTGTAACTTTGCTTCTGCTAGGTCCGTCAAAGTAGACCAGGTGCTCCGACCGGTCGATCGCGAGTGCTTTTTGAGTCGATCTCGAGAAAAATTTGCCGATATAGGTTTATTCACAAATTTTGTTTTAGTTGATCCTCAATTGGGCCATAATAATCCTCTCATCACTTTTGTTATTGTAATAACCCCCTGCTAGCGGCGAAAGGTGGCTCAATTAAAGAAATGTGCGATACTTGTCAAAGAAAATCGGCGGAGGGCGACGTTTTTGATCTATACCATCACATATACTTGTAGCCTCTCAGAGTCGATCGATTGGAGTCTAACAATATTGAGGTAGATCGCCAGTAGTTCAAGTTTGAGCACCCTGAAGTAGACAAACGCGTTTACGGAGGGTCTCCGTAGAATTTTGTAATTTGTGTCTCAAGTTTGAGATTTTTTTGAATTTAACGAAATGAATAGTTTTGATTACATGAGTAAAAGATTTTTATTATTAATTTTGGAAATTTTGGAAATTTAAAAAAGTAGTTTATCAAAAACAATTGAATTGTTAATAATTGTTTGGATTTTTTTTATTTTGAAAATACGGAAACAATTTGGATGTTTAATAATAAAATTTAAATGTTGATTGGAAAATTACAAAGTTATTTATACGCTGAACGAAACGAATGCAACGTGTGCATATTATCGCGCACATTTTAATATAAATTGTAAAATTGGACGTTGTGATACAAAACCGTTATTTAAAAATATTTTGATTAAAAAAAAATTAAAATTGGGAGTCTCATGTTCGCAAAAACGTATGGCTGGCAAGCAAATTAATATTTTCTTTATATATTGTCATGGTCTTTTTCTACTTTCCAAATTGTCTTCTCTATAAAAATCCAAAAAAATTTTAAATTCAAAATTTATGTTTAAATTAATTTCAATGCAAAATAAACTTTTCAATATAAAATTCTCGATGTACCCAATGGGAACGATAAAAAAAATTGATAATTATATCATCTGCCTTCCTATAAATTTAAACATCACGACGGACGGCTTTATTAATTGAAGTTTTTATTATTATAAAATTTTTGAATCTAGCAATTATGATTTTTCAAATCCAACTTAACTTTTTATCTCTTCCATCTCCTCAATATCCAATTTCAATCTTCTTTTGTTAATTAATCCAATAATCTTAATTATCTAAATTTATTAATTTAATATCATCCAAGTTTTTCATTAAGAATTTCCAAATTAAATAAACAACTAAAAATTACTCACTCAGTAAACAATTTAATTTCAAATTAAAACTTTTCAAAAATAATAAAAATTTAAAAAAAAACTCAAGAGACCAAAGTTCTATTTTCCATCTCCGGCGGCCATCTTGGCCAAAAGCCTGGTTTCCACCTCTGGCTGCTGCCACCACAACCTTATTGGCGTGAAAACCATCAAATTTAAATATTTACAAAATTTATGTTTCAAATTTAAATTAACAACTTTAAAACAGGACAATATATTGCGATGTTATTTTCAAAATAATACCCAATTTTTAAATATTGAAAATTAAAAATTTTACATTGCAGTCCAACTTATGTTGAATAAAATGTGCGTGATAACGACTATACGCTTCGCCCACATCTTGCTTTAAAGTTTCTTTCAATTTTATTAATCCAATGTAATTTTCTTCGAATTTTATAATTCAAACAAATCCCTTTCTCTCAAACCATCTAAAATTAATTATTAATCCACTAAATTATAACATCCAAAATTACTTATCCAAAACTTTCAAAACCTTTTTTTTCAAAACTCGTGCAATTGACAAAAATAATTCAAATTATCAAATACAATGCACTCACATCAAATAAACTTATTTATTAGCCAAAATATCGAAAAACCTCCAACTTGAGATGTAAATTACAAAATTTTACGGATATCCTCCGAAAATGCGACCACTCCGGTCGACGCACTTCGCAAAAAGCAAATTTACAATAAATTTTCGTACCAACATCAAATACTCTGCGGCGCCAATTTAACCACATTCAAAATATTTAAAATATCTACAAAATTATGAAACAACTACAAATTAAAATTAAATTTCCCAAACACAATCAAAAACAACTTCAAATTTTTAATTACTTATTAAATTAAAACTACTCGATCATTCAAAAATTTAAAAATAACCACAATTAAAACACAAAATTAAAAAATTCAAAAATATGATTTTATATTTTTGGGCTTAGTTATTACAAAATTATAATAATTATATAATTGTTTAACTTGTGAAATAAATTTTTAATTAATTATTAAAAATTAAAAATTAATAATTTCAAAATTTTAATAATGCAATAGCAGTCATGGAAATTGCGTTGGTGATTACTTCCTAATTAAAATAACAATTCCCAATAAAACACAAAGATAAGTATTTCAAACCGGGTGGTCTGGGGAGTATGCAATACCCTCCAGTGCACCGAAGATTGTGCGCAAAAAAAATGTTATTGAGCTTTTGCGTTTCAAACCAGAAATCTAACTTCTAAAAATCTAAAATCTAAGATTTCTGATTTGAAACTCAATAACATATTTTCTTTGAGCACAATCACTGATGTTCTGGGGGGACCCCCCGGTTTTAAAAACCTAGCTTTGTGATTGTGTTCAAAAATAATCTAATTTTGAGCATGAGTTTCAAACCAAATATTTAACTTTTTATCTATTTCTATTATATTTTCTATTCTTTATTATTAAGAATATAATAATATACTTAGAAATCTATGTTTTAATTCGTCAATAATTCCCAATACAATTTCCATGACCACTACTGTACATTCACTATACAACATTTAGCTGCTTTCCCAATCCAAATTAATTTAATATTTTCTTTAAAAATTAAATATTTTATATATTTTGAGGCTTCGGGACATTGGAGCATATTAATATTTTTTTTATTAATTATTTTTACGTTTTTATTTTGAATTTATTGATTGAAAGTAAAATGTGTTTTAGTTAGTTTTTAGAAAGGGAAATTACTCTGAGGTGATAAGCTTTTTTTATAATTGCGAAGAAACGATAAGTTTCGATAGACGGGTATTCGACGATAGCGGTAGAAACTTTTAGATTTCCCTTTGGAGTAAATTAAATTAAAAGCATTTAATATTTTAATATTCAGTATAAAATAAGATTGCACTATTATCCTTTGGAGGAATTATATAATATTGCGACATGTTTCGGTTTTAAACATCATTAGATCAACTAATACAATAACTTTAGAAATTTTAACTTTTAAAGCTTCAAATTTTAAATACAATTTAAATATTAACTATGAACAATAAACCTATTTAATTAAACAATATTTTAGATAATAAAATAAAATTGAATAGTTTCAACTTGTTGCTCTATTTAGAAAATGTGACTATACTGCAAATTTAAAACGATTCTAAAAGTTTATAGTTATCCCTAGTACTGTAGCAAAACTATGCAGTTTTAAATTCTAAAGTAAGTAAGGAAGATTGCAACTATACAAAAGCCAATTTTTATTCTTTCCCTGTTCTCCTAACATTCGGTTAAAGTATAACCGAATTCCATCAATTTTTACTACATCACGTCATCTATTTTCTACATATACTACACCATCTAAATAAAAAATAAATCTTCAATAATACAAACACGTATTTTACTGTACCTTCCTACATTTGTCTCGATTTTTCTGAAACTACACCCTAATATTTGACCCCTTGTACCTTGGCTATTTGAGATCAAATCAAGATATATGAAGAAACGTTTTATTTACTTTCAAATTTATATCGTGTGTTTTCATTTTATTGTCTTATTATTTGATTTTGTATATTTACATTACATAGCTAACTTTAAAATTTCGAGTTATAATAAATCAGGTATACCATAATTTTTAAAACATCCCAAAAATTGAGAATTTTAGTTTTTTGAAGCATATCCGATAATTTCAATGAAATTACATAAATTAATGTGTAATTTTTACTCTAGATTTAATCTAAATTTTTAATTAAACTAAAATAAGTGGATTAAAAATTGATTAATTGCGAACTAATAGTACGATGCTGTAAAATATGTAAAACTCAATTACCCTATTTCCTCCAAAATCAAAGTAAAATGGCAATTAAATTCTTGAGTTATCGTTTTTCTAACAGAAAATTAATACGAAATCCTTTCACACTTACATTTTGGCACCTATTATAAAGTTAATTAAAACATCGTTTAGAAATACCTCCAACATTATTAGCTATATTTCATTTTCATGTTACATGTTTGAAGCCACTCTAATGATTTCTCTGCAGTATTTCCTGTAAGTTGGTGTTTGTTTTACATTTACAGATTCAATGGGAACGACGATAATGTTATACCTGTACGACCTAGAATGATTTTTGAAAATTTCCATTGTGCTTTTATACGAAATTTTATTTTATAAAATATATACTTGTTATCTGAGTAGTCATTCATTAAAAGTTATATATTATTATTTGTTGAATACTATTCATGCACAAGTCACAACACTGCTGCCCTCCAGGAGCAAAAACTTTTCTTGTTACAGCTGCAACTACACTTCACAAACTACAGCATCTTGGATAACAAGCTCACGTCAAGTGGATAAGTCTACTTTAACAATAATTATATTATTAACTTGATTGACCAGCAAAAAATCTGCAGTACAGCCAGTTGATCAAAATTAAAAAAAAAACTCCTTGTGGATTTAATAGGAAAGTTTTAATAATAATAATTATATTGATTTTTAATGAAAAGTGATTACGCAAATTACGTAAAATTTGTTCTGAATAACTTTTTAATACACAAAGTATATAATATATTTCGATGATTAATTAACAGTCTCATAACACTAATTATTTACTTTTATTTAATCAATAATAACCATAGTAATTAAATTTTCCATTGTTAATATCGGAATTGGTAAGTAATTTAATCAAAAGTTTAAAATGTAAATATACATTTATTATTTGGATCTTTTCTTCTTGTTCCATCGATCGATAGAACTTTTTCTAATTAATTCTAAATGCAAGTAGTATAAGAAATTTAATATAATATTATATACCTACTCGTAATTCAAATTTATATAGTAGTTAAAGAGGATATAATAAATCAAAGTAGGAAATTTTTTTAATAAAATCCTCTCCGACTGTTGAAAATCCGAAAACGAGGAAATCTCTTTGTGAAATAATGTATAAAGTCGTAATTAATTACAAGAAACAATTAATATTCAATTAAATACCTGGTACTAGTCGTGGTCCATTAATTGTAGCAACCGGTCCACTCCCATATTTAACATGACAAGGATCTGCGTTACTTGATACCACCGCAATTTCATCAAGTTCGTGTCCGTCAACAGAACCTAAAGCACTTCCTCCGTGAGCCACCAACCTTCCGGCCGAGCTGTCGTGTGACTGCTTCCGGCCTCTCCAACTCAGAACCAGCCTTTTTGCAGTGGACATCACGCCATCCTCTTAATAATGCACCTCCGAAGATGCTATTCACAATTTATAAATCATCCACTACATAACAATACGCGTCACTTTGATCACCAACGTTTTAGGTTTTAAATTGATTACATAAACTTCATCATAAGACGGCCACTTGTTTGGGTTCATTTTATTGAATGGAATTTTTTAGCTACAATAGTTTAAAAGAAATTTAATTAAAGAACACACAATATAAAGAAGCTTTTAAATATTGTAAACATCGACAAATTTCACGGTTTACAAAGGTAACAGATATTCTTATAACATCTTTTTTTCAAGTTCAATGGAAAAACTGCGGCTTCCCACAAAAATAAATTGAACGAAAACCGCAGACGAATTTGGAAAATTTAATAATTTTGCCATTCTAATGCAAAAATTAACCAAACCTCGTTTTTAAATTTTACCCGAAATCGGCTTTACGTGATTGCTGTTTGACGAAATAAAAATTTAACTTATAAAGGTGGCGCAAAAGTTTCCTCCATAACGAGATTACAAGTTAAAAATGTTGTTTACTTTGTTCACAATAAAAGAATTACATTATTCTTCGCTGCATATTCACTTCATTGTTATTTTCTAACTTGACAACATTTTTTATTCATTGTTGCACTCGAGAGATCCCCATTTCACCTCACTTTTGAAGTGCTTCTCGACCGTTATCTCAATCTGATAATCAATAAATACAAAAAATAATAAATTATGTTTATTTTAATATTTCGTGTGACCATTCACGACGACGATCCTAGCGTATTTTTTTTAGTCCACCCAATATTGAATTCCAAAGGTTCGACGAGAAGAAAAGTTTTTCCTCGAAAAAATTTCGCATTAAATTTATAAATTAATATTTTTCAATGCATGTCATAGAGAAACAACACAAAGCATTGAATATTATAAAGAAAAATAATTTGCTTGATTAAACTTATTTCGTAATGGATATTTTTTTAAAGGGGTATTTAATGGTCAACTGTAATTAGCAAAATTGTGTGTGCTTTTAGCAAGTTTTAGCTAGAATAATTATTTTTCTCTAAATTTGTGCTTAGAGACCAATTAAAAGTTAGAACATAGGGGACTAGATTTACTTACATCTGAACTGCAGTTTCAATTTGGCCAACCTCGAAGACTTTTTTTTTAATGCTGTTGAATATATTATATTATATAAACAATAAAACTTAATATCGACTATTAAAATTAAGTACAAAAAAACAAAATAAAAGTAAACGTTGAAAAATTCTTGTAGATAAATATGCAAAATATGGAAAAATCTCAAATCGCTAATAAAAATAGAAAATTTAAAAACCTGTCAGAACTGCCGTCGTTTTAAATATCTGTTAGTGTAATAGAAAAGGGTGTTTATTTTTCAGACAGCTTCAAATCATCTCTGTATTATCGGTGTAACAAAAAAATTTGTTTCTATGATAATGCCAACCAATTTAACAATATTTTACTTTTTCAAAGTTTCTTCTTTACTGGTATTGTAAAATGCAAAAAAAAATTCTGAGATATATTTTCAGATTATTATTTTCAGATATGATTGTTCTTGCCGACTTTCTGTAGTTTTAATATGAAAATAAAAATTCAAATAATATATTTGATTCAAAATGTATAGACAATACTATTTTACTCCGACAATCGATACTCTGACACTTTAAATAAGATTGTTTATGATATGGAATGTAAAGACCTCTCAATATGGCTCTACAATGACCGTTATCAAACCCTGATCAATATATTGCTTTAAAAGCATATTTTTTATCAGCCAGCATATAAATTTAATACATAATATACGTACGAACGAATAAACTTCAAATGCAATTAGATGATATATTCACCATTCGATGATACAGTGCAGTTCTGTTGTTCCATTTTATACTATAAAAAAAATCAAACTATAAATTATAATTTCGATAAGAAAATCCATTCCAATTAAAATGATTAATACAAATTTACTCCGATTTCGTTATTGCGAAGAAAACTTGAAAATCATTGAAATGTCAGCTTCTTTAAAGAAAAATCAAGAAGGATATCTATGTACAGTGATGTCGAAACGTCAAGAACCTTTTCAAAGAGAAGTTTGCGACAATACCCATGCTACAGTTCCTACGGGACTTATAAAACCATTCAGGTTATGCATCCTAAAATGATATTTCGGTATTTATTCCCAAGACTCGACTTTTATACTTTTGGGCTAACCACAAAAATACTTCTGTTTTGATTCTACAATATCGAAAGTTCTCTGCCACAAAACAAATTTATTTTCAGAATTTCTAACCGCACTGTAAAAAATAATTAAAAAATTTTTATTATACCTACATTATTTCACGTAAAAATATTCAGTGTCTATTACTCACAAAATATTGGTGTGGGATTAGGTGGAATGGTAGCACAAAGAGATTACAAATTTTCCAAACGGCTGGTCCAAATCAGAAGCCTCGCAAGAGAAATTTTGCTTTATTTAATTAAATTTTTGTAATTGTACTTATTCGACAATAAAACTTACAAGTAGTATTTTTTAATTGTTTTAAGTGAATAATAATAAATAATCTACAAGGAAACGTTTAAATAAAATAGAAACATTTTTTATACTAATTAATTTTTTTGTTGAAGTGCTAATACTACAGAATTTCCATACTATAAACGGTGAGGTGCTTGGGGGTTTTGTCAATTTAAAAAAACATTTCACAAAGTAAAGCACACAACAACTGGAAGAGGTAACAGACACATGCGGACTAGCATGAGTTTGTTAAAAGAGCAAAGAGCATCGATAGGAATAGAAAAGCAAATATATTTGAGGAGTTCGACGAAGAGGTTTTAGACAAATATACTCTAATATTCTTTTTATTCTAAATTTTAATTTTGTTTTACTTATTCTGTAAATTTTCTTTATTCTAATTCCACTTTTTATCATTAAATCCAACTTTTAAATTCTAAAATATTTTTATTTTCTTTGCTAATTCTTTCTCTAAACTCGCTCTTAATTAATTAATTTTGCTTTGCATCTACTTCTCTAACTTTATTTTCAAATTAACATATTACAATTTAATCTCTACAAATGAATACACGACTGGCCTGCTCGACGTTAGGGAACTAGTAAGTCAACCCTGTTCCTAATTAGGAATAAATGCAAAGGAATTGCGATTCAATTCTAGGTCCGTCGTGGTTGCGCATAGATATTTCAATTTTGTCAAAATTTAAACTTATTATACAGAAGGGCTAAAGTAAGAAATAAGTTGAATTGAAAAAAAATTAGTTTTCAAATTTTGTATTGTCATTTGTTTTCTTGTAATTGACGTCATCGACTTTTTTAAGTAGCAACTCTGTATTTTTTTCATTTTTAAAGATCCCTTAATTCCATAAGTAACAACGTAAACCTTTTTGTATTTTATACTGACTGTATAATTTTTATATATTTTTTAAATATTTAATCTTAATTCTCAGTTATTTTTCATTTTTAACTGTATCTGGATCAGAGAACATTTATCTTTCAATTTTGAAAATTCGATATTAATTAAAATTTTTTTTTGTTGATATCTTCTCTATTTCTTTAGTTTATTTTTGAAAAATTTATCTTACGTTATTATCTATCAGCTTTTGTTTTGTTTTAATTTCTTTAAACTGAAACATATTATATATGTAATTATCATTAATCGATTTATTTACTTCAATTTATGTAATATAACTAAAAATATCTGTCCGACTTAATTTATGACGTCTACATAAACAAAAACTACATAGAAATAAAAACAATAAATCAATTTTCCAAAAATATAACTTTTTACATTTTCATAGCACTAAGATAGTCCTAACAAAGGAAAATTTAACCATGTGTTGAAATACCGCATTGAAGTTTTTACGTAGTTACCATTTTTTTTTAAATCGATGACGTCATTATACTCGAAAACAAATTACAAAAAAAAATTTAATATGAAAATACGATTTTTTACTATATTATTTTTATTAGCTGTGGGCGTAACTAACAGTTCTGGTTACCATTTTAAATTTTGTATGAGTGTCTCATATTCTAGAATTTAAAATACATTATTTATCTATTCTTTCGGTGTGACAATCAAGCTGGCTTTGTTTTTAATTACATTTATCTCCAAAAAGTATCTGCATTGATTTTTCCACAGTTACTTGAAGCAAACAAAATCTACAATTTTTTATTCGAAAATACAAAATAATTTTTCTTTAATATGCTAATGCCTTGAATTATCAAATCGTTTTGGTGGCTCAGTTGATTATATCTCGTTTACAGTTCTGAGATAGCTCAGGATTGGTCCCTAAGTTAGAATTAAATAAAATCAAATATCTGTGAACTTGATTGGTTTCGGCTTTTTTTCGCTTCATTGTTTGTTTTGATTCTTCGTACTTTCCAAATGACCAATTCGAGAGAACAAAGAGCAGAGATTTAAAAATTTGCAAATTTCCATTTTCTATGCATACCAAATATTTAAACAAAAAACAGTATTTTTTGCAGCCAACCGAAGAAACGCATTTTCCTATTATGCTAATCAAGTAAACTTTCACTTTCTTACATTTCCAAAACTTAAATAAAAATTTGGTAATTATCAATAAATGTTATACTGACTTGGCTTATTATTTTTATTCCTAACCAATTAACTGCGTTTTCCACTGCTTTTCTAGACATTTTTCATGACCCTTAAAGTCGCCTATATGCTATATGTTGGTTGGTTCAATAAAAATTTGATTTATTATACATTAGATGAAAGGATATTGGCCTTCCCTCTATATCCTTCCATTTATAGGATGATTATCATAATATTTAACTTTTCATCAACTTCCGCTGGCAAATGCTTGTTTTAAAGCATTGCTTTAAACCAAAATTCGAACAAGAAATTTTTCTAAATTATTTATACCATATATTTTATTTTTATTCCACATATAAAATGACCTTCTTCGGAAAATGCTTTACCAGTAGTAGGCTTCATCGTAAATTAAATAAATTGGCTAATAAATTAAATTTTTATTCCTGGTTGATGCACAACTGCTATTAAATCACTAATTAGTCCACACCTTGACAGTATAATTTTCATACCAAAAAATTCTAAATAATGACAAAGAAAGAAACTTTTCGTATTATACTTTTTACGTAAAAAACGTAACTATTTTTCCATTTCCAATACAAGTAAAATCACTTTCTATAATACAACTGCAGCAAAACTTTTATCCTATCAATTCATGCGGTGGTTGTAAATTGTTTCCTAAATTAAATAATAGAAAAATGTAATTTCGACCAAGGTTTGATTAATTTTTGCGATTATTCCAACAAAATCTAAATAATATTTCATTAAAATCGTATAGGTTGCATTAAATTGGGTTATTATCTATCGATATGTTATCTAATCGTGCACCATATTTATATTGCGTTAAATTTGAAATAAAAAAATGTTGTTTGTCATTATGTCTTAAGACTTGCGTATTATAATGCGTGTATGTCAGATTGGCAGAAAATGTGATGTTATATGTATGAAAGTTTTGAGCGTATATACAATATATAAGGAGAGCATCGATCTCGGTCTAGAGCTCAACATATGGCTCGGGAGTCCGGGCTCTTTTAGACCACGTTGCTCACCACTCCGGTGTACGTGCAGAATACAAAATTACAGTGTTTTGGGTTTTTATTGCTTTAACCCCAAGTGTGATTTAGGCACACCACACAATAATTGATTATTTTTATAGTGTTCCACTTGAAAGTAATTATAAAATTATTCGGCAATACAAGGAACAATATTATCCCCCGAAGGTATTCAAATTTTTGTACAAAATGTAAAATATTTCGTGGAAATATAATACCTGACAGACGTTGAAAATAATCAGAAAAAATGTTTCGTTACCCAGAATTATTTTTTAATTAAAATAATTGGCGAGAACCGTTATTAAAAAATTATAAAAAAATAATTAACATAATTTAACAACAAAAATGGAGCAAACCATTTGTAATAAGAATAGATTAGTCGATAAAATTTTTTTGAAATTTAGCACATGTTTTAGAGAGATTAGAGACATCGCACTCAAATCGAAACGATTTCACTAAATTATTAAAATTACAATAAATCGACACAAATAAAGTTATTTTGCAAATGTAACCGGCTTTAGCAGCTACCCCTTGCAGCCGTCGTCGATTCACTACTGCGGTGGTGATCCCGACGCGCAAACTCCAGCATCCAGCTCTATCTGTATGCCCGGACTCAAGATAAAACAAGGAAAAGTTACTCAAAGCGTATGAGATCCGCACGAATTACGCACGCAACAGTAATTTGACAAAGTAGAACTTTTTGTCTCTGCTTGTCAAAAAAAGCTTGTTGCATTTAATTCGCAGTACGACAGACCTGCCGTTTTAAAATAATTATCAAACGGCCAGATTACAAGATTATACGTCTTAAAAGAAAATTTTAGAAAATTTGTTCATAATTTTCCATAATACTACAAAGGTGGGTCGGAAGCAATTTTCCAGTCGCGAATGTAATTTAAGAACGCCGCACCTTAAGTCGGTAACGTTCATAGCAGCATGCAAACTCGCTAACGATTTCATGAATTTTCCAGAAAAAGAATTTATTTTTAAGGAATATTACTTTTTAAATAAATAAAAGGTAATTTCGAAATTACGCTAAGCTTAAAACCACTGTTTTACTTTACAATAATTGCATAGCGAATAAACGCACTATATATTGCATTAATTCGGACAACATTGCAGGATTAAAATTATTTTAGAGCAATAAAAAACTTCATTTAAGCCGGAAAACTCGTGATAATAAAAGAGCTTTATTAGCATAATTTTTCCTTTTTTATTTGTCTTTTATTATTTGTTCTCTAAAATATTAATTTTTATTTCCATATTTTTACAATATTTAAAAGCAAAAATTAACTTTTATGATCTGAAAACCGTAACGGTGCTGGACAGTTCAAAAACAACTCCGAGATTGAGAGCTTGAGTAATAAAGAAACCTTTAAAATAATGAAATACAGCGGCTGCAAGTCAAGTAAACAAACGAAGGATTAGAGAAGCCAAAAGGTAAAACAAAAATGATAGACGTAAAGCTTGTCGTATACAGAGAGAGATTTCAAAATAAAATGGCGTGAAAATAAAGCTATTATTAATTGAATCAAATTACTATGCGTAAGTAAGAGAAAATTCGACACCAAACAAGAAGTGTTGATGTTTAACAAACTGGATTAGATGAAATAAAGTAGTATAACTAATGCTAATGGGACTGTCCCTTTTTTTAGTACTCCGTCCCGGTGTCCCTGAGAAAAGTTTTGGAATACAGAATTGTCCCGTTTTCAGTTAAAGGTCAACGATAGACAATTTTTAATTGATTTTAATGCATGAAAAATTCAAATATCTATGATTTTTTAATATTTTTTTATATTTAAAAATTATATATGTATTTATATTACATATTATTTAATATTTACGGAAAATATAACAAAATATCATTTTATTAGCTTTTGAAATTAAATATTTTATTGAATCATTTTACATAACCTGTTTCAAAATTAAACCCTTCTGCTGTTTCAATTTTCTCTGGATACGGGGTCAATTGAAACGAATTTCTTATTTGATATCAAATGTTTTTTTATTAATTAAAATTTTTTTGCAGTTTTAACTGTGTCATTTTCCTGTATGACCAACTTTAATTTCAAGTAATTTTTAAAATGATATATTGAAAATTCGAAAATATATTAATTATTTCAACTTTTTTATTTCAATTGACTCCGGTATCCCTTAAATTTGAGAATTTAATAAATAAGAGAACAGTAAAAGTAAAAATGGTACCGTTAAGTACTATACTGAATTCAGAGGTTAACTAACACTCTTTGAACATTGTTATTGAGATACGCATTTTGCCAGCCCTTCCCCCATTTTGAATTTTGGATCCAAAAGCGTCAAAATCGTTTGGACCTTCTGTGGTTTTTGAGATATTTCAAAATGTCTAATAACGGCATTTTGTCTGCCTTCCCTCCATTTTGAATTTTGAAACTTTTGTACCTTGTTTGTACCAGTCAGCACTTTTTTTTATTTTCGTTTGAACTAATTTGATTTACGAGTAATGTTAAAAATGGCATTTCGCTCCCCTCCGTTTATAATTTTGGATAGAAAATAATCTAAATCGTTTGTACTCGTTTCGTCTTTTTACCTCAAAACCTCAGGAGTCACCTCCAATTTGAAGTTACAAATGAAGTTGACTTGTACTAGTGATTTTCGAAGATATAAGATTTAATTCAAAGAAATGAATTCTTTTTTTTCAATAACCACATGCCTAGAAACTTACAGCAATCACAAAATAAGCAGCAAATTTTCAAATTTGTGTATCAGAGAAAATTGTCTAACTAATAAAAGCTTGAAATTGTTTCACTATTTTCTAACACTCTGTACTTTTAGAAGTTTTAACAGACTTCGTTTTGCATGTCAAAATGTATACATCGTTTAATTTTTCTGTTTTTTATTTAGTTTTGCGATTAAAAGCTGCTAATGGCAGGTTATTAATTATTCAAACTTATTGCTTATTTTTCTAAACCGTGATATTTTAAATTTTTATGTCAAAACATTGAATTGTTACTGCGTACAATCCGTTAATGATATTGCACATATCAACCAACTTTTTTATACAAAATATTGTGTTAATCAAATTTTTATTTTAATTTTAATTTTAATTTCTTTAATTTTAAAGCGACGATATTAATTTAATGAATATAATTATAATTTTATTGAATGAATTATAATTATAATAATTTAAAATAATAATTACGTATTATGTATCTTCTCCATTAATCAGAAGATCTCGAAATATAGAGAAAACTGAAAATCACATGTCGGTAGAATTGAGAACGATAGAATCACAAAGAAGATCTCCTCGTATAGCATAACTCGACGGCGAGAAAATATGTTGGCCGCGCAAAAAAGTCGGAACAGGCAAACACTGCCTATGCAGTGATTTTCAGTTCTAGTAGGCCCTAGGCCCATATACCTTTTGGGGCCCCCCTGTAGGATTAGGAAATTGTTATTTTTATTGAAATAGGAAATTATAAAAATAGCGGCATAGGCGAAAAACTTAGTGTCACAAATTCACAAAAATTATAATTAATATTAATTTAACTCTAAATTCATTTATGCAGGGTGCCTCCGTGACCGTGGAGAACCTTTGAGGTGGTGATAAAGGACACTTTTCTAAAACAAATTTTCAAATAAAATTTTTGTCTAAGTCCAAACACTTGGACCTCACTTTAAAGCAATTTTTTGAATTTCTGATTTCAAATGGCCATAGCTCCAATATTATGGGATTGGGACAACTCGCCGCGAGCCAACTCGCCGCCGGGCCAACTCGCCGCCGGCCAACTTGCCGCCAGACATCTCGCCGCCGGCTAACTTGCCGCCGGCCAGCTGTTGGCGGACGATTTTGCCACCATCAATAGAAATGGTTTTTGCATTTTTAATATTTTAGTAATAATAGTTATTTTCTATACAAGACGATAAAATTGAATTTTATCGACTAGCGGAAATTGTTAATTTACGAGCGACGAAGTCGCGAGTAAATTATTTTTCGAGAGTCGATAATGAAATTTTATCGTCGTGTATAGAATTTAATTTTTTTCTATAGCATATGTTAAAGAAGACAGTTTTTATTTTATTTTTAAAATTTCATATTCAAGCTTTCGAGAATTTAATGTTCTCTTTTTTTTGATAAAAAAAAATTTTTTTAATAATTTTTTTAATATATAATTTCAAGAGCTAATAATTTAATTTGAGTAAAAACAAAGTATTTTATCTACCCTTGCTGTTAAAATGCTACTTTATCTACTCAAATGCTATTTTATCTACTCTTGCTGTTAAAGTATCATTTTTTGAATTATTTTCAGTCGGACAAATCGCACTTTAACATCTGCTATAGAAAAAAAAATAATATACCACATTATAACAAATTATTACGTGTATACTTGCCGGGTTAAAGGAGGTTTTTGCTTTAAAATACTACATTAGGTACCTTAAATTTAAATACGGCTCAATTAAATAAAAATACACCGATAAATAAAAAAATAAATAAAAATAAACGAGTTTCACCTTTTTCGAGTTCCACCTTTGGCAAGTTCTTTCGGTCTTCAGGGATATTTTTAATTAGTTTAGCCTTTGTCAAATTCGACTCTGCGCTACCCTGCGCTCCGGCCCTCCGCTACGGGTGCTCCGAGCCGTTTTGACAAAGACAACCATGGCAATACACGGATCCAACGTAAAAAACACGTGCTTTTTATGAAAATAAACACATTTTCATTTGTTTGTTTAAAGATTAATAATTTAGGAGAGACATCTGGTGAGAACATCGGCCGGCGGGGAGCTGGCCGGCGGCGACTTGGCCGCGGCGAGTTGTCCTAGACCCCAATATTATTGATTTTTTAAACTTAATGGATTAGAACATTTTTAAAGATCATTCGCTTATCTATAAAATAGATTATCTCCCTTATCGTCTAGAATCAACGGATTTCGAGTTATAAATTAAATTAAGGGAAAAAATATTTTTTAAATTCAGGTTAAATTTTTTTTTGCTTTTCTTACAAACCCCGTCTCTCTTAAACGAAACGTCTTAAAAAAAACTGAGGACCCAAACCGAATAGGAAATTTAATGGACTAAACTTTGGTCAAATGAATTTTTGAGAAAACCAACCATTTTCACAGAAATTTTGAAAATAATGAACAAGGTGTAGGTGAAAAAATAACAAATTTACAAAATTTATTTTAATAAATTTTCAAAATGGCCTCCCTCATTTTCAGCACACAGGCGCGTGCTCTTTTCAAAAGGTGTTGCGGGGTATTATTTATAATGGTGCTTCTTTGGGTAAGTTCTGTTACACCTGTATTCTTTCCATTAATTTATTTATTTTTTACCTACACCTTGTTTATTATTTTCAGAATTTCTGTGAAAACGGTAGGTTTTCAAAAAAAAATTATTTGACCAAAGCTGTAGCCCGTTAAATTTCCTATCCGGCTTATTGGGCCATCAGTTTTTTTCTAAGACGTTTCGTTTAAGAGATACGGGATTCGCAAGAAAAGTAAAAAAAATAAAACCTGAATTTTTTTAAACATTTTTTCCTTTAATTTAATTTATAACTCGAAATCCGGTGATTCTAGACAATAAGGGGTTATATCCTAATTTATAGGTAAACGACTGATCTTTAAAAAAGTTCTAATCCATTAAGCTTAAAAAATTAGTAATATCGGAGATATGGCTGTTTGAAATCAGAAATTTAAAAAATTGCTTCAACGAGTAAAGGGTTTGGACTTGGACAAAAGTTTTATTTGAAAATTTGTCTTAGAAAAGTGTCCATTTATCACCACCGCAAATAAGGTTTCTGTTATATATTCCACAAGAAATAAAACTACAAAACTTAAACTAATTTACTTACGGTAGAGAGGCCACGACCACTGGGACTACTTTACTTAAGACTATGACATGACTGCCTCTCAAATCTCTGAGCTCAAGGTATATGCCCCTTTGTGCAGTCATACCAACCGTCAGATATTAACTGTGTCCAATCCTGGTCCGCCCTTTCTACTCCGTACTTTATTTAAATTCAAACATACAATATACATAATACAATTCGTACAGAGCCGTACTCACATACATTACATGCAGCTACTATTTCGGGTGTATCCAAAAGTGTTCCGTCATCTAAATACCATACGTTCAATTTTGACTTGAGTTTTTGAAATAATGGGTGGGTTGCAACACAGAATAAAAACGGACCGAGAGGATCTCCTTGTTGAACTCCTTCTTGGGACTCTATCTTGTTGTTACCATAAAGGAGGGTAGACGTGTTGCTGTAACTCGCATGAACATAATGATATATTTCCGGAAAGTCTACCGAGACTAATTCCGTCATCGTGTCCCGTCTAATTAGATTGAATGCGTTTTTGAAATCTACTTTGAGCAAAATGTTATCGTGTTCGTTAATAACTTGTTCGGCGTTAATGATTGAACGGACAGTATGTGCGATGGCTTCTGCGCCACCTGAAATTCCAAAGCCAAGCTGTAGCGGCTTGAGGTAGGGTATAGCACGATTTTTGATGCTATTTATAGCGCATTTTGAGGCCAGGCGACGAAGCGTTAGGCCTACAGCGATTGGTCTGAGGCTGCCGTCTTTCTTCTCGAGCGAGCAAAGACTAGCTCCAAAAAATATGGGCCGGATAAAATCAGGTATCTTGCCCTCAAGAATTTTGTTGATAAAAGCCGTGGTAGATCTTAATAACTTTTGGGCATGATCACCGTTGCGTGAGTCTATCATATCAAGTAAGTGTTGAGAACGGAGACCATCTATCCAGCTGCCGTACCCTTAGTAAAAGAGTTTAAGGCATTTTCTACGTCATTTTCTGAAACTTGAACCGGGTTATGGTTGGTGGTACTTGGTGGTTCACGGAAGTCTGAGTAACCTTTTGGGTGTTTCTCACGCATGATGATGGTATTGCCTTCAGTCGCCGGGGCGATTTTATTGTCTGAACATGCAATGCGAAGAGCCCCTTTTATGTCTCCGTCAGATAATTTGGCGGCAGCTAGATCGGCCGATTTTTATTCTGCGTTATTCTTGTTGGATGTATGTTTGCGTTTTGATGTTGATTCCTTCAAAGATTCTTGAATGGCCGTTGAAGATGATTTTTCTTTTGGAAAATTTCGTATCAACCTAATTATTTTGGTTGAAAGGGAACTATTTCTACTCCGCGAATCAGATTTTTTTTGCTTACGAGGAACTTTGAGGCAGGTGTAACTGAATGTAAAAAAATTTAGCCACGAAAACGTGGAGTCATTACTTAAGATATCGTCTATGCAGCTACAATATTTCTCTGCAGCTAGTGCTCGGGCTCCTTTTGGGATACGATGTAAAAGACGGCCTCTGAAGCGCATTTTGTAAATTTTGTCCAAAATGTCACAGTTTGTGTTCAATTTGGCATCTTCGCTTGGATGAGGCTGAATTTGGATGGATTGGTGATTTAGAGATAAAAAGGATGACTTCTTGCTTTGCGAGCATATAATGGATCGGCTTGAGTGTATATTTAGGCCTCTTTTTGTTTCAAAATCTCTCTTGCATGACGTGCATTTATGTGGACCTTCAGCTTGAATATTGGCTCTATTTCTTGATGGTCCAGCATCTCTCCGATCTTGTGAGGATTGTACAAAGGTTTTCAAGATTAGTGGGGTCCTGTTCTTTGGGTATTTACTTGGCAAATAATCATCATCGGATGAGTCAGTATTTGACAATGACATTGACATATTGACCATATCCAATTTTTTTTAATTGTTATTATATAAAAAATTAAACTGTTGTTTTAAAGGAGTTACAGTTGGGTCAAGCAGGAGACCCCTTTAACTCGAGGGCCCCAGGTCCGGGCCTAACCGGTTTTTTGATAAAATAGACCCTGTATCTATGCATTGAAAGAAAGAAAATTCTTAATTTTATAAACGTATTATTTTATGGTTAAATTAGTTTTTTATTTTATTAACACAGTTGTACAATAAACAGTATAATTTCAAATTATTAAAGCCAATCTCCAAATAATCAAGTAAGCCAAAATAGCGAAATGTGTAAAGACTCGAGATTAAAATCTTTTGCTCTCTGCTAATAAATTTCATTGGCCTATTTTATTATTATTTTATTTAATTTATTTGCAAATTATTATTTAAATTAGGTAAGGCCGTGTTCTAGTCTAGAATCATAAATTTTAGGTGTTTTTTCGAGTTTGATCAAAAATAAACAAACAATATTTTTACCATTCTTTTTTTTATCACATATTTATTGATATTTTAAAAATCTACAAAAAACATTTTTAACAAAAAAATTTTAAATTAAGAGACTTATCAACTAGTAAAATTGAGTATAAAATAAAAGTGGTGTGTGCTGGTTGACACGGTTGCAACCCTTCTGGTCATCTGAAACCAAATTACAAAAAAGATTTATTATTAGTAAGAATGTCGTTATAACCACTACCGAAAAGAAAACTGAAAAAAGTTTTTTGAGAAACGGCATCTGTCTGAAAACAAAAAACACTTTTGACGCGTTTTGTCCATAATTTCTACATTTTTAAAACAGTTTGCAAAATAATTTTGGTACAAAAGTGGTAGGGGCGATATGCAGATATATATTGAAAGTTGGTACAAAATTTGAAGTAACTCGATCACACAAAACTTGAGATATCATGTCAACCAGGTCGAAAAATGTAGCTTTGTAATAAACGCGTTTAAAGTTTTGCGTAAAAGTTTCAAATAGTTACAAAAATAATTTTGCTATTAAAGTGGTAGGGGCGATAGATAGACATACACTGAAGGTTGATGCCAAATTTGAAGGAAATCGGATAAATAGAACTTAAGATATCATGTCAACCAAGTTGAAAAATGTAATTTTGTAATAAATTTGTACCTTAATCGTAGACTTTCAAAAGCTAGACTGCGCTGAAATGAAAAGAAAACAAGTAGTTTTCTATTTTATTAATATATTATACTCTATTTTTCATTATTGGAACTGATCTCCAAATAATTATCGGGTAAGACAAAATAATAAAATGTGTCAAGACCCACAATTAAAA
Source organism: Cantharis rufa (assembly GCA_947369205.1). Taxonomy (NCBI): domain Eukaryota; kingdom Metazoa; phylum Arthropoda; class Insecta; order Coleoptera; family Cantharidae; genus Cantharis; species Cantharis rufa. The sequence continues at coordinate 24,801,533 of OX376303.1, forward strand.
TATCTTGCTCTCTGCTGATAAATTTCATCGACCTCTTTTATTATTATTGTAATTTAATTGTTACAATTGGTTTGTTGAAAAAACTTAAATAATTTATTTTGGCAAGTATTTGTATTTTGTAAGTAAAATATGCATATTATGTCCACTACTTATAATTACATTAAAGTACAAAAAATAAACGAACAAACACGTCGTCGATGTTGAACGGAAAACTAGTTTAAGTTTGCACATAGTAGGTACAAAGTACAAACTTTACTATCAAAATTATAATTTTCCAACCGACCATAATCAAAGCGCAGCGTTGGGAATTTTCACACAAATTACCGAAGCTGCCATAGTTGACTACCAATAAAATTGATCTTCATAAAATAAAATCTAAGATTTTGTTCCAAAGTTCTAAAATGTTATTTATTTTGTGTTAAATTTGTAAACGTGTGTTTATTCTAGGACCAAATTAGCTGAACAATAAATTAATTTTGAAAATGTAATTTAAAAAATGAATATTAAGAAAGTTATGACCTTGGTATGATATTTTTTTTTTTACAAATTTTCATGTGGAAGTTTGCTGGTTAAATCATAACTGATGAAGAGAAATCTCTTTGGAGTAATCTCAAAACCGTCAGTAGTACCACAAAACTGTGCCTTCCATATGATGGTATGAACTATCTGCATGAGTGTTTTTGGCATTTGAGTATTAATGATTTCTCGAGCCAATGATGATTTGTCTTCGACACTTGACTGTCGACTGCCTGGATTACCTACTATTGGAACCGTTAATCTTCGTTTATTTCGAACGCAAAATTTCAATTTCTCACGCTCAGAGTTGATTGAAATTTATTTTCGTTGATCCAGACATTAACTACTTACTTGTTAACTTGTGATTCTCAATTTTGAAGTTTTTGTTTATTGGTTGGATCATTGATTTTATTAATTTTCCATAATCAGAATGAAAAACAATAAAAGTTTCTATTATTAATTTATATAACCTATCAGGGACGAAAGATAAGTACAAATTGTAAATTTGCCCTACAATAAAAAATAACGTATGCATGTTTATTTAAAAATTGATCAACTTCGATGGAAGTGCTCTACTTGAAATTCGCATATTCATATTCGCTTTCGAAACCGTTTTACTACATTGAGGCAAATAGCTATAGTTTGATTATCAATTACAGTTTAACGTGTTTTATGCTAAATCACTTAATGGGTAAAATTTGTTATCTCTGCTGCTAACATAATTACAGTTAAATTAGTTTAAAATAAATTCAAATACTTCCTACTAAATTCAAGGTTTTAAACGACCATTTTTGTACTATTGTTGTAATCGATAAATTTACTAATTAAAAATGTGTATCTATCTTAATTCAAATTTATAGGAATGTTATTATTGATTTTAATAAAATTCGTGCGGTTCAAAATTCGAGTAATGTGATGCTCGTGATGGACACCACTCTCGAGATATTTTACTCACATTATATTAATAATAACTGAAGATGGAAGTTTTGACAGATACGATTTTCAGCATCAGCATACAGGAATTTGCTTTAAACTCAACTTAATTTCTGCCTGTACGTTTCTTTGGTATTGTCTCATCTTAATTTCTGCATAACTGTGAACTTTGCAAATCGAATTTAAAGAGTGTCAGAAATTCAGAATTCCTTGAAGGTTTCACCAGATCGCATTTAAGTACTTGACATCCTTAGTTAAATATGCTGAACAGAAGAAAATTGTCTTGGGTATGTTTCTATCAAAAGCAATCAGCAAATTTTCTTCTCACTTTTAAGTCGCTCTGAACTGGGATATAACCACAGTAAAAAAAATGTAAATGAAAAAAAAAAATAAATGTTTGAAATCTTGAATTTTAGCGGTCATTACTGGATTTCTCATCGAAATTATAATATTTTTGATATTCGAACTAATTTTAGTGAATTATTATTTTTCGTATTATTTTTTACCGCATATTATTTTTACACACATGGAAAATAATAATTTCAAATAATAATATCAAATCACAAATCAATTAACGTAAGTGTATTCAATAACGCCATGCTAAGTTTTGGGATTTTCTTTTTTTTTAAATTTCTTATTAGATTTTCAGACGACTCTAAATAAAAATAATACACAGCAAAACCATCATATTATACTTAAATAAAAAAACATATTTTCTCCAACTGTATTAAAAGCAGTACATTTTAATAGCATTACCTAAAATTACAGTTAATTTTTTTATTGCCAATAAAAATACGAATATTGCTAAGCAACTATTTTAGTACGTGCTCTAAAATAAGGTACTTTTAGTACTTATGAAAATAATCATAATCATTTTTGAGGTATTAAATGCCAAAGTACAACTCAGCCCTAAGCCTATGAGGCCTACAGCGCTTCTCTCTGTATATAATTATTTTCAATACTGATTTTAGTTTCTATAAACCTTCAGTTCTCAAAACTGAGATTAGTTTAAACGGAGTAAAGTTGGTTACCCTAATTGTGGCAGTGAATGATTGGATTTGATTATGGCTCTAATGAAAATTGTAAATTTATTTGTGGAGTTTGCGTGGTTGATAAACTCTGGATAGCCGTAAATTGTCCTAATCCCTTCTAAAAATGCTAAAATGGAAAAGTGTAAGATGCAGTAAGAAAATAATTAATTAAATTTATTTATTAAAGACATATTATAATCTGTTAATAGTTGTTCAAAATATTTTATTTTATTTTAATTTGTTGCATATTGAAAACATTTTGAACATTAATTCCCTGCATATTCACACATTAATGTAATGTAATGTAATACGATTTTTGTAATTTTTGACTCCCTCTTCTCTCACGTAATGGTCCTTAAAATAACTAATACCCTCTAGATGTCTATGATTTTAGAGTGGATTGCATTTATCAAAACCGACCATCCGCACCCTCCGCTTCGGTCCCCTCCGCTCCGGGCCGTTTTGACAAACGATACCTCGATGTAGACTCAACCCTGTGATTTTTTCCTGTTCTGAATTAAATCTTTATTTTTAATTGGTACCTATTAGTGTCGGTAATTTATGGAATTAATATATCAAGCCTCGGGTAGTTTGGAGGGCTGTTTACATCTGAGATTACTGGCGACCTTCTTGCTCGGAGGGCACTTGACATTTTATAGTCAAGTTTGGATAGCAATTTGCAATACCCCATTATTTTGTATCGTTCATAATTAATATAATATTAAAAAATAAATAAAACATATTTTTTTTTTAAATATTTACGACTTATCAACTTAGTTGTTTATCGATTGCATACTTATGGGGAGACATTCCAAGGATACTATACTGGCAAGAAAAAAAGTCACATGTTAAGGTACTATTCTGGGTTAAAGCCTTCTCTCCCGCCTTCTCTGCATAAACAAGAATATAAATTATACAGAGAGCTTCAAAATACATCATCATTATACGGTTGGCACTGCGTGCAGTGGCGGATTTACCAGCAGGCTAAGTAGGCTGGAGCCTAGGGCTGCAGATTTTAGGGGCGGCAAATTTAGAGCAAATTTATTTGAAGTTATACTTTTAATGCCGCAGTAGAGTGAATTTAAAATACATGTAAAAGAGAGGTAATATGTATTTTATGTCAAATTGTGAGGTAATATTTTTTACCAGAATTTAAACAGAAATTGCAAAATGTTTATCCAAACTCTGATATAACAGTTCGAATAGTTGTATGTACACCAGTAACAAATTGTTCGGGTGAGATAAGCTTTTTTTGCTTAAAACAAGTGAAAAATTATCTAAGATCTACCTAAAGCATACCTTACCCCATTTATACCTTACCTTACCCACTTTATTAGCAGTGGCGTAGCTAGATGGAAGAGGGCCCCGGGGCAGAGAATACACTAAGGCAATAGACTCCTCATTTGATGAAAATCTTTGTCTTCCGAGCGCAACTTTTAGCTTAGGGAACAAAAAAAAGTCGCTTGGGGCTAGATCTGGTGAGTATGGAGGGTGGTCAAGCACTTCAAATCCTAATTCATGGATTTTAGCCATATCAACTTGAGGAAGTGTGAGGCGGCGCATTATCTTAGAAAAAAATTTTTTTTCTTTAAATATAGCCGTTTTTCTAATATTTCTGCCTTCAGCTTGTCAAGTAATGTTGCGTAGTATGCTCCTGTAATAGTTGTTCTCTTTTGAAGATAATCAATGTAGATAACCCCATGATTATCCCAAAAAACAGTCGCCATCACTTTCCCAGCCAAAGGAAAAGTTTTTGTCTTTTTCGATTCCCGAGCCGATTCCCCCTTCGCAGTCCACTGTTTTGATTGAATTTTTGTTTCTGGAGTATAATGGTGTATCCAAGTTTCATCCACAGTAATTAATCGGCGCCAAAACTCTGATTTATTGGGCCTAAACTGTGCCAACAGAGCGGTAGAAATGTTCATTCGATCACGTTTTTGGTCCAAAGTGAGTAAACGCGGCACCCAACTCGCAGACAGCCTAAATCAATGTATAAAATGTGACAAACGCGTTCTTTGGAAATATTCAAAGCCTCTGCTATCTCTAACTTTAATTTGCCGATTTTCTAGCACGATTTAATGAACTTGAGCGATGTTATCGTCAGTGGTTGCATATTTTGGGCGTCCCGAACATTCATCGTCTCCCAAGCTGGTACGGCCACGTTTAAATTCAGCTGCCCAACATTTCACAGTGGTAAACGATGGTGCAGAATCTCCGTACACAGTGTCCAACTCGTCTTTGATTTTCATAGGCAAACCAAATATTTAATAACAGCTCGATACTCGATTTTATCCATTTTCACAAAAACCCTCGTATCAACTCCTCAAGCAACAAAACTGCGGGTCCAAAATGATGAGTACCTGTCAAAAGATGCGCAAACAAATTCCCTAGCTTTTGTTGACAAGTGCTGCCATCTTCATGTTGAGATCACCCTCACTCTGGTCTCACCCTGCTGAGACCACTTTTCAGACCACCCTCGTTCTTTCCTGTTTTCAAATCGGTGGTCAAATAGTTAGTATTGACCGAGGATCCCGGGGCCCCTAAGCTCGGGAGAGCCGGGGCACTGCCCCGGTTTGCCCTATAATAGCTACGCCACTTAGTAGTACATACATTTTTATTAGCTAAGAAGTATACCCAAAAATTATTTCTTGTGCAATCTTAACTAAATCGTTGGATTGTAAAAATAATTTAGAAACTGACACTTGTAGAGGTCGATAGGGGCGGCAAAATTTAAATGGCCTACTGGCGGTAAATGTGTAAATCTGCCACTGACTGCGTGGTTGGTACTACAAATTACAATTAAGAATACTATCTCACTAGAAAGTATCTCCGAGGCTGATATATCAGAAATTGAGCGATTTACCAAAAATGAACTGGACCTTGTTTTGCCAAAAGAAGAATTATCGGATTACCTTGGTATATTCAACAATAATCCGAAGAATTTCTTATTTTTTGGTGGTGAAAAAAAAACTTTTGTGTAAGATACAGGAACACGTTAAAAACCGGCAAAAAATTAAACCTAAATTAAATTTGAGTTCAAAGACTAGTGATAACTTGATGAAAAATGTGAAATTGACAATCTCTCGGACAATCCGGATTTTCCTAAAGACTGGGAAAATGATAGTTTAAAATCAATTTTTCCTGCCAATTGCGAAACACCGAGCGAAACATCCTTGGATCATTCAACGAAACATATTACCATTAAAGATTCTTCTAAGTCTAAATGGAAGCAAGAAAAATATTCAAGACGGCAAAGAGAAAGTAGAAAACGAGAGAAAAACTTGCCAAATCAACCTTTGATAACTAATTATTTGGTGCAACTTAGTCAAATTTCAAAATTGATTCAGGAAAACAAAGAAGTTAAAAAAGAACTACCGGAAATGTTACCAGAAAACAAAATAAACGAATGAAATATTCAGTCTCTGTTGACGTTATTTACCAAATCTGCAGCATTAAATGAACACAAAATTAAAAACAATCATTTCAAACCTGATCTAATAAAATTTTTAAGATTTTCTGAGTTAAATGATTTCTTGATGAAGTGAAACACCTACCCAAAGTCGTATGGGTCGGTGAAGACGTCACCGGATCACTGGTCAAATTTTAGGTTTTTCTTCCGATGACTTTATCCTGTTTTTTATTTGCCATTTATTTTTAAAATTATTTGAATTATATGTAATAAAATAAAATAAATTGTTTCGTTCATTGTTAAAATATATGAGTTTATTCTGGTATTGTTATTTTGTTAATTGTTTATTGTTTTGTTCAACCTGAAAATTCCTAAAATTACATTTTAGTTGAAGTACCTACAGAAATAAAGGTGGGCGCATACCTACCTTAGGCAATTTTACTTATTTTAAAAACTTGAAGCAATGATAAAGTTGTGGTTATTTGTACACAATTTTATCTTTTTTTTTTATATTCAATATTATAATATGTGTAAAAAATGATTAAAAATATATTAACTTAACTTGTTAATATATGGAGTAGACGCTTATATCAATCTTCCTCTGTTCAGTCTCCTTTGTCCACTAATGACGAACATTAAATTGGTTTCTTTCATGTATAGCATTTAGCATTTAGACCCCGCGGCTGCTTAAACCGGATTGGAATATTAAAATACATTTTACTTCCAAATTAAAGTCTTGGTGAACCTACTTCCTAGCCATGATACAATAAATTTAAAGATATGATACTACTCAGGTTGGGCGCCATATTGAATTTTTTGTGACGTCACTTGGTAAGTAATCGCCGCGCGCCGACAGTTTGTTTTTGTTATTTTCATTTGAATGTTAAACCTGTGGTTAAACGTCAATTTATTGGTGTTTGGTTAAATTTTTTAAATTTTGTTTTAGAATTTAAATTTTTAAATCTGGTTAATTATCAGATTTAATTAAAAATTAATTATTTTTAAATCAGTAATAAACTATTATATTAATAAATTATGTCATTATTCTGTTTCTTAATAACAAACTATTCTTAAAAAACGGAACATTTCATATTCCCGAAAGCTTGAGTTTGTGATTTTATTTCGTTCTTTTAACGTTCTTAATTATTTAAATATTTAATAAGAATAGCTAATAATACTAATAATTGATATTTTTGGTAAATTAAAATTTGTAAATATTTGGTAAAATTTCAATTTATGTAAATACTTGTTTAAAATTATATTTTAGTTATTTTTCATAATTACTTTTTTAGAATAAATATTCGACTTGACCGTTAATTTATTTATTTATTTGTTTAATACACGGATAAACCAATTTGTAAATTCTCGAAATTGAGAAACAAAAATACAAATATAGAGGATATCACTTTATTTCAGACATCCAAATTCCACATAACATAATGCTAATTACAACTTTTTTATTTGGGATAAATATATACGATTTTATATTCTCACAATCAGTGCTGTGATGTACTTTTAAAATATAACATAACGTAAATACTCTTGAGCTTGTTCTCTTTCTAACTTATAACATCTCTGTATAGCGTTGTCCTTATTTCTAATATTCTATTTGAAAAATATGGGCGTGAACTTACCAAGTGACGTCATGCGCCAAACCGGACGAAAATGAGACTCGACAATATCATATCTTGTAATTTGTTGTATCATGCTTCCTAGCTACATTGAAATTTTAAAACTCGGCGCCCTGCCCGTGAAATGCTGTAATCGGTAAACCTGACTTACATAAATTGAATAAAAACAGAACTAGCAACGACTCTGGCAGAAGGCCAGTGTTGAGTTTCCTGTAGTTACTTCATTCTCCATTTATATAATATGTATATCAGTTCTGAATAATATATCCAAGACTAAAAGAGATCTCGTTTTTCTTGCTTTCCTATATTTTAGAATTTTAAATTTCAATAATAGCCCGTTCTTCAACACTGCATCGTAGACAACTCCTAAATCAACAAAACAGCCAATTTGAAGTCAATATTAGAACTGGGTCACTACAACTGCGACTGTAGAGTGGAAACCAGTATACACCATAAAAATAAAAGTGTTTAAGAATGGATAAGTTCTATTTTAAATAACTCGTTTCAAAATTTTGTAACTCAAACAAATGAAGCATGGGGTTTTAACTACCAAAATTAGTTTTTAGGTTCCATATGTGCGGTAGGTGTGACAATTATACGTCTGTTTGTTATGAAGAAAACCATAACTTGCAATTTTAATAATTATTATCATTGTGATAATAATAATCATAATAAGCATTGTGAAGACAGAAGATGTAAGAATCATAAACATTTTTATTTATTTACATTAGATTTTCTAGTTGAATAATTATTAAATTTGCAAAATCTCAGTTAAGCTCGTTCTTTAGTCCTCAGCTTCGACTAATTAACTTTTTAACTGGAGACCATAGAATGGTAAAATCAAAAATTAAATTTGATAAAAAACTAAATAAAACCAAGATGTTGAAAGAAAATATGGCGCAAATTGGTGGAAGACAAATAAGAAAATATGAAAAGAACTGAAATGCATACAGCAAAGAGATAAAAGCATAATTGACGAAAGTGTACAGATGAAATGAATAAACTTCTGAAAGCACGAAATGAAAAAGATAATAACGAAGAATGGAGTGAAAAAACTAAGAAACTGTTCTAATAAAGAAGAAAATTGCTGAGAGGTGATGTGAGAACAATGAGCTACGCAGAAACAAATAGAACACTAAGAAGATCTATAAGATAAATTAAAAGAAGACTACTAAAAGAGGAGATCGAGAAAATATTTCAGAAAACAAAAATATACAAAATTTTAGAAAATCTTTAGAAGAAGAACAAACGACTATGGAGTTAAAAATATGAATAACGTCTTAGTTCTTCTTCTATTTTAAGGCTAGGATTTCTCTTGTTTGCCTTGACTTCGGGGCTCTGTCTTCTATCGAAGAGAAGCCGAAGTCACTGTTAGTCTGTGAGCAAGTGAGCATATTAATTGTTTTACATCTGAGGTAGTTTGCTAGACTCGCCTCAGATGTGCCCGTAACCCTGGATTCATCAACATCATCAACCCAGGGGGACCACCGGTTTTACGTGCCCTCGGAACCACGGAGACGATTATTTGAAATTTTAGGCTCTTTCCGGATTTGAACCGGGTACTTTAGTGTATGTTAGCAGTTATTCAGCTAACATTATACTACGCTAATGACCGTCTCGTTAAAGATTGAAAATAAATTCTAACAGTGAAAAGGTTCTATCAAGATTTATATGAACAGAAACATGAAAAACCGAAAGAAATTGAAAAGAGCTAAAAATACCAATAAAGAACATGTATTTTTAAGATATAGCGGATATAAAGGAAGAAGACGTATCTAAGACATTTAATCATACTGTGAGGCACCTGGATCGGATAGTGTTTTAGCTGAATTAATAAAAAAAAAATTGGAAAAAAGTCTAAAGATCCTATTTAACAAATGCTTACACGAGAAAAAATCCCACAAGAACAGAGTAGATACCTATTATAAATATTAACAGTTCAGTAATAATTGGAATAATAACAGGAATAACAGTTCTATTCTAAATATTAAAAAAAGATAAAAGTAAACCTGACAACTGTATAAAATTAAACACTGAAGAGAATAATAATAGACAAACTTGAGATTTAGCTAAAGTTCTAAGAACCGGTGGAACAGGCAGGCTTTCGAAAAAGTTTCAGGATATCAAATCACTTTTACTCACAATTACAACATTAATGTATTACCAATCATTAAACCAGCAGGGTGTGAAGCTTAAATCGCCGGGCTACAAAGCGGGAAACCGCGGTACAATGCTTGGCCGTGGCCGCGCCGCCCTGGTAGAAATATTTCTCTGAAAACTCTGAATTAGACTTTTGCAGGGTTTCTAAGAGTTTGTAAGACTTCTGCAGACTACATTGCTGTGATCTAAAATCCAATTTCCATCTAAGAACTATGCATCCAGTCAGATTAGCACCCTACTAGAATATTATTCGAGTGCTAACAGAACCATGAACGGCAAGTGTAAACTTGGTACATTAATGGTACTAATAACAGGACCAAGTCCTAAATTTAGATAAAAAAGGTAACAGAATAACAGATTCCCTCTATACATATCTAGCTTTTACAGGATACCAGAAACTATGAACTGTGGACAGTACTAAAAGTACTCCAGAGGCAATGCCGGCAAATCAGGGGTACAAACTGGCCAACTGCCCAGTGCCCCGATAGGGTCCAAATATTTTAAATTTTCAAATTGAGGATTTACTAATTATTATTTTTAATTTGGATAATAAAAATTTTGAATTTCCAAATTTAAAATGTAGGTATTATTTAGCATAAAGCGTGTATTACATTATCAAACTTTTCGTTTAACTTTCTTGTCAAACATTTGGTTAAAAGTTGAACCAAAGTTTGATGAAAATTTTTGTTTGGGATACGTTTGTGGTGAAGCTGGCTACTAAATTTAGAAATACTTCAGCAGTTATAACGGGAACAGGTAAGTGGCCACGTTTTTTTTTACCAGGTTTTTTTATTATGATTATACAATTTGTGTTTTTAGAATAGCAAAAATGTTAGTTGTTGAGGAATCAACATCGACGTTTTTAAAGACGAAGTCGAAAACGCATTCCTCAAAAAAATCGAAAAAGCAGTACTTTTCCACACACTTTTGAGTATCACAAAGTAACACTTTTTGAAACACAATTAGAAAAATAATTATTTTTTCACGATTATCGTATAAAGAAAAACAAAAAATATTATTGATTTTTCAAAAAATAAAATATTTTTATCATTAAAACTAAAGCTGAAAAAAATGTGCCCTCTTCAAATAGAAGTTTCGGCACTGTGATTTATGATCTGTGAAAAATAAATATTTCAAGCCCCCCCCCCCACACACAAAACCCAGCACCAACACTGTTCAGAACAGCTGAAGAAGTCATAGACAAATAATTCAATCTGCTGTAGAATTTCTATAAGCCAGGGAAACTTTATTAAGAAAAAGTACCTAGTCGCTAGTCAGAAGTGGAAATTTTTGAATCTATAATTTTGATTGTAAAATTGAGTAATTAAAAAATTAAAGTTGAGTTTTGATAATAAAATTAAAATTAGATTAAGATGAAAATTACGCAAATTGATAGTAATATAAAGATTATAAAAGATAATTGTAATCTTAATAGTAAAATAAGAGCTAATTAATTAAAATATAATTAGTTTATGGTGGAAAATTTATAATATTTAAGTTAAATTTATAATTTTATTATAAATTTAAAAAAACATAAATTATTTAATATAAATTTTAATATAATTTGCTATATTATAAAGAAACAAACTATTCCTATAAAAATAGGAAGGCATTAATTTACCGGTATCAATTTAATTCAACTATTCCATTTCATGATTCATTGTAACGAATTTTAAACACTTTTAAAAGAGTATTGTTTTGGCATCCCAGAAAGTGGAACCTGCTTAGAAAAATTAAACCTACCCTGAGGCCTAAGATATTCAATTTAAACTTGAATCATTGAAAATTTCCAAATTGAAAAGTTAATTTCATAAAATTAATTAATTAACATTTATCAAGTTTCTTTGTGATATTATTCAAAATTTGATTTATACCAAGGATTACTTGAACTTTATTTTGTTTAAAAATAATTAATAGATATTTTATTAGATTTTGAATTGAATTTTTAAAAAATGAAAAAGAATTTTCAACAAATTTTGTAAATAACATTCGAAACCCTTTCATTGTCACTTATAAATTTAATCTAGAAGGGAGGGAACAGCAATGTCGTGGAATTTTTACATTGAATAAATATTGAATTATTTTTATATTTTATATTGAATAATTTCTAAATTTTGTGTGCTTACAAAAATTTTATTTTTCATGCTAATTTCAAAAACAAATTAATGGACCTAAAATTTTTGAAATATGTTGCTGGTATATCAGCTGAAAGTGCCCAATACTTTTTGTTCCCGTATTTATACTACTGATTTTGCTAGCTAAAGTACCCTAATAAAGAAAATTATTGTTCATTTTTTCAAATTGACTTAAAAAAAGCTAAAAAAATGTTTTCCATTATTATAAAGAACAGTTATTGGTTTCAAATTACATCATACCTAGATGAATTTTAAAAATCCCAATAAATCCTACCCAGCATTTAACAATATTACAAATAGATGCAATTCATTTTATTTATTTAAAAGCCCCATTTTAACCAAATTCTTAATGTAATACAACATAAAAATTATTTGATTGATGTGCAAAAACAATAATAATAAAATACAAAAGAAAATGATATTATTTGTGTTTATTACCCAACCAACATCGAATTTAATAATAAATTATCGAAAATAATTTTGATTTTAGCGGTTTAAATAAACCTTGTTTCACCACTTACCTGTGTATTTGCAAAAAAGTAACATATATAACAAATTTTCTACAAAGTGCAACAAATGCATTTAAAGAATTTAGTATAATGAAATTTTGCAAACTTTATATTGAATCCAATTTGAATAGCCAAGAGCAATTAAAACAACAAAATATGTGCATTTATAAATTTTATTATTTAGACATTATGTACACTTGGTAGAAAGTGATGTATGTAAAATTTCTACAGGAAGAATAAATAATTGTGAACATATTAAGGCCTCTATTGGCTTTGGACATTTACAAGAGAAACAGGTGCCGAGATTAATAGTTTATTTACAAAACAAATGAAACAATTAAAAATATCTTGTACTTAAGTAAATGCACATCCACTGCTAAATAATAAACAAACTTTCCATATAATATTCATTCATTTTCGTTCGCACTTAATTTAACAAAAAAAACTTAATCGAAATATGTAACATACATACATATAAACACATTTACACAAAAAATAATTTATGTTTACAAACTTTGGACTTCTTACTAATTACAAATATGCAAAAATTGTATTTTGTAATAATTGCAAAAATTCTATTTTTTATTCCATATTTACATAACTTTATTTTGTACCAATTTTTAAAATAAACAAAAGAAAGCTATGTTCACCCTTAACGGGGGTTAAAAATAAGAAAACCCCACTAAAATTTTTAATTTTTATTTCAAACTGACAAGCTTCATATAAAAAAATTCTTAATATATGATATTACACAAACTATAGTCGACAATTATATTATAAGATGACAGCTCGTAACAAAACTTAAAAATATGAGTCCTTGATACGAGTCTACACCTATTGCCTACATTACAATTTTCGACTAGTATGTATATTGCAATCATTTTCATAGAAAAATATGTATTCGATGCAAATTTATTTGGTTTACAGTACTCTTCTTCACATTTTATCTTTTATCTTCTTAATGCAGGTATTTAACAAAATCAATACAAACAACGTAACAGGATGCAACAAAAATTACAAATTGCTATTTCAAAAACAAGAGGAAATTTTCACATGGCACCAATTTTATTAGTTTTTTAAAATGATGATTAAAACTGAAATTCTTAACTAGTTCAACATATCATATAAGTATTTATAAATATTTATAATGTCACGCTAAAAAATACAACATTTGACAAAAATGATGTAGGTAAAAACGTAAATTAAATACAAAAACCGAATCTACAAACAGAGATAAACATATATCGTACATTTAAATAATTAATCTTTTTTATTTTAAGCAATAACTTAAAAGATTTAGAAATCATTTTTAAAAAATCAATGTACCAGAACAAATAGGCACTTTGGTTAAACTTGCAATTACTAAAAAAAAAAAGTAGTATTGCAGTTTTTAAAAACAATATTCAATTTTCACGCAGAAAATTTTTTGTCAAGTTCAATTAAAATTTTACAGAAATAATTCTTCACTAAAACATATCTTCTAAAAAAATTACATTCACTATCGTGCAACCCAATGAATATAACTGTGATAACAAAGGTACAAAAGCAACTAACAAAACAAATCGAATAGTTCTGCCATTCCCTCTTCTTGATCCAAACTGAAACTAAATTCGGAATGTGATAATGGTTCCAATGTTATTAACGGCTCTGAATAGAACATTGAATCAAGAAAACCATCTGAAAAATAAAACAAAGTTTAATATTTAATTAAATAAAATTGACAAAAATTTAAAGTAAGCATGAATAAAGGCATGAACGAGTATTCCCCATAATATTGTTTTCTAAACGGAAAAAATTATAACCAATCGACTACGATTTACATGAACAGATTGCTAATATCCTCTACTTAAAAGTAAATCATTAATATTACAAATAGAAGCTAAATATTTGAATATGTATTTAAAATAATCTATACGATAATGGGAATGAGGTGACTTATCTGATAAATGTGAATCATAATAACGTCGTTTTCTTGTTTATATATCATTCTTATAAATATTTTAAAACATTCTATATTTAGCAAAAGTTATAAAATACAAATTTCAAAATGTGAGTTTTTAACAACTATACCTGATTTAATAGTAACAGTAGTGCCCCCTACAATCTTGAGCCTTTTTGTTCTTATAAAATAAACATACAATTACGCCTGCTTTTAATATCCTTGCGTAGCAAAATTCCTTTAGAAAGACATAGCTTTTTTCTGTTGTAGTTAATTTAACTTGAATATACATTATATTGTGTAATACTCGAGCTTTAGATTGCTTAAATAATCTTATAATCCCTAATCTGGCTTTAGATAAAATTTGTGATACAATTAGATATAGCAAAAATTTAAACAAATTACTGAAAATCTATTTATCAAACGGTAATTTCTTCCTTTATATAAAAAAAAAATTTACATGTATTTGGTCTTTCACGTAAATTTCCTATTTTGTTCACTCAATTATTTATAATATAATTTGTGATTGCTACAACTATATTCGATATTTAAAAAATGTCAAATCACATTTTCTTGTAATTTCTATAATCCTTTCCTTATCTTTTTAAATTCCCTGTAATTTTTGTTCAAGGTCGTCCATACTTATATCGTCTAGTTTCCAAGTTATTTTACTTTCAATGAAATTACTGCATTTTCTAAATAAAAAGCTATGGAAATATTGGAGGAAAAACATCGTTTTCTATGCTGTTTTTATTTCATTATTAGTTCTATACTTCTATATCAGGATATTGTTGCGTTTCAATTCTACACGCTATAGCTATAAATTTTCCTAAAATTTTCCAAGCGTGCAACCATTTTTTTACTTTAGTTTCTTCTTTAGAATAATTTCTAACTTTTTTTAAATATTACAAAATACAGTAACTAATTGTGTATAAATTATAGTAGTATATTATTTATATAATAATTATCATATCAAAATAATTATTTAACATATTTATGTGTAATAGTAAACAATAGAAAACCTCAGATAACCACTAGTAGTATACTAAAAACAAAAGAATGAAAACAGTAGATATAATCCAAAAACAATACTGCAATGCTGTTTTCATTAAGTTCAAAGTAATTTTGTACCAAAATTCGACTTTCCTTGTGATTGGTAAATTTTATAAAAAAACCTGCCCTAAATTTATACTAGCAAGGCATAATTATTTGTAAAATTAAGAGATTGAAAAAAATATCTATGGTAAAATATCAGTGGAAAAAAATTAATAGTTACGTACGTAACCAGGTTGGAAAGTGGTACTTTATTAGGCAAGTAGCCAGGTACAAGCTTGAAACTTTTTGAATTCAAAACTTTTCGAATTGTATTACATAATGTTGATAGATCATCCATAAATACAAGTAAAAAGTTATAATAACTTAAGATACAATATTATTTTTTCAAAAATATTTGCTTTTCTGATCTCTTATTGTATAAATTGGTCAAGTAAAGTATAATTTTCCGGTCTGGTTCTGTAAAAATGTATTTTCCAACCAAAATTTGAAAGCTTCTAATTTTTACCACCTCATATTAACTCTGTACAACAATATTGCTGACCTTTTCAACTAAAGTGTTGCCAAATTCTATTTAAAAAAATTTATAGAAACAATATAGATATAAAATTTCGAATCAATCTATGTGCCATAATAATATAACATTCTGAAAAATATATAGATGATGCTACATATAAATATATTATAATATAAATATCTCGAAATTTATTAGTCAGATAGACAGACACAACAATTTAAATTCTTTTGGACATTTTAAGAGAGCTATTGATTCACCTATGACAAATTTCAATATCTACTGATAAATTGTAGGTTTCAAATTAACAAATGATTTTTAAAATTTCAACAATTGGCTACTAAAAATTTGTAATTTCTTCTCTGTTTTCATATTTTTAAATTAGTTTAGAACAGTGTTAAATATTAGTTGTTATTATATTTTTTGCTTTTCTACATAAAATGGAGTTAAGATACCACATTGGCGATGTTAATGACAGAGAGACGATCACATAATGAGCTGAATCCCATGGTGCTATAAGGGGAAAGCACAATAAGATTCAACGCATTATAAGACCAAGCAAACCAAAGCACACATTAACAGCATAAGCAATACCTTTAATTTTTATAATTAGTAATTAGTAACATATATTATAAAACGCCAGTTAGATGGTAAAGCAATAAGCGCATATCTAGAACTCTGCCTGTGATGTGAGATTAAAATTACACAAGTCACAGAAAGAGTCCCTGAATGCACTTATAAAACTAAATCGAAAAGCAATAATTATTAGTTGTTGGCATTAATTATTTTCTAAAGAAAAGATTAGTTTAAGTAAGCACAACACCCAAGCTTTGTTATAATATCGGAAGCACATGTTACAAGTTACATAATATTAAAATTTAAATTATTTAAACAAATCACACAAATATAAAGCATAGATATATTAATTAAACCTTAAATGAAGTATAAGCATAGTTAATTAAATAGAAGTCACCCCTAAAATTTGTACAGTAGTAGCTATTATTATCTAAATAATTTTTCTAAATTTAGAAATGAAGCTCATTACTTCCCATCAGTACCATCAAGACACATCTCTTGAAGGAAAGCAAATAGAGAAAGTTAAATTTAATTTTTTACGTCTGTTTAAGAATTTTTGAATTCAAAAATTACCCGACTTCCGACTTATATACATTTACATTTAAAAGCTTTTCATATTTTTAAAAAGAAAACAATTTCCTATCAAGGGTGCATATTGAAACACTCCAAAATGGCCACTCTCATTGACTCTTTCAAAAATTAAAATTAAAAATAGATTATGGGAATCCCCGTATCCTAGTTTTCAATTTATACGTAAATTAATTTATATTTTCGTGTTTATACCCAGTTTCGTTCTTCTAGTCAATCGGTTTTGGTTAAAAATGCGCTAAAGAAACTATCCAAATACTGATTTAGTTAAATCAAATAAAAGCGTATTAACCCTTTAAACGTTGCATACATAGATCCATAAACAGCCGTATAAATACTCGTCTATATATGCACATATTATGTAAAATAAAATAATCAAAACTCGCATACATGTAGTAGATAACATAATGGTTTCTACTATCGCTTAAGGAAAATTACCAAAACTAATAATACTTGTAGAACTTGAGCAATTTTTTTCGATTAAAAAAAACTAAAAGGCTTGTTTGGAATAATTAATCCAGTATTTTACAGAATACCTTTTATTGTATAAGTAGTATAACGAGCAAAAATGGCTTATAAAATGTTCTAAATAACTTGTGTGGCCCAAAAGCTAGCCCACTTCCAAGAACTGTTTCTTTATACCTGAAAAAATAATAGCTTACTCATTTTAAAAGCTGAGAGGTTTCAAGCATGTGAATTTCATTTGGCTGTCCAACCTTAGATAAATGTAATATAGCACAAGATATTCCATGATGAAAACATCGGCAATACGTGAATCGTAAATAAGTCAATTTCACCCTGCCCTAACTGCAGAGGATGCAGGTAATTGAGATCCCGGTACATTCCCCTATATCTTAATGCTTAAATATACTGAACTGTTTTTAAGATTTTCAAAATATTCTTAAAAATATTTTAACCTAAATTGTTTATAATACAAATTCATAAACCACCTTTCATCCATATTTATATTTTTTTAAAAATTTATATTCTGCTGAACAAAATCAAAACGAAATTTAAACAAATACAACAATAATTTCAAATTAAAAACAAAATTAACTAAAACTTGGTTAGATTAATCATAAATTGTCGCTTGATAAATATTTAATTATAGAATGTAATCAACTTGAATATCTAAAATATCATAAAGAAAATAAATAATATACCTGATTTCTTTAAAAAGATTAGAGGAAGTACAATTTAACAAAGAATTAAAATAACTTGAATAGAATAACTGTTTTTTTTTTCTAATAAAACGTAATTCTGAACCCAAGAACAGTAATAATGCAATAAAATAACTCATAAATAGAATTACAGCCCAATATAATTTATATAAAAAAATGAAACCTACCTGCATAATCAGTAGAAGTCGTTTCTATCTGTTGTGCAATTTCTTGTGTGCCCTCTAACAACGTATTTTTGTTTGTTTTCGAGTTACGGTCAAAAGTAGGAAACATACAACTGCTAAACGTGGTTCTATTGTCTTCAGGTGATAAATTCGAATTTACCGTCGTTTTAGATACTGGAAGAGAACCGTTGAAAGATGGTAAGGCTTGCTCAACCGAATTGGGAGCTTCTAAACTCTCAAATACGGGATCTTTCGAAAATGTTAAACTTCTGCACACCTGCAATAAAAAAAGTGTGTAAGTGATGTTAGCCAAGAATATTATAATTATAATAAAATTGCATTTAAAAATGTCGACACATATACACTCGAATTAAAATCTTTTTATAATAAATATGTACAACAGTAGATGACCTTTCGAGTTCTGGTATGAATTTATAATTATTGGGATTCAATACTAGAGATCATAAAAACAGTTTTTACTTGTTCTTCGTTTCTGGGTGTACCTATACATTGTTGGTTAATTTTAAAACATTTAGGCCACAGCCCTCGTATTCGTATGGACCAATCAGTACACAGGATTTTAGACCCGTCCATAACTGATAACGCGAAGCCACAGAAAAAGATACTTCTAATAGATTCCCACTAATTAATTGACAAACTACGTCTTATGATAAGTTGGTATTAGGATATTATCAGAGCTGTTATATACAAAATACAGGCTTTCGCAAAAAAAAGGCTACAAGTAGTACAAACGGACGGGAAAGCACTCGTCGATGTCAAAATTTTGCTACAAACTCACAAAAGTACTTATTTCGTTCGTTAAACTTCTGTTCAATGCATGTCTTTTGTCTTCATACTATGCGAATGAAGACGGTCCCTACCAGCAACTTTTCAGTCTGTCAAGTACTGGAACGTCTGACACGAGCTTGATTAGCAAAAAATTTCAGAAACCCGCACCTGCACTTTTTTTCAATGTAAATTACTGAATTACTAATATAAGTACGGTAAAACTATATTTTCAAATGTGCTAGTACACTGAAAGGTAGGTTCTCATAGGACGTGAAAACCAAAAATTGTTTTCGCAACTTAAATGTCAAAATTTAAGTGTTTTTATTTTAAATATTTGTTGCATTCTTAATTAATCTAAGAAAACCAAATGTGTAGAATGTGGTCAGAGTGATCACGAACCGGATGTGGTAAGAATAAAAATGTACACATACAAAAATGATTTGCATGAATCACATTGTATAATACATAATTTGAAAATAGAAAAGAAACGCTTTCATAAAATCAATTACACACGATCTGGCGCGGTCGGACCGACAGAGAGAAAACAATTAAGTTTAATGTATCCTATTGCCCTATTGGCCCACGGTATATTAAAATATATTATTCTCTGCTGACCGACTGCATCAGATAGTGGGTAGCTGGAATAAGAATGCATATACATGTTTTTCAATCTAGTACATATTACAATTTCTCCGCTTTTTGGGGTTACTATCTACAGTATTGGAAACATAATAAGCATTCCATTTTCACCCCTGTCAGTGTTAATTCTCTATTAAATTTTTAATTCGCTTTAGTGCAAATGGTAGAAAATTTCCGAATCGTTTTTACTGTTCGTCCAAGAAGGGATAAACAAAACAAATTATTAAATTTTTGTTTAGTAACGGACTGATGGGCACAATGTCACGCAGGAAGAAGTGCGTCAGTTGGCAATTGATAATAATTACCAAACGTGAAACTTTGTAGGTAATATTTGTATGTAAATATATAGTATTAAATAAAATTAAAGAAATGTTGCATTAAAATATTATTTCGAGTAACTCGAGTTCACGCCCCCAAGAAAAACTATACGTGGTAAAATACTAGAAACAAAACTACATCCAACATTAAAATTCTTGGTTACTTCTGTTACAAACGAAACACAATAGACGCTGAAAATAATGTAATTGATGGTAGGTTATGCACCAATAATGAGGGGTAACTTATAAATTTTTAAGAACTGAGAAAGGAAACGTTGAATAAAATAATGTCTTCTGATCAATACTATTATTTTAAAATAGGAAGATTATATAGGCTGAAAATAGAATTTTTTTACTAAAAACAATAAAATGTTAATTTTATTACCAGGGACACTAATTCAAATTTAATAGAATAAAACACCTGTAACGGCTCTCTAACAGTTGCAATACTACAATTAGGAAGTTAGGGGTGGGCTGTTAATGTAGAACGGAAGAAATCTCCCCATATGCCGGTCTGCTATGATGGTGAATTTAATACAATAATTTTTTGTTTTTATAATTTAAATTATAAACTACTTTGAAACCGGTCAATATTATTATATTACTTTTAAAACTTAATAGTTCGATTTTCAAGACTAGATCTCAATGAATAAACAATATGGATGTCTAATTGAATTCGAGATTTATTATTATAGAATTACTAGTCGAGTTATTACCCACATGTCCGAGTGATATAGGCTATTTTGCAAGATTTCGACAAATCAATCAACTTAAAAATATAATATATAATATAAAAAATATATAAGTACTAAAATGTGTATATTAAATTTAAAAAAATAGAGTCATACAGTATTACACAACTATTACACGAGGAGCAGATAATAATTGCTGATCGCAAAGGTAAGCGACATAAATATTATGCAAACGCGAGGTTAATCAAATATTCAATTTAGTGAAATGCAAAAACACACACAAATTCACATTCATCCTAAATATGTCATAAAAAATAAAAAATTGCGAGTGAATTACGTCGTGAGATCTACCAAATATAGATACTTCTCTCGCATTATACATATCCACAGCTTACAGTGAGGTTACCAAAGAAACAGCGCCTTCGACATATGTAGAACATAGTACATGCACATGAAAAACATGACATCAGCACAATGCCCGGTTTTGGGATTACCCAAAGTGATTTCCCATCCTCAGATGCACACTTGTCATAAATAATTCACTGTTATGCCGTTTGAGAAAGAATTAAGATAATAATTTAAGAAAACATTAAAACCACGCAAGATTAATATTACGATCTAATTTTTACTAATTAAACTATCTATACTTCAAGAGAAGAAATCAGATTTATCTTGTATAATATTGACCAATATGGCCAAACCAACCAATGGCTACATAAGAAAATAAGTTTCAACTTTTAAAACCGGTAAGTTTCTAATTTGAAAAATGCGAAAGAAATCGAATCAGTTAAAAATTATATAGATCCACTTTTCACGAAATAATATTATGAATTAACAAGAAAAAACCGCAATAACAGAAAACTTGAAATTTTAAACATCTTTAAGAAATAACTTACACGTAAAATTAAATTAGGTTGTTCTAATCACTCGCAATCATCAACGCTTTATATATTAAAAAATACCATATAAGATTAAGAAAAGTATAAAAAAAGACTTTAATTTAACATTATTAAATATCGATAATAAAATAATCTACAAGCACGAGAGCAAAAATATATTATTTCTTATTTGCGGCTGCTACAGTAACAAAAGTAGCCATAGAATACAAATATGTGGTATTTTATTTCCTTTTTAATGTATAATATTCATTAGAATATTTGTTAGTAGCTACTAAGTTGACTATGCATATGACTGGCATTCTGGCGACCACCTTAGTAAGTATGTCTTCATAACCCCACGAAAAATTAAGTTGTCAGCCAAAAACCCGGCAAAACCTAATTATCCTAATTAAAACAATTTTAATTGTGATGGAAGTCTTGGGAAGGAAGGGCTCTACCCCCTAATTTCTCTCGTGGGTACGCCACTGGAAATAATTTCTTTATTTCCAAGTTATGATGGCAGCTTGAAAATTTCAACTCGTTTTATGTATTTTCTGAGGAATAAATTGTAATTTAAATTCGTTATTGATAAATTAATGAAGCAGATCGTTAGATCAATTCTGGATCGGTTCCGTGATCCCTGCAATTATTTAGTCGAACGTCCTAAAGCCATTATTAAATAAATTATTAATTTTTAGACCAAGAGGTTTGTTCTGTTTACCGACTGGATGAGCGGTCAAACCTAATTTCAATTTCTTGCAGTTACATACATAATAACGCTGATCCGGCACGCAAAAGACATTCTGGATTGTTTCTTTGTTTTCGTTTTCCAAAGCACAAGCTTATACTTTTTACGGTTCTATTTTTGATTGAATTCAAAAGCCAAAATACAGAATATTATTAAAATAAATAAAAACGGTTGATCGTCAAATTTTTAAAAGAATAGCATACAAGACTGGGTAATGAAAAATACAAGTGACTTTTCTTGAAATCAATAATTTCCTTTTAATTTACAAGAAAGTTTGCAGTTTGAAAGTTAAATAATAAAAAAAAACTCATTTAAGTTAACTTTAAACATATTTCGGACGTTTTCTACAACGCTTTTGTTTTAATTACAATTCGGCTTGAAGATTTGCTGCACAATCACTCACAATTAGCATTCACAGCCACAACATAAATTGTTTGAAAGTTTTGGAAAAACTTAATTTTTCTTCAGAAACATACCTAAACCTGTTTATACTTGGCATATTCTTGAATGTTTCTAATAAACAGCAAACGTGGCTCAAAACCAGAAATTTTCAGTCTTAACTAAACTTGAAAGATTAAACACTTTCAAATATTTACATTGGAAAGAAGGAAAGTTTCAACCTTTAAAATAATTTCAATAAATTTTCAAAGAAACAAGAACAAAGAGGCAGAAATTGCACCAGGTATATTTTGCAAAATAATAGAACTTAGAAGAAAGCAAAGTTTTTTTATTCGATACTATACAGAGAGAAAACAGTGTAGCTCAACGAAGTTTGAACACGGGATACATCTAAACCTAACGGGGGTGCCGCAGGGTTCCATAACTTTTATTTTATATTTTGCATTGAACCAGAAAATACACCTCGAAATTGATATACAAGTTACATGAAACGAAAAAGTACGCTAAAAAGTTGATTTAAAAATATCGTTGAAGTCGCAATGGAATAAATATGTTACCAACGTTTGGTCTACAGTAGCAACCAAATATGACAAACGATACCGTTTTTGTGGTGTGAGACTACCGCAACACAATGCGTCAAAAAATTTTAACTTTTTTAATAAGCTTTTCATTTAAAAAAAAGTTTTGATGTCAAGTTTATAAAACGCAAATATTATTTATATAAATATTAATTTAGAATGTACAGAACTTTTATTCTTCGGTGCGCTTTCTTTTTAAATTGTGTGCACAGCTAAGCAAGAATGATAAATAGCCTTAAAATGAAGCGAAAACATTAAACTTCTGCTTAAATAATTTTTCAAGAAAACTTGACCACGTACAGCATATTACTTGAAGATTCTCCGATCTGCAAATCAACGATTCAATAATCAGGATCAATTCAATTTTGTACCTAGGTATATAGAATGAACAGATGGCTACGGAGCCAGATCATAAGATTTCTCGTTATACAGAGTCAACTCATATTTTATGTCACTAACATGTTAAAACATCGGTTTCTATAAGCACGAAAATAATAATAAATGAAAGACCAGCAATATGATGTAGAACTTATATCGAGGAGCCACTACAAGTGGTAAATCGTGATTCAATGCCTGATCGGGCCGAATCCACTGCTAAAAGCCCAAGTTTGATTTATGAGCTATGCATCTAGCAAGGTTGCCACCCTACTAGAATATTATTAAATTTCTCACAGATAAGTTAAAGAAGACGAGAATAATAATAATTATTGATTTCCTTATTAACAATCGCGTAAAATCAAAATTCTTATCGGAGAATCCTGAATTCGGAGAAGTTCCTGTCGATAAATCGGAATTTTCATTACAAATTTGTGAAAATTAATTTGAAATTTTTCAAGATTATGAATTAACTAATTTTTGAAAAAAATACATTTATATTACGGCCATTGGAAAGTGGCCAATGCGATGGTTGTAAAACTACTCATTTTTGAAAAGAAGGCTCTTAGCTCAATTTCAAATGACATCCGTAGTAATGACTACAAAATAGACTGGGAAAAGTTACAAGTTTAGTAGTTGCTGAAGACTTCGGCCGTACCCTGAGAGACTCGAGATGATGAAGTTCTTGTATGCTTCAAGTCATCCTACTTATAGTCAAAAATACAAAAACTGTGTTTTTCAAATTAGTGAAGTTTACTCTTAATAAGTGAATATAGGGAATGGTCGTATGAGAGAAGCTGAAGTTAACATCAAGCGGTGTTTCTAGTGAAAGTATGTGTACAAAATATTAGAAGTATAGCAGCTGGACCTGGCAAAGCCGAGGCAAAACCTTGCAAGTCATGAAAGACCGAAGTAAAACATTCTTTAGGTAAAACAAACAACAAGTACCTTCTATGGCAGTTAAATACGTTGGTAATTCAATAGTGAGTATTTTTGCTGATATTATGCCAGTCGTTTAAGATTCTTACGTTTAAATAAATAATAAATAAAAACAAGATGGAACTCGGATGACCGCAGTTCCGGATACCTACTTCAGGTATTTGTATACAGCTTCTTGCCCAATTATCAAATAGTATAATAATGTACTTATTTGATTAAAACATTCAAAATATGCAGAGAAATGTTTTACCCATTAAATTTTGGTATACAAAACTGTCCAATTGAATTTGTTTATTTTTATTTAGAAATGTTTTTTTTAATATTCATTATTTCCACTTTTTGAGATCAAGATTGATTCCATACACATTTTAATCAAGTTTTTTTTTGTTTCATAATAATTCATTGATGCCCGTACTTATGCCCGTACTTATAGTCATGGATTGAACCGAGAATCGAGATCAATTC
This sequence comes from Cantharis rufa, assembly GCA_947369205.1. Classification (NCBI taxonomy): domain Eukaryota; kingdom Metazoa; phylum Arthropoda; class Insecta; order Coleoptera; family Cantharidae; genus Cantharis; species Cantharis rufa. The sequence continues at coordinate 24,826,691 of OX376303.1, forward strand.
TCGAAATAACAGCTGTTGCTACGATACGGTCTAAATTCCAGTAATCTCATTGGTAAAATCTAGAATCATTTTGAGTCTCGGATTGATCCGTGACTATAAGTACGGGCATTATAGTCACGGATCAATCCGAGACTCAAAATGATCCTAGAATTTACCAATGAGATTACTGGAGAATCGAGATCAATTCTCGAAATAACAGCTGTTGCTACGATACGGTCTAAATTCCAGTAATCTCATTGGTAAATTCTAGGATCATTTTGAGTCTCGGATTGATCCGTGACTATAAGTACGGGTATTATAGTCATGGATTGAACCGAGAATCGAGATCAATTCTCGAAATAACAGCTGTTGCTACGATACGGTCTAAATTCTAGTAATCTCATTGGTAAATTCTAGGATCATTTTGAGTCTCGGATTGATCCGTGACTATAAGTACGGGCATAAGTACGGACATGAATGCATTCTGTACAGATTTATTTAGTTCGTCGACGGTTTGAACTGAAAATTGCAATATTCCCTTTCTCTGATTAACAGTTAATTGCTTTCATTTAATATTGGTTTTTGTAAAACTGTTATCTTTCGACTACCTATATTTATGATTTTATTATTATTTTTTTTTTATGTATTACTACTGTAATTTATTATCAATATCAGAAGTTAACCACAGAAATCTGCCAATATGAATTGAATCAATGTACAATCATACCTCGATAAGCATATTAAACATACAAAAAAAAATCGCATGAAAGTGGAGAATACATAGACCTCCCCTTAAAGGAGAAACAATGAAAGGAGAACATAAATGTAAATACCTGGGAGTTATACTGAATAAAGAAGGAAACAAGACGAAATCAAGGAAAGAATAAACAAGACCAGAAAGGTGATAGGAGCACTAAACTCAATTTTGCGGGAGAAAAATATAAAAAAAGAATCGAAGAAAAAATGTACAAATCTATATTCCAAAGTATAATGATATAATATGGCGCAAAAGTGTGCGATAAGCTCACTTAATAGACGAAAATTTCTGACCACCGAAATTTTGAGAAAAGCTGTAGATGATAGAGATTAGAAAGGGTTAGAAACGAGCACATTCGAAGCGACATGGATACCAAGATAAGCATATCGGAAGAAATTGAAAGGAGGGAACTGATATGATTTGGACACACCAAAAGAATTGACGAAAATAGATGGCCACGTAAAATATTATAATGAATTCCGCCAGAACAAAGAAAGCGAGAACGGTTTATGAGAATTAATTATTATTATATATTATTTTTGTATATAATGATTAAATAATTTATGCGAGAAGTGTGTGTTTCTTCAAAAGAATTTCTTTAATATTATTATTGGTTTATGAGAAGTTGGAGAGATGACAGATGGAGCGATGAATTCCAGAAATCTGGAAGAGGAGTTATGCCAAGAGATGGAACAGAGAGGCGGCATCAGCTTTAAAAAAATTTCCTAGGTAACAATGATGTAACACCGACCGGTATGCCAAATCCGACCTCCAAGAATATTTCGACAATAATAAAACCAATTGAGCTAGTAATTGTATCATTAAAGGCGCCATTATTTACTTATATTCTGGTTGGCGCCTTTAATCGCATAATTATTAACTCAATTGGTTTTATTATTGTCCATGACAAACCTTACATAGTCAACCCTGCAATAAGGTGATAAAAGACTTTTATATTGCGATAAGCTTTATAAATAACAAGTTCGTGAACAACCATTGTGCTTGTCATAACAAGATGGTGAAAAGCTTATGACAAGTTTTTTGTAAGTCAACGCCAAGATTGTTGCAAGCTTATGACAACCTTAAATTGCTATGCGAGATAATATAATTACTTGTATATAAAAAAATTCTTGTTCTAACAAGGAAGTTGGGACGATTTTCGCTGAAGTTTATGGTGTTGAAACCAAATATAGCTTCAGTTTTGCTATAATATTTCTGATTTTTGCAAAAATATTAATAAAAACATTCACGAAGAATTAAGAGATTTTACTCATGTTTTATGTAAGTTATACTCAAAATTTTACGTCAGCAATTAAAATGATTACTAGTTACCATATATCCTCAAACCTCTGTTCGTGAAATGCAGCAGGAGAAAAAAAATCCATCCATGGAAACATTGTATCTCTTTTGAAGTTCGAAGTGCTGCAGTCGTGGATTCGATCCCCGACCAAGTACACCGGTTTTTTCTGATCCTGTCTCCCTCAAAAGGGGCTGGCGATATTGCTAAGATATCAGACACCAAAATGTTCTCTGTGATTGAATACCGCGTTAAACTATAAATCCCCTTTGGTAAGAATTAGAAGACACTCACTACGGACAATTAATTTCGTTATTAGAACATCACGTAAAATGAAAAAAAAGACTTTTGTGATTTCCAAACAATTGACGCCATGTTCCTGTGGGTAAATTTTATTTTTCCTTCCGCAGAGTAAACAACTAATAATTATTTCAATTGCTGTCAAATTTTGTTTGTAAATTACATAAAACATTAGTTTTTCCCTTAATCCCTCGAGAATGTTCTTCATTTTCTCAAAAAATCAGATTAGAACCATTCCAGCAAAACCGATGTGATATTCGGCTTCAGTACAACAAACTTACCCTGCAATCGGTCTTTCTATCTATTGCTTTTACTTCTGCTCGTAACCTTTTGAAAGGTTCTACATCTCTGGGTGTCTCAGCTGGAGATTTCCTAACTTTTAGCTAATTTCATTTTCCATTGAAATTCTACTGTTTGGGTTTTAAGAAAAGTGATTCTCCAGAAAACTTTAGATGTAAAGTGAAAGAAGTATTCACAAATAAGACCTGCTGCTCAACGTGGATTCCGAATCACGACACAATTGGAGTAATCTGGGTTTGAACTAGTCAGAAGTCTAACTGCCTAATCCTGGACCAAACTATCTATACATGTTTGTTATGAATTGAAAACTTCGACTTCCAAATAAAATTATTAATTTTAATTTATAATAAAATATATTCATTTTAGGTTGGTAGGACATCTTATAAATTGAAATTAATCCCCAAGTCTCCTAAGTAAACCTATTCTTTGGATCAACTATAAGATTTTTTAGTTTCAGAAAGTATAAATCAGTAATTAAAGATTTTATTTAACTTGATCAGATTCAAATTAAAAAAATTCAAATAACGGTTTTTGAAATAAATCGACTAATTCAAATAACAATTGACTCGTCTTCTAAAATACAGTCAGTATTGTGGCGAAATTCATACATTGACCGACCAAAAAACAGAAAAGCACGGTTTTATTCCTATAGACTTAAAATAACTTGGAAAAACCTTAATGTAAACAAGAAACCCTACCAGTGAAACGCTACCTAGCCGTGGGCCTGTATTCCTTTTAATAAATAATATTCTTTTGAAGTTTTATTAAAAATTTTATTAAATTAGTAAAAATATTTATGCATTTTTTATTAAAATTAATTTTAGGTAAAAATACAAATAAAATAACTTGGCCATCTTAAGGAAAGGCATGGGTCGATGTGGTTCATTTTCAACTAGGAACTTTTTGGTTCAGTTTTTAATTCATGTGTACTATCTTGCATCATTTTGTTATAATAGCAGTATCACACCTAACAATAGATATAATATTTTATGTCTTTGGTCGTAATAGGTTCGGGGCTCTTGAAAGCCTGGGCCCGTTATTTCTTTGAATATACCTAATACTGGTAGTTACTATGAAGAAATTCTAAATTAGAATAATATTGCCACTTTCTGAATTAAAACTGAAAAGTTGGCAAAAAATGTTCTTCCACTTCTGGACCATCTGGAAGCTGAAATTTTGCGGGGAAGTAGGTATTGTCTTTAATTATATTGTAGAATCAAATAGGCATATCTTACGACAGTTTTGAAAACACTTAATGAAGCTTAAAATATTATCGACAGATAGGACTACTAAATTGGAAGTCTTAGTAAATTGCTTTATTGAAATTAGTGCTAAAGCAATTTGTTACGCGTTCCAATAAATCGGACTGATAAATGATAGTAGCAGTAACCGACTCATCTTACTGAAATGTAACTACAAAGTTGCAACAACTTCGGAGTGGCTTTAATAGTTGCCGCGACATTATGAAGACCTCCACTATGCCTTTCAATTTGTGGACCTTGCAAGTAATATGTATTAGTGTTAATAACATTCCCATTCACATCTTAACTCAGCCTAAATTCAAAATTGTAAAACAATAGCTAAATAAATAGGTGGGAGACTATTTTGAAAACAAAATAGTTTGGATAGTTCGGGGTTTGTTTAAAATTATTTGTAAATTTTTTCGATTTTGAGATATCTGACAACAAAACTGGCAACAGAACTCCGTATAGACCAACTCTCAAGCAGTTAATGTGGTTGTGCATATGAATTTAATCCAACATCAAATTGTTCTTTTGGTAACCTTCCCAAAGCAATAAATTTTTTTAAGTCTTTATAATTTATTTTATTTTAATTTTTAATCACAGGTTCTCTTCTGATAGTTTACGGATGCATGCTTGACATGGCACAGTTTAAAAACAGGAAATTTCGTTAATCTATGTGGCGCGTCAGAATCATTTTTTACCTGTACACCTAAACATGAATACGCGAAAATAAAAAATACAGAAACAAGCTTAAAAGCTAAGCTAAAACGATCTGAACTATTTTAGATTCAAAATGAGAGAGCTATCAGGTTTTATCCAAATTTTTTAATATTGACCTTTAGCCCCGGTGTGTACACTATATTTTTGGCGACACGGTGTGTATACTGGGTCTTTTAGGGAACAGTCTGGGTTAGCTCTTGAAGTGTCTATTACATGGTACAGAAGTTGCCAAAGTTAAAAGTTTAAAACCGTTATTAATAATAATTTAAGAATAGTCGAAAATGCGGGAAAAACGGAATTTTATTAAAAAATTTGTAACTCTACAATAAACAAATATTTAAAAAAAACGGTTGTACGCTTTTGTGGTATAGACTATAAACTTTCAAAAAAATATCGAGTTTTTGGCGTGGGTCGCAAAAAGTTGAATTAATTAAGGACCTGAAAGTGGGAATATTGTTGTGCGCGATTGTTGCAAATGTGCGTTCGATGATCATCGCAAACCGGCCTTTCGCACAATGCATAACTCGAAACAGTATCAAATTACATAAAATATTTATTTTAGCCATAAAAAAACAGAAAAACTGCAAAAAAATCAAACAAAAATGCATTCACTTTCCTTCGAAAATACTGACGCTGTGTGTATACTGACCTTTTTAAAGAACGGATAAAAATTGCACTGGCTGGCTTTTGCAAGTAAACTTCCAGACCCAAATATCCTTTAAGCCTTTTCTACTACTAGTACCTACTTTTTTTAGGGGAGGTAGCCGAAGTCTGACCTCTATTAATGAAAGAAAAATTTAAGTTTAAAATTTCGACTGTTCCTTAAAAGACCCAGTGTACACACGCGAGGTTAAAAACAAAACTGTATAAATAAACGCCAACGATCTAAGATCATCTTGGATTCAGAATTCAATAATAGTCAGCTAGAACATGCGCCTGATAATAACGATAATTCGGCAAATGTTCTCATCTTAGATCCTGGATTAAAACCACGTTTATGTACACGCAATAGTATAAGCTACAATATTGCTCTAGTAAGTTTTTAGTTTTGTCCTATAAATTGGTTAATAATCACAATTTAATAAAACCCATCTAAACAGAGAGCAAAAAGAAGCAACACTTGATGAACCCCCCCCCCCACATCATAGAGTATTTTTTATTGTAATATCAAATTAATTCCCCCGTTTGGTCGCAGGTACGCATTTGAAACATTCCTCTTACATTAAAAAAATGTTCAACCAAAGAACTTATTAATGGTACTTTCATAGATGCAATAAACCCATTCATAAAGACAGTAAACTAATAGAGTAAACCATTCATAAATGCATAGCATTGTTTTCGGTAATACTATGAAGTTTTCATAAATACAGTACATTTTTGTTCATACGTAAGCGCGACTAATGGCAAAACACTTAAAAAATTTCCTCCAGTCACCACTAATTATTATAATTAAATTTAAAAAAATATAGTAGTATAATTTATTAAAAATAATTTTTAATTATTTAATTGTTTTTTTTTATTTTTTTTAATTATAAAATTATTTTAAAATAATTTTTAATAATTTATTAAAAAAATATATAAAAATATAATTAAATTCCCATAAGGTTTGCCAACCTGATACTATGGAATTTGACTTTTAAATTTATTTTGCCGCCATTTTGTAAGTCATATCCCAATTAATGGTAAATCACGATAACAAAGAAAAAATCTCTCATGTGAACAGATATTTCTAAAGGCTAAAGCTTCACACAGTTAATTATAAAAATGGGTAAAAGATTCTACGAATATAATTCGACGCGGTGCGGAGCTGTGTTGAAATATTTGTAATAAATAATATATTATTATGTAAATTGGTACGAAACTGTGGAGAAGAAGCAAAGCAGTGGACAGTGAAAAATTCCTTCTCCTTCAAGGTTTCCTTAGAAACCCCAACAGTAGGGGGAGGACAGTAGTTCTTAAATAATTTATATGTTAAACATTTACTTATAAAAAATATGTAGGTACTTTGTTTTTATTCTTGGAATTATTGTCAATAAGGCTTTACTCATTCATAATTAGAAATATAAGCCCTGAAGTAAAATCTTGCCGGTCAAAAAAAAACAAAAAAAGGATCATTACGTCCCTTTAAAAAGGATGGTAATTTAAAATTTAAAAAAAAATTTTTTACTTCATAAAGCACCCCTTAACGGAATTTTCTGGGTGTGCCCCTGAGTGTGACATCATCGGTGTAAATATTTACTGGTTGGAAAATACAGATACCTGACTTACCATTGGCGGTAAAATAATTTTGAATCGCAAATCAAGCAAATTAGAAATTCGAAGAGCTGAAACCGAATTCCATTTATGATGATTTATATTTTGATTGTAATAATTTTTTACAAAATCCCCCGCACCATTTCAATTGGCAACGAATGGCATGGAGGTAAACTCAATTATACCTAATTATTGATAAAATCGACGCTACTGACTTTTTTAAATTACAATTCCTGTGCATCCGATCTATTATCGGCATAACCTAAAATGTTAAAATAAGCGCCAACTCCTGGAAAATCAATATCCCTATCACCTTTTGCCAACACGGAATCGAATCTAGATATTTAACTTATCGAAAGATCAAAATACTGGTACAATTAAAAAATTTTCCGTTGGAGCTCCCTTACATAACATGAACAAATTGAGCCGGCAAAATAAAGTTTAGAATAGAGACATTAAAAAGTATGTAACATTTTTTCTACTTCATGCATAAGTACATTTAATCGTTAAAAGGTTCCACGTTCACAACAACCAACAATAACAATTAACTCAAAATATTGAAACAGGTTTTTTAATCCACATTTGAATTTTTAATAATATAAACAAGGTAAAGTTTAATAAAATAAAAATTAATAAAAAAAAGTTACCTCTGATGAAATAGGCTTTTGATCTTGATGCGATATAATAGGACTATCCAAATCAGGCACTGGAGGAGTTTTCAAATGTAACAAGGAATTGCACAGTTTAATGTCCTTAAAATCTTTGAGTAGAGGATCTTGAGGTGGAATTGATTTATGTTTAGGAGATAAGTTCTCGGGGCACAAAAATACTTCGATTTCTCCACTTTCACTTTTAAGTTGCATTTTGTACTCCCTCCCCGGAGGTTGCGGTATACTAAAATTGCTATCGGGTGGCGCTTTGATTGCCATTACAGTTCTATTTTTATATTCGGCAATCGAATGTATATCCGCATAAGTAACGTAAGCGTACCTTCGATTCTCGTTTAATTTACAAAGTTCAGATTGCGTGGTACGAATCAATTGATCGAGATGATTCTCTTGGTCCTCCAAAGATTTAAGTTCATTTTGTAACGTCGTATAGGCGTGACTGCCCTTCGTGCCGCCTTTCCATTGAATATTATTTTTTGATTTCTTTTCTAAAATACCAATTCCTTCGAGAACATTTGTGATATCGTATATTCTCCTTTTTTGTACTCCTAATTCTTCAGATGCTTGATTTAGATTGACCACTCCGTTGGCGGATTGCTCCAACAGCGTGGTGAACTTTTTAGTAAGAATGCCCAACGAGGTATCGAATCGTGTGTGTTTCTTTGCCGGTGAGTTGCGTCTCTGGCGTTTCGGTGGTGGCGCTTTGAATTCCGTTTTGATTGGAACGATCGTCCGCGGCATTTCCATGTTCAATCTTCGCTTGACCGCGGGAGCACTAAAGGCGGGTGTAACTGGCATAATTTGATTTTGAGGTGTTGCACCATATCCATGATCGAGCAAGTGCGGACTAGGAGTCAGCTCGCTCTTGATGGCGTGCTTGATGATGTCCATGTCGGGAGTAGAACTGGAGGGTACCATGGCGTATCCTCCAGGACTCTCCGTGGCCGGTCGACGTACCCCGCGACGCATTATTATCCTCGAATGTCAATACATTAAGCTTTTTCAAAATGGAGGACGTTCTGTAAGCTCAATTTGAATTTTTATGGAAGAGGCCGTTTCTCGAACGTACCAGAGATAAATCTGCGAGAAAATCTTTACTTAGCACGTAGCACACAACAAGTAAAATATAATTAAAATGTACACAAAAATTGCGTCGACATTAAAGTGAAGTTGATGCAGACCTAACCAAAATTTAACACATTTTAAAGGCCTAAATTATATTAAAAATTATTCGCGAGTGTATGTGGACAATGGTGAAACGACAAAAATATTATCTTACGTTGGATCCCCTACCGGCTCACAAACAAAAACGCAACGCCACCCCTTCGCATGCAACCGCCACATTCGCATAAACAAGCAACTCGCATTATTTAAAAATTACAAAATTTGGTACTTACAATAAACGAATTCCTTAACATATAAATTAATTAACATCCTCACATTCAAAATCCCAAAGAAACTTACAACCCTCCCTGAAAACCTACATATTTCACAGCACTTGGGAAAATGGTCGTCACCAAGCCACTTCAATCAAGCAGCTGTACTTGTTACAAAAAACGTGCGAATACAGCAGTTTCCGATAAGTTAAATCCATTTATAAAAATATATTCATAATTATGAAAATTTGAGCTTTTCAACGGTGCCCGTTTTAAATTTCTATCGCCTAAGACAACGTTGCAAAAAATTGTCAAAGTGGCTACAATAATTCGTGTACTACCTAACGATATTACAAAACATCTGCCATCTGTACCGGGCAGTTGGCGCGAACTTTTGCGCGTGCGCACAAAGCCGCTCCTCAGATGTTCTCTTCGAAAACGGATTTTAAACCCCCCATTTTTTTTAAGGGTGCACAATTACATAAATTTAAAATAACAATCGGCCAAATGCTAAACGACTTGCACTCCGGTGCAAGCGAAATTTATGCAAAATGTCCAACTTAAAAGTTTTTGCTAAAACTGGTTTTTAAACCGGCTGCTGCTAACCTTCCTGGTGTCGGAAAAAAAGATAACGAACATAAACAAATATGGCACCAAAACGCGGGGTAATCGAACTTTGGCACCAATCTTATGTCATCCGCTTGCATAAAATCTTAACTCAAAACTCTAATTATTTATTACGTCACCTTTTATCATTATTTACATACATACTACGCTCTCAATTATAAATCTGTGATTTTAAACTTAGGTAAACTTTTGGCTCCAATTTCTTATGCATTGGAATCTCTCGATCCGAAAATGCACGGGTAGGTTTTCCGTTATTAAAAAAACTAGATTGTATCGATTTTACGGAAGAAGGAATGCACCTTTCCTTTGAACGGATTTTGAAAAAGTCGTTAGGCACATAAATTAGACTCTTGATTGAATCTCCTTTTTCTTTAGGTACCTCTATCTACCTACCACTCACAAATACTGAAATCCCCACATAAAATTTAAATCGACGAATTCGTCTTCGTCCTTCGCGAGATTATCATCCTTTTTTTTTAATAAAATAAATTTTTATAAATAAACGTGTAGTGATAAATAGAAAATTTTTGCAGAAATTTACATACATTTTAACATAACCACTAACAAATTTACATTATTTTAAATTACATAATAATTAAATAATGTGGGGTACGATACATATAGGTATTGGACATTCATGCCAAATATCCAACTCATTTTTTTTGGCATATAATTGGCATATAATTGGAACGAGCTTTTATGATCCATTCTCCACCGGCGAACTTTTTACTTCAATGTTTCATTTAATTTTCGGACAATCGGAAGATGATCAAATCTGTTGAAGTCATCAAATTCTACATAAAAAAAACTATAAAAAAATATTGTTCTATCTTATGTTGTTTAGTAGAAACAGCTTTTCAAGAATTTTACATTTTTGAAATTTTGCCCGAAAACCCAAAATTTTCAGTTTTTGATTTAGATTTAATTTTCCGAACCGGGGCAAGAACTTGACATAGGTGCCCTTTTCCTCAAGCACTTGAATTTAAAGATTTCAAAAAGTTCACAAAACAAACGCGCCTCCTTAAATTGCCGCCCGGGGCAAGTACCCCGGCTTGTCCCCCTAGCTCCGAAGCTGCGTTTTATTCCATCATGGGTTACATTTCCTTTAAGATCAAAATAATATAGTAATTTTAAAGAAAGTTTAATGTTCTAAAACCACTTCTGGAAAGAATTTTAAGTTAAAGAATTTAAAAAAGTAAAATAACCTACAGAAGAAGTAGTAATTAGAGAATTTTCGGCCGTGGAAATCTATCATAAATCATAAGTTATACCAATTATGCCCGTTTGCACCGAGAAAAAGTAAGAATCCCTTAAAAGTTAAGTAGTTCTCGAAATTTAGAAATGCCTAAGTTACTGTTATGTTGCACCAACGGTAGCACGGCTGTTTCTTACTAAAGTATAGTTCTTAAGTGAATGCTGTATTTGGCATCATCGCAAAAACGACTTACTTTCATCAATTTTATGCTGAACCCTTGCTTAAGCAATTCTTAAGCTTTAAGTACTACTTAATTATGTCGGTGCAAACGGGCATTAGTAACGTGGGCCAACTTCAAAATCAGAATCAGAATTTGAGAACTTTTAGTATACATATTATATACCTTCTACCTTGTCCAAACACACTTCTGAAGTCAAAAATTAGGATCTCGACATTGCCTTCTAGACACCTGCTCTTTGTAGCTTGGACTAATAATAAAGATACTCAAAATATTGTTTTTTTTTTGTTTTTCATTAATATTATGATACATTTTAGATGTGCCTTTTTTTCGGTGTATTTATTATATAATTTTCGTAAATAAGGCAAAAACCTGAAAAATAAAGACCTATGGTAAAGACATTCTTGTTATCCGCCCAAACTTGAAAATCAGGGATCTAGAAAGACAAGGTTGCTCTCTGAGCGTACGCCGTTGGTAAAAACATCCCCGAAAACGCCTTGAATCAACAGTCACGCCGTCACGCGTTTAGAATGGTAGGAATCCGTTTCTATGTTAAATCGGCTATGTATAATTAATAAAATTCAATTCAAAATTAATTTATATTACACTGAATCATTATTTGTCTTTTATACCTTGACAACGAGATATATTAAATAGGCTATAACGCCCTAGGGCATATAAATCATAATGCCCGCTCATTATGCCCTTTCATTCGCAATTATATAATATAATTCAAAAAATGTACCATTTTATTGTTTACAATTTTATTTAAAATTAAAAGTATAACTTTCAAATGAAGATCCACTAATTGAACAATTAAAAATTTAAAAAAAAAAATTAAATTTAGCAATCATCAAATTCAAAATTTATAAAATTTTTAAATGTTGACAAATTCAAATGCAGTGAAATATAAAACGTTGTAATTTTGCTCTCGAGCAACTTAAAAACTCTCGGGCCTGGCGGCCCTCGCCCTTTCAAATTGGTTGCCCCCGACATAAACATCTTCATAATGCCCTATGATGTACCTATGATGTTAGCAGTTGCACACCTGGACGGCAACTGCGTCGTTTAAGGCAGTGTTCTAGTCTAGAGCCATAAATTTTAGGTGTTTTTTCGAGCTCGATAAAAAAGAAACAAACAATATTTTTACCTTTCATTTTTATACAACATATTTATTTGATATTTTGACAATCTACAAAAAAATTTTTAAACAAAAATAATCAAAATAAAGCGACTTATCAGCTAGTAAAGTTGAGTATAAAATAAAAGTGGGATGTGCCGGTTGACACGATTGCAGCCATTCTGGTTATCTGAAACAAAGTTACAAAAAAGATTCATAATTAGTAAGAATGTCGTTATATCCTACCGAAAAGAAAACTGAACAAAATTTTTTCGCGCAACGGCAGCTGTCTGAAAACAAAAAACAGTTTTTGACCAGTTTTTTTCCATAATTTTTAATTTTTTTAAAATACTTAGCAAAATAATTTTGGTACAAAAGTGGTAGGGGGGATAGGCAGATATTATATGAAATTTGGTACAATATTTGAAGTAACTTGGTCAAACAAAACTTGAGATATCATGTCAAGCAGGTCGAAAAATATAGTTTTGCAATAAATACCTTAATCGTAGACTTTTTAAAGCTTGACTGAGCCGAAATGAAAGGTAAACATGAAAATATATACGATTTTTAAGTGTTGTTAGTTGATCTATATTTGTACTTTTATATAATTTATAACTGATATGTCATCTGTCAGGCATTGCTCCATATTCTCCAGCTTGAAGGGTTTACAGAGCGTCACTAAAATAGCATTAACTACATAAATTAGTGGAATTTTAAAATTTTCTCTCGAGGATATATTCTTCAATCTCTAAACTTTAAGAATATGCAGAAAACAAAAAATCGATTTTTTTCAAAATTTTAGATTAGAACACTGCCTTAAAAAACGTTGCTGCAACTGCTTACGTCGCGCGTCGGTTACAGGCACGGTCAACAAAATGGAGCTATACTCCAATAAATGAAAATAATGGTTGGCTGGACTAACAATATGATTCTGATTCTAAACTTATTAAGAGTGAATCCAGCTAAAGTTCACGGGAGGAGGGGAGTGTTCACATTTAAATATTTTGAAAATTGTATAGTGCATTTTACCGTTTTTTATTGGTATTCCAAGTCATGAAGGAAGGTAGTTACCTCAAATTAATATCACCCTTCTGATGGTATTAGCTTTGTTTCTATTGAGTAAAAGAAACACTTTTTAACCGATTAAAACTGTTGAAAAAACAAAAATTCTATTGCGTGATTTGATAAATATGCAAAATATGAGCAAATTGGCAATTTTAGGCAAAAAACTGCAAATTTATGCATTTAAACTAAAAAATTCATTTATAGGCGTCGACTCAGAAAGGCGCATAACATGTTCTTGTTCATATGCACAGAGAAAAAAATTTTGTGGTAGCAAAAATAAAGCTTTTATTTGCTCAACAAAGTTTTTTATTTAGTCATCTAATTTAGTTGTTTTTAGCAATTTTTTATTATTATTTAGATTTTTGCAAATAATTTAATTTCAATATAATTTTATATTTTAGATGCAAATTGAACAAAATGAAACAAAATTCTGCACTGAAAAAAAATTGCATCAACAACAAAATATTATTTGATTTAACAAATGAATTAGTCCACAAATTGACACACTTGAATTTTTTACGATTTTCAAATTTAATACCATACTTGTCAGGAAAATGTCTCACTTTATTCGGAGCTTTAAAATACTCGGCACCTCGTCAGTAATGTATCATTTTCATGACTTTTAGGTAAATAACTATTGTTGGTGCCATTTCTAATAAAAAAGTTGCTATTACAAATTTTTTTTTCGGTGTAATAAATATTGAAAAATATTTTAATTTAACTTTCATATTTTTTAAGATATGCATTTTCAAAGTACATTAATTCTCCCCCAATTCCCATTCTCACTGAAAACTACAATATTTTGAACAAAAATCGAAAATAATTGATCCAGACAAAAATTTATGGGGGAGGTAATTTATTGTCTACTACTATACAAGCTAACTGAGCTATAATAGTCGAGGGACGAGTTACAAGGCAAATATTTGCCTAAATTTCCTTTTACAAAATTTATTTTTACAGGATGCATTGAAAGATTAAAAGAGAAAAAGAGTTTCTCTTTTCAGTAAAAGAGAAAAAGTTAAAAAAGCATTGTTGTTAAGATTTTCTAATTTCTTAAAATTTCATTAGATTTCCTTACATATTCTCAAACTTCTCTTCACTTGTACACCAGATTTCCCCAACGATTAAGGGAATCGTTATAGTCTAGATCTAGAAAGTAGATCTCTGGAGAGCGCTTGAGTTAAATTTATTTGACAAATACAAAATAATTATACCTACCTACATTTTAAAAATCAAAATTTTGTACTACGACGCGAATTTCTCAATGAAAACAGAAATTGTCCAGGTAATATTGTCAAAAATAACGAATTTACAAATTTGAATCAATGAATATAGAAAAATTCATTTTTAGTGTTTTTTGTGCAAATAAAGAAGTAATCTTTTTATTATAAATTTGTTAATATAATAAAGCATAATGTTTACCTCAATACAGTGGTGTCTGATTAAAACGAACCTCAAAAGACCAAGTGATTTGGTTCGTAATAAACGAAATATGTTATATGTATTAGTATTAGGATCGGTTAGATTAGCTTCAGACTCCTTCGGGCCTTCTTATAGATTGAGATAGTGAGTGACCCGATCTTCGGAAAAACGTGGACAATTTATTTTCAAATTTCTCGTTACGTCTCCAATGTTTAGCATAATTTAGCATTTCTAACTCCTAATTTTAGAATGAATCTTAATATAAATCATAATGTTGATCCCATACCTCCCAGAATAGAAGATAAAGGTGCACCTCTGCATTTGTGTTTTATGTAGGTAACGCGGTCATGATGTTGAGATTGGGAGATCTGGGAGGTATAGGATACCACCCGTAATAAATAGCAAACGGTGCACTAAATGACTAAATGATAATCCATACCTCAAACTTGAGTTTTGTGCCGATGAAAATCAGGTTTATCGGTGCTAATATATTGCGATGAATATTTATAGCAAATCTTAAATTTTAAAAATCGAAAATTAATTTTGTTTTGCAGTCCAACTTATGTTTAATAAAATATGCGTGATAACGACCATTCGCTTCGTTCCTAACTTGTTTTAAATTTTCCTTCAATTTTGGCTTTTAAATTTTTTTAATCCAATGTCATTTTCTTCTAATTTCATAATTCAAACAAATCCCTTTCTCCCAAACCATCTAATTAATTATTAATCCAATTATAACACCCAAAATTACTTATCCAAAACTTTCAAAACCTTTTTCTTCAAAAAATTATCAAATAAAATCCACTTATATCAAATAAACTTGTTTATTAACCAAAATATCGAAAAACCTCCAACTTGAGATCTAAATTACAAAATTTTATGGATATCCTCCGAAAATGCGACCATCCCGGTCGACGTACTTGGCAAAAAGCAAATTTATCAAAAACTTTCGTACCAACTTTTAATTTGTTGGCGCGAACAATAAAAATTCAAAATATTACAATCATAACAAATTATTAAAAAAATCAAAATAAAATTTCAAGTCAATCAAATATAATATTAAATTACCATACCTCCAATTTTTTTTTTAAATTGATTGGAGGTAATACAAAATTCAAAAATATGATTTTGAAACACGACAATAATAGATTAGCATCGATAAACCTGATTTGCTGTGAAATGCAAATTTTGACTACCTATAATTTGGTAATTTTTGACTACCTAATATTCCTATAAATCATTTATTACAACTTCAACGCCAATATTAAGATGTTCGTTGTTTTATGTTATTAATTTTATTTTAAAATATATTCCACAAAATTGAGATTTTGGGGAAGTTTCGGGTGCTTTTAATGCTGTAGAATATATCAGACTGTTAACTTTACTCTTGAATAGCAAAGGTTAAAGCTTAACAGTCTGCTACTGGCTTAATAGTAGAAATCTGAGGAAGTCCAAAAAAGTTTCACGAAATCTTAGGAAATCTCAAGAATAATGTTAGGAAATTCAAGGAAAATCTTAAGAAATTTAGAAATGCTTAAGAAATCCTAATCAATCTTAGTATATCCAAGAAAAACTTAAAAAATCTCAAAAATTTTTATGAAATGGGAAATTCGAAAAAGTATAGAAAATCTTAAGAAATTAAAAAAAAACTTAAAAAATCTTAGTCAAAGAATTTTATAAAATCTAAGAAATTCTAAGATAAATTAATACATAAAATCCCAGCACTCTGCTGCTCCGGCTCCGGCTCCAGCGTGTCATTTTTTGGAGAAAAGGAAACACTCTGATTGGTCGAATTTTTTTACCAACAAAAAAATATATTAAACCACCGCCGCCGGTACTGTCCCTGGGACGAGTTGCACATCAATCGAGTTTCCAACCAATCGGGTCTAGATGCCCGTCCGTGGACGGGCTTTCTGCTAGTCTTATATATAAAACCTTAAGAAATCTTAGAAAATTGGTAAATCAAGGAATAATCTAGGAATGAGCTTTTGTTTTTGCATTTTTAACTTTTTCATTTCAAGAAAATCTTAAGGCAATTCAGAAGGAAATTCTGGGGAAATCACGTAAGAAGAAATCTAGTTTACAAAAATTTCTCTTGTGACTAGGTATGTAGGTACTATATTAATTCAAATAAAATGCATCACTGAATTATTGGATTTTTAGAACAATTTAATAAAAAAATATTTTAAGTTTTTATAAACTTTATTCTCCATTTCACAACCATATTCGTCTTAGGGGGATCATTTTAGATCACTCTACCATATACTGATTATTATTTGTTATAATAAAAAAAATTTATTTTTCATGTTACTTCTTCATATTCGCATGTAAGAAGTATATTCGATATACCAAAAGCTTAAAACGTAAAATAGTTCAGACCGCTACCGTGATTATAACTTCAAAAGCTTAGCCAAAGTTTTGAAACACTAGTCGACCAGCCATCTTATTTAATTTTTGATCAAATTTGAGTACAGCCCATTGGTAAAAATCCATTATTATGTTAATATAGGCTGCAGTTCCGACTACTGCGACTCTAACTATTGGGACTGCGACTCTGTTCTTTCCATTTTGTACCTATACGTTTTCATTTCTCCGTATATAGTTTTCGATCACTTTTAATCATTTTCAGCTGACATAATTATAATAACATTATATTTTTAGCAGATGTAAAGAATAAGTAGGGTAGACCTCGTAAGTTGTAAGTTTTTTAAACCATTTTAAAAAACTTCTTAAAAGATTTTTGATACAAAATTGCTAAATAAAACTTTATCATTAGTATTAATATCCCAAGGGCACTGATAATTATTTACGAGATAATTTTATCGTGCGGTTCTCGAAAGCAACTTACTTAAGGAAGTTTTAATAAATTATGAGTTAAGAATATTTATCAATGCTCAATGAGTATTAGGTTAAAAATTACTGTACAATATTGGGCCACTAATATTTTTGATTCCAATTATAGTTTTAAATTAATTAAATATAATTTGATCTAATTAATAATTTAAATTATTTAAATTAATTTTCCTCTTTTTTTAAAATTATAATTTTCCAAATTAATTTTTATTGTTTTATTTACTTTTTAATTCTTAAATTTTAAGTGTTAATTTTTTTTGTAACTATTTAAAATCACCGAATTAATTATGCTTCACAATTTTGTTTTATCCTTTATTTTAACCCTTCATCGAAATCAAAGTATAATCAGGAACTGCAACGCGCATATCATAACTATTTTAAAAAAGTGTATCATAGTGCTATCGACAAAAAGTCCCCAATTTCCAGCGAATAAAAATTTTTACTTGTTTAGATATTTATTGCTCTACCTACTTACTAAATTCTATAAAACAGTTTCGACGGTTTGCCAATAAATATAAATTGACGAGTTAGCAGCTGCATTTTGAACGTTTGCTCTTGATCCCAGCTTCTTCATTTCTAAGCAGCACAGGTAATATGGTCATAGCGTATATGGTACAAACCCTAATATGTAATAACTTAATTAGTTTCGCTATATTAAATTGGTGATCCCTGGGTATGCATTTATCATTTGGCTACGAAAAGAGATATATGTTAAAAAAAATAATATACAAGAAAAATCAATTTAAATTTTGAATTAAGCTTTTTATTATTGTAATTTTTATTATAAAAATAAATTAAAGGCTAACAAGCGGAGCCAACACAATAAAATTCAAATTATTCTATGGGCTTTCGGTAAAAGGTTTCCTGTTTTTTTAATCAGCTAATTGAAGGGGTGCGTAGATAGATGTTACCTGACTGCGAAAACAAAAAGTTTTTATTGCGTATACAATAAATACTTCATAATCTTCAATTTGTCAGTCGGTTACCGAAATAATAAGCGAGATATTTTTGCGATTTAATCAAAAGTTCAATGGTAGGTATAAAAAGGGTTTATAGTTTCTTTAACCCCCAACTTAAAAAAGGAGTGTTATAGTGTTATTCCTAATTCAGAAATTTATTAACTTGCAACTCAACATTCTTAAAAATTTGTGTGTTCATTTAAAAATTTACAAAATAAAATAAAATTAGAAAATGTGAAAACCCCCGATCTAAAAACGCAATATTAAAAGAGCTCTTCTAACAGAAAAAAATAATTTCAAAAACTAATTTTCTACATTCTAAACCTAAATTCTGTTTTCACTTTATACAGAACCAATACTACTATGAGGCTTGAAAATTTTATTTTTATAACTTATAAGTTTGTTTACATTAACTTGTATGTACAGTGTTGTGCAAGGGGTAAATATCCCGAAAACTTTGTGTACATTCGTTTGGAATTCCCTTGGAAATCATTGGAATTCTTTGGAAATCACTGGAATTCTTTGGAAATCATTGGAATTCGTTGGAATAACTGGAATTCTTTGTAATTCCTTGGAATTCTATAGAATTCCTCGGAAATCGTTGGAAGTCTTTGTAATTCCTTGAAAATCGTTGAAATTCTTTGGAATTCCTTAGAATTCTTTGGAAATCATTGGAAGTCTTAGAATTCTTTGGAATTCTTGGAAATCTTTGGAATTCTGAGTCTTGTGTACAGAAATTTTACTGGATATTTACCACTTGGTGTTGTGTATTGAGGCGATAGTTCTAGTTTATCTCACTAAACTAGAATGTATATACCAAGGCTATAAACAGGGCCGGATTAAACATTTGTGGGCCCCTAGGCAGTTACATATTTTCAGGGCCCTCTAGAAAATTATTATACTTGCATATGGGGGTTAGTGAGCTTTTTTTTTTTAGCTTTTTTGATCTTTTTGTGGCGTCTCGGAGAATTTTAATTTCGTTAAGAGCCAAAATGCCGCTCTTAAAAATCTGTTTTCACGGGGCCCCCAGGCAGCTGCCTTTTCTGCCTTATGGTTAAACCGGCACTGGCTATGAATACTAGCATAAAGTTGCAACTCCCCAACTATTGTATTGTATAAAGTGAAAATGGAATTAAAGTTTAGAATATAGACTGATAAGCTAAAAGAAAAGAGTTTTTTCTAATTGTTTATTTTTTATAAAAAGAATCTAGTCCAAAATGAGCAATATTGAAAACTGTTTTGGCACAAAATTTTCAAAACATTTAAAAAGAAAGAATATCTCAAGTTTTTGTAATTTGCGCGAAATTTTGCACTTTACAACTTGATTCAAAACCTAATTTTTTTGAAAAAAAGTCAACTTCCGACAACTCCTTATACAATTAATTTTTTTTTTTTTTCAATATTTTTCTAAAACATCTACATGCTGACTTTCCATTGCCCAAGTTCCAGCATTTGGGCTACTTTTGACTACACTTTTAAAAAAAATTATAAGAAGTTGGTATATATTATTTTATTTTTATTAATAAAATAAAAACAAAATGACAAACAAAATAATATTTTATATATTAAAAATTAAACACTATTTCAAGGTGGCACCATAATTATTGTTGGTATGGTAGCAAATCCATCCTCTTCAAATTGGGTTTAAAAGCAAAGTTTGTTTTACAGTACAGACCAAGTAGATACATACGCCATCATAGAAACCTGTAAGTTATGCCATCACATGGGCAAAAATGTAATTTTAATTAGATCACCGTAAACAGATTTCATATAAAAATAATTTCAAAATAATCGTGTAGATAGGTACATTACGTAAGTACTACATGAGCAAAAGGCCTACATTCATGAGTAGGTAGGTACGGCTACAAAGAATTAAAAAAACTAATACAAGTAATTTTATTTATTCAACTTACCCTCTGGGACTTCAAATGGCTCTACATAGTCCCAAGAAAAGTTTGTTGGAACATACCTATTATATCTGAAAAACTACAGGTATCCGATATAGCAAGGACCTCATAATAACTATAAATAATGCAAATACGCACTTTTGATTCAATGAAAATCAGTTAATGGTGATTTGATTTAATATTTTTTAGATCATTCATTACAGCTTGACGACCCCACAATCTATTTAGTTGCAGGCTCCAAAAAATAGATCAATTGTCATTTGTCCTGTGAATGTTCAATATAAAAAGTTAAATTTTACCCTACTTATATTTCTGTAAAGAAATATATTAGTTTTAAAATAACAGGGACAACCCGCCACCTAGCCTCTGGCATCTTGCAACTTTTTAACATTTTCTGATTTGCTAAAAAAATATTTAACTGATTACTTTGCTTAATAATTAAAAAAAAATTTTTTTTTATTAAAATATAACTTGAAAATTTGCATTCAATTCAAAGTTCAATTCAAACACCAACTGAATTTAATGTCCATTCAATTCTTAATGACGTGAGTGCAATCAGTCCTAGAAAATGACTTCCTTTTGCCTTGCTGCATTTAAATAAAATAATCTCACCACTTACTAGCCTATAACTAAAATCGTTTTCTCGAACTTACCTTTGCAATAGTGAACATCTGGTTATCCATGATAATACCACGTAATGATATGATTTATGTGTAATTTTGTAGAAAAGTTTGAATAAAAGATATCTACTAATTATTTGTTTGCCATTAGTTTGATTGTAAAACATATAAAAGCAAGCAAAAGCAATTTACTATTACTGGCTTTTATTATAATGAATTAAATTACAAATATGTTACCGACACCGCAGTGTCGCTTTGTACAGCTATTATAATAATATACAAGACACTATAGCTAAATATAGAACAATATTTAAAGTGACTACTAACACCTAAGAGAATGGTCTACACATTGATTGTGATTGTTCTAAAAACCAATGTCCGTCTTACACGTTCCCTCAATAATGTACATTTTTTTTTAAAAACACAAATTAATTATACTGTATAAAAAATACAAAATAGATTATAAAATACAAGAGTCTTTACAATGGTTAAGGGAAGTGCAAAGCGGAAACTTGGAGGAAAAACCTATCCAACAGTGTAACTAGCTAATATCTTATACAATGGCATAAAAGCCTCTTTTCTACTTACAAAAATCAACTGCAACTTTGCAAAGCAAGTGTGAAAATTAATAAAACCCCAATTATTTGGTAAAAAAAATATAGAGGCACACAAAAGGTTTGTAACTTTATTTTTTTTTTTTAAATAAAACACAAGTATCGTGGTTTCGTGGATACAAATTAAAAAAATAAAATATAATTATTATGGCTTGTAGAATTTTATTATAAAAAAGAAAAACCCTTTGACGATTTCCAAAAAGGTAATTATTTACAAAGTTAGAACCCTGCCGTGTATAAAATGCCCCTTACACAATTGAAAGGAAAACGACATTATTTTTTAAATCAAAATCACAACTTATACGAAAGCAAAAAAGTACTTAAAAGTTGTATTAAGTTCCTAATTAAAAATAGCATGCAAGTAGCAAATTACACAAAACTACATCATCGTATTGAACAGATCGCATATCCATAAATAAATACAATATACAGTCGAAAACCACAGAGAGCCATAAATATTTTTTTTTATGAACTTAAGTGATCCCCACCCAGCTACCCAATGCGGTGCAGCATAAATTAATATACTGTAAACACCATATTAAACTTTCCAATTTAGATTACATAGTTTACATATTTAATTACATTATGTGTATTTCCAAAAAACACTAAAAGAAACGTTTTTAAATTTTACAATGGTTTTTACACAGATTACTATACATTATACACGAGATATAATAAAAAAAAATAATTAAAACGAATTTACAATTTACAGCTTGTTTAGTTTCTTTACATCAGTCCTAGGTGCCTCTTACACTTAATTGGCATCCCCGTCAATATAATCCGCTTACCATTAATTGCGATAATAAAATTAAATGAACCGTTAATTTCACAACATAATTCCACTAAATAATAACTTAAGATCGTTACTTACAATAATTAAATACATAAATATATTTCGTTTAAAATAAAACAAAATTTGACAAATCCTTGCCAATCACCTATTTACACGTTATCGCAATTTAAAGTGAACAGATTTACAGTAATCCTCGTTAGATGTGTGTACACGCATTACATTCCACAAAATTTTCAATGCAACTTCAAATTTACGTATCACAAAAATTTCAAATTATTTTTAACTTTGAATTATATTATTTCTACAAATTACGCTCACAAAAAACGTAGCAAATCAGAGTGACATGAAACTATATTACATATAATACAAAAAAAACGAAGCGAGGAGGGAAGAGGGTTGGTATTGTATGTACACATACTAAAGATAACGGACACACATATTTTTGTTTTGGATTTAATTGCATTGCAAAACGAATTTTGTATGAGCACACAAATAAACCGAAAACAAATCATTACGGATTAATGTACATTAAATAACATTCATATAAATGCAATAGTTCGATAATTAAAATACAAATTAAATAAAAGCATCAAACGCGCTAAACTTTTGCTCAAAAATTAATAATTAATTCAATTTGTATTAAATATTTGTTTGTTTGTAAAATTAAGGTCACGTGATAAATATTTAACAACCCTGTTTTATCAAAATATATCGAGATTAAAAATTCTGTACAATTAACTAATTTAAAAATTACAAATGTTTACATTTATAGTACTTAGGAAATGTCCTCAGAAAATTGACTAAACACGAGCCAAAGATTTTTGTTGGTAAATTCACTTGCACAAGCGTAAAGAGAAATAGAAAATCGCATATCAAACAAATAATGACACTCACAATTAGATTTAAATTTGGAAGAAGGGGTGGTGCGCGGACAGAAAGAGAGATAAAAAGAGAGACTACTAGAAATTTGGATTCGTACGATTTTTAATATTGATGTTCAGAAACTATTTCCTGAGGAATGTATCACATTGTTAATCAAGTGTAGGATTTTTTGTTTTAATACAAATCTTGGGGACACTTAATAACTAAAAAGATGTTTGTTTCAAATGTTAACTTCTATTTACAGCACATTTGTTTGTTTTTGAAAAATTAAATTACTTTAGGATTTAAAATCGAGATTCGTCAACATAAATAATTATGGTGTGTTCGTGTATGCGAGTGAGTGTTTGTGTGTGTAACAACTGTACATAGATGTGAATGCGTTTTAAATGTAAAAAAATGGACATGCAGACTACACAATTTTTCATCATTTCAAGATTAAACGATTATTATGGTTGCCTAACTAACCCAATAAATACTTACAAACCAACAATATTCTTCAATTAAATAATACAATGAGTTGTGTAAAAAAAGTAGATTAAATTTCACGATAAGATGCATGTGACATAAATACAACTATAATACAAATTATCGTACACGAGGTACAATAATAATCTAATCTAACATTAATTAATAAAAAAAGCATAATATGAAATTACGAAAACATAATTTGAAATTATAAAAAAAAATGAAAATAAAATACTGAAACCATATGCATGTGTGTTATTAATTTATGTTGTGGAACTTGAAAAATTAACACACAATTGGTCGTAATGTGAAAATTATATTTTTTATGAACATTATAAATTAATAAAATTAAAGCACCCCATTTGTTGCTGGCGGTCCGATGGGGCCGAGCTCTCCTCCGATAGAGCCCAATGATCCGGGAGCCTTCATGAAATACTTTTCTAATTTGGCTATGATGTGTTTACCGTACGTGTATTTACGCAACGAATTCAAATGTGGTCGAATCTTGTGCATTAATATCTTGCGCTGAGATGGCTCACTTACATCAATCATTTTCTGTACAACGTAGTTCGCATATTGGTCCTTCATCATGACGTGTAGTGCACTATAGAAGAATACATTTATATTAATCAAAATTATTTGATATAAGTATATTTTTTAAGTATTCTAGTACCCACAATTTATTGTATAGTGGACAAGTATTTTGAAGTATTTAGGTAATTAGGAGAAAGAAAGAAAAATATTATTACTAAATTTCGGCGATTAAGTAGACTTGAGCCACCATTACACCAGGCGGCAAGTAATTTCAGCCAGGCAACCAAGTGTACCTACTTGAAATTTGCCACCCCATCTGATGACCACTAAGTTATACAGTAGCACGTTAAATGCACAAGAAAACTGTTTTTGCCAAAAATTTTATTTATTTTTCGGGTACAGCAAATAGTTTTATTTTAATCTGTGATCAATGGCAGGGCTATTCAGGTTTGCGTACTTAAAATTATAATCTTAAAATATGGAATTTCGTACATGTGGTACTCGAAAAACTGATTTAAAGTGTCGATTTTAATAAAATTCATAAAAGTAACAATATTTTACTTAGGTCATATTTTGATATTCTGGTCAGTCAGTCCTCCAAGAGATGACGTTGATTTAAGACCCCTGCATAAATCTGGTCTTTATTTATAACAAACCATATTCTTTTGATCTTTCCTAATGATTAACTTACACTCTTCATTTCAGATGACATAAAAGCTCAAAGTAAATTATTGCATTTTTACAATGCAATTTCAACTACACTCGATTTGAACGGAGCTTGATAGCTAAATTTTAATAAAATTCTTTCTTTAAAAAAAACATTTACAAGTAATTTGTAAAAATGTGTAACAGTAATATTGTTAGCAAAATTGTAATAATTCCACAATTTAAAGAGAAACCAAGAAGTCTACGTACCAAAATATTAAAAATCAAAGTGTAGAAACAGAAACTAGATAATCACTTGACTTGGTATCTTCCAAGTAATAGTCAATTCTATAGTGCTATTCCTTAAATCCTTGAGTAAATGCTATGAATAAATCAGAACTATTTTTTTACACATTTGCATAAAAAAATGTTTAAAAAACAGCACTAAAAGAAGATTTTATTTGGATATTCTAAAAATAAAACTGATAAAACATAGATTACCAAGAATATCATTTAAATGAACTCTTTTTACCTAGATAATGTGAATTATTAATTTAATCGAGCTATTAATATGGAATGTTCAAGTTATCTTAGAAATAATTTTGTATTTAGATTTAATAGCTCCTTTTACATTAAACCTTGCGATAGAAATAGTTCCGATCATTTGAATAAAATCTTAAAATGTTATTTACATCAAAAAATTAAATAATTACAGTTTTTTCCTAATTAGTTCTAAATGAACTTGCCCTAGAGTATTAAATTTAAATTATGTAGGAGTAAAAAATGTGTCCTAGTATTCCCCTAACGTGTTGAAATATAAAATTTAATAAAATAATTATCTTCATAAACCAACTAATCACGTAATTAGTTTTCACAAGTAATTTCTATATATATAAAATAATATGATGAGATCAATTTTCTACTAATTGTGAATATTAAATAAGCTCTAATTATTAAATTTAAAAAGTAGGTTGAACAAGTCGACTTGCGATTTACTTAAGAAAGCTAAAATTTTGAGTGACACATGAAAAGAAATAGAAAATCTACTTACTTATCGTTAAATTGGCACACTTCCTCGATAAGAAAACTTCTTTCTGTTCTAGTTGAATGTGTTACGCACTTCTCGACAACATTGCTTGCAAATTTGTGTTGACTCAATACCAAAACTTTTCCCCTGACAGCATTTATTAATTGCGACTTGTCTTCTTGTTTACCGTGCTCTAAAAAATTCAAAGTTCCTTTATTATCTACGTTTGTTACAGAACTTGCAAAACTTACCCAATACGTGTTGGATGACATAATTGCCAAACTGATCCTGGATTAGCTGTTCTGTATGAGAATGAAGTTCATTTAAAATTGACGAAGTCTGTTCTGGAGTACAATGTTCAAGTATGCGTTGTATAACTCGACAACCGTAAGGATGTGTCGATAAAGTGTAAACTTGACCAGCAAATGATGATATAACAAACTGCAAGGACATTCAAATTCAACTCCAGTTAAAATCAAAATCTTGGTTCTTACCTGTAAAGCTGCAGGATCGACGCATTCTATACATTTTTGTACAACGTGATTGCCATTTTGGTCCTTAACACACTTTAAAACATGACCATCAAGTTCCTTAACAATCTCCTGTTGTTGATCTGCTGGAATGGATTCAAGAGCTTTCTGAATAACGCGGCATCCATACATCTGCAACGCCAATGGTAAAACGTGTCCACGAACTTTTTGTGCCAAAGTTGTTTTTTGTTCGGCAGTACCAAATTCAAAAAACTTTTGAATAACATAATTTCCAAATACGTCAGTCATTAAATTGTAAGCAGAGGATAAAATTTCGTTAAACACCATTTGCTTTTCGGCACTAGTAGCTCTCTCTAATTTCTGTTGTATAAAGCGAGATCCATGTTGATCTTGAGAAAATTCTACAATGTGGTTAGCCAAATCTCTGTAATAAATTGTACAATTAATAACAACTACCAAATTTGATAATTAGAGAGATAAGTTACCTCAACTGCAAATTGGGATAACGATTATTTCTGAAATCTTCCAGTAATCTTGACCTTCCCTGCGACCCTTTATCTAAAGCACTAGCTACTGTCGTCAATGATGAATTCATTTTCGTGAATAATGAATTGGTAGAACCAAACATGGCATTGGTGGATAACCCTGCAGCAGCAACCGAACTTCTGTACTTAGCTTCTGCCCCAGGAGCGGCAGAAAGCACCCGAGAATTAACTAGTCCACCTAATTGTAATGGTGCAGCAGGTGGTGGCGTTAAACTGCCAGTTAGTGGACTGGGACTACTTCCTAAACCATAAGATGCTGGCCACTTAGGTCTATAATCCAATGATGGAGAAAATGCGGAGGTATTTCTGTCGAAAGAGTCACGACGTCCTGTAGTTGTTGTAGTTAATCCCAAACCTAATAAAAAATTTATTAGTCAATTTCTTTAAAACTAAAATAAGCATTTACAAGACAATTTAAAAATGGTGCAGTAAACAAAAGCAATTTATTTTATCAACCATAATTGGAAACTTAAAAATAGCAGTTACATTAAACATTTAAATCTGTTTTGAAAATATTAGAATAAATTGACCCTTGCTTTTTAAATTTCCATACAAAAACACAACATTAAGCAACATAAAAACGCCAATAATACAGAATAAAATTTTCTATTAGAAATATAATAAAAAGTAATTACGGATCCTTATCCAAAGCTGTTATAGGGTGGCGCCACTGCTATTAGGTAAGAAAATAAACAGTCTATGATAAACAAAATTTGCTTGAACAGCTCGGGGTACTAATAGCAGTGGTGTCTCCTTATAGAAACAATTTTCTGAAATCCGCATTTACAGTCGAATAAAATTCGTGTTTATTGTTTTATGTACATAATACATCTGGCCCACTTGTGATCAAATCAAGAACCACTTACTAAGAATCAATATAATTATTAAAATATTAATTTTCCCAGTGGCACTCCAACTAGGAAGTTGGTTACTCTACTTGGCTACTGTCGAGATTACTACAACCAGGCATGGAACCTCGGTTTCCCACATCATAGCCTGTTAATTTAATGCTCACTTATACAACACAGTGGAGCAAGAACTGCTTGCCAGTTAGGACCACAGCACATTGGTAAATCTATGCTAGAATAGACGACTAAATTGAATATATTCTCGTCAAGCAGAATCTGTCCCGCTGCATTGTATAAACCAGGACATATGCTTTAAGCCACACTGTTAGTTTATTTAAATGTAATTTACAATAATTTAAAAATATTTCCAGTTGTAAGTGGGTCCCTAAAAGTAGTGCAAATTTGGTTTCTTAATCTTTAATAAGGCACGGATACAAAGTTGTTCAGCAGGCTATCTATTTTGATACAGGAAACCCAAGATGTTTACGTATGACCTAACATGTCACCTACGAATAAAAACTGTGAGCAGAGTTCAATTTTAACTTAATTAATCAACCCTTAGTGCTCGTTTATATAATTTGGTAGAATTAAAAACATTGCCACTGTTTTATAATCTTTTCGCCGAGTGATCGACAAGATTATTAAAACAGACTAATTCCCTGTAAATTCACACCCTTATCACCCTTGTCAGGCGTCTCTAACGCTACTTACTAGGCCTAAAAATCTGTCTTTTAAATTTATATAGAATCTCATTTTGTCAATCGATGTACCAAAAGCAAGTCAATTTCGAAAGACTGAAGAGTTAACTTTGAAAGTTCACAGATGGACTTGATTACTTCCCTGTCACAATAGTATCAATATGAATTGTTAGCAATGTTAATGTAAATATTTGTGTGAATAAAAAATATTTCAAACTACCCTCTAGTACCTTTTACATGTTGAAAATCCCTACTATATCAGTTTGAAAAGTAAACTTATTTGTGATTCCAAGTTATTTTCTAGCCCATGACAAAGTCGGAAAAATATAATTTCATAATGTAACTAAAACCATGTGACATCACAAAAGTATGTATATCTAACTTACCATCGATTGAAAATACAGATTTCTGACTTACCAGCCAAAATATACAAGCAACTATAGCTGTATTCTTTTCACCTATTTTATTTCCATCTCAGTTACACAACTGAGACGAAGTGAGCTGAGCCGAGCAGGTATTAACTGAGTCAAAGTGAGAAAAATATAAGGTGAAAAGAACAACAAAAGTACACTACCAACCATGATACAAAAATTATTTACCAACCAAATTATATTCGAAACGTCGACAACGTAACCATTGTTTTATTTTGAGAGTCCGCTATCCCAATATCCCGCTTTTCCAATCATATTTCATCGGACGAGAATCGCTTTTCTACCAAATTATATTTACCAATGTTTACTATCAACATAACCTCAACATAACATAAACGTGACAATGTTTACTATAACCATAACCTTCACAAAAACAAATGAGGCGTTAACCTTTTTAAACCGACCAATCCGGGCTATTTCCCAATTTAGCTCAGTTCGTACTCAGTTGTAACACTTCGAAAAAGCAAGATCAGTTAGGTTGAGGTGGGAGGTGATTTACTCAGTTAAAACTCAGTTCGGCACGGCACAGCACATCTGTTGAAACGCTAAAAAGAACACCCATTTAACTGAGTACCTGAGTATCTCAGTACAATCTCACTTAAAATAGGTGAAAAGAATACAACTTATATAAAAATTTTCTGAGGGTTTGTAACATTAAAATTACTATTAACATAATTATGACCACCTACTATCTGCATTCAACTTCGGTACTTGGAAAGTTTCCATCCCAACGTAATATTCTAAATTAACACTATTGTAGCAAAGCAGTTAGGGTTGCGTTATTTTATGTGGATATTTATAAATAATGAAATCCAATTTCCCTCATCTGTGTACCACTTTTGCGTCAAACGAACAGGAAGGAAAGGCTAAGTAGAAAACTGAAAACTATGTTTTCTAGACAAAAACTGGGGTTCTAGAAAACAGCTGCATCTCAGAAACTATAAGTGCTATAAAAGCTTTTCAAACACAATTTCATTAAACTATTTTTACACATAAGAATAATAAGAAATGGTCAAAACCTTGTGATTTTTGACACATTTCTCGACAAATTTGCCCTTAATAATAATTGGCATTTGTTTGATGAAAAAAAAAAAGAAAAGAATATTTTCAAGAAGCGATGTATTCCCCTTTTTGTATTCTATAAATAAGGAACCAGAACGTGATATCTGTATTTTCTTTAGTTATAATTGCTTTCAACATTGAAAATGTAGTTTAGTAGTTTAGTGGTAGTAGATTGGCGGCGATTTGTGAGATTATTCTAAACCAACCACTAAAACTAAACCACTTCAGAAATTCCAGCATGAGTCTATTCTAACAGTAAGGTATGTCATTCGGTGGCCCAATTCTGCACTTGTTTCGTTTTCCATGAAAAGTACTGACAGTGCATTATAATATTCGACTGGCGAAATATCCAATAAGGAAAATTTTACCCCATCAAGTAACAAATTTGTAATTTTTTTAATTCAAGAAACCATTTATCCAAATCATAAGAAAATTGAAATTAGGAAAATGAATGTAATGGAATGTAAAATGATGATATCTATTCAAAATAAAAATGTATAAATGTCTGACAAATTCGGAAAATATTTTTAATTATTGTAACTTCCCATTTAAATGTATGATTTTACATACTTAAAAATGCCATGAAAATATTCACCAAGTGGACCAAGCTATATGTCAATATAACGTTTAAACAAAATGAAGCATTGCATTATTATCACAACTCATGTGTGCTTACACTGTGACTGTTAAAAATAGTAGCGGTAACCAAACCAAGATGAGAAAATTGAACTGTCGAACAACTGCAATGATATTGCAATACCTCAAGTAATCATATAAAAGTGAATGATTCTCAAAATGAATTAGTAAATGTAATTACCTGAGGGTAGGGAGGTAGTTGTAGCAGGAGAACCTATATTTCCAAGAGAGGAGCTGCCAAAAGGAGCAGAAGGTGGTGCGTGCAGTGTCGGAAATAGACCAGAACCTACCCCTTGGGCTACACCTACCCACACCAACCGTAAGTTAGTAAACAACAATCACACAACGTCGATCAACGATCAAAACAATCAAGTAACTTCTCGAGTTGGTTTTAAAACAAAAGTTTCATTTGTTGAATAATTTAACTATAAGATAGTTCTGATCGCTGATCAGCGACAATCTTGTTTTATTTACAAAATAAAGCCAATGGCACAAAAAAGCCCCATTTTAATTCTTAATTTAATGCCAAATTATTCAAAATTCAATTTATTTTTTACACACAAGAAGCAGTTTTCAAAATACTTTGCAATAATTATTAGCACCAAGAATTAATTAAAACTTTATGTACAATCGTAAAATTATGGTTTATGAACATTAGAAATATAGATAAGTTACGTACCTCCAAGAGAGCCACCATTAACGGAAGTGTTTACGGTTCCTCCATATAAACTTTGAGGTGTATTCGAGTATAAGGAAGCACCTGCCGGCGTTTGTCGGTTGGTCTGAGGTTGTACCAAGACGGGAGCTGGACTGACAAGTCGCATAGGTGTACCGTTACGCATTGCTGCTCCTTGTGCCATGAGAATTGGTGTATTTTGATCATAATATGGAAGTATGTATCCGCCTTGTACTTGTTGCTGTGAAAACAAAACAAAGTTATTCGATTTGTAAAATTTTAATTATTATATTTATTACCTGAACTTGTTGTTGAGCTTCAGTGCCGTTTGGTGTAAGTGGTCGTCTGGCTCCATTGCTGGCATTCTGTTGAATAAGGTTTGCTGGAGCGGGATAGACCCAAGGACCGACGCCGTAATATTGAGGAACTCCGGCGGTTATTAAGTAGGGTTCTTGTTGAGGATTTAAAACGTAGGGCGCTTGAGGGAAAGCAGCTTGCTGTTGTTGTGCAAGATACTGTTGTTGCTGTTGCAAAAGTTGAAGTTGTGCAGCACTTGGATTTGCCGCGGCAGCAGCTTGTGTTTGTTGTGAACGGAATAATTGCTATAAAAACCAATTTTATGTTAGAAAATTGCGTGCTTATTACATTTTAAATATGTGGGTGAATCATTTAGGTGCTTTGAAAGTTATTATTGGCAAATCTGTTTTTTATGAATTCATTTTTGGAAATTAACATAATTTTTCAATATATATTTTAGAAGTAAGTTTTTCTCTCCATTTCAACAATAAAATCTTCTAAACAATATTGCCGAGTTTTGATTCTAAGGCAAGTATCGTTCTTGACGAGAAAAGTCTTTTCATCAACATAACAAAACCTTTTTTAAAATTATGTTGCAGATTTTACACAATGGTTAGTTTATTTTGAGATAAGAATTAAAATTAATGAGGGATCGTTTCAAAACTTCTACATCAATTACAATTTATTGTCTTGATTTGGACGATTTAAAATATTTAGATAAATCCATTACAAATTGCTGGTTACTTTTTAAAACTAATTTCATTTAAAAAAATAACGGTAGTTTTTTTTCGATTTTAAGTATAAGAAAATTATTGTTCGTGAAAAGATCTAGGTTCATTAGACTGGTATCGAGTCTCTTCATTACAGGCATGATAGTCAAGAATGCGGTGCGTTATTACATTTGCAATCTATTGTACTTACGACGACCATACGTATTTATTTAAAAGAGAATTTAAAGTCATGCCTAGTTTCCATTTAATTAGCACGTAAGTACAAATTTGAACTATACATTTCTTTCCCAACTAAAAAGTTGTCGCCATATACAACGTTAATTTACAAACCCGGCAAGAGTTAAAAAAACAATTCAATACAAAATTTATAACTCAAAGAGAGAAACAAAAACTACAAGAGCTTTACTCCGAGCATTTGAGTTCATCCTTAATATAGAAAATTGAAACTCCGTTGATTTAAAAGCACTCTTTCATAGAAAACACAAAAACGACTATGTCGATCCATTCCATATAGCATATTAAATAAAAAAAATGTGTAATAGTTATTTTGTAAGTAATAATTAGATCATACAATTTTAAAATTATAACATGAATTACAGGAATGCATAAATGTCTACTATTTGGAAGACCGTATTTTGGTTCTAAACATCTTACAATTTCTACTTTAAATATGTGGTTTCTTCGTCGGCATTTGAAAAAGAATCGCATGCGGCGCTTTGGGTTTAAGTAAAAATGCGATCGCATGGAAAGGAGCGCTTTTTTTATATCAACGTGGTTCCAACCAAATGGGATACACATCATATCGATCATGTTATGTGTGTTTTATCACATACTACATGGGGTATGAATACATAGGGGTGGTAGCATTTTTAGACAAATGTAGTCCCCCATCCCTGGAGGTAATCCGTAATTCTTCGTCGTAATAGGCAAGAACAAAAAGCTTCTAAATTTGGGAGTTCAAGTAGAAATCTAGTTGAACGTTTTAACCGCAATACAAATAAAATCATCAATTAACATGAGGACAAAGCTTTTGAAAAGCTAATATCATCCTATCCTATGTCAATAATGTTTACCTCTACAATACCAAAGCACAGACTGTTGGAAACACACTTGACAAGCTAGGAAAGTGTAATATAAACAAGAATTTTCAGCACGATTGATTTTCAAGGATAGAGAATTCATCTTTCCACTATGCGGTCACCGCCCTGTCGTCTCAAAATCTTCCAAGCGTACCATATACGATTACTTACGTAAAGGTTGCAGAAGACGAATGTCGAAAAGAATTTGTTTAATGAAAATATTAAAAGCTCTCGACTACACCGGCGGCACTGATGACTCCGATTATCTTGGAGCGAAATAAAATTACAATTATAACACTCATTGAAATGATATCCAAGATAGTAAAACTACGCGTGAAGGTTTATCGATAAAATTCTTGGCCGGGTAATACAATCTCGTTCGACCAAATTATAATTATAATATATGGACGTAATAAACATGAAATCATCATTAACATTTTAATAATTGTTACCATATTTTTCTAATTGATGAATAATTTATTTGCATGCAGCAGTGTTTTTGGCTATAAAAAATTGTTGGAATACATGCACGAAATAACGGTATTCAAACTTGTAGAAGCCAACGACTTGATATGGCAATTATACAATATTTTAAGTAGCGGTAGTTTTTTAATAACCCATTAAACATTTAATAAGACAGCAAATTACTTAAATGTAGTTTTCTCAACTTTGAAAAATCATGATCAACGATCACAATTAGACAAAATAAGATGTGACATTAGTTAATAGGAATAGTAATTATAAATTATTACTCAACCAATGTCTCTGAACGATACAAGGTTGAAACTGGTTTTCGCAGTTTAGCTCAAAAAACTTGGTTCAATGGGTCATTCGTTTTTCGATGATGATTCAACAGACAGCCATTTAAACTAAATATGATTAGTTATCAATACAAAACCGTGTCAGTTTTTAATTTGACCAAAAAATCGCTGCTCGTTTCGTAGAAAATCAAATAATCCATTACACCGAACTTTCCAAGTCATCTAAACAAACATAATTAATAAAAACCACTTCTAGATGTTGAGCGAGGCTAGGAAAAACATCCAAATTAGAAAAAATGAAGAAAAAAAAATCAAAAAATTTCTGACTATACTAGCTTTCTTGTATTATACATTTCCTTTTTGAAAACCTACAATTAATAGCATTAATAAATTTAAAAAAAAATTAATGTCCAAAAAATACAAGCAAATTTTACTCGAAGATGGATCGTGTGGATATTAAAAGCATTAAAGCAACGTTTACGTATTTTGTTTAGTATAACAAATTTTTTTACAAACTGACAAATCTAAGCTCTCTCATCATTCTTGTGTCTACGTGATTCGCTTTGTTGTCAGATGTAATTCGCCTCTTTGGAAGAATCATCAAACGAAATTATAGTCTTGGCCAATCAATTCTTGACTAGATAATTTAAGTTAATTTCGTTGAGCGAATAATTGGAATAACAATAATTTTAAATCTTAACTCTCGATCGAGAGCAAATCGATTATCTGATCAAGCAAATCGATTAGGAACGCGATTATTTTTTAGCATTTCAAGATGCTTGTTGACAAAGCTACTTTGGCCAGCGAAGAAAGCTTTGTTGTGGAAAACTAAATAAGAAATAACCCTACCACCTGGTTGATGGATGAACTCTCGTGAACTTCACAAAGAATAAGCATGATTAAGTAAAGAAAGGAGTAACGACCCGACTCCGTTAGTCGATCGTGCGGTGCCCCACTTAAGTATTTCCTTCTTGGAGAGGACCTAACTGATAGAAGTTTCTTTGGAAAAAAAATTACTGATATGACCTAACATCGTATCACGTCGTTCGTAATGAAATCAAACAATACATTACAAAGATTCATTTTGGTTTAAAAAATAAACGAACCAATACGTTATAGGACAGGATAATATGAGATAATGAGGTACGCAGGATACGTTTGCAAAATTCATCGGGCTTACTTATTCGATTTGGGAAAACGATACGTCAGCAATTTACAACTGCTAAAGCTTCCGATGAAAATTTGATGAAACAAGCTCTTTGCATTAAGATACCTTAATAAAATATTTCTAACAATTTAATGGTTTTCGTTTCTTCTAAATAATGAAAAAAAGAGTTTGGTTCCGCCAGTAAACACAGCATCTCGTCAATTTTTTATCTCCGGTGACACACATCTTGGCGAACAGTTATATTTTATTAGTTTCTGATGACGATGACGTCTCGAAAGAAACAATGTTTGCAATGTAAAAACACGGGTACACTAGAGTAAAGTAAATCATGTGAATTAAGTTTAAAAAACATCTTCCTTCGAGCACGCGACGAGGTCAAAGCACTTAAAAGCTTTTTTACAAGTTCAATATTAACATTTCCATATTAATTTACGTTATTGACTTCAAAATTTTGCCCCAACGACGGCATTATTGGTCATTTTCCAGCAAGCAACGAAGTGAATGCAACGACAAACAATGATTTAAACTTTTGTAAGATTCTTAAGTACAGAGAAAATGTTAGCACTTTAAAAAGTACAAGAGAAACATGTTTCTTTGATCCTTTTACAAGTAGTTACGTACCTTTCAACAACAGTTGCATTCGTTTTACTATTCAAACACACGGATGGAAAAATAACAACTCAGGAATTTTCTCTCATCTAGGATGTTTCGCATTCTATTCGTGTTCGCAACCGAGATAACTTAATGGTAATAAGTGAAAACACAAACAATGATATTATGATTTGGGAATTACAAAATCTATAATTGTCTCAACTTCGAATTTTTTTTTATTATGTTCTACATATAAATAAATTATCGCATTTTGAATGGATAGCCTAACATTTTCTTCATTAATCATAAACAGATTAACCGTTCGAAAGGTAATTCTAAATGAGTTATCATTTAATTCCACCTAAATAGAACAAAACAATTCGAACCAACTAAAAGTTAAAGGGCCAATTTTACTGGCATTTAATAATATAAATATATATTCCAAATTATTAATTGAATGACTAACTTTTACGAATTACATAAATTCAGGTTTTTCAACAATTCCAGAACATTTAAAAGGTACATTAACCTCGCTATTACATCTGTCTTAAACGTATCCTATATCCTTCCGGTGTTAAATTTACCGGTGGTTAATGAATGCAGTTTCCATTTAAAAAAAAATGGCAAAATATTAAAAATTGTCGAGATATTCACACGCAACCATGTTCTCAAAAGAAGTTCATGGTAAATACACCATTGTTCTCAACGAAAGATGTGTCAATATTTGTCTAGTTAACAGAAATCGACAACAACCGACTTAATTTTCAAGTTTTAAAAGAATGGGGCATTATTTAATCTTGGTCGCAAGAAATTGCTCGTAAATACATATCTGACCTCACAATCACAATCCATCCTAAATTAAGTTGATTATTCATCCCCACGTTTTGGTTTTGCGCTACAGAGGCATTTGAATTTTAGGCTATTGTCGAAACGTAACAAGAACGAGAAGTCAACATTTTTTATTAATATTTTGAGAGGTCGATACGCAATTAATTATGATAGAAAGTATATTTTATTTACATGTGCATATATAATATTAAGATTAACGGTTCTACTTTTAAAATTTAATAATTTCATGCAAAACTTGAAACAACTTTTAATAAAAAGACAAATACCGCAGAATAAAACTTAATAACAAGCAAATATTCGCTACAGGTTCGTTGGCAATATAAAAATGACAAAAATTCTCACGACAGTTAAATCGAGATTTCTCATGAATATTGCGAGATCATAAACCAACGAAACGCACCAACAGAATAAAGCAGAAGTCATTGGCAGAAGTTCACATTCAACGCGAAATAAATAATTTTCTTTCGTATTTAAAAAAAGCTGTGCTGTACAGAAATTAATAAAATATTCCTGAAATGTCAAAAAATTAAATGAAATTTTAACACGGTCGAATACGAACAAATCAACCAAAAGAAATTTAATAAAATTGCCGAGAATCGATAACTTGTGAATATTTATTATTTTCAAATCTCTTTTCGATGTGAAATAACATTTAAGAGTAAAATTAATTCGTAATCGATAACGGTCTAAATGTATTTGCACACGTTTTCCAAATTTTAAAAACGGTACTTAAATCACGACACGAGTGATAAAATTTAAATAAAATTTTATTCAACCCTACAAATCAGTATCATTCGTTATCGCGAAGTTATTCAAATACCATAATTTGCATCTACATCCACTTCTTTTTTTTATAAATTCAAATAAAATGCAAACAATGTACTAACAGAAAAGAGAGAAAGCTTAAATCTGTTTCAGATTCGGAAAGACAGACAGTGTGAGAAAGTAAATTAACAACATTTGTGTTGTTACCGTTACAAAATCGATACAAAACAGAATTATGAATTAAACCATAATAGAACCTTTTCAGTTATTTAGAACATTTCAAAATACACGAATATTCAATATTCGAAAAATAAATAACCCATAATAATCTTGTGCAATTTTAAAATTACGTTCGTTGTCTCAATATTGAGAAATTTATTCCATATAGAAAGATCGTAAATCCCCTAATCTTCTTAAAGCTTACTGTTCGTTAAATTAAGTATGAAGGTACTCTTCAAACACAACACAAAATAGAGAAAAAGTCTTTGCATATTTAACCATAGTTAATGGTGTGAACACTAAAATGATAATAAACAAAAACAGAGGAACTCCCGATATTCCAGGCAAAGATAAAATCTGATGTAGCTTGCCCGGAAAAACATTATTTTATTATTATCACAGTATTTTTTCGTTTGATTTCAGTTTTAATAATAATGTAACTTACAAGAACAAAATGCGCAAAATATCTTGAGCACTTTAAGATGATAAACAAACAAAATAGTAACCATATCCGAGTTTCAAAACTCAAATTTTATTCCAATCTTCTGCCTATTGCATACGTATTTTTATTTAATTTTGTATGATGCTTAATTTTGAAAATTTTGATGAAAATTGAGAATAAAATGTGGAAAATGATATTCTAGTTTGAAGGTCGACGAAAATTTTCGAATTTCAAAAATTCTTCTTAGCGCTAGTTTTTTAATAAAAATTAAAATCAAAGTTAGTAATTAGAAAAATTAATATATTATTTAAATATTTAAAATTGTAAGAAATAGGATGCAACCTACTAGTAACCAAACAACTCTTAAATTGAACAAACATCAACATTACGTAGAGCGAGAAGAATCTTTTTCCCATAGTTGTACAACTCATAGATTGAAGAAACGTCACCCCCTGGACCTGACTGGTAAGAGTTTTAAGAACTAACTAGCAATACAAGACGATGTTTCTAAAGCAGAAGTTCGTGTCCCCAAAATTAGATTTTCTCTCCATTCTGATCGAGCTTCCATACAAATCCATATATTAAAAAAAAATTTAACCCCCCCCCCCCCGCCATATCATTCTCGTCAATTCTTAGATGCTTTTGTATGGCAAACAAATTATTTTCAATTTGAGCTCTCAGAAGAGTCCCAGATATCAATTAAACATTTTATAGTATATTAACATTTGAACTTCAGAAATTGATGTGACCCAAAATTGACGCAATATCCGTTAGGGTATACAAAGGTAGAAACTTATAATGCACGTCCTAGTTTATGAACTACTTATTGTCATTCTAGCATATAGTATGAATTTGAAATTTGAGCGACTACTGCAATACATATATAAATAATAGAGTAGATGTTTTCAGTCATTTATCATGCCATAATATAATAACGCTTCAAGGTACCGACTGCGTACGAACAATTTTTTCCAATTTTGAAAATAGATACATAAAAATGTAAAGCACTTGCTGTAGCTTACAATACCAAGATAACATAAACGACCCATTCTTATGCATGCATTTTATGTTTC
Source organism: Cantharis rufa (assembly GCA_947369205.1). Classification (NCBI taxonomy): domain Eukaryota; kingdom Metazoa; phylum Arthropoda; class Insecta; order Coleoptera; family Cantharidae; genus Cantharis; species Cantharis rufa. The sequence continues at coordinate 24,865,913 of OX376303.1, forward strand.
GCCGTAATGGTTTTGTATTATTTTTTGTATTGGTTGTTATTCAATTGAAATTTTTGAAATGCCTTAATATTTAAAAAGATTTACCTCACCCACATATTTATCGTCTCTTAATTCATCCCATGCAGAATTACTTACCTAAAACAAAATAAAGTCAATTAGTTGATTGCAAAATAAAATGATACTAAACTAAAATCTTCAATATAGCCGAGAGAATAAATTTCATTATTTCAATATTAAATCAATAATTTAAAAACAAATAGCATTGAAATCTAATTTAATTTGCAATATATTTAAATGAACTTGCATTAGAATAATCTATGCATGTGTATTGTTAAATGATGCATTTCGATGAAACACAATCATGATGAAATGCTTACTTAATTCAACGCCTACAGGAAAAAAAAACAAGTAGCAGAGGGGATTTGGTGAAATCTACTTTTAATTTAACATCAAGATTTGAAAATATTTATTTCGATTCTCTTGACCAACTGCAAGTTCTCGTGTCCCAACCAACCCCGCTTTACTAAGCAACGACAGCGTGCAACAAAGAGCTTCCTTAGCAACAAATGATTTGAAAATAACGTAAACGTAATTTTCCCGCAGCAATACTAAATTTTACATACAACCAATGAAAAAAAAATGCAACAGGTAGGTATGTAAGTAATCATCTACATTGCGTAACCAAACAAAACATTCCACGCCCACTGGAAGTTACATGTTAAAAGCAGTTTTTAATTTATGTACCTCAACGTACTAAAAACTGGTATTTCAATATCATTATCACTACTATAAGTAATACATTTTAATATAGTACTTTATATCAATTATGAAACAAGGAACTTGGGTGATCCATCTACTATTATTGTGCTACTAAAAAGGAGCGACTTCCATATACGCTAGGATTGGTAGGTAGGTGAAAAATTTGCAATTTTAGATAAGGAATTTGTTCCATAAGTATGTCAGTGTGTTCTCAAGTTAATAAAACTAAATGTAGGCTAACTAACTACGTGTTGTGCGAAAAATGTGATAATAATATGAATAATTACATCGTGTGATTCTTAGTTTTTTGCACTATCGAGAGTAACCAATTTTTTTATTTTTCAAGTGAAAAAAATGGTAGCGAAAGTGTCCCTTTTACTCCCAAGGAACCCGAGTAAAAATAAACATGCCTATGCTACGACAACATACAACTGTCCAATCAAAGTAAATGTTGAAATTTCAACTTTTTGACTTTTTTAAAATGGAAAGCTGACCCAGGATTATGTTCGTTGAATGTATGTATGATGTCCATTCCATCTTACTCCCAATGATGAAAATGAATACAATTCAAAAATTCAATAGTTCCAAGCAAAAGAATAATCTTACATTGGTTTCGAGAGAATTAGTGTGAATGACTCCTCGGTGTATGGAAGTTGTTGAAGCGAAGAGTATATAAGAATACGAAGTGTGAGAGGTAGCGAGAATAAATTAGGAAAGTTGGCGAAGTAGTATGCTTAACAAAGACACTAGGTTCAGATAGTGACGATTCGTGTAGTCGAGATCATTATTATAAACTTAACACTCCGGATTAAAAGCTGTACTTTAGTTACTTACTTCTTATAAATAATCTATTACAAAATATGGATACAATCAAAACCACTCATTTCACAAACGTTATCTTCCCAACTTGCTTTATTTCCTCAATATCAAAACTACAAAGAAATAATAAATTAGTAGAATGTGTACTCCTAGCAATCCATTAGCAGATAATAAATTTTCACAAGTTAGTATCGAAAATTTGATTGCTTTGCAACCAATGCATAGCGAGTTTCTCACCCCAATCGATACAGTCTAACAATTATATTGTTAGGCTGATCAAAATTCTTCGTTAAAAACGATCGAATATCCTATTTTTTTTGTCAAGTATGAATAGACGTGCATTTTCCTTTGTTCTAAATGTAAATGTCAAACTAACGCGATTAGATAGACAAAGCCAAAAAAAAAGACCGAACTAATAAACATTAACGTACTTGATCCGTTTCATAAATTTACCACATACGGATTCACTTGAGTGCTTCAATAAACTAAATAACACAATAAAACTGCCAATATTCGTCCACTTGATATATCAATATGAGTTTGCAACATACTGCCAATTAACGAAGTCCTATTTATAATTTCAATTATTTGATAAACTGACTAGATAACACGCTATGCTGCTACCAGGTTATTGATCAGGAATAAATTACATTACGATAAATTAATCACCCAACTTTTATGTCATCATCTTTATCAATTTCAAAAATTAAACCAAAACGCCATAATTAGATCCCATTAAACTAATTAGCATTTCATTTTTGTTCGTAAATTCTGTGTGTATACACAAAGAAATTAAAATGTTATTCTTGAAGTAAATCTCGTTGACATTGAAAATAACATGAAAATATGTATCAACGTGGGACAAATGAGGAACTACTAATATTTATATAAAACAATTGCAATTTATATGCGTGGTAACATCAAGTCAACATTTTTAAAGAACATAGCTGTCATAATATTCAAAAATCGATAACTCCAACAGACTGTCGCTAAAACGTAGAAAATAAGCTGCAAGGATAATTACGATTCTAATGGCTTTTGGACAGTCGTTAATGCGTTTATTTTCCACTGCCGATGCTGTCGAGATTTGGAATTTCGACCAGCATTGGCTTTACGCTCCGAACTGAAAAATTACGACTACAACATATTATCGTATCACGTGAGACCAGCTTTGAATTTCTAAACTCCAAAAAAAGAGAGAAAAAAATGAAAAGAAAACTGGCAGTGTTAAGATAAATTGAAAAACTGAAAAACATTAAAAATTGATTTATGGTCATGTTGAAGCGCTCAACATAAATATATCACCTCCATGACAACCAGACTCATAACGAATTATCGTCAAGGAACAGAGGTCGATTCCTTATAAACTAAAATATTATAGTCCTCGCTACCCTAACACTCACAGCTAACACACACGCAACCCTCTCACTTATTTAACAGTGCCAGTAAAATTAACAAAGTAACAATAAACACGAAAATAAAATAAGTTTACAGAGTTTCGCCTAGCGAGTGAACGTTCTTATAAGTTAATCAATCCATATCTACACATTTAAATTAAATTACAACGCTAAAAACATGATTATTAAATGAATAATATAATAACTAATAAAAAATAACACAATATTTTAATTACACGCTGCACGAAAAATAATAAATATTAATTATGGCGTATAATAATATATTATAATTTATGTTATTTTAATTCGATGATTTTTCAATAAGAGATCGAAGAAACTTTCAATAATATATCCGTGCAAGATAATTTATTTTCGGTTCATCAAATATAATAATAAATGTAAATAGTATAATGGTAGAAAAATGTAGATTCTAATGCGATGATAAAAGTTAGAAAAATGTAAAAATACCGATTATTGGATTCGACATGAAAAGTATTATTCGATTACTATCGTAATCATAATTTTCAAAATGCAAAAATTAAAAAGGCGCAGGGGTGTTTTAATTGAATCAAGCTTTGTGCATCGTTCGATCAGATTGAAATATTAGGGAAATATAACACTGCTGTTAGTTTTCCAAGTGCAGATAGCTTGGAAAAAGATTTCCCGATGTATAGGTAGCGAATTGATCGACGTACTACTGCGTTGGCTTTTATACAATCTCCGATTTAACTTTTACGATGAACATAAAATGAACGATGTATCAGCAAATTATTTCTAAATTTATCATGTGCATAATATAATTTATAATATATTGTTAAAGAAGTTTTATGGTGATAATTGACTGTAAAATCCACGTGGAACAGACCGTTTCCAATTTATTTTTTAAGCGGGGTTCAGAAACGATTGTCGATATCATGTATTGCTTATTATTTCATTTTAAACACAAGGTAAAATTTTTACTCATTTGTTTTGATGTAAATATTAGTTTATTAATTTCACTTTGACTGTAACCTTTCCAAATTGGCAGCCACGCCAGATAGGAAATGCCATCTTATATATCGACATTGTAAAAGCCATTTCAATCTTTTTCATTAATGGGGATTATTCTTGCGAATTTCATTGAAAACTGTGTCGGATTACCATCTCCCAGCACCACACAAAACGCATAGATTATTATGTCGAATTTTCACCGTTCGGTAGTGCTCTTAGCAATATTAATTCAGGTGTTACAGAAAACCAGAAAATAATGAATATCTGCGAACATTTTTACCAATATTAGGTTGTTTTGTGTTTCAGGAAAATAATCTATTTTACTTGTTTCTCTTTTTCCCTCCGACAACAATTTTAAATTCATTGTGATTGATTTTCAAAATCTCTTAATCGATATTACTCATCTAAATTTTTGACATTTCAAGTAATCATTTATGATTAGTAAAATTCTCCAATAACAAATAGAGAAAAAATTAATCTCTCCCTTAAGAGGTAATCTAGATATACCATAGGTACTACTAGGTCCACATTTTTTAGATACTTTTTACTTTTCTTGTTCCTAGTCGACTTATTATGACCTATAACATTTTCGAAGGAAAATTTACTTTTTCTTTTAGTTAGTATTTGATATCCTTATCCTGTCTCGAACATCAACTTATTTGTAGTACTAGAGATTACCGTTGGGTAATTGAAACTGGCATTGCCACCTAAATTTTCATTCAATTCAATTGTTATTTAAAAAAACAAAATCATAATGGAACAACCCAACCCTAAAAACGATCAATATTTATTGCTTTTTAAATAATTAGTACTATATCAAGCCGTACGAAATTTTCTCCCCGAAAATATATACATAGGGCATCGCAGAGCATGTAAACAAAGATATTTTAACTATTTCTAAATTAATGCAGATATCGATGCAAAATAGTGTACGGATTTGGAAAGGATCATTAAAAATAAAACAGCATGATAATATTACTAGCTATTAGCGGTAATATTAAATAAACATTACGAATAAAACCGTAGGTAACAATGAAGGAGCAAATATCGGAACTATGAATTTCAAAAGTTGTAAACAAAAGAACACACTATCTGTTTTCCAATAATCATTGTTAAACCTCCATTTCACAGACATGACACTAATGGACTGCGCGAATAGTACGAGATACGCAAAACATTTATAACAAAAGTTCCGAATCAAAACTATAGGAAAATCACTCCGAATGTACTGCACGTTGCCTATCTGTTATCAATAATAATCTGTCTACAAATTCAATAGAATACTATGCAACCTAGGTTTAAATAGCAATTTGGTTTCTTTCATGTTACATCCAAAATTAAAAGACAGCCTTTGGTCTTGCTTGAAATGGAAAGAAAACTAGACAATCGAGAAGTCAACAGCCGAAGAGTGGGCAGTAGAAATTTTATACGGACCAACTGAATCTACATAACATTATGATTTTTAAAGCCGCTCCTCGAGACTGTTTCCTGCTTAGTTAGCTTACTTGAAAAATATATTAAAATTAAAATAACAATATAATGAAAAATATATGCAGTGTAGCAATTAAAGCTCAATACGAGTCAAATCAATCAACACAATAAATAAATAATATCGTAGTTATTCGATTTAAAAAATAGCTATCGCGTTGATTAAAGTCGACTTCATTTTGCACGAAGTTTTCAGGCTCGCTGAAATAAACTCAATTTAGCATGCCAATGCAATTCAAAATAATATTTCTGAATTTTCTTTTCATCATAGTGTCTCGATAAATTGTAGATACTATAGAAGGTGAAACACGCAAAAGAAAAAAAAGTAGCGCAATTTTAAGTCTCGTGGAACTCGACTTCAATATTTTTATGTTTGTTATCGGAGTCTACCTAAAGGTACGGCAGATAGGTGCGGCGATATGATAACGGCACGCCTTTGCACCACCGAACACGCTAATGGACGCGCAAACATCGTCCTTTACTTCATCCTTCAAAATTATTGTTCATAATCTAAAAACCAAGTACGCTAAAGGCTTGCAAGCACGGAATTTCGTCACTACTAGTAGGTAAACGCTTAAACGGCATTAAATTCGGATCTATCAACTTCATTAATTAGTTAGAAGCTAACGACGAATAATTAATTCTCGTGTCTTTGATCTCAGTTGCACATATAATTTGGAATCATTAAATCGACATTAAGGCGGAAAATTCAATCCTCTGACGTTTGCTTGCTTGGAGTTACTTTTGGAAAGACTCACATTCAAATTTGAATAAATCCTAACTGACCCTTTCACTTAAAATTAAACGAAGCGTTTCTACACACGAAGGTAGTAAATGTGTTAAGCATGGATGCTTCTTACTTCATTGTTTATAGAAACGTTTCATTAGGATCAGGTAAGATTAAATAAATTAATTATAATTAACTTTCTTACAAAGTTACTTAATCTCATTAAATAATGCCCCATCCATATTTGGTGGGTGGCTGCTTGCTGGATTCTATTTGTGTAAACTGGAAGAAGTTCTAATGTAAAACCAAGTTTTTCCTTTCTGGTTTAGGATCTCGTCTGATACACGAGTACAACGAGTATGCGGTACGCTTTATTTTGAATTTGGAGAAGCAATTTTCCTGAACAAGAGAAACTTCATGTGTCAAGTGCAAAATTAGACAAACACACAACCACCATAAAATACATACATATAAGCACAAGAATCAACATCGATGTCGAACGAAACAATCGCAAAGGATTTTCTATTTAATATATTAAGCCATTATAATAATAATAATAATAATAATAATTGAATTTCGCTATCGAATGTGGTTTTGATAAATGAAATAATCATGTAATCAATGGTTTCTGTGCTAATATAGTGGAAAAACAATATATTTTTTTTATTAAAATAAATTAATTATAATAATTATCTAATCGTAATCCTTTTTTTTTTCATTGAAAAAAATTAATTATACGAACGGAAAGTATATAAAAGAAAATAAGAGATTATAGGAAAAACAAAAATTCAAGAAATAATTAGTTATTTCAAAATGTATTTTCAATGAAAGAATAAAGTTGTTGAGAAACAGTAATTTAAAATTCTCGAGAAAACTAAAAACAATTACTTTTTAAACTTGTTTCACAAAATGAAAGACGCAATTAAAAATACAACAAAAATTTGTCTTTCCAAGAGAAATTTATACTTCAATATACAGCAAACATATAAATAAATCATTAGAAAGATCACAATCAAATCTAATAAAGCTAAGGGGTATGCCACGTTAATTATTATCTAATGAGAAATAAGATTAATACTTTCATGTGAAATACGTAAAATCAAATAAAACGATCGTCGATAATGGAAGTAAAACATTTCTAATTACTTTTTTTACGAGTAAAAAAAGCACCGTTAATAAAAATCAATGAACTAAAACACCTTTCTTTATTGGCAAATTAAACTTAGTTTAAGCTTCAAAGCTGTGAGCTATTTCCGTATTTCTATTTGGCAAATCTATGCAGGTGTTTAATTTGCCAATCGCTCCGTCTACATTGGCGCCTTCATAAAGCTTCATTCAATGTCTAGAAAATTGATGAAAGAACAAACAAGGGTAAGTGTTAATAATAATAAATTACCAAGACGTAAACTGCCCCAAATAGTGTTATAACATTTATTACACCTTCTTAATTTGATCGAAAATTTCACTACCATGATTGAAGTTACCTGAAGCTTTAATGAAAAAGAATAAAAAAAACATTTAGTTAGCAAACATTGCAAAATAGAAACCAATCGATTATGAAAATCCTCGCAACCCCACCATAATCATATACTCGAACGTCTTTCAGACATACTAATGTAAGTGTGGCTGAATTTCTACTTCAACAATTCCCCACTCGAAATGACATTGGAAAAGGTATAATCCGGAAATTACACATCATTTTAAAAATTTCCAAACGTATAAATATTTTACTTTTGAAATTTACAGCTTTACAAGTAGAAAACTTGTTTATATATCGTAAACATGTTTGCTGTTATCAACTGACGAAAGTCATTAACTGTTTCTATTAAAATTCAGCCCATTAATGAATAATTAAAAAAAAAACCGAAAATATAATTATAAATAAGTTCACTGTTTCATAAAATCAAGGTTATATCGTATAATCTCGTGGCTGAGAACTTCAAAGGAATAAGCGTTATACACTACTAGTAGTACAGAAATATAAAAATGTTTTTCAAGGAAACGAAAGTTGCATACACAAAAAATTTATGAAAATTAATTTATGTTAAAACGAAAAAAGTTAATTATATAATACACATTATGAAAAATAGCCGCTTCAATCAGATTGCAAACGATCGAATTTTCAAGATCTCAATCAAATGAGTCAATGATGAAATTTAACGAACAAGAGTTTCTTTGCGGAAATAAAAAAGATTTCCATTCGATGACCTCTTTTTTAGAAAGACACCTTTAACGTCAGATTCACCTTCAAACTAACTGTAGTGCAAAAAGCCGATAATGTTCATCGAAAAGAAGATTAAATGAATATCTCGGAAAAAAATTAACAAGATTCAATATTTACTCAAATTTCATTGATCAACAAGACAAGAAAATTATGTTTTTGTCTTAAACATCAGGATGTCAAATTAATTTACATTAACTTTTAAATATCAACATGCAAAGGAATTACTAATGCTGTCGCTCCTTTTCTTAACAAATATTCGTAAAAATTTTCAATGAAAGACGATGCAAATATTATCGATAATTACAATATTGAGGACTTTTGATGTTGACGAAAATACCATCTTGAGGATTTCCTTTGCCATTTGACACTTTTTGAGCAACTCATTATTAAGCTACCAATTAAGTTTCATCAAATATGTAACGTAAAAGACTGAATATAAAAGCAGAAGTATGTCTATCTTTATTTTCGTAAATATTGTACAACTTTTTTAACTTTTTTGCAGTCTATTAGGAGTTGCTTTTTACTAAGTGAAACTACTCGAATAAAGTCAATTTTTTGCAGTTCACAGTTTTTGAGCAACGTTTCAATTTTTTGAAATTATTGAAACTTTCGTTCCCATAAATTATTCTACTATTATGGCTCGATTCATTTGTATGTAGATACGTAACCATAGCTGTATTATATCGAAATTTTATTTTCCATTTTCACTTCATTGTTTACGCACCGTTTAAATGTAATCATTGTTGTTCACCGCTTCAACAATAAGGTTTTTGATCCTGACGCGCAAGTATGGTTTAACGAGATTTAAATTTTTATCTTCGCTTTAATAATATTATACTTACTAAATCATGTATTATAAGAATATCCTTGTTATTTTTTAAATTAAAAATGGAATTCCTATTTAATTATTAAATTCTTGCGCGAAGAAATCTTTCGAAATTTTTCTTCATGTTACAAGAATGAAACGTAAATTTTAAAAATCAACATTGAAAACACCGTTTAAGTAAATAAAAAACCATTTATCGTATTGAAAAATCTGAAGATCGTGAATAATTAATTTATACAACCAGAATATAAAATTGTAACTATAAAGAACCGTATGAAAGAGTATATTGCATAAATAATAAGCTGATACTTGACACTTCATAGCAGTCATTTTTTACACTATTATGGATTTAAATGAAAATTAAACAATTTCGAGCAATTAAGAATGGAAAAAGCTCGTCAAATACCAATATGGTACATTTGATGATTTATAATGCATCACTAAAGTTGAAACAGGTGTAACGTATGACACCGATGAATGGGATTTATGATTAAATTGAATGTAGGCGTCGAGCAGTTTCCACTCGATTTAAATACATTTAATGAATCATGGAGAAATTAATTGAAACATTATTTAGATTGTCAAAATCATACTTGCGAGACATAAAATGTTTCAAGCCGATTTTAATATCTTCTGTGCAAAACGATAATTTGTGCAACGACTATGCAGACACTGAACTTGAAAAAAAAAGAATATGGGTCAATATTTTAATCTTGTTGACCATTCACGTAACAGTACAAACTTACTTAAAGGTCGATGAATCGTCTTGAGGCTATTCAAGCAAGCCTCGAGTGATTTTTAGCCCGTTACGATCACCTGTATATAAATAAAAAGTACCGGTTCGATATTCAGATACTGTTATGCGATTGTGCTACACACAATAAAACGTCAAAACTAAAAACATGTGCATTCTGGTGGGTAGGTAGTGCACTTGAAAGTTGCAAGGAATAAACCGGGAAGCAAAAAAATTTGCAAGACTATAATTTCGAAACGCTTAGCAAATATATTTCGTAATTATACTAAACGGTTATACCTACTAGTAAATTAAAAAGTTCAAGGAAATTAAAAACCTATCGTGATTTAATTTAAAAGAATTTTTAAGGAATACACATTATTTTTCAAATACTGAAGGAATTTCTCCACACAGCTGAATAGGTGCTTCGCAAAAACTTTCCACTTTTTACATTTATACCGGGATCAACTTTGTCTTGGGAGCGTTACTAATAAGTGAAATAATGAATTTAGTCAAGTTGACGTAATTGTTTAAAGAAAGCCCTCGTGCCAAGTCACGGCGAGAAATTTTTGGGAAATTAGAGTTTACGATCGTAGGAGGTTTATAAATTCCGCAAGTTTAAATGAAATTTATTTCTTTACCTTGAAAATTGATCCGTGAGAGTTATTACTATTTTTCTATTGTAAAAGTACTCACCTGAAACAAAACAAAAATTGTTAGAATTTTGTTTCACAATAAGAAGCAGTCTAAAATTATTATATAATATGTAAAATGCCAATGTAATGCAACACTACTCGTTAAAAAGTAATAAAATATAGTAGCAGCTTGATCAAATATTTAACTTTCCTAGTAATAATAACGTCGAAGTTTTTTTTTTGTAAATTTAATAACAAAAACGACTGGAGCTGTATAAAGCGCAACTATGTTGAAGTTGAAAATAAAACAAAAAATGTACAAGTATTCAGCCGAATCCAGTCTAGAACGTAATTTGAATGTGAAAAAGTCATCTAGATGCTTTTATTTTATTCGTCCTGGATAAATCCTTAATCGGGGGGCCCGAGTCTACGGCTTAATCGCGAGGTTAGTTTCTCGGCGTGGTTAAAACGAATTTAAATACAAAATTGTAACGGAATCAGATTTGAGGTTTATAAAAAGGAAATACATAAAAAATTTCATTATACTTAAATCCTAATGCTACCGACTGATGCCTTTCACCTGGTATTACATTGATCATCAGAGTTAAAACAGCATAAACACAAAGATGAAAAATTAAGTGCTTTACAAATTCCTTATCGGTAGGCACAAATTACGTTAACTAAATTAAACTTTCTCTACAAATCAACCGAGGGTGTTAAAAGTAAAAAAAATAAGTACTGCAAATGTAAAATACCAGGTTACTATTTACTCCAAATGAATTACGCAATACCAAATTGCGTTTCTAGAATACATTTTCAATTCAAACTAACAAAAAAATAGAATTTCAGATTTTTTAAATGATTTCAATATAAATAAAAACTAATTGACAATTTGCAACATGAACAATCCAGAAGTTGTAATTAAAATAATTAAATTACTGTTTGGGGCATTCAAAGTATTATTTATTATAGGAAATAAATTCTAATAAAACCGCAAAAACTGAAATTTATAAGTTTTGATAATCATTTATTATAGACACAACAATTTCCAGTCAAAATAGAAAATCACTATTAGCAACATTAAACATCGACATTATTTTCTTATTGTAATGAACGATTGTACAACATAATCAAACACCAATCGATGGGAGAGAAAAAAAAGCGATTACGAGGTAGAAATTCAGGTAATTTTTTGATTCTACAAGAAAATCGATTGAACAAAAGATAAGGTACAATGGCGATGATAATATTACAACGAAATAAAGGCGTAATTATAAAGTTAATGTCAATAATGGATAATCATAATGAAATTTCATTAAAATTAAACAAACACAATTTACGGCAACAAAGGAGGAAAAATTTGACTACCTAAATTTTCCTCGACTCCTGATTAAATTGTTGTGCAGTACCAAATTTTCTTATAGGAAATAATATTCACGTTCTTCGGTATTTCGTTTCTACATTTTACAAATTGGCACTAAATTAATACACAAATAATATAAGTGCTTTACAAGCCGTAATTAAGAAATCCATACAAATGTTAACTAGTTAACCCATTAGGTTTAATTTTAAGAATGGGCCCGCATGTGACTAATAAAAGAAGTCATTTCAAACGTTTTTATCTATAAAATTATGGTTAGACAAAAAGAAATGGCTTGGTGTGGCCTCTGAGTGAGTTAGTGCTGAAATCTCCAAAATCGAAATGAAAAAGTGATGTAAGCAATGTCAAAATTAAATTGAAGACGATCAAGTTCGTCCACAAAATGTCACAATTTTTGATTAATGTTGATTTTATATTTCTAGCGTAGTAGCATTAAAACGACTGTGAACACAATAATTAATCAATTTGTGCGTGCTCTTTTAATGTTAATGTCAGAATTAAGGATGAAAAAGAATTAACTTTTTGTTATTTTGTGGTCGATGGAGTACTATTTATTATAGTTAATACATACTCGAGAGTTTTGAATCGTCTTGCCAATATCAAATTATGTGCGTTACAGTAAATGACAATTTTTAAAATTCCCGAAAAAATAAATTTCAATATAATCCTGTTACAAAATTTAATAACTAATATTCTAATATAAACCTCAATTTTATACTTCAATGAATTTTATTACAGCTCCCCGACTAGTATTTGTATGCGGGTGAAAACAGAATTAAATTTAGAATATGAAAAGCTAGTTGGTAGTATTTTTTCTTTATTTTGTAAGTGCTACATAATTTTTATTTTTTACCCCGGGGCGTTTGGAAAATCTTTAGTTTTCTTTTTTTAATTTTTTAAATTAATGTATAAGTTTTGACTTGGTAATAAGTTTGTGTCGGGGGTTCGAAACATACATTATAATCCATTCACGATACGAACTGATTTATATAATATTATAATTAGAAGAATTAGGAATTAGAAGAATTAGAATTAGGAAGAAGAGAAATACACAAACTAAACACACCATATCCGCATCGTTCTGTTCGGGGTAAAAATAGATCAATTTATATACATCATTAGTAAAAGTATAATTTTATCGTTTGTCAACGAAACGTGATGTTAATAATTATTTTTTATGTGATGAAAAATCTAAACATCCACAAGAAACTCATATAAACGCAACTTTCACGTTGTGCTCCGCATAATAACCAAACCAGATGATTTCTTGTTCCAGATGGTCACTAAGCGAGGCTCAATAGCATCAAATCGTGTGCTCCATTATATTACATTGAAAACGTAAGGTAGGTTATATTAGTTCAAAAATTAAATGTGCTTTAGCAATAATAAGAAAATAAACAACAAACAATTTTTCAATTTTCTCCAATGCAATAACTACATTCCAACGAAAGAATCCTAATCTATAAACTATTTGCACTTTTTCTTCAATTAGAAATTATCACTAAACCGGTTATTAAATCATCGTTCGTGCATTTTTATTAAACAAAAGTAAAAACTGATATAAAATGGCAACAAAAAAGTCTAGCCGATAAAACAACAGAAAAACTTACAATTAACAAATTTTATATATTTTTGTTTAATTTTTTATCTACATTCTCGAAGTATTTTTATAAAGACCAAAAACACAAAAACACGATTGAAAATTTTCATCCGTTTTTTTTTCCAAATATAAAAATGTTAACAACATTATAATAATGCCAAAAAAAACACGGCAATATATTATAATATCCTATTAGGTATGGACTTATTGTTAGTGTGGGATGCGCTTATCAAGAGTCAATGAAGTGAATTATTGCTTAAGTTGACATGCAAGCATGCAATCGAAACACTTGGATCAATAATTGTAAGTTTCACAGAATAAACAGGAATATAAAATTAAAGCAATTTTAATAAAATTTACCTCCTAAATTAATTGAAATGCAAAAATTTTAGTCAACTAGAGAATTGTAAAAATCAAGAGCACCTATTCAATTTTCAAAATTTTATAGTATCAAATTCAGTTTTTCAACGACCATGATAATGACACTTTAGAGATTAAAATAGCAAACAACATTTAGAAAAGCTTTCTCCCAAGAAATATTTGTTTAAAATTAAAACAAACCTTGTTTGATAAAACCGTGAATTTTCATATTTGCTTCCCCCATCCTATATTATTTTAAACACCACATCATGTTTTTCGATTTGGTTAAGTCGACGAGGGAAATTAGAAAAAGCTAAAAGGTTTCGTTATAATTGAAACTTGTTTTCTTAAAATTATAAACATTTTGAAATTTCAACCTATATTGTCATATAAATTTTAATAAATTCATGTACCAGTCGTGTAATTACATAACATTCTTTTATTACGCAAAATGATATAGTTCTTTGCAAATTAAAACAATTTTTTTACAAAGAAATTCAAATTTCCTTCATAATCAAAATTTACTACATAGCATTTTTTCTATTCCTACTAAACAAATCCTCGTAAAAAGGCTTTTAATTTTTTTGGTAATCTCGGCCGTTAATCCTACTTGTGAACTGGTTTTTTCTCTCTATCATTTAAATTTTATATTACCGTTCTAGAAAAATTACCTTGGTATTTCTTTAACCATTAAAGTTTATCGCACTTGTTTAATTAAGATTACTCAATAACGTACACGATATGTTTTTTAAAAAACAGGAAACTTTATTATAAACAAATAATTTTGTATATTAACTTTAGTTTTTACTACAAATCAAAACAATGTGCTGATCATGCTACGTATGATAAATTACTTAGATTAACTTTCCAGTTTTAATTCACGTTCAAGTTTGCTTATAATTATAATTAGTCGGCCTTTTAGTGCACGGTGATAATTATAATAATATAAGTACAAGAACTAAATCAGATTCATTTTCAATAATAATAAAAATATTTATGAAATCCGAAATAGGACAACCTTTACAATACTAATAAAATAGGTTTTCAAATCCATCAATCTTATATATTTTAAAATTGATTTACTTTGTTCACAAAGTAATTGTATGCTTTTCAGCGAGATCGCAGCACGAAGTGGACAATGTAATAGCCTATGTGTATGCAAGTTGAAACACGGGGTGTAAAAGCCTAGGATCACAAGCTCAACATGCTTAGGCAGCCTTAGTTTGTTCAAAAAGTGCAATTTCAGATTTCAATGTTTCAACAAAACGTGAATAAATGGCATATAATCGATTTATGGTGAAATCCTCGATTCAAATTCTGAGCTCTACAAATACGCATCATTTATTTAGATCTACCGAAAAAAAAGAACCCATTCTCTTTATATGGGCGGATTTGCTTTTGATATGGGAATAAAATATTGAACGTTTAAACGATGTCCTTAAATAAATACCCGATATTTTAAATACAGCTGACATAAAATCTTCAACAATTTATCAAATTATGCAGCTATAATGGTTGCTCCATTATCTCTAATGAATAAATTTGAAGAAAAAACCCTGTGATGAAGCAGTATGTAAGTATATATTTTGTATCTAAAGGATGACAGTGTATATAAATAAGCATGTGATCTCCAAATAAAAAATATGAACATAATTATGGGAGCAATACATACACACTCATCACACAAAAACTAATTACCAGATGTTATTAAAGCTCAAGAACAAAATTTCTATACAAACTTCCATATTTAAAGAGCAAATACGAACACGAAAATAAAGAGCAAGATTAAACTTCAACTTAATAGCACAATTCATAAAATGTCAAGTTTCATTTATATCTACATATACTAATAAAGACCAGGGGGAGTTTTAAAACCAAAAGCCGTGAAATATAAGACTTGCCCTATATAAATAGTAAGGCCCGATTCAGAAGGTTATTCGCGTAAGCGCAACTGAAGCGAAAGGTTACAGAAAACACTTTTTTATTACATTTTTGTGAAATCGTCTGTTAAATGTCATAGAGTGGTTAAAAAAAAAAGAGTTTCATATAAACATTGTTCTTATGTTTCTCGAAATATTACCGTCAAGATGGTTTTCCAAAATTACAGATTTTACGAGCTTACAATTTTATTTTTGAAAAAAAAAAATAATAAAAGTAAACGCCAACGCGCTTGCTGCTGCTGTGTATTATTTGATAAATTGATGTAATTAATGAAATATTCGCCCGGCACTTGGAAGAGAAATTCTTTGATGAGAACATTGTTAGAACCGCGCAATAAAAAATATGAAATATAATACTTATAAGTATTATTTTTTGTTTGTTCTTTCACCATAAAAATAAAAACAAAATTGATAATTCTGATTAGCTATAAAAAGTATAATAAATCACAAAATATGCATTTTAAAATATTATACCAATATAATTATATTTATACTTCAATATTAACCATTACGATTGAATTTATTATATTACACAGAGTATAGACGAGGCTATTTTGAAAATCAATAATAATTATATGTATCTATCAAAAAAATGTTAGATTGTATCTTGGATTGATCGAATTTATGTAAATAAAATAATCAATGAGAGTAATGTAAAAAATATTAACATTAAAACACTTTTTCTTGAAAAACGTGAATTAATTTAATGAATAAAAAGAAAGAATGGATAATATAATTACTGGTTAATTACCACCTTCATAACTGAAATTAATGTACGTAACGATGTGTTTCCACATAACTGTCCGATTATTATTATTGAGATTGTAAATGCTGTGAAGTGTTTCATATAAAACCGGAAACTGTGGCCGTTTAAAAAAAAATACAACTTACTAGTTGCGATTTTAATTCCTTGGGACAAATCGGACTGAGCCAATGATGCATGTTGATATACCTCTTGGGCAACATCTTCAAGCATGCAGCGGCTTGTCTATAATCCAAAGGATCCAAAAGTGCTGCGGGTGCCTGAATAGGCGATCCACTTTCTTGTAAAACCACCATCACGTAATGTTAAAAGTATCGCGCACTCACAAATAACAAAAAGGAAGCATCACAGAAATTTCTTTAAAGTACTTATAAACTTTTAACAGGCTTTTAGTGTTTTAATATAACTTTTAAATTGCAATAGTTTTATTATATATGAAATTCCAAATCGACTAACTAAAATAACTTTGGTATAATAGATGATAAATATTTCGTTACGTTTCTATGGATAAGGCTTCCAACCATTTGGTCCGTATTATTATTTATTGTTCACTTGGAAGAAACATATTATTGTGGGCACATTCCTTTCGAAATTCGTAGTAATTAAAATACAATTGCGTAAATATGTATGTTGATTGAAAAAGGCACAACTACTAACTTTGGGCACTTGTAAGCGAAAATTTAGAGTAAATCCATATCACAGTAGAAAAGTTAACCTACAAACAACATTTTAAATAGAAACTATGTATACTGTGCTTTTCTCGTGAACGAAAGTCAAATTTTTATCTTGATTTTTGCACTGCTTTTCAATAAAATTTGTCGATTAGGTGAAAATAATATTTGCGCTGTAATTTCCTACAATAGAATGCAGTTATTGTTACAAAAGAATACATAATTGGAACAATACTCGATCGACTAGAAAAAACAAACTCATTGAAACATCACAATTGCAGTGGTTATAATGTCAAGGTACGCAACGATATTTTTTAACATTGCAAGATAAAACTTAATAAATCATTGTTTGGGTGTGCAGATGTGGCAAATGAAAGGTTTGCAAATTTATTATGATTTATTTAACTTGCACGTAATATCCGTCTTATCGCTCAAATTTCGATTCATCCAATCTGCGATATTAATGGTAAAGTCTATTTCTTATCAATAAACGACCATCACGTGGAAGAGAAAACGGTAAATAAACGAAATTAAAACAATTTCTCGTCTTACATATTCATGCCATTAGAACTGCAAATTTTCCACCTTTATGCATATTCAAGACGGGGAGTATTTTAATGCTGCCCAAATTGCAAATAAAATTCGGAATTTGGAAGATAAAAGACGACAAAAAGTCGTAAAGAATTAAAAGTAATTTTTCGAGAATATACTAAAAGCTTCCTTAAATAAAATAACAACATTAAAAAAACACACCTAAGGTTATCTTGGTGGTTACCTCCGGAAATGAAAACAGTCATATCAACCAAGTACACCACATTTTTTCAAAACCTCACAGGATGTTAAATGTGACAATTTGCCGCAATTTGCTTAAGAAATCTTATCAATTTTTACTATAAAAGGTCATTATTGTAATAAAATTCGTAATCAGGATGTCGGATGACGCTTCAATTTATTACTAAGCTAAGAAAAATAAGAATTTCGTCGATAAAAGTGGGAAGGATTATCTCATGCAAAAGTCATTAATTCAAATTCAAACAACTACCCTAACAAACACGTTAACAAAACACGAACAAACAACCCTCGGAGAAAATGTAATTAGGCTGCAGGTGATTTCGTTTTAAAGCACGTAGGTATTGGAAATTAAACACACCAAAAAATAGTGCAAATTTTAAATATTTACATGTTAAAAATAAACCATTCAATCTTTGAATAAGCTATGTACAAATATTTCTAGAGAAGTCGATTTCTAAACTCGAAACGATCCTACGACAAAATTTTTAATTATTTTATTATAAATTGATGGTCGGAAATCAGAACAAAAGAAAATTGTGCTTTTTATCAAAGTTATTGTAAATCTTTACGATATGTGTAATAAAAAAATCGTAAAATTTCTACTTTAATTTGCGATTTAATTAGGAAACATTGATTTATCGGCCCTAAGATTTTATTAATATTTCGTTATATCGTAATGGCGAATGGAAAACAGCAAATGTATGTCAAAGATGACAATGACAGGTCAAAAAGTCGCAATTTAATATCGCCTACACACAATCAATACCAGAATATTTCAACTTAACAGAAAAACCACTTAGCTAATAAGGCGTTATAATCGGGTGCATTAAATTTGGCAAAAAAAAGAGGCATGGGCACATCAATCACGATGATTTCTAATATAAAAATTTAAATCTCATCAATTTTAGATTATTCCACAACGCATTGTAATAATCATTCTCGCACTAATTAATTTTTGTTTAGTAAATTTGCGAAACGCAACAACATTTTCCACGTCATGGGAATACAATACGGAAAACAAAAACTCAAAAGCATTACAAAATCAAGACATAAACTTGAGTTTCTACGTGCGTAAAATTTTGAGCACAAAATTTGCCTGATTCACTCCTACGTGCGAACAGACCGACTTGCAATAAAAATTATTAACCCGACGTTACTTCGATGAGTTATTCTTATTGATACCACTGAACTGTTGATTATTGAAACGACCCAACTAATCAGTCTTAAATATTCAAGTGGATCAAATAAAATTAATGGAAAAATATCAAATGGCATTCTCTTTACGATAAGATGAACACGATGCAGGGAACGTCGCAAAATAATGACATCGAAGTAAAACAAAGGGTTAATATTAATAATATTGTCTAATCGAATAAAAAAACACACCTAAATAAAAAATCTTGTCAAAGCACAAAAACGAACGAACGGCTTCGTATACTTTCTTTCATGAATAATTCACTAAGTCACTAAATAATACAACATCAACCCTGTAAGTATCCAATATATCGCGTAGTTTTATTAAGGAGTATCAAATCGGCGACATATCGTATCGCGATACATTCACCCCAGAAGTTGGAGCATAACTACTGAAGGGTCTAAGCACACCGACTCGCAATGTGCCCCTCTACTAGTAATGAAGAACGCGTCGGTCACCGCACTTACCGGTGTACTTCGTGATATCTAAATGCTTCGATGGTCACCTCTTCCTGCGCACCGACGAGGAACAGACGCTCAAGTATTTGCTTTATTTACGTAAATTATAAAATAACAGTTATTACCCCATTCTTGATTACGTTAAATGCCAACATCACAAAATCGAGTGGGAAAGGCGGACAACAGTACAAAAACTCCGATCGAGCATTCTCGAAGATGTTTTTCGCCAAAACATCCCTTAAAATAATGATCATTAAATTAACAAAGCGTAGCGGGTTAATGAAGCATAAAATTTTTTGAATAGAAACTGAAAGCGACACAATTTCACTGAAAGTGCCACTAATAAAGTTATCAACATTTAGAATAAAACTTTTTCGATCAAAAACTTGACACAAATTGTCGTTTAAACTTTAAAATATACAAGCATCGTATATATAATTATCTGTGTTCGCTTATGTATTAAACGCTTTATAATTACATACAATCTATGATCTCATGAATTATCAAAGTAACAGCAGTAATAAATAAAATGGTAACGTAACCTATCCCATCATTTTCCTGCATGTATATTAATTAAATTAAATAAAAAGGGATTCCTTCAAAATCCTGAGGGTTATTTTCACGGTTTTAAAATTAATCCAGTTTTAGAAAACTCCGTAATGGAAAAGTAAATGGTATGGTTTTCAACATTTTTAACTCTTAAATTCAATACAACGTGGAAGTTAACGAAAGCATTTACCCTCGGGGTCACTTTCAAAGTCGAAAAACTAACCGCAAAATTAAATTGCGTTCGAAAATGTTATTACAAGTTTTTTTTTCAATATTTAGGAAGCGGTTAAAGCTAACTTCAATTAAATGCGTAAGGCATTTCCACTCAGGCAGCCGATATTTCACAACTACTCGCTTTATTGAATAATCCTAAATCGACAGTGAGTCTTTGATTTTCAACTTTTTTAATTAGATATTCTACGTTTTGAAATGTGCAAATGTAATTGAAGTTAAATTTTTAAAGACCTTGACCACAAAGGTGAGTGAAAAATGAATAGGTGAATTTTAAAAAATTATAGATTAAAAATTGAAAAATAAAGGTAAAATCAAGAGGGTTTTGATGGAGAAGTCATAACTTTTGTCCCGACATTTTCACAATTTATTTGTTTATAGTTTGGGTTTATCAATCATAAAATTTTGAATGTATTTGCTGTTACTTGGCTTCATTTTTGACTTCAGTCCTAAGAGATTTTTAAAATCATGAAATTATCATCGGAAAAAGTTCTAACCCCCGAGTTTGAAGCGTTATTTATCGATGAAATTTTAGATATAATTTCAAATAATAGTATACTACGCAACAATGGTATAAAATAGAGTTATTAACTAAGAGATAAAAAAACAAACGCGTCGTTTATGTTAGGGGGTAAAATGTTTCGCTTGCACCGGACGTAACATTGCCTAGTTATAGCAATTCTTTCTTGAATCTTGATCTTGAAATTTAGAGCCACTAGTAAAGGGTGGCTTTTTAAGAGGCGCCAGATTTCCAATAAGAATAACTACTGTCAAATATTTAAATTCAATGCCATTTTTATTCGGTGTAAGGTCTAACATATCGTGATGAAAAGATATACATATGAATATGATTGCCATCTTTTGTTAAAAAAGAACAAATGCAACAGTTAGACATATTTTTGATGCTTTTTCGTATTCAATGACTTTCTCTTCAGCTTTTTATATTTTAAAAAGCTTGAAAAATCATTACAATTCTAAATTTTTTCATGCACTACAATGAAAATTAAAAAGAAGATCGGTGTTAGACCAAAACATTGAAATTCAAAAATCAAATTATTTTGTATAATTTATTCTAAGCTGTATAAATGTTGACAAGGAAAGCGGAAAACGATAAATTTACACAAACTTAACATTTATTTTGGTTTGTTTGTGGTACAGCTGATCACGAGATAACCTTATCTCGTTACTTTTTCGATAAGTTACAAAACTGCACCATAAAAAAATCGTTAACGTTAAATAAATCGCTTAAAAAGTATAAACTGAGATTGTGATACAATTTTGGTAATATTTAAAAAGAACACGAAATGTATTTTTAATAATCGTTAAAATGCCAAAACAATTTAAATCAAGTTAACATTGTTTATATCGAAACTTGGGTATTTTCTTCATTTTATCCTACTGATACAAACTAAATTCCAATTAACAATTCGAATTTTCAAAAACGAACTCGCGCAACCAGGACCCAAATATTTAAATGAGAGGGCGCTCTCGAAACAATTAAATTTTTTCGTGAGTCTAATAGAGACGCCCGAATTTTCACAAATATGTAACGTTTAATGTTTAATGACGCCGTTATATTAACGTGACTTGAAAAATAAACGAGGAAAACTTATAACTTGGATGCGTAACGTGCGATATTTCAAGTTATTGTGACAACGATAGCAATTAAGCTCAAAATACATCCTCGAAATGCACTTTAAATTGGCGAAAATTTCATAATCCCGCTCCGTAATGTTCGTATGATGTGACAAATGTTCGAATCGTTTATATTTCAACCACCTTGCAATAATTCACAAAACCTAGTACGCATAAATCGATTCGTCTTGCTTCCTCCGGCCCATACAATAAAAGTAAAAGAAGGACGAAATACTAGACATCGAAGTCAACTTTTATATGAAGAGGAATTCTAAGTGATTTGTTAAAAAGAATAATTAGATATATTAACTTGCAGGTGGTAAATCCTGCAATTCATTATTCAAACATCACACTTGACAACATCAATCGTTGCTTAAACACAAAGCAAATTTATTTCTCCGTTGTTTTAAAATCGATGTCGCTGTTTTACGAAAATACAATTAAATCAGATTTCTAAATTGCGCCGTTTGTTATGCATTACAAAAAGAAAGGAAAAAAAATGTACCTATTTGTAGTAGATCACTCGAAAAAGCCCACAAAAAACGTGTGAATACAAAGCAACCGAGTACTACAAGAAAACATCAACCCATGTGGCGCGCAGCCAAAAGAGCTTAATAGTGAAACTTGGTAATATATTAACATTTAATTACTTCAATTTATAAAACAATGTTGAAGAAAGTTGGGCAAACAAAATGGACGATTTATCGGCAATATAAATTATGAAAATGAGAAGCAAATATTTTTTTATTTACACGAGAAAACCAAATGTTGAACGTATAATAATTTTTAGGTGCTCATTTGATTAAGAAAATAAATTTTCATAATATTTTTAAGAACTTTATCGACATCATGTTGGTCATATTAAAGATAAATATTATCGAAATAAAAGTTTACTAATAATAAAAAACCATTTTTCATGTTCCAAGTTGCTGTTTTTACGATGGTAGGTATAATACTTGACATTCGACTAAATAAAAACAAATAGCAAATAAATGGAACATTTTATATCTATAGTTATAAAGTTTGCTTATATTTGGATATCATAAAATAATCGAAAATACGTTAAAAGAAAAGCATCAAACTACATGCGATACGTAAAAATCTCACGCAACCCAACAATTACCAATCGCTTTTTGGCTTAAATAAAAGTTGCTATTTCAAGTTTATTGTTAAAATTTGCCAAATTATTGGTACGTTTCCATTTAATTTTAGCAAGAAAAATTAATATTTTTTACTGTAATTTACTCCAAGATGTAATTAGTCACGTAGACAGTTAAAAAACAAGAAAGCTCAGCTCTACTTTTTTGATTTCGCCTCACTTTGAAAAATCGCTCTTTCAATTTTAGACCAAAAACGTAGAAGCTTGCTGCTTTCATTTTTTAGTTAACAAGCCAATCCAAATGATGTAACTTAAAAAAATCAATTGGGGTCTCTACTTTTTGTAACCACTGAACAGTTTCAGTATTTTCTCGATCAGCTATTATTGCATAATCATTAATGCACCAATGAAAACTAAATAATTCATTATTAAACACAACATTGAGGAAGCAAATGAAGCCAATTTAAAACTAATATTGGATCATGTACCCAACGGCAAATAAATTCAACCTTCAACCGAACTTGTCTTATAAGATAGACAATCAATTTAATTTTGTTTCGTTATGCGTTTTGAAACAAAAAAAGCTTTTAAATTCCATATTCTTGTGCGTGTACTTCAAAAAGCCATTGTTGCAGAAACTTTTTAGAATAATAATTATAGCAAGCGCAATAATACAATCAGAATGTGTGATCAACTGTTTTTCAGTAGAATACGTTCTGAGGAATATTCAAATTCGTTCCTGAAAATACACACATAAAAATATAAGCAAATATGGGAAAACCCCTCATCAATTTACGAGTGTGCTTCAAAATCAGCTTGAAGAGGTTCTCAAAAAAATACTTCCCTAGCTAAAAATAGCGTCAAATAGAAATCCAATTCCACGATAGCACGCAATAATATGCAATATCAAAAGTAGGACTTTTTCGTATCGTATGACAATTCCTTCATCAGTTTGTGACATTTTAAGAGGATATTGTAAAATAAGAAAACGCAATAAACCTTTTAAGCTAACCCTTCACATAAAAACTGCAAATGTCGGATTCAAAAATAATAGCAACTTGAATTTTCAAATAAACAAAACGAACTTATTCGGCTATTCCGAAACAAGTAACGTGCTTAAGTTTCGTGACTACATTTAAATTCAAATTCACAGGATAGTGATTTAAAAATAGTATAAGAAAGGGATTTTCGCCTTCTCGAAGACGAAGTGGTTTGTATGGAAAATCGCTATGTAATAAAAATATGCACGGTCTCATCATGTTCCAAAAAAAATTACAGCCTACAAATTTTTAAAAACGTATCTTCAATTTCAGTTATTAAAATGATAAAAAGAAAATATAAAATCATTTATTTGGAAAATGGAATCGGTATTGATCTCGGGGTTCGAACCTACCTATCTACTACAACGGTATTATGACGGATACGAAAATGGAACTTATTTTAGGTTTAATTTTGCTTTTGGCACTTATGTATTTTATAATAAAGGTTAAACAAAAACTCGTTTTACAGTTAACAGAGCATCAAACGAATTTCATTTAAATATTAAATAATAAATACCGTGGAAAGCGTAAAAACACAATTTGGCTAATTTACCGGACTAGATTAATTAATTTAGAGGATATTTAGCATAAATTAGGTAGGCCGACAGGTAGTTGAAATTAACCACCCGAATTTTAGAATAAAGTACATTTTACACAATATAAATTAGACAGATGTCTCGAGAATTATGAATTTAATTTCAAAGCTGCTTTAATGAATTTTAGCAAAAATATGATAAAATCTCTTGTATATTTAAATTTAAACCAAACTTTTAAAAGCGACAAATTAGGAAAAAAAAATTAATGCGAAACAGAGGCCAGAGGCGTGCAAATGACAAGGCATTGTTTAAAACCATGTTGAAACGGGAGTAATTCGTATAAGTGCATTTAGAAAGCGTTTAATCCTGGCCAACATCGTGTAAGTTAAGGAAAATACAGTGATTAAATAAAATTATAAGAATATCAAATAATGTCTTCTCAAAAGTAATAACGACGAAAGACTTTCGAGGGATACTGGCAAGAAAAGTGATATATATTAATCAAGTTCGCTATGATAATGAAGTGACGAGCCCAGCACGCAAACTTGCGTGATAGAACCCCTAGTTGCCTCCTGGGGTTAACAGAGCTGCACCTACCAGGGTGTGCCTTTTAACCTGATTCCGAAGGGTGCAACACTTTCCGCAATATAGCAAATATTTAATGGAAAATATAAAAATAGAAAATTTTCTTTCAATAAAAATATACAATTTTTATATAAGTCTGATTTTGAATACACATTTGCGTTACAATAAACGTCCAAACCATTCTGGTTGACATCGTCAATGTTGCAAATCCTTTGTTATGGGGTAAACAAGAGGAAATTCAATTTCCAACCACAATAATTGCAAAATGTAATTTTATATCTCTAGTTCGGGGAAATTAAAGGTGTTCATCCCTTCATGATGTAATATTATACGTAAATCCATTAGTTTTATTGATCACATGTTTTCACAGTAAAACCCTCCTAATTCGAATTATTCCCTAAATCGAATTCTAATTCTAATGCATTTTTATCTTTTATAAGTTTAGTTTTTGCAAGATTTGCTTCTGCATAAATAATAAATTATATCCATGAAAAGTAAACCTCCGGTTAAGAATAACCGGAGATTGAAAAATTCCAAGTGATATTTTTAATTTTATTTCAACTTGAATCTTTCGGTGAAGTCCCGAAGCCCATCGATTTTCGTTCTTTTGCATTTTAAGATTTTTTACATTATCTATAATCTATATGCTTCACTTCATCTACAAAGCAGTTTTTGTTTTTCATTTTTCTGCCTCTAAATCCGTAATTAATCAACTCATTATAGTCGGCGTTAGCCAGTACTGCATAACATAATTTGAAATATGTTTTATTATTTAAAAAAAAATATAAGAATTTAATTTGTTTGTGCTTATATTTAGTCTTTTTATGAAGGCGTAGTTTAGTTAATGTGCACCCGGCGCTGAAAAGCTAAAATACCTAGATGACTAGTGAAATTTATGAAAAATGGCTTTTCAAGCTAGATAGAATGTTTGCTTATCAGAAAAGAAATAGTTTACTGTTTGTTGATAAATGTACTGTACATATATAATATAAACTGAAAAATATTAAACTTTAATACTTTTTCCTCTTAATATGACCTCAGTATTACAATATTATAAAATACTTATCGCAACAAAAATCTTGAGCAAATAGAGCCTAATTTTTTTTTCACAAAATTTATGGAATATTTGAAAAATATGTATTATTACTATCTATAAATTTTCCTTTATTTCCTCCTATCTTCTGACATTTGATTTGGGTAAGTTCTATCGTATGTTATACACAAAATTGTTGAAAGCGCACTCGTGAAAGAACATCGACGAGCAATTTTCAAACGTATAAATGTAAGAATCTCGATTTAAATAACCATTTCGATTCCGTTAACAACTTGAATTTTTTAATTATAGGATATTTTAATTTAATTATTCTTTAGATCGTCTTATATCACGTGTGAATTTAAATCAAGTAAATATCTCTAGCTCGTGAACCGAAACCAAACGGTTAACGAACTCGTGTACTAATCACAAAGAGCAGTCTCTAGAACCGTTTGCCGTCAATTTCTTCTTCCATGGGTGGTGACAACTACAAGGCTTCTCGTGACTTTTGCTTCTTCAGGAAGCAGCATCAACGAGCAAAAAGGTAATTTTCATCGACATCGTTAAAATGGTGCAACATCATAGTAATAATAAAAGCAGTGCAAAAGCTTGGCAAACTTTTCAAGATCATTCATTAATTTTTCGGCTCGAATTCTGATTATCTCAAAACTAACCAATGCAAGACACAAATTAGAATTAAAATCATGAAGCGGAGCAAGTTTCGATTTTATCTTGCACGTTTTAAAATTAAGTACGAGTAAATTACAACCAGATTTTAAAAAGTCAAATATTATCCAAGAAGCACGTTAATTAAATAAAGCCACCGGACATTTACACATTTTAGGTGAAAATTGATAAAAGGCCATTAGACAGACACCTACAGTGTTACAACATGTCGTAAGTGCTTTTACAATGAAACGTTCCATTAAATGCAGAACGTTTGAACATTATAACAACGACTGTTTTGTTTGTTTATGGTTTAAAGAAAAACAAAGAAAAATTAAGTGAAATACGAAAGTGTAAATAACCAAGATTTTTAAAAATAGATTAGCAAAAAAAGAAATTACGAAAATTTGAAAGAATAACTCGAGATATTTTTGTCCAAGTAATTTACCTTTAATATTAACAATAAAAATGACAATGAAATACAACGCGAAAGTGTTTATAAATTGTCTTCTATTTGTCGCAATTTTGTTAAAACGGAAATAAAGAAATTTATTAGAAAATTATTGGTAAGATCTAATTTAGTCGGAATATTTCTTAGTTTATTTTTTAATGCGTGTTGGAAAAACTTAAAATAATAATTTTTCCACTTTAATACCGAATCCAGTTAGATTTGGAACAATGCTGAGACGATTTTTGTACATTAGAACATTAGATGATGAGCAATAACTACGGAGTTGCATCAGAAAACACAAATTAACCGTAATAACTACTTATTGTTAGAAAGAAGCAAGTTTAAAAGCAAAGAGGGTGCAGTTTTAAGTATTATAAAAATATACGAAATTCATAAATCTCAATTAAGTGACTTGAAGAAATTTTTTGTCGTCAACTTGAACTAATTATTTCAACAACGCGAATTGGTCTGAATCTAAATTACTGACAATGACTAAGCATATAATATAAAATCGTTTACTAAATAATAATCAGAGAAAATAAGAAGAATGTCATCAAATTTTTAGCATATTACTCGTAAAAATTGATTAAATTCTTTTCAAAACAACAATAGCAAGTATTCAATGTGTGTATATTTTGTAATAACGTAAATGCCTAGATTGCAACTTCTTTTCTGAATATAAATATAAAACTTCAACGTTCGAATTAACATGTAGGCAACAATGCCCATAACTTGAACAAATTACTGGTATAATAAATATAATAACACTTTCTAATTTTAGATAAAATATCAAAAAGCCTACCTGTACATCAAAATTATGTTGTTGTTGTTGAATCACTGCGCTATCCACTTGATGGGGTTGTGGTGGTGGTGGTGCATATTGCTGTGGTTGTTGATCATAATGAGTAGGTGGAGGTTGTTCGGTAAAATGTTCAAAATGTTGATTTACAGATTCTGACAATGTTACACCGAGATGTGGTGCCAAATGAGGAGGCAATTGTGATAAATGAGGTGGTAATTGTTCGGGTTTTACAAGTACTACGCTAGGGTCTAATTGGGGAAGTCCGTTTTTAAGATCATCTTCCGATGGCGATGGTTGTCGACTGCCCGGTGTTCGACTGTGAAAATACAACAAACTGAAATCGTTACAAATGTCTATCAATTCCTTATTCGATTTTAAAATTACTTAAAGCTAAACCGGTAACATTTGAGAAGGTTTCATTGAATCTCAATGTATACACTAATATTATATTTTGCAGAAAAAAAAAAGCTATCCACCAGGTGAGTAGTAAAATATTTTTATTTTTACTGTTTTAAATCCACATCAATTTAAAAAGAAAAACTATCATAATTTATTTTAAGATGTATCTACCTATTGATTATTATTGTAAAGTATTAAAATAAAATTTAGTTTAAATAAGTTCCCTGAAAGTTTTAAATATTTTTATAAGGAGCACCATCTTTAGGCAATGAAGATAACATTTACAGCCGAGTTAACATCCGCAAGTTACCTGCAGTCGATAACATCAAATGAAATAGTGGTTTTTGTTTTAGCCGTTAGGCGGCGCGAAGTTCGAGATGGATTTAAAATTTAAAAACCATGCTTGAACGCCTTTGGGTGGGAGAAGCATCACCTTGGCAACCGTCGAGCACGCACATGTCATTGACACGACCCAAGGTAGAGAGCTGAAACCTTGAGAGCCAGACTCGGAGCATTGGATCAAGCAGGGCTTGATTTTCTTACATGCATGAACAGCGCCAATTTTGCATAGGCTTTTTAAAGTGATCGGTTCAAGACATAAGGTTCAGATACATAGAAATAAAAATTTAGTTAAAAATAATTTGGAAAATGGAAAACTGAACAACGAACATTTAACTGAAATTAATTACTCCACAGACGGAAATTATAAAAGTAATTGTTAGAAGTTTATTAGCAACTTACTTAAAGCCCTTTTCTTCTTCAGACAATTGTCCATTCTGCACAACTTGTCCATTAACTTCCTCTTTAGGACTCTGAGGTTTATCTTTGTCTTTATCGTCTAAATGTAAAGCCCTCATTCTAGGTTCCAGTCCGATGTTATCCTTATTTGTTGGTGAACTGCCCAAAACATATTCCACCATCTTAACGCCCAAACCACCTGTGTCAGATCCACGAGGAGATAAAATACTTCCAGAATCGCCACCAGCAAAAACTCCCCGACGACCCATGGCCATGGGTGCCGAAACTGTATGATCGCCTGCAAAAATAAAAATACTTGCGTAAGTATATCAGAAAGATACTGACAAAATAACTTAAAAAACAGATTAATTGGATATTCGCGACCATCAAGTAGTTTGACGATCAAATTAACTTGTCGTGATTGGCTCCTTGAAGGTTGCTAATAACCATCCGGTTAATAATGGTCAAAATTGTAACAGTAAGCTATTGGCAATGATCCTCATAATATCGAAACACTAACTCCAAACGCAATCGAGTGCGTAATGTGCAAAATTAAACTATAGAAAGGATAAAATCAAATTGTAAGTTAATTAATCGAGTGTAAATAAATTTTAATGCCGAGTGAAAAAGTAATGTTGATGAATTATGTAGCAAAACGAAAGTAATTAAAAGTTGTTGACTAAAATATTTAACCAAGCGCCCCAAACAAGAAGGGTAAATTAATTATTTGCAAATTGGTTCTTTTATTTTACATTTTTAAGTTGGAAATTTTTCTATTTTCTTTTAAAGAATGAAGGAACGTGGAAATTGGCAGTCCTAATGATATTTAATTATGAAACGTTTTTCCATATTTATTATTAATGCAATTACTAAACATTTACTGCAAGTAGTTGTATATCATTAAGTAATTGGGCGTGGAAAACATATATAGAAAAGCAATACGGAATAACAAAAATTAAATATTTCAACGAGTCTATTCTCCTTTTGCGTGCAACCGGCAAAGATGCAAATGCAAATCCGCATACGTGATTCCAAAATCACTCCGCACCATGTAATAACCGCCTTATGACCGGTATTAACTTCCAGTTAAGCTAACTATCAACTAACAAACTTTTCGTTGCGTAGTAACGTTAGTAATAATTTTCTCATTTTTTGTTTAGTTATGATAATAAATTATGACTTTTCAATATTTTAATAATGCCAATTAAATTTGAAGATAATGTGGATCCACAATGAACATAAGCATAAAATATACATGAAATAAATGTAAATTCAATTTAAAGCTTAATAATGTGGAAAGGTCTTTTACCAATAGCAGAATTAGTCAATTCTCGCTTGTAGTCCTTAATGCTTATGTTCAAAGTGAATCTAGACTTAGCTTAATTTATTTTTGTAAAATTAACCCTGCACGTGAAACATTGCCAACACATGTATCGCTGTCCCTTATAAGACCCGTGGTTCGCATGGAGGGTTAAATAAAAATCACCCAAGTTTATAAGCAGCCAAAAGTTTGTTAGTTGATAGCTAGCTTAACTGAAAGTGAACTACTTCATACTTTAACAATAACATGATGAAAGTCGTATTAAACTTTAACAAGCCGATGCGGTTGAAAAATCAATGAAAATTGGTTAAGAAATTCAATATTCAATAGCTAGAGTTGAAAATACCCCGGGACTTAATTATAATAAAAATAATTGATATTAATCCACTTTGTACTTAATCAATAAGCAATTTGCATTCTAGAATACTCGCAAACAATCTTCACGTGAAACTATTATACATAATTACGTTAAGCTTCGAACAATCTACTTTTTTGTTATAAATTATTAGATAATTAGCATCAAAATGTAAATCCATCTGGAAACATATTCCAACTTATTAAACTTGTAGTAACATTAGAGCACAAAATGGAATAAATTATGAACGTTGTACTACACTTAAATGACAAGGTAGATAATCCAAAAAATTCGAAACCAAAACCACCTAAAACATTTGTTTCATAATATCAATAAATCTTCATTTGCAATAAATTACCCGATTAGTAAAACTGAATAAATAAAAGGTTTTCTCTACATGATTTGTTACAAAAATGATATTTGAGGCAAAGCAACATCTTCCAACTTAAGTTGTTAACAATGGCGTATATTTTGAATCGTGTTTAATTTTAATTAAAACGTTTAAACCAAAAAGGCATTTATTGTACATTGTGATGCGGAAAATTGTGTTAGTTTCAAAGTTTGATTTAAACAAGTTGCCATGAAACTACATTATACATAAGTTTTTAGTTATTAGCCTATGAAATGAATGTTCATGTACAGTAGTTATCGATAGTTTAAATGGTTTAGGTTCATGTAGGTACGTACGATCAATAACAAGAGGTAAAAATATAAATTTTCTTCTATATCACGCCAACAAATTAATAAATTTACGTCATCCTGAAAAATCTGTATTTTGCAAATATAAATTTCTAATAACTTCTGTAAGCTTTTTCCAAATTAAGAGAGCTACTTATATAATGCAACTACATTAAATAATTATTATTAATGCATTTCAACGTTGGCATTTAAAAACTATTATTTTCAATTTCATCAATTCAAACGAACATGTCCATTATTAAAAATAATATTACCAATGCTAAAATATATTTGTTGTCCATCCAGGGAATAAACCGGCGAATGTATTTTCGCAAAAAAAGGCAAGAAAATCGGTACCTATGCTAGAAAACGGGTGCGGTGAAAATGAGAACGGTGGCGGCTGATTGAAATCAGATCGGCTAGGAAGCAGTCGTCATGGTAACAGACGCCGAGTGTGTCCATGGCGACCAGCGTCGCCACCGCCCGGCACGCCCATTTTTTGTCAAACGTGCGTCTCTATGACGTCTCCAGCTTTTCTGCAAACGCACTCGACAACTCACATGCACACAAAAATTAATTAATAATTTGTTCTCCTTGCGCAAACAAAGAAAAATCCTCTTTGAAAAATAAATTAAAAATAAAATCAATTTCGGACCATATGTCGCCGCCACCAATAATAGACCAGCACATTTCTAAAATTCTAACAATTGGAACGGTTCGATTGAAAAAAGTATTAAATCGCTGAATAAATTTATATAAAATAATGAAGATGTTAAGCAGTAAAATTGAGTTTATATAATAAAATATTGTCTGCGTTGCAGTAGTAGCATTTTCTATTTAGGGGGTTCGGCGTAAACGAATTGGGGTAGGTAAGCAATTGCCCTCTAAGTTGGCTCATATTTTGAGGGGCGACAATTCGGAAACTCGGCAACATTTGGTCCGTTTAAGGAGGGTTAGAAATATCCGAGAATAGCACGTCCGCGGTGCAATGCGCCAAGAATAACTAATGTGGTGCAGAATTTCTTATGGGGTGATTTTAAACAATCGAAAAATTACGACGAACAAATCAAAATTTAGCTTATTCATTGGTCAATTACGCAACGAATGGAATGCATATATCTCAAAATTCAAGATGATGCAAAAAGGCAAAACGAGTAAGTAAATGATAATATAGTTGATCGTGATATAGAACTTGAACTTCTTCAACGGGAAAAACTAATTTTAGAATTACACCTCTCACTTTAATAATATCGTCAGTTCGTGTATGAGCTGCCCACGATTTTAAAATTTACTTTAAATAAAAAAAGTGTTCACACGTACAGGTATGTGTTTACTTAATTTCGTGAAAAATTAAATAACATACATACAATTTACACAGTAGTTAAAAATTAATTGAACAAAACACTCACAGCGTTTAATACAGGGAAAAAGATCTCTCTTAAAATTTAAAGTAAATTGAAGTGAATTTTACATCAAATTTAATAAAATTTACTTCAAAATTTCTACTAGATGAATTAGCACGTCAATTGAAGTAAGAATTACTTGTAACTAGCAAAAAAATTCTCCGTGTAGAAATTAATTGCGATGAAAAACGTGCAGGATTAGCTCGTTGAAAGATTTCTGGATAGAATTAATAAATGTATGTTAAAATTAAAAACTCGAGACTCTGCTACTCTATTCCTTCAACGTTTCCGTTCATATGTAAGTGCAAATAATTTGTTACTAACCAATTTCGATTTCAAACTTTTGATTATTAAAGAAATATATAAAATGAAATGTCGCGACATTAACATTGAGAAGTACTTATTAATATTACTGTCATGTAAAATATAACCCAAAATAAAACGTAATCTACGTCCACAAAATTTGTACAATATTGAAACACGAATTAAATGCTCCAAAGAATTTCCGCAACTTCATACAAAGCAAACGCACAAAAGGATACATTTTCATAAAAAGTATTTCTATTTTGCGACATAATGCTAGTATACTAACGGTGTCCGTGTCCCATCATATTTTTTTCTTGAAAGCACCCAATTTGAGATTAAGCTGTAGTGTGTTTTCTGTATTAATGATAAACAAGTGAGGATTCAAAACTGTACCCTTGCAGATGGGAGTCGATGAAAGTTTGAATGAATATAATACTAACCAGCCGAAGTGCACGGCTCTGCCCGAGTACGATTAGATGTTTTTGTTAAAAATATTTATATGCGTGACAAACACGCGTGACGCAACGCCACGTTCAAATATTCTCATTAGTTTATCTTTTCTGCTGGACCAATCAGCATCGTGAATTGCGGCAAGGCATCTAGTCGGCGTTCTGCATAAAACAACCTTTAAACTGCAAGTATAGGTTTAACCATGCAACATTTGGGCTTCCTATGTGTTTTGGAAGATAGTCCACATTTAACAATGGATTTATTGTTCTGATATCGATGTTTCTTAAAGTAATCACCTGGTCTAGCCTATCCCACGAGAGCTCAAGCATGATTCATACCTGAAATGTATCCGAACGATATAAAATATTGATATTTTAAAAATTCCCTCTTGGTAATTACTTACCAATAAAAAATTAATTAAACATAAATATATCATATCGTTCGGATTTTTAGTTATGATTCACACTCGCGCTCTCGTGGGACAGACTATATTGTCTGTTTGTTGACTATCTTTAGGATACAGCATCAATGCATAATTAAATGAAAATT
This sequence comes from Cantharis rufa, assembly GCA_947369205.1. Taxonomy (NCBI): domain Eukaryota; kingdom Metazoa; phylum Arthropoda; class Insecta; order Coleoptera; family Cantharidae; genus Cantharis; species Cantharis rufa. Next base: position 24,900,497 of record OX376303.1, read on the forward strand.
AGAAAGATAATAAATAAAATAAAAGCAAGAAAGGTAAACTTATATTATAAAACAATTAATTTTGTTATCAACGATGATCAACTAACGAAAACTTCATTGTCGGTGACAAAATAAATTTAATTTGTAGTACTTCCTAGATTTTATTCTTCGTTTTATTTATAAGATTATCAGAATTTCCCTATGTCCAAAGTTAGTCAATCAAGAGAACGGTAGATTAAGCATCTAGTTTAATTGAGATGGATATAAGTATCCACTCGTACTTCCTTCATATATCACAATTTTGAATCTCATTCTGTACATCGTTTTCACACAAAATCTAAGCACAAAAGAACGGATACTTTCTCTGCGCACAAAATAATTAATATTCTGTTTAACTGAATTGGTGCGGACGGGCGTGCTAAACTAGCCCTACCTTTACATCAATTTTTAGTTAGGCATACTGACTGATCTTAGCTGGAATGAAAATTGACGCAAACAAGACAAATTTTATGAAAACATGAAATTTCTATTTGCTTTATAATATGGGTTTTACGTGAAATAAAAAAGAACTCTGGTGCTCATTTTAGTACTTTCGTAACCCAGTTTCAAGTTTACTATTCCAAGATCCCAAAGGTATCTTTCGGGACGGTCATTTGTACCAGATTTAAAATCTTGAATCAATTTTAATAGATACCTAAATGTAATATTATACTATATTTCACATACCATGATAATAATTGAAATATGTATTCTAAAACTCTTCCATAAAGTAAAATCAAATCTTTGAAACTAAATTACCTAAAAATATTATTTTCAGAATTTTATTAAAAATCCTTTAAAAACAATAATGGTAAAAAAATGATTGTTCAAATAGAGATATTTTTATTTACATAATTTGCCCCCAAGAAACTACTAGCACTACTATTTGATTGTTGTTCCTTGCAAATACAGATTAATTCATTTTCCCGATTCTACTATTTATGTAAATCCCGATTCAATCAAAGAAATATTAATTCAAAAATTAATGAAGTATCATTAGCACCTTCCAACTATCCTGGGTATCGAATATCCGTGCTTAGTATTGTTAATAGTGGCAATAATAACAGGAGAGCTTTTAGAGATTAATAATTAATTTGCACCGACAAGAAAGTTCTCCGGTGGGCCACCTACCAATTTAAGTAAAAATAATGATAAGAATCCAAACAACCATTATATTGTCATGTTTTAAATTGATTATGATAGTACCGATAATCCAGTATTCATTTGTAAAATTAAATTTTTATTTACACTATTTATTTTATTTGAATGTTTATTTGCCGCGCAAATCTGGCTGCCTAAGGCGATCTGGACGTGTTTGATAAGTTTGGCGGGGCGAGGAGACCTGGAAGTAAACGAAAAGAAAAGATTCGATTGGAAGATGGCGAGGGTCCGTGTCTGATTTTGTTAAGTAGCGAATAAAATTGTTTTAAAACGTTTAATTATTGAATCAAGTTATTAGATTGTGTGGAGAGCAAAATAACAATAAAATAAGAACAGGAACAGGAATTTTATAAAGAAATGTAAGATTTCTAACCTTAATAAAATGAACCAGAAGGTACCTCCGTGAAGTTGGCTTCCCATTTTTTTGATATAAAAAATAAAATTGTTAGGTCTTGAAAGATCATCTGGTTTTAACGTTAGGTCGCATTTGGTTTTATCAAAAAAAAATTCCATTTTGAAAAAATAATTTGTTAAGTTAACTCCCTGCTCTCTTTTACAATTTTTCAATGTAAAAAAATGGAAATCGATGACTGAGGATTAGACGTGTATTTTTATGGTTAAGTCGTAGTTAATTTTTTTGCAGTGGTGTAGCCAACGGAGTGGGCAAGAGGGGCATCATGCCCCGGCGATACTCACAAAGGGGCGCCAAATGGTCCGCAAAACAAAAAATTGCTGGACAATTTTTATTATCTTTGATTTCTGGAAAATATATTTTAAATTATGGTTTTCAAATGGGGGGGGTTTCAAATTATGCGCTAAAAACGTATTGTGCCCCGGACGTGAGTTAAGCTCGCTACGCCGCTATTTCTTTCTTAGCAATAAATTAAAATGTGATGATTTTCTGCGCATATCACAGTTAGCGAACATAATTAGATAGTGTAAAATCAGCTGTTGATTCAAATAATAGGTAAGTAATATTAATATAAACAATAATGCCCGTACTTATAGTCATGGATTGAACCGAGAATCGAGATCAATTCTCGAAATAACAGCTGTTGCTACGATACGGTCTAAATTCCAGTAATCTCATTGGTAAATTCTAGGATCATTTTGAGTCTCGGATTGATCCGTGACTATAAGTACGGGCATAAGGGTCTTGTTATAGCTAGGAAAATCTATAATTAGAAACATTTTAGAATGAACCTGTACTTTAAAGAAGTTTCGTTTAAAATCACGTACCTACATAGTACCTATCACAATATGTTTTAGTGATCTAACGCATTTTTTTATTTTATATTCTTTTGCGCATGCGCACATCAAAGGTGGCGAACGAAGTTAGTGTAAAATTATTCAAATAACAGATAAGGTAACGTACCCATACTACGTGACTAGTGCTGGGACATCGATAGAAGAACATCGATGTTCGATGTCGAAAAAGTCTCCATGGTAAACTATTATTTCAGTGGTAACAAAAACAATAGCAATGCGGCAACCAAGACGTAATGCGACGCGACTAAGTTCGCTAATATTTTTTTAAAAGCGCTATTACTTAATTTTACTAGCGAGTTTTTAATAATAATTAAGAAAACAGAATATCAAGTGTTGAGTATCTTTAGACGCGGAAAAAATCTCCTTAATTTGATATATTTTTAATTCTTAACCGTAGAAAATGGGAACCAGAAATTTAGAAAAAATTAATTTCCCATGCTATGTCCCTATGTTCGGCCCGGTCACCCGGTATAGCCATAAAAATAGTAACTATTGAAATTTTTTTAGGCATCTTTTCAAATAAAACCTGCAATTCCGTTTGCAAAAATATTCCACTTTACAAGCATCTAAATAGATACGTCTTTTATTCAATTAAATTTAAAAACAAAATCGTATCGTAAGCAAGGTATAACAAATTCTTGTTAGCTGAAAGCGAAAGCGAGCGGAAAATTGTAATAAATTTGTTACAAATTATGTGATCTGCTTATTTTTTAAATCTTATATGAATATGCAAAATCGAATCTTTGGATTTTAATATCTCCGAAAATAAGCCGCATTAAGATCAAGCGTCATACCTCATTTCGGCTCAACTTTCATTTTTAAAAATATCAAATAATTCGACAAACCTTTTTTGTCGTTTTCAGAAAAACTGTGTTTTAAACCAACAGAACCTCAACATACTGGAAAACTAGATCGACAAATTTGATTATGAAAATTTTAGAAGACGACAAAAGATATTCAGATATTATTAATTTATACTCCGAAAGACAAAGAAGATGATGTATTTTTATTATTGTTATTACTTATTATAATTATTATCTGGTTTTCAGCGTAATATTGAGAAAGCAGAACAATACATTATAATAACCTTCCTGGACAACCAATTAATTCACCCGAGTAATAATTAAAAGCATCATTGAACCCAAAAATAGCTTTGATCAGGAAAATGTAAAGTAACATTCTTATTATCCTGGAAGTCAAATAATAGATAGTCAGATATAGTATCTTTAAAACTAACGAGGAAAACCTCTCAATTGTTACTCTAGGATCGAGACAAGCTTTGGTAGTTAGCCACAACAGATTTATTACAACCCTAGGCCCACTAATCGGAGAGCTGGGTTCTAAGCTCTCTTATCCAAGATCGTTCTTGGATAGTTTTCTCTTTCGGGACATTTTTTTAAATACCTTTAAAACTAGCAAAATTGTCAAGAACTTTTCCAAACATAATCGTCAGAAATTATCAATAATGCCATTACACAACTCGTGTAAATAAAGTTGACAGAAAAACACAATAATTTTTCTTAGAATTTCCACAAAGAAATAAATTTCAGGTGATTATGATTAATTATTTTAGTCCCTAAATTGAGATATTTTACTTAAAATATCATTGGAAGAGGAAATAGATGTAGAAGTGTCAAAAAATATTTAAATAGAAATCTTTTAAAAATTGTTCCAAAATTATATATTACTCTAAATAGAACTTAGAATTTCATTTCTACTATTTTAAAAATAAACCGGTGTTAAACGTGTAAAAATGAAACTACTTATATCTAATTTGTGTATTCGTAACTAACCTGGAGCGGCCCATGTTGGATCTCTCCAGACGCCCTCGTGGTGACTTAAATGATGTAAAGCTAAAGATTTGCCATCTTTCGTCTCCAAGCCCCAGAGTTTCTTTGCTGCTGGAGCAATCTGCAATAAAAATTAAAAATTTAGAAGCAAGTAAACAAATTAATACTCAAAATAGTATTTATTCAGTTAATAATATAAGATAATACGTTGCAAATAAATTGTTGCGATACACACATGTATGATAAATAACCTGCGGTTGTTATTTTAGCTTCAGTACTGCTTATAATCAATACACGCATTAAAGTTACAAAAAATACATTAATGCACTATTAGGTGCTATCTACAGAAGTATTACAACAATGCACTAAAGTAACAAGCAAACTATTAATCAAAACAACGATAACGTGGTGTTAGCAAAATAAAATTTTCACTTCAATTTAATTACCCTCTAAACCAAAACCGCATTGTTTTAACATTATTTGAAACTTTTTATTGATTTTTTCCTAAATTAAATTAAGTATCATTGTATTTAGAAGATCATCACCTGATTTCCTAATTCTCAGTCAGTTATTTGAATTATTTAATTGATTATTTATTATTTTTTTAATAATTATGTGGGGAAGACGTGAAAACGGGAAACCACCCCATTAATTAAATTCCCTAGTACGTCATCTTGGCTCAGCCAAGTTTGATCGCCAACGCCCATGAAGGTATGGCACATTAAGAACTGATTAATGTTGTAGAGTAGTCAAGTAACCTTGACTAATCACGGGTTATACACAATTATAACATTTTTCAACTTGGTTAATAGTATATATATTGATTACCGAGGGATCAAAGTGGGTAATTTTCTCCCTGACCAAAGCGCGAGGTCGCCAATCCACGTCAGGAAACAAATGCGCTTTGCTCTCAAGGCAAAAGAGTATATCTAAGAACACGTACCGGCAACAGAATATCTGTGTAGAAATCGTGGTTTAATCCCTATCTAAAATTAATGTAAAATTTCGATTTTTAAATGTCGTTTTCTCGAAAACTAATGGATAATCCAACTTGAATTTTTTTTAAATGTTTAGAAAATTATCCTCTTTCCAATAGTCTATAGGAAAAAGTTCAATTTGTGGGATCAATATTATGTGACAATAACCGAACATATTTTCAAGTTACAGCGTAAGCATCCTAACATACGAATGTTGTACTACACCGATAGAAAAAAAGTTTTAATGCAAAACGAAATACATACTATCTTGATTACAAGAGGTTGTATGTGTTCTCTTCTACTTTTAAAAAATTACAGTTAAAACAAACATTTGCAGTTTTGTTTCAATACATTTTTAGTTTTATTTCAAGAATTTCGTAGTTTAATTTCAAAAATAGGTTTACTTCAAGAGTTATCGAGTTTGAAAAAAAATTTTTTATGCGTTTTTCTAAAACCCACAAGTGATTAATATAAGAAACCTGTGTTTATTTATTGTATTTTTCTGAGTGTTCGGGTAAGATTTTCCGATCAAATTTAAAACTTTTGTCTTTGAATTGCACCAAGGCGCACAGCCTTAGGGCAATCCGAACCATGAACCGTCATGTTAGTATTAAAAAATTGTTTTTACGTAAGCGCATCCCACTGTTATAAAAACAACATCGTTTTAACGGGGATGCAGTTGAAGTCTTGCTACACAGTGTCTAGCGTTAACGGTTAGATCATGACCATTCATTCACAAAATATCTGATGGTTTTTATCATTTCTTTTCAATTTATATACAGCAGAAGTTCGATTCTATGAACAGAAATTAACGCAAGTGTTCACACTAACAAGATTTCAGAAAAACTAAGGTTATACATATTACTAATGCCATGAAATAGAACACATTACAATTTCATCACCACCTTATATTTTGTGGAAAATTAGACGATTTTCTCATGATGCACAATATTAAACAGATGTGCATTTCCTTTATTTAAACACGGGTACTTTTATTCTATATTTAATCATGTAGTACAAGTGATAATAAGTGGGTAGTGGACATTAAGATATCTAATACACAACATTAGCAATTAATTTTCACTGTTCACGTTAGCGAGTAGATGCAGAAAAAATTTGGTGTTCACAGGACCAAGATGTTCATAAATTCAAATGTTCCCTTTATCGAGTACCTACTGTACTATGTATAGAAACACGTTTAAAAGTAAAGAACAACCAAGTTGTAAACAATTCAACCACGTTGAATTACGTATCGACATAGTACTTCTGAATGCGAAAGGCATTGTTTTTATTCTTACATTTTCAAAGGTTTTTAATTTGATTTTCAAACTAAGTACCTACTACTTGTAAATGTAGATTTAATTTTTGGCACTCGTTTTAGAAAAAAATCATACTATAATGATATAAAAAATCAAACAAGCACAAATAAAATGGTCTACACCATAAGTAATTTTAATGTTGGCTAAATCGGAATTCCGGTTACAGCCCCTCGCATTGCTTACCAAGCTCCAAGATAAACTATTAACTTAACCGAGTTAATTAAACTTCACGGTAAATATGTACACAGTATAAACATATTATATTTATAAATCCATGGATTTCTTCTTAAAGCGTGGCGGAATCTTACTTTACAACTAACATCTAGCTTGTTCAAAATATTAGACATAATCATAACTAGAACTCCGGTCTCAATTAGGTATAAATTTTCAGTGCCACTATTTGAAAATCATGCAAGTACGATAATGTAATTATTATTTATAAAATAGGATTATCGAATAATAGCCACCCCCGGGCATTTAAGGGTAGATGACCGTGCAGCTCGCAGGGTTGAAAGGGTGTAGAGAAGAGAGGTCGCGACCCATGGGTCTTTGGCCTAGACCTAGCCGACTGCGGGTCGATATTGACACCGCACCCGTCCGCACTGCACCCGCAATCAGCACCTTATGACGTAACATCTATAACCAGAGATATAATAAGAGTAAATCTAAATGAGAAATGTGTAAAAAAATTGGTTAAATCGAAACTTAATTAAAACGTCACGCTTGATAAGCAAGTCGAGATTCCAGATCAAATAAAATTATTTGTACGAGTAGGTTATCCAGCTTGCTAAATTCTGCTAATTTCATTAAGATCTTCCGGGAGGACGGGTTTGTTTTCTACTTTATACTCGTGCTGGGAACAAGATTATTGAATATATGTTTTGTATGAAAGCAGGGTAGCGACCCCAAGGAATAAGTGGTTCATATGAGTCAACTGGGAATCCCCACAGAGAGATCGCATTACTCACACCTACCAAGCCACAGAAGACCTTCCGGAGAAGGTATAAAATCAATGAGTAAGTTCGAAAAAATATTGTTATACAGCCTTCATTTACGATTTGGGAAGAAAATATACGAGAGAATGTTCTGATTCTAATTAAATCAACTTACGTCGCCGAAGTAGAAGAAAAACAAAGGTACGTAGTTTCAGGTATGATATTTAGATATAACAACTAAATAATTGCACACGCAAGGCGTATTAAAACCAATAATGTTTACAAAACTATAGGAAAATTTAATAATAAACACGGTAATTATTACTCCTATTATTCAATGGGCAAATAAAATCGGCAAAGCTTTGTAAATTGTATGAAAATTTCAAATCGAAAATAATATTTACCAACATGAGAGAAGATTCTAGAACTTTTATCCAACAACTTTCGCTTAAAAATCGAAATAACGACCGAAGAACCTTCGCAATAGTATTCACTACGCGGAGAGCATCAGCTATATCGCGAATTGTTAGTAGCTCAAGGGGGGAATGGATAAAGGAAACGCACGACCTTGACAGTGGGGACAATGACTTGTTAGCTCAACGAAACTCCGAGTGTCAGTTTCGATCTCCTCGTTTACTAACAACTTGGACGGCGAAAAAATATTACATAAAATAATTTCGATATCGATCATTGCGATACTTGCAAACACAGTAAATTTATAATACACTTACAACATCGCAACGACATTCATAAATAGCATAATTGGGAGTGAAAATTTTCGTCATTCATCACGGTTTGTTTACCCAACGTTAATAATTATTGTGACTCATTATTAAAAATAATTAATTGGAAAAATCCATGTATAATTTAAAACATGCCCTAAATTTAAAAGTCAATTATAATAGAATTACAGAGTTGTAAACCGCGTTCTTGCTTGTGGATCATAATGCAATAACTAATTAATTCAATGTTAACATTCTTTTAATGTTGACATTTGCCTGAAAATTTATTTTTAGAATCCACCGTGGTTTAATATAATATAACCTTGTTAATTTACATTACAAATGACAAATTTGTAACTTATTCGTAACAATATCTTTATAAACCAATGCAAGTCTTAATAAGAGCAAAATCGATAAAAGTCGGCGAAGACAAATAATTGCATTCCTTTAGCATTGATCTAAACAAAGTAGTAAAATAATGTTTTTAAATATTAAAAACCGATTATTACAAAGAATTTAACATTCAAGTTACCTTGTTTTTCTGTGCTACCTATATCTTTACTTATGTATGTCGAAACATTATGGTCTCTATCAGTATGTTGTAAATAAAAAGAAAAAAGCATTAAAATCGGTTAGAAGCTATTAAACTTATGAAATTGATGTAACCGTGAAATAAGGATTTCCAAATATTTTATTGCGAACAAAAGATGAGCATGTATTTTAACTTGTGAGAAATTTTGCCGAAAAAAGTTTCAATAAGGCGACTCGAAATTGAATATTGCTGAACAATAAATGAACAAGATTTGGTCAACATTCAGAACTTCGTAAATTGCTAATTATTCATCACTCCTAAAGAAACTCAAACGAAAAGATAAAACAAATCCCAACATTAATTTAGAATAACTTGGGGTGCGAAAAACTAATTAAAGTTGAGAAAATACGTTTTGATTAATTTAAATGCTAAATAGAATAATTCTAACATATCAAAAATTTGAAAGAACGCTTTATATAACTTATAAACATATTAATTAGTGAACTATACTTTGGCATTTAAATTTAATTTAGATTACTGCTACTTATAAGTTTGCTTTTTTTTCCTGTTTTTTCAAGTAGGTATTCTACGCAGCCGCAATTTCCAAAACCATTCATGCATGCCATATATGTATATGGTTTACTTCCCCCGCAACATGTTTAAGTTAGGAAATATCAATTTTGTTAGAAAATTTTATACCGCATCAGCTGTTGGCCGAGGAATAGAAACACGCCGAACAAACTATTATGAAAAAGCGAGACCGTGACATTGTAAAAAGAGAAGCAGCTGGTATTGTTTGAAACTAAAACATGGTTTCAGTAATCGATCGAATGTTGTGAGAAAGAATTTACATAATTCAAGTTCCACCATGAATAAATACTTCAAGCACTTGGATTATATTACGTCAAGCTACACAAGCCAGAGGTTTTCAAACATTTTCTGACAAGATAATGGACGAAAATTTTACACCGCTCAGCGGAAAAGTGCCAATTACAGATCGATTTTACACAAAAACATATCTTGTTAATGAGCTAATATTGACAGGTTCAAATAGTCGAAATGATGAAACGAAGGTGAATCAATTGAATAACTAAAACACCCCCGTGAATTATCGGTAAGAAGGCATATGCAAAAATTTAGATCGATCGCGCACAAAAATAGTAAAAAATAAAATCACTTTTAAGTCATGCACAAAAATAGTTATTTTCTATACAAGACGATAAAATTGAATTTTATCGACTAGCGGAAATTGTTAATTTACGAGCGACGAAGTCGCGAGTAAATTATTTTTCGCGAGTCGATAATGAAATTTTATCGTCGTGTATAGAATTTAATTTTTTTCTATAGCATATGTTAAAGAAAACATTTATAAGAAATTTATAAATTAAATTATTGACAGTTTTTATTTTATTTTTAAAATTTCATATTCAAGCTTTCGAGAATTGAATGTTCTCTTTTTTTGAAAATTTTTTATTTTTTAAATAATTTTTTTAATATATAATTTCAAGAACTAATAATTTAATTTGAGTAAAAACAAAGTATTTTATCTACCCTTGCTGTTAAAATGCTACTTTATCTACTCAAATGCTATTTTATCTACTCTTGCTGTTAAAGTATCATTTTTTCAATTATTTTCAGTCGGACAAATCGCACTTTAACATCTGCTATAGAAAAAAGTTTTTTTAGTGCACGTAAAAAAAGTGTTGCTTAGCAATTTTCGCATTTTTATATTAATAACGAAAACGTCAACTTTTAGTTGAGGTAATGCTACTAAAAATGTACTGCTTTTAATACGGTTGGAGAAAAATACTATTTCCCGGGCTGCTAAGATGTTGCCCATCCGCCCCTGGCTACAGTAATTTTACATGGACAGTGGCGACAATAGTCCCGAAATGGGCTCAATGTGCAAATGATGCACAACCCCCGTATTACCGGAGGTAATACCGTTTAACTCGGATACGAGGTTGATCTTCTGTATAACCGGCCTTATGTGAAACAAAATCTATGTATTTTTGACGTTTAAAGAAAAATTGTTCCAATTTTACTGGGGGAGCAAACAATATTCTATAATATTGACATCTTCAAATATGCAACGAATATCTTATTCCAAGTTGAGAGTATAAAGAAATCCGAAGAAATTTTAGAAATACCATAAAAGCTATTTGTACTTTTTCGAATTAAAATTTTGAAGATTTTCTAGCATCCTTATCATAATGCAAAGTGGTATTCATAATTATAAAAAAAAAGAGAATGTTGAAAGAAGTTGATGAGGTACACAGAGAGAAATATGTGTTCAACATCCACATAATTGTGCATAAAAATGACACAATTGCGTACGTAAACACTGATGTCGTTCCTTTGATTCATATTAACCGAACTTGACAACTATTCGTTTTATCGTAGGTACAATTGGATTTCGGATAAGTTCGTTTTAGAAGTGGACTCTAACGAATAAACACTACTCCAGAAGTACAGTATACATTTTGAGAAGTCTACGAAGCCTTAAACATAATTTCTAATTTTTCCAGTACTTGAGAAAGAAATAAATAATGAGCACTGGAATATCAACTTTTACAATTTCAAGTTGTAACCTACACCGAGTATGACAATAATTCGTCCGTCACACATACACACACACGTTTTCAATCTTCTGGTATTTGCGATAGGACCTTCAGAAAACCACTCATAAAAACAATCGCTTATTAATGATACAAACTTCAAAGTCAAATGATTTTAGAATATGCATATTATTAACAGTTGAACTCGGAAATATCGATAAAAAAATGAAAGTCCTGATTGTAATCTTATGTTTTCACCTACATAAGTTGCAATTTGGCTATAAAGATGCGATTTAAGAGCCAGAATAAAAAAAATATTCAATTCTGATAAAACTAACCAAGTCATCAATGTTGACCTTTACACCCACAAAAATTAAATACAATGCGCTTCTTTGTGGGTATTTCCCCGAATAGTATCAATATTTTTTTTTATGTTTGCTATTATTGTTTTGAAGTGTAAATTAAGAAACAAAAACGTGGACACCACATTTTCTTTTCAGATTTTGAGACATTCCATATATTATGTAGATTCCACCACATCTCACCCATATTTCCAAAAATTTACACCATTATCATTATATGTCTCCTGCATCGCGTACACCATACTACCCCCCTGACCTTGGTGCTACTGGAGAGGGTTTACTGTATGAACTTCACAAAATAACCAATTCGAAAGAAATGTTTGAAAGTTTCGACTAACTTGCACTATGCAGTTGTAGTTCAGGCAAGTTTTAACTTTTAAAATATTATTTGTCATTTCTCAGATTAGTGTAACTTAACAGCTATTCGAAGATAAGAAAAAATCAATTTCATTATCAATGCACTAGAATAGTTAGAAAGTAGTTCAAACTGTTAAATGAAAACTAATGGTTATGTATATTACGATCATTTTTACATCGAATAAAATATTCCTCGGATAGCTTATCATTCTCCAGACTCCTAATCCAGCTAAATCTCATTTTTGGAAAAATGTGCTGTATCACGTTCCTACAATAAGTTCTGCAATTCATTTTTTACTGTGTTTTGTTGAAGATTATATAGTTATTTACAAGAACATCGAGTAATTCTTGAACTATTTCTGTATGTTAATTTTGTTAGAAAACATAAGAAGATATAAAGCATTCTTTTAAATTTGAACGTAATGGAAACTGGAAACTTTAAACGTCAAAAGGGCAAGTTTTTCCTTTCATTTTCAGCCAACATCGAGATTTCAAAAGAATGTCTAACTAAACATTTGACAAATGAAAATAGTTTATTTATTATTTGCACCAATAAACTTGGCCGAGTTTAGTGGGACTGCGGCCTTAATCATGTCCTTTGTATGTATGAGCCATTAAATTTATGAAGTAGTAACTCTCTATCATGTTATCAAGAAAATTACGAGACAATAAATTCGTATTTTAAAATATACCGACAAATATTACAATATGATTTATTCACAATCAGTTAGTAATTGATATATTCCTGAATTTTAATAAATTGGAAGCAGTTTATTATATTAAATTTTTTTACTAAGTATTAATTTGTCATATTTACTGATTGTGAATAAAATAGTATACATACTTCGGTGTCAAGCTTCATTACAGCTTCGCGCCTCAATAAACTATCTTATTTAGCGCTTAGCTGTAATAAAGCATTTTTTACCTCGGCACGTAATGTACTATTATTATAATTTGTATATGCAGATACAATCAGATAATAAACAATCTATCAAAATTTGTTACGTGCCATAGTTTAACCTCTTTCGGTTAAAACGACTAACTTCCTAGGGTTCACCATAATTTGTTCAATTTCTTCAAATTCGGTACGTAATATTTGAGTTACATACAATATACCATAACAAAATAATTCTATCACAAAATCCGAAATTTGTATCTTTTATGTATTTTAAAATCATTGTATATAAAATACAATAGCATATAAAAGTAATTCAGGATCAGAATGAAAAGCACGTTCTACGGATTTTGATTGAGCATGTTCGATTGATGTTGCAAAATATTGTAGTCAAACTTGAGATTAAAAAAACATATACGAGCGTCTTTCTTTTTCATTTTGATTGAAGAATCGTTTATATTTTATTATAAAAAAATCACTTATGTAAAACATTTTCATTTTCGGGAACTTCTGATTCTCCCCATATTGTATTCCAAACACTAATGGCAACGCCAGCCATTTTTCAGAGAAACTTGTATGTTTATTTCCATATCATTCTATTTATAAGTACATACTACCTAAAGTAGAAATAACTATACACAAAAATATTTTCGTAAAAATATCTCAAAAGAATTGCATCCTTATTGAATCTTGAAATGGATGTTTAATAATGATTATCTATATAAACACACAAATATCTCGCTCGATAGCAAAGATGCATGTACGTACGTTCCTGGAAATTTAACCATAAAGCGAAATCGTGCATAATTTTTTTTTATCGTACCAAGTCAGACATGACCTTCAATCAGCGGAGGCTTAGTGCCAATTTCATAATAAATTATTAAAGAAAGCTTTAAAATAAAAATCATAAGTTTGTTCTTACAGCTTTCTTTAATATTTATTACAAAACTGGTCCTTAGCCTCACCTAAAAATCTGTAGTAGTAAATTGTCAAAAATGTAAATAATCGTCAGGTACAGATTAACTGAGTCGATTTAACCCTGTATTGCGATGTATCTATAGCGCATAAAATACGTAGTAGTGTGTCTTCTTATACCAGTAAATAGCATTATTCGATTTTTTATTTTATCGGGTCGGTATTACTCTTACATGAATGACCCCCTCAATTGAAAAAGTAAAGAGTTTTAATACGTAGGTCATTCGAACTTTTTTTCCAAGTAACGTATAGATTGCGTGATTTTTTATGAAATTTTGTGTGCTTACGGCCAAGTGTCCACCTTGATATGATCGAGGGGTTAGTTTTTACTTTCGAGTTTCAGCTCAGAGTATCTATCTACATAATGTATGTTATAATAGCCTGCATTCCCTCTTCTTTCGATGCAAAAAGACCAAACTCGCTAAGTAATGCGGTTATTACAGCAATTCGCTAACTAACCAGTAAACATATTTGCCAGATGAATGAGATGCTAAACTTCTTACATTAGCTGAAATGCAAGCCAGTGCAGTCTTGATGAAAGCACTTTTCTTATTCGCCAAACGCGTTTGCTTTACCTTCATATCTTCGTTTAGCTGCAACAATAATTCCACATAAAAGTCTCCTAAAATTTCCTTTTCGAAGGTAGTCGATCAAATTTATGATACGTGCATCCAAAAACAGTGGTCACAACCCATTTTGCAAATAAACCACTTTTACCTTCTTTAGTGCGGGTTTGCCTGAAAAAGTTCTATTTTCAGATTGTTCTTACATCTGTTGCGCTTTCAAAACAACCATTCAGTTGCATTTTTCTTACCGATTGCTTTTTCACATTTAAATTTTCATTTTCAAAATAGCCTGCATTCTATCGTTCGATCTGCATAGGTATCGGCTACATTACAAACTTATAGTCTATGGTCTCCCCAAGTTATTCCGACTTTTTCGGTAATTTCTTCGATTATTCCTGTTTTTAATCTCCGAGACGTGGTTACGTATATCTAAGTGACGAGAAGTCCCCAAAACCATCCTCAAAACTGACTTTATAATTAAGTTACATTTTACTTGGAAAGAATAATAATTTAATCAATGCCCAAATTTCAATTCATGCTATTTTAATAAAAATTCATACGTTTTGATGCCGAAGATCATTCTTCGCAATCGCATCATTTTATAATCGTGAAGAAATAATTTACATGTTAAGTTATCCCTTTTTGCTAGACTTTTGTGCATTCCGGGTTAATTTTCATGATCAGTTCGCGAGACCACCATATAAGGACCAGTTTGAAACAAAAATCCATGAACTCGACACAGTATCTAATTTGGCAGTGCAATATTGATAAACATTAATGAAATAACGACGTTATCACTTATTCAAATTTGAAATTCTCTCGACAGATTTGCGGTATCCGTTGATATCACACGATAACGGATGATTTGTGGTATTTGTTGTTTTAACATAAAGCGTTGGATTAAACTCTTTCAATGAGGTTTTAGGATGAATAAATCATTTTATTGTGGAACAACAAAATTGCCTTACAACTATTTATTTAGTTGTTGGGTGTAGCTTCAGTCAATTGAGAACGATAACAACTATTATTAATTATTAATCGCACTAGTTTCAATATACAGTGTGGCTTTTATATGGCGATAGTCTACGCTTTTGTGGATTTCTCATTTCATTGTCTACTAAATAAATAGCATCTTTGCAATTAGAAATTATTTTATTTAAAAATGATTCATAATACTAAGGTTAGAGGTGCACTTGAAACTAAATGTATATATCGTATGGCCTTATAGTACATTCTTTGATATCTATCACGTTTGACATACATAATTTTAGTAACAAATATATTTGGAAATGGTAAAATTTTGAAATCTATTATGGTAAAATTGTATGACTCCGCACAATTTTAAAATACGGTTGAAACGATGCGATGACCATGTGCGAACTGGCTTATAATTTTCAATTATTGCTGTAAATTATTTGATCGTACACTTATTATTGCTGAGTATACAACCACGCAATGAAAATCCAACTACTACATCCTACTAGCAAAGTGCGTGTTACAAAATTCCAGCAACATAAACATAAGTTTGAAATACAGACAAGAAACTCGAGATACGAAAACAAGAAATAGCGCAGTTCCTTAACAAAATTGAGCGGCATTTCCTGGCAAGGTAGACCGAGACCGAATAAACAATAAATTGAAGACAGAAAAGTTTGATGGCCACTCTCGCTTGCTCGATATACACCCTTCGGCAAACCTTTAAAATGGCTACCTGAGTTTAAATATCACTTAAACCTGTTGCTCAAAACAATAAATATTAACAAACAACTTGATAATTGTCAATAATGTAAACCAATATAAAATTACGTAGAACAGACAAGACAAATGATATTTGTCGTTCTTTTGTTTGATGCTGCGAAACATCAGACGATCGTTGGAACGAGTTTGCTTGCAGCACGTATATTATAAATAACACACCCCTATGGTGCGAGAAACAAAGCAGGAAGAAAATTGAAAGAAATTACCATATCGGGACCCATATCCTTCATTTCATAAGTAATCCACTCATATCACTCTTGTTTACATAACAAACTTGTACAATTTTTAAAAAAAACGGCACCCGGCTTCGCGAAACAAAGTTTTTAGTGTACAAGGCGCGGCATTCGGCATTCAACTGAACACAAACAAAGAACCGCAGCCATAAACGCGCGTGCGCTACACTGCGGTCTCTTCGAGCACTTACCAACCGTAACTTCAAGCGCCATGCAGTGGCGTACTCAAAACGCAAAAAAAATGTAAAAAAAGTTTGAACTAAGAACAAGTTTATGCCTACAACAAAATTAACAAATCACAAATTCTTAAAGTAATAAATCGAGCTTCAAAACGACGAATTTAAGAAATCAATATTTGCACAAAATTGAATTACTTATTTTGAGGAAAGTTGCTGATAAATGTGTAAAAAATTCAATTACTACTTTACTTGACAAAATTATACAGCTTCCAAGACTTTGATTACAAAAGGGACAGCACCAACAAAAAGATTAATTTGGTTGTGGGTTACATTTAATATTTGAGAGAAACCACATGTAGGTTCCTTAGTTCCGAACAACATTTTGTTGAAATTGTCTTCTGATTAAAGCCCATACAAGTTATACAGAATTAAAATAAAGACATGATTTATTAAAACGCATTTTCTAAAACTGGCACAAATATCTAATCTGTGTGTTGACGGTATGGTTGACTGAACATCACTCTTTTATTGTATAAATGTATTTTATTTTTTATAATTCTATAATAAACTGTGGTTGATAATGTCAATGTCTTAAATTTAAATGTCGAGTATGAAAGTGCATAATGGGCATTCAAAGAATACTAGGGTTGAATTGGAAATACTATTTCAAACATGAATATCCAAAGTATTGACATTTCATTTGCACATTGACCAACCTAAGCTTCATTTTCTAAAATTGAATTTGTGATCAATGAGAAAGAAAACGTTGTGCTAAAATGATTTCTCCTATAACAGGTTTTATGAAAATCTACAAAAATAGTACACATTTTAGTTTTGTTTCAAGAGAAATGTATTCATCATTGTACTGCCGAGTTCCACAAAATTGTCCAAAACAAATTTCTGATTAAAATTTATCACAACTTTGAAACCTAGCAGAATCTGAGTATATGTTACAATGACAGTTATGATAATAACAATGGCAAAAAATCTGTACCTGGACCTTGAATGAATTCAGATATGCATTTGCATATTATATTGAAAGAATTCCAGTTTTAAAGGATATGAGTTTTGGGATACCATCAATAATATCGCAAAAAAAAGTATTTTGAAGTTGTCCTTATTTTTTCTTTCAGCCCTTCCATTGGTTTCAACATGTTTAAGAAATCCACCCAGTGTTTCAAGAGAAGCACAATCTTAAAAGAATAAAACAGAAAAACCATTGCGTGAATGGCATTTTACAAGGGGTAAGCCATGGGGAAAGGAGGAGATGTAGTATACACTAAATAAGAAATATCTGATAAAATGTAGATGAGATGAGGTCCAGATGAAGTTGACAAATATGAGTGAGATGTGATGGAATATATTGATGGCTTAAATGCACTATACTAATTTATCTCTAGTATATTGAACTTTTGGTAATGAAAATTTTTACAGGTGCATATTGAAAGTATTATTAAAATAAATAAAAGTAAATACATCGTATTGCAGTTAAGCCATCAATTATATATAGAAAATTATATAGTGTACACACTTTTGCTTCGTGATTTGCCTTGACAAATCATTACAAAATGACCACTAATTATTTTTCCATTTTCCACAAGGAGCTGCAAAGTGGTTACTCTAACCATTTCAATTTGAATTTCTTGGTCAGCTTAACTGATCTATCACAATAGTTAGTGTTAATTTTAAGAAAATCTCGATTTTAGATAGCTTTATAGTGACCCACTGTACCAAAATATCTAGTTTCTATTAACTGTTATCTAAAAAGAAGATACTTTAGTATAAAATATGTAATTTTAAAATATAAAAATAACTGAGATTGTGCCCTAATCTGTTTTATTATATGCTCTAAACATTTAAAATCAATCTATTAAACCGCCTATAAAGTTTTCCAGCAAAACATTGTAAATCCCAAATTAAGTTTTGAGGAGTGTAGCCTAGAAAATCTTACAAATGCTTCCAATGGGAAGGAAGCAAACCTAAATAAATTAAAGAAAGCGTCAAATTTTGGTATTTGATCATATTCAATACTCGAGTTAAAGGGGTTTCTTTACTTTATATGTGTTCATGAACTATTCAGTTGTTTTAATACACAGACGCCCAAAAGTAGCTTTAAATGTCTAAATCAGCAAATGTCAAAAAAAATCAGATTAGGTCGCTTTATTTGGTTTGTAAAATCCGATGCTGCACTGATATGGCATCTTGGTGTCAAATATTCATTTGTAATTATTGTAATATTTGTAATTCTTGTGATCGAGATCAATTTGTAAATGATATGAGCGAGAGGTAAGTCATGGGTGAGATATGGTGTATGCAAGGTACAAGGAAAGGAAATATAGAGGAGTTCCGAGTGAACTATGGTCTCGATATTGAGATTTTCTGGGGAAAAGAAAAGAAGAAGTTCAAAATGATTATTGTTTGAATTTTACTGGCTTTTATTTACTTGTGGTAGTCCCATTTCTTCTGAAAGGTACAAAAATTATCCAGATTTCTAGAAAATCAAATATCTCGGTCTCAATTTGTTCTAACAAGATGAAAATGAAAACAATTTGTTTAAAAATCTTGAACTACAAAATTGCTCGTTTAAAATATTTATCAAAATGCGATCCTGCAGAGCTAAAAATTCAGTTTCTATTTAAAAAAAAAAGCCTTTTCATGAAGAACTATTTACAGCAAGGTAATCTGAACTACAAATTGTTTTAGTAAGAAATGTTACTTAATTGAGCTCAGGTGGCAAATGTGAACCCTGAGATTTACTAGCTCTTTTGTTTTACTTACTAACACTGCATATTATTACGTACTTTAATTAAAATTTTCTTTAATTTTAATAAATTTAAAATAAAATATGTATTTATTTTATATAAGCCCTAGCTTCACAATTCAGCTGAGTAGGATGTAGAGCCACGAAGACCACAACCCATTGGCAATATTTTCAATCTGATCATCTATTTTATCAGAGATTTAACAGTGTTGTGGTTTTTGTGGCGCTGCATCCTGCTCTGCTGCATTGTATAAACTAAAATTGCAACAATAAAATAGATAATAATGCATTAGAAGATTTATTTACTTTAATATCCAAATTATTTATAACAAACCAAATCGGTTGGTTTCTTAAAAATGGACAAAGCTCTTTTCGTTAATAAATAATTAGAGATAGATTGAAGTGGTTCCAGTTTCAAGAAAATCGCATTAGAAGACCGTATGGAAACCACAAAAATTAAAACATCAAGAAGTTGAAACCGCAAAAACTAACAATGTTAATAAGCAGGAAAAAATATTCCATCAGGTTGTAATGTCTGTGACTCAGTGAAAACAAAAACTTCCTCTTTGATAACAGAAATTAGTTGTTTGCTATGAAGTTTTTGATTGAAACTTGATATTTCGACTCTCCTCTCAAGGAACAAAGCTGTAACTTAATTTTACATTAAATTTAACATAACTACACAAGAATTTGAAACTATTTTGTAGAAGTTAAATCTTCCCGAGCTTTTTAATCTCTCCTGAAAAAAGGTAAAAATGAGTTATGGGTTTGTTTCTTAAGAGTGCCAAAATCTGTTCACATGACTAATAGTAATCATTAATTAAGATAAGGTAAGGATTTCAAGACGATTATTGTATGCTTACAAGAACTTAGCAATCAAAACACCCATTCTTATACAAATTGGTAGAAAAACACGGTTAATAATTTCATTGAAATTAAGTAAAAAGAAACCGGAAAAGTGTGGGAGCAAAACCAGTCTGAAATAAATGAATTACATCCAAATGCAAATGCCATTGAGCTAATTGTAAGATAAAATGGTGGTCCCAAAGGTTCAAACAACAAAAAGCAAATAAACCATCAACAATTTGATTACGTTGACGCACCAAAATTCAATAAATACATCATAATAACTAGCACAGTTTCATTATAATACAAAACTTGGCAAACCATCAAAGGCCACATCTAATTTTAATTAAAGTCATTCACTTAATAGTACGAAGTACACGTACTAGTAAACAAACAAATTATTTTCATTAATTTGAAAATTATGTTAAGTAACAAAATAGGTATGCTACCAGACAAACTGAAGTAATAGTAGTTAGATACTTTATTTACAAGCCGGTCAATCAATGTGGTGGCAGACACAATAAAAAAATCTGATATTTTAGAAGATTTTTTAAAATAATTATAAGTAAGTTAAAACACATACGTGTTGCTGTTGCATCGACATTTGCTGGGGTACTGATTGAGGAAGATACTGTGGTGGAAGAGCAACACCTCTGGGAACTTGATTGGCAGAATAATATATCAATTGCTCATGTGGAATAGATTTATTTTGCACTACATCATAGAGACCAGGCATTGCTGTGCTACTAGGGCCCATGTAGGACATGCTGTTAGGTGGCGTTGCTATTTTACTGGCCATTGGATATTTCCATTTATCATGATTATGATTCTGTAACAATTATTTTACATCAATTTGCTTTGCTTGAATTGTAATCGAGTTAAGTCATTTCACATATTACAAATAAAAAAAAATGGAAAAATAAAAAGCAACCTAACAAATTAATGATACAAGAGTTTTCAGAGTAAAGCGGCAAAACTAATAAAAATGCTACATAGCAGAAAATAAGTATGTACAGCAGATTATCTAGAACTAAAACTTAAAGTGTGATAAATTTTAATAAAGTAAGGCAAATGATGAAAAAGATAAGTAGAAAAATGCATTGAAATTTGGAAGTGTGAAGATGGGTTGCTGCTCTATATCAATTCATGCTTTTTCGGCAAGACTATTAGGTACTACTAACGAGATTACATTCACACACAAAACAAAATTCCATGCAAGTCTATAAATTCGTGCATCGTGAGGTTTAGATGCTTTTCTATATTCATTCCATTTAGTTCTTCGTGCCTTTATTAGTAAGTTATTCTTTCATATAAGAATTTTTAGATTTTTAATTAATCGAATTGAAGGAAAAATGAAGCCCAAGTGTGATACTGCTTTCGGTAAGACACTGATATCGTTATTTTATATCTCAACGTTCTCAAATTGCTAAACAAAATAATAGAATCTACAAACAATACAAAATACTACATCAAGGTTAATCCAATTTCATTTCTTCATGGACCAAATGCAACATTCTTTCTCTCTACAGAAAATAACATCTAAGAACTTCAAATCTAAGTTTTAATTTACTAAAAGTGTACAAATAATAAATTTTGCATTTTGAAATTGCTAAGATTACAAATATTTACATTTTGCACAGACACAACATCGACTCATCAAGTTTCACAATACTTACAGTAGTTGCATCAATAATACTGTCATCTCCCAGCGCCCAACGTGCGTGCTTCTGCCCGAATGGAAGAAACTCGGGATCCACGGGTCTTTGAAAAACATAACCAACTGCAGCATCGTCCTGAGAGCGCTGAGGACTTCGATCAATCTCAATCTTTACAGAAGTATCACCTCCACCGTCGCCTAACCACTTCATTTGTATACCTAAAATAAACTACCATATTACAATCGAACGGCACAAACAAAGCAAAAAAGAAACAATAAATTGCTTCATTACAAAACAACAAAAATTGATTTTAAAAATTACCTAATTGCATTTCCATGGCAATTATCACACATTTGTTATAGTCGAAGAAATAACGTTTACAAGGGAAATTGATAAGTGGAAGTTTAAAAAATTACAAACACAAAAGTTGGTTGTTTACCAGATGACATTCATAATAATTCCCGGCATAAAAACAAATGGCTACTTTGACAGTTCCAAGAACAAAGACAATATCTCAAAATTATAAAATAAACGTAAAGGCTACTCAAAAGGAAGAATTGATCATACCTTTTTTATTACAAAAGGGTTTTAAGCATCAACAAACAAAATCTCCTTTTATAATTTGTTGTATTTTAATCGGCGTCGGCTTCGTTTATAGATTTTGATTCAATACACAAACACGATATTTAAATCACTATTTGTACAAGATTGTGGTTTCCACAACACAAAATATTATCACTAACTATACAAGAAACTATATACAATTTACAGTAAATATAATCTTCTATAATTAAGCCATCGAAGTGGGTGATATTCGCAGATTTAAAACTGACAGCGATCTTTTACCATCACGATCGCCATCTTGGCTTATTGCGCACCTATAAACAAACAACTAAACTACAATTGCCGCTAAATTTAAATATATCGTCAAACTGATCCTGAAATTGTTTCTTGGAATTATTTTGAAAATTTTATTATAGTTAAAGTAAAGCAATTAAATATTAATAAAATAAACAAAATTACGTAATTTCTTTACCCGTAATAATCCTCTCAATTCCTAATTTAATTAAATTTATTGCTTGATGTTTTGAAAAATAAAGTAGGGAAGTTAAGACCGAGTGATAATTAAATAATATAAATATAATTAATACAATACAATAACGGTAAAGCAGGGTAAAGCCGAATTTTCTTTCTATTCTCCGCAGAGCCGGAATAAGGATATGTGAGGCCAGGGGCTAACTTATTTTGGAGGTCTTTTGAACTTCAACGAGTCCGGGAAAGAAGCGGAGGAAAATGACAAAGCATAATATAGTAATCCTAGATGACGCTTTCTTAGAAATAGAAAGCCAGGCGGTTTATACGTGCTTTTAGAAAGCAAGCCAATTTTTATTTGTTATAAAATTTATTATTATTTATGGATAAGTACTAAGTAGATATCTATCTAAATTAAGGTAAATTATATTTTGTAATGATACCTGAAAATAAAGATACGAATTCACATGTAATCAAATTAAATTTTTATGATTGTTTTAATTATATTGTAAGTTTCTCAAAATTAAAAAATGAACAAGTGTAAAGTTTCTATTTGGCTAGTCGAATATATGACGCATTAAAGAAATTCCATGGATAGTGTTAGCAAAAACAATATGTATTTGCAGGATTCGACAATATCAGTTTAAACAGCATCCGTATTTTGCTACGCGGAATGTAGAATGTAGAAACTTTCCAACTTATTAATTTTCTACTTGTTCCGTGTTATGACAGATGTAAACTTTTGCCGATACGAAGATAATTCTGAATTTTAATTATATTTTATGGCAAACTTGATGTACCTAAATATCAAACATCATTATTTATTCTATTAACAAAGCAAATTATGTATTTTAACGACCTTATGAATTTTTAGCTAATGTATGTGGTTTGACATATAATTTTTTGTTATATCCAACACTTGATATGTTGTTCTTTAGTTATTGTTAAAAACTCACTAATCAAATGAAATAATAGCGCTTTTAGAAATTTTTTAGCACCCTTGTTTTTTTAATTTTAACATATTTATTACTAACAATGTTGATGTGGTGTACAATCAATGGTGACTCGTGAGTTTTTCATTCGAGGAAGCCAATCATAAAGATTAGATCGGGGACCGTAAATTGCGCCTGCGGTTGAGGGTTTTTCTAATCCTACCCGTAAATTGCACCAAAAAATTTTAAGGTTGACCCTAAATTTAATCTAACCATAAATAAAAATAAACGAGTTTCACCTTTTCCGAGTTCCACCTTCGACGAGTTCTTTCGGTCTTAAGGAATATTTTAAGTAGTTTAGTCTTTGGCAAAACGGCTCGGAGCGCCCGGAGCGGAGGGGACCGGAGCGCAGGGTAGCGCAGAATAAAAGAAAATATTGAATATAATAAATAGCCTTGAAAATGGGACAATAAAGAACTCGAAACGTCTAACATTTTTATTTGTTTCTTTTGACCGCTAACTCAATCATTCATTCAATATAATAAAATTTTTGATTTGATATTTTGAATTTAAATTGCGGTTGACGGATTGGTCACTTGATTAATTCGCCAAGCGGATTTCTTATCCGATAGATATCTCAAAATTAAGAAATCGGGCACTATTAAATATTGCAAAAAGAAATAATTGCAAATAAAGTATACCTATTTAATAAAATTAAAACTTCAAAGCAATATAAATTTTAGGTAAATTAATAATGTGAATTAAAATTACAAAGAGGTATAAAAATGTTGTAAGTCACTGTATACTGTATACCAAATACAATTGAAAATTGATAACGAGAATTATGTCGTTATAAATATCCATGTATAGGTATCTACATTTGAGCTTTTGTGTATAGTACATAAATCTATAAATAGATGCAGAAACCTTGAAGTGCTTGAAAACTTGCAAGTTTACGAATGATTTCCATGTTTTTTAAGCGGGGAACCACTTAGATTAACCAAAATATTATAATTCAATTTTAAATTTAGTATTTCAACTTTTAGTTAAGTTCGCGTTAAAAGAATCAACTGTAAAACTATCACGAATTGCAAAATTTTTTAGATACTATCTGTAATACCACAAACAACACCAAAAACCAAATTCTGAATTAAAGTCATTTAACGTAAACAAAAAAAAGACAAAATAAGTGCATAAACAGGTGTCAATAAATAATCACATGCAATAATACTTACTTATTAAGGAACAGGAACAGAAAAAATGTACTCACTATAATACACTACTACAAACTTGGTACATACTTACATACTGACATTTTTGATAACAAATACATTATCTCGGACGAGGGACGAAAGACAATATTAACTAGTTCACCTTGAAGTTGCTTGAAGGAGGGAAAAGAAAATGCACAAAATGTCCTTACAATTCGAGCAAGTTGTTGAAACTTTTTTTTTTTCAAATTCAAATTATCAAATTCATCATCACAATGTTTTTATACAATCTTGTTTAAAGAATACATACAAGGCTTTTTAATAATTTAACCCAATTGTATAAACTTTCTCTCCAATTCACAATTGAACAAGTTTGTGCAAAATATTTATATAGAGTTTCTCTCTGTGTGTAAACAAACTGCTAAAATTTGCATCTTAAAATGACTGCCGTTTGATGCCCTAACTATTGTACCATTCCAAAAATTTATTACAATGGTCCTATTGTGTAATTAATAAATTTGAGTTTTGACCAGGTATTTCATAGTAATAGCCCAACAAAAAGCATAATCTTTTGCTAAAAAAAAACTATCTTTGATAGTTTTCACAATCAAAAATCCACATTTTTACTTTTTTTTTTAAATATTATAGTTTAATTCATAATAGTCCAGAATAGTCCCTTGCTTCCTATAACGAACGGCCATAATTTATAAATTAATATATTAATTTACTATAGTAAGTTATAATAAACTATCCAGTAATAAAGATGGAATAATGTGTAGTACGTATAATTGTCTCTGTAGGCATCGACCCTAGCATCAAAGACCAAAGCAGAATTTCCACATTGAACACATAAAAATATTCTTTAAATTAAAAAAATCTTTGCATGGCTACCCCCCGATACATCGTTTAGAAGGCAACTGAACCAAGCGATCAAACCTTTTGCATCTCTACTCCAAAGGGCTAAGGTCTCTACAGCAAAAGCTTAAAAATCATAATGACCTTTTATCAATTTATATTTATTATGCTTTAAAGTTTCCGCTATTGTCTCTGCCTATTAAAAGCTCCTGCACAATGGACAATTTGCATGATTTTTAATTTTAGCATATAACTATTCTACATATCAACATAATATATGTAATGTGTCTTAATTTTTTAAAATTCGGTTGACAAATAAAGCCAGAAAAAAATGTTTAAATTTAAATGTATTTCTATGGGGAGAAAACATATTAATATATACAGTTACTCACATAAATAATCGTACACTCCTATGTTAACAATGTTAATTTGACGTTTTCAAGACGTGTTTTTTTATATAAAAATCGCTTTTACAGCAAAATTTTGTAGACATTTTTTGTTGGAAATTTCATTGCCTTAAATTTTGTTTATATACATTTTTCTATTTTGTTGCACCGGTTCCGACTGACAGCGACTTGAACAAGACTCGGTAAAATCCAAAAAATATTATCATCTATATCTCGGAAACGGTGCGACCAATTAGAAAAATGTATATGAATAAAACTGTAGAGAATGAAATTTACAAGAAAAAATGTATATTCACTTTTTTATTATGATGCACCGTTTCCGAGATTTAGATGTAAATAAACAAAATTTAAGGCAATGAAATTTCCAACAAAAAATGTCTACAAAATTTTGCTGTAAAAGCAATTTTTATATAAAAAAAAACGTCTTGAAAACGTCAAATTAACATTGTTAACATAGGAGTGTACGAATATTTATGTGAGTAACTGTAGGTATATGGCGGGCAAAAATCTTCGCATTATGACGTCATTTTAGTAACCGGAATTAGTTCATAGATAAAAGATTGCACAACTTTTACTGGCATCGAATGCAAATTTTAATACCGTTACCAACATAAAAACACGGAAAATTTAACCTAAAATATTTTTATATTGGTTGTATTTCTGATATTTCGTCTTAATGTAATGTTTACACTGGTTCTAATCTAAATTAAATGGCAACAGTAGGGAAATTACGCGGGTGTATTGGCATACATGTAAGATGTGTTTTGTGTTTGTGACGTCATCACCTGTTTTCGATCACGTGAATTTTTCAAATAAATTCTAATATTTCATAAATTATTTGCGAGCTAATAATACAGAATTTTGAAAAATTACTCCAATATTTTGATTATAGATAATATCGTCGTTTAAATATGTTAACTAGCTAACTCCATTTTACACAATTTTACAGGAGAGCATTAAAAACAGTCCATAAGAATCTTATCACTTAATATAAATGAAAATTCATGTTATTATGATAGAAATGAACAAATGCGCTTTTTAGAAAACAAAACAACCATAATTTATATTACGTCATTAGAATTTTATTTACTGTTTTAATTCCCTTCTTTAAAATTATGCCAAATGGAATTTGAATTTCATGCAAATTGTCCATTGATCTGATAACCGTAACATGAACAGAAACGGGAAAAGTAAAAAGTTAAAATACATGTATTTAGGTGTCTCCGTTCACAATAAACGGGAACAGGAACAGAAGCCATTTATCTTTACTGCTGTGGTTTCCTGCATGCACAAACTTTCGAAAAGCGTGTTTTAAAAATTATAGTTTGAAAAATCTAATTGAACTTTAAATTTTAAATGTAAATCACTGGTAATTTTATTAATTAATAATATTAGTAATTCCACATAATAAAATTTGAGTATTATTATTTAACTGTCAGTTCACACACAAACACGAAATTTATCGAAATTTTTCAAGTTATTCTGATTATTTATGTAATATGAACTATTTTTGATAAAGAATAAACAAATAACGTAAACAACATGAGGAGAGTGTACATTTTAATTATGCTATTTGTCTAAACATCTATATCAAAACTTTAAACATAATATAGTAGCTGTCGTTACTGTTACCGTTCTGGTTTTCCTGGTTTATTGTGAACTAACGATTCGTTTCGTTTTTGCTCCCGTTCCCGCTTCTGTTCTCGTTACTGTTACAGACCAATTGTGCAGGAGCCGTTTTACTGGTCATTTGACACGAAATTCTCATGTGACTTGAAGCCAGAGTATTCACGCATGTGGCATCCCATATTAAAGTCCCAAATCCCAGTTCATCCCAAATCCCAGTTCATCCCAAATCCCAGTTTCTTATCATCTCGTAAAATTCCCACTGGATCTAGGATGCTAGGAATGTTTGCAGTAGCAAGAGACCTTCTAATTAATACATGCCTGGATAACCTGCCTGCACTGAGCAAGTACGAAAGCTCATGATGAGCGAAACGCATCAACCAATACGCAGGCCCGGGTTTAGAAACCCAGGGCCTCTAGTCACTTGATATTTGGGCCCCCCACCATCTCTTTCTTTAATAAACATCTAAACACTAAATATAGTCAAGAAAACTAAAGATAGGAGAGTATTAAACTAGTGTGGAGGGGGTAGGCTAAAAAATTACAGTCCTAAGTAGACGGATGAGCTTATGTAAAGATTCCGCCACCAGGGCCTCTAGGCTGGCTAGACCCCTAGGCCGGGGCCTTGCAGGCCCAGGCAGAAATCCGGCTAATACGCCGCAAATACAAGTACCTGGCACTCATGGCACAAACTGGATCCAATTCTAAGATTTACGCAAATCCGTAGGAAGTGTTTGTTTTTTGATCGATAAGCTAAAAACTGCAGGTCCCAATGGATCACCTTGTTGGAACCCTATACACTTGAAGAAAAAAAGGTTTCTTTGTAGAAAAGAGAAGACGGTTCGGCATAAACCTGACAAAGATAAGGAAGGATAATTGTCGAGTTCAAAAAATAGTTAAATAGGGGTTGACAATGATGTAATTGTTTAATTTTGTAAATAAATTTTGTGTTGTTAATAATTTTAATCGTCCGGTATATTTTAAATTGTTAATAACGTTAAGTTGGTAGTATTTTGCTAAGTTTGATAATTGTAAAATGTGGATGTATGCTTTTTGATGACCGATAGCCAAAAGAAAAAAACGGACGTGAGTTCGTCCGTTCCGATTTAATTGAATAAAAGTTTTTGATTTTTAAGTTTAAAAAGTGTTTAATTACTTAATTGAAGTTAGAAAATAAAAAATTATACCACTTTCTTTTTTATACCACCATTCTTAGGGAATGGATCGCAGCCTCACAACCAACTTTGATGGCAAAATCAAAAAAAACGCCAAGAGGCCAAGAACTTCTGAAGTATCCCTGCAGCATACTGCAGAACTGATAGCAAATAAAAACTTGGTCGTCTGATACAGAAAGACTTGCATCTGTTTCTGAAGGTGAGTCAGAAAATTTGAGAGTACGTGACGGGATTGGATGCTTTGACTGCATTTCCGCTAGTGTATCCTTAGCATCGGGAGCCATAACATCATCGCATCAGGACAACAGGCGGACAGCTCCACGAACGTCTTCATTTGAAATTTTTCCTTTCACAAGTTTTGTTAACGTAAAAAGATTTCTTTTTACAAAAGAGGAATTAGAATTATTCAGGTTATACTTAATTTGGCCTGTTAGTGAATTTTCTTGTTTCTCTTCGATTTATCTTGAACACCAAGAAATTTATAAGAAAATGTAAAAACATCAGCCACAGCCATGGATTGGTGGGATCGCTGAGTTCCAATCTCGGACTTGACGGAATTTCTTAACTCGGTCTTTCGGTGTGTATCAACACGTTGTGGCCTCAACATCGGAGTTAACATAATGGGCCCGATATGTGGCCTGAGTGCATGCAAGCTTCGGCCTGCTCTCCACTTCCAATCCTAATCCTAAATGTAAAAACATCTTGAAATACATTTTCTTATACTGCAGAAAAATTTCGGGCTACAGGAAATCGTGCACTGCATGGAATTCTCCTTATACTGCAATATTGGCTTTAAAATTCTGGATTTTTGCATCAAATTTATTAATAATTAGCATAGATCGATCTTGAAATTCTTGATTATAAGTATGTCACCCGGTATACTTGAAGTTGCGGAGGCACCAATTTGTTCTTGAGGTAAGTTTTACAATTTATCATCTACAACCTTCCAACTAATCGCTTATCTAGGCTCCCAGCATAAAACTATTTTTTGACTACCAACAAAATTTGCATGTTTAAGGATAAAATTGTTAAGGACTTGAATATTCAAAGTGGCATATTGTATATTGCGGTGATGTTATGTTTGTTTACCATCAACAGACTAAATTATTAGTTAATTAATAATTTCAGCATCGCAACGGTCATAATAAGTGAAGGCAAAATAATTAAGTGTTAATATTATAAATCTTACCGAAAGGATTCGTCGTGCACACTTGGGAATTACAAAATATTTTGCTTAACATTATTGTATATTATGATAAAAGTTAAAACAATAGCTTTTCTAAATAAAGGCTATTCTTTAAAAATGCAACATTTTTTTGCGAATATTTATTTTCAATAAAAAAATGTTAATTCAAAATACATTTAAGTATTCGTAAACAACAATAACACCTTATTCGTTCCGGTCAGTACCTGGGATGTTCATTCTTTATAAAAGATTTCTTTGAATTCACACATTAGGTGGCGAATAAAAAAAATTGAAGCTTCTCCTTCCAACATAAAAACATCTTGCGATCGCATTAATTTGCGTTTCCCCAAAGAACACCTCGGTGATACCCAGTCTACGCCTCGATGAAGGTTCGCGACATCTCTTCAGTTCATGTTGATGAGTGGTACCGATAGGATACACCAGTATCATAAATAAATAGTAATGAAATTATTCACGTTGTTTTTTAGTGTAATTTTACAAGTGCCATTTATTAAGGGTGATCAACAAAGATGGGAAGTAGGCCATGGTGCTTCTTACCCTAGACCTCTCCCACAGGAAATTATGGTCGACTCCGTTAATTACATAGGGCTGCTTTTATTACATGTAAGAAAATTATTCTACATTATATTATTTACATGCAAAAAAATTTATTATGCCTGCAGGAAAAATAATTACGTTTTGAATTTTCTTGTTAAATATTTACGCGTGACTTGGAAAATTTAACAAAACAATATTATAATTTAATGCAAAATTGCCAAAAGTATTTAATTAAGTACATTGTAATAGCATAAAATTGCAGGTTCAATTTATTAAATTATAAATCTTAATTGATATATACATATTACATCATTCGTTTTAGTTTTGTAAATTATACCAAACCTGATTATTTAATTATAAAAATGTAATGACTTAAATTGGATTACGCAAGTATAAATACACAATTTAACAATGTAAAGGTACTCTTAAATGGTTGTTGTGCTTATACAAAAGATATAGATAATTAAAAAATAATGGTATTGTAAAATTCGAATTCAAAATAAGCAAGTGTCAATTTGTGCGTCATCGGTCATTTCATTTTTTATTTTTCTTGTAAATTTTGTATTTAAGGTACCCACCTAAAAATGTTGTCTTACAAAATAAGATACAAAAATATACAACGTGAAACTTTGAAATTATTTTGAGTGCACCTAAATTTAGAAATTAAGTGCCCAATAATTTTGGAATATACCGAAACTATTTTACGTGTTCTACAATACTTATCGAAGTACTTATTAGTATTTTGTTATAATAATATTTATATCCTTAACGTTTTATTTTGACAATTTATTAGATGAATATGAATGCATGAAATTGCATAAATGTGGCAATTAAAAAAAAGTAATTTATGTGTGAAACGGCCGCGAAATGAAATTAAAAGTTATATGAATTTATGCATTAAGAGCAGGTTTGTAAAAAAAAACAATAAATTTAGATTAACTAAACGGCTTATAAATATTCAAGTACCTACCACGAAAAGGAAAATCTAGTAGAAAAGATGAATTAGACTAAAGAGTTTGGAAAAAGATGGGAAATATTCACCCTCTCGGCTTAAATTTAGAAAAGTAAAATATCTTAAAATATAGCAAGAATCAGACAAGGGTTACGGGAACCCCCTAATTATAGACGGCGATACTAAAATCGAAGGGTCGGTCGGTTTAAAAATTTGATTGCTCTAAGAACCTGTTTTTGGTAAATGTAAAAATTTTGGATTATATCTTGACCCTAATAAGTACGAATATGATATTTGCTTAACAGAAGTTTGGTAAGTGGCATTATACTACCTACATATAAGTAATTTATTTTGAAATCCATATACAGTACAGTTATAACACTATTTCTCATTAGTTCGAAATAAATTACCAATTTAATAATCAATTACGTTACTCGTATTTACATTTTGTAGTTACATCGTTTATTCAGAAAAAATGATGTACCTACTTAATTGCAAAAAATTTCGACCTCGCAGATAATGATATGAGCCGGATATTATAATATACGGAAGTATATTCGAAAACAAATAAATTTCCGACCTAAATTTGAATATTATTTGGATTTCCCAATTAAAATTTTTCAGCAGGTACCTACCTACTTAAAACAAAATTATTGATTTCGATATGTTTCTTTGCCCACATAATGTGGTTTATCATAATTTATTTAACATTAACATAAAAACATTATGTTCAAAAAATATTATTATTCATAATGCTTAAAAATTAATATTTTTTATCAAACTTGGTACACCTGGACGACACAACTTTCAAAAATAACCATAACAGTGCCAGTGGCTTGGTGTGATCGTGATCGGAAGTTGAGTTCTGAAATTCTGGATTTAAATCGCTGATTTCATAGAATGTTTTTAGATCAAAGTAAGATCAAAAATGTAAGAATTGGTCAAGAGGTCAATATGCCGAAAAACATAGTTAAAATTCCTGGGGAATTTCTAAGAAATCAGATAAATGGTAAAATTTACGCATCGCAGTATGCATGAAATTTTGGTCACTTTTTTGGTGGTAAATAACAAAAGTTTAACCAAAAAATTCTGGGTCCCGACTTGAGCTATAAATTTATTTTTAATATTATTTCAGTTCTTTAGTTATGTACCATTTTAATTATATTGTAACTGAATTGTATAAAATAGAGTGAGTTGTACACTAATGTTAGCACTTTGAGTTTACCTAAAGTTAGGGTACGAGAATTATAAAATTAAAATTCGTTATGCTTCAAATTCCACATAAGAATTTAGCTTTTTAATTAGTATGTATCATGGAATCAATCTTTTAACCAAGTTTCGTGATGACTTAAGAATTTTAGAACGTGCTTCATTTCAAAAACATAATCTTAAAAATTTCCTAAGATATGTTATCAAAAACACAATAATAAATAAATAATCAAACTTGAACTTGAATAGATGTAAACAGGAATTAACTTAAAAAATTATTTGAATAGAACTTTGTTGTCTATAGTCATATTGTTGAAATAGGGGTCCGCAAGGTATCAACGTAAAAATCTCCTCTGTTTTGAAAGAATTTATTTTAAGCAAACAAAATGCCCCGTTACTCTTGAGAATTTTGAATTTATTCATGCAATATAGAATTGAAAATATTACATTTCGACTACAAAACGACATCGACAGTACAGTACATTTTTTTTTAAATCCCAAAAATTGAGAGGGTAGGTCATAGCAGTATATCCAGTCAAATAATCAGGCAAGAGAAACGGGCCAACTAGACTCGAGTGACTAGAGAATTATTACAAATGCAAGATCAAATATCTAATTTTTCTTAGTCTTCAGTATGTATCGATTGGAATCTGACAAAGAGCCACAATTTATTATTATAGCAATTAACTGTACCATTTTTGGTAAAAAAATTCATTCGTCGGAAAAATATTAAGTTAAAAAGAGATTTAAAATTATTAAACACTGTTATTTAATGAAAATGCTATAGATAAGAAAAAATATAACAGACCCCAAATTTGACATGTAACGAAAGATAACGACCCCAACTGAAAGATAATTCGGCTCGACTTAAATTTACAAACTTGTTTATACATAAGAGCTGCAAAAAACAAAGAAAAGAACAAAACATACTCGTAGTATTATAATAACCCGTAGCCAGGATTTCCTTTAGGGGGAGGGGGGTTCTCGTAAAAAGACTTTTTTTTAAAGTAACATTTTTGGGAGTTCCCCTTACAGGTATTTTTATTTTTACAAACAAATATTTTTATTTTTGAACATTTCGGTTGGGGGCAAGTGCCCCCAGGTGCCTCTCCCTGGCTACGGGCCTGATAAAAGATATAATAGTATTCATAAAACAAAACTTTGTAACATAAACAAAACACCAAAATTTAATGCAATGGTTGAGTAATCGTAAGTTGAGATTTTACTTTTAAATTAAATAAATATTTTAATTAAATAAGTTAAAAGACTAAAAATTCTCAAGTCAAATTTGTCTGATCAAGTCGTTTGGTGTGATTTCTCGCTACATTGTATTCTATTGAAAAAAAGAAATAAATAAATTATGAATTAACTAATTATATATGTTAATCAATGGATTTAATTATGTCGAATAAATAAAACAAATGAATTTACAAATTTAAACATTTAAATTTTTAGTCAGTATAAATAATTGTAAAATTACAGTACTTAATATTTTTTATTCGTCCATTTTATTGATCTGTCAATTTTTGTAGGTATGACGTGATTTTTATTATATTGAAGAATATTTTTTATTTATATAAAAATAAATGGTTGGCTCATTAGATTTATTAGAATTATTAGTAATTAGGGGCTGTTCACAAATTACGTAACGCAATTTTTGACGTTTTTTAACCCCCCCCCCCTCCATTGTAACAGATCATAACAAATTGCGTTATGTAACCGTTATGCACCGTAACAAATCGTAACAAATTGTCGATCCCCCCCCCTAAGGCCGTTACGTAATTTGTGAATAGCCCCTTATTTAAAAATTATTTTTTAAGTCTAGTCTCATAATGGGCAAACGATGAGCTCTATTTTTTTTTCTTTTTCTTTGAGAAACTATTCAGATATTTTTCAACACGATTATAACTAAAAACATAAAAATTGAAAATGCTATAAAAAAAAATAGAACCCATTATGAGACTAGACTTAAAATTTGTTAAATTAATAACAGTTTTTTACAAAAAATTTTGAAGAAAATCGATCAGTACATTACACTGTTAAAAATGGTGTTTTATTTTTGAAACTTGAAAATCTAACAGTAATATCGTTTTTAAAATGCTTTCGATATTTTTTTATGAAAAAATCGTTTGAAAACAAAATAATTAAAAAAAAATCTTTTTTCAATTAAAAGAAAAATTTTAATATTTTAAAATTAAAAAACAAAATTAAAAATTCGAAAAAATATAGATCCCATCATTTACCCACGATGGGACTAGGCTTAAAATTTGTTAAATTGCTAACAGTTTTTTACAAAAAAAATTGAAAAAAATTAAACTGCACATACATTGTTAAAAATGACTATTTATTTTTGAAACTTGAAAATCTATTAGTAATACCGTTTTAAAATAATTTTTAATATTTTTTATGGAAAGTAGATTTAAAAACAAAAGTTTTGAGAAAAAAAAGTGTTATTTGCCCAATTATTGACGTAGTTATGAGCATTTTAAAAAAAAGTAATGTAATTTTCCTTAATTTTTCAAAAATTTATTTCTCTTGAATGACTTGATAAAAAAAGCTAAAAACAATAATGGAGACTAGGCTCAACTAGTACGAAAAGAAAAAAAATTTTCAGTAAAATCCGAGATGCAAAAGCTAAATGGTGTCCGATTTGGCGTGGAATGCCCCATATATATATATATTTATAAATGTTAAAACTTGATTTAAAATTTGATTATTAAAAATTAATTTAAATAAATTTAATAATATAAAATAAATAAATTTCGGTATTGCCGTGTCACAAAATTTACGATTAGTAATTTGAATTTTATTTTGTAAATTTGTATTTTGAAAAATGTACCTCAATACATTATTGTAAATTTTTTAAATTTTGTAGATTTTCTCATTTTCTTGCCAACTAGGTGAGGTTGCACCAATTAGGGAGGAGGAGAAACTAGAAACCGTCTAAAAGCAATTTGACGAATTTTTGTGAATTACTTTTGATTGAGACTTTTGATTTCTTCTTCGCGTAACTGAAGTGAAATTGAAATTATATTTTCAGGCAAATATAATATAGTGTCGTGTTTCAAAATCCATTTTTATTAATTTTGAATTTTGGAATTGTGAAATTTGATTGTTTTTTTTTTGAATTTTCGATTTTGGATTTTGTGAATATTTTAATCTTTAATTTTTGGGAATTGAATTTTGATTTTGCAAAATAATTATAATAGTGATAATTCTACTCATGTATAAAACAATGCATAAGAAACGTCAAACTTGAAAATTTCCTAGCGGATAAAAATTGTACTTAGGAAGGAACAGAAATGCAATTGGATATTTTTTTGTTTACTTTTTTTGAAATGACAACCAAAGTGAATTTTTAAGTTTAAATAGTTTTATGCGTATTTATGGACCATATGAGTTTATTTAATGTAATTTTTTAAATTTAAATTTTATCGTTTATTCGCAGAATTATCTTATCAAATACAACGCTAGCTTTGATTTCTATCTTGATAATTTTTAATTTCTGAACACTCATACGTGCTTTTAAAATTTGGCTCGAGAAAACTGTTGGTCGGACAAAATCACTCAAGCAATCTCTCTAACGCTCGATCGCTCTCGTGTTTTTAGTCGTTCCAGTTTTCTCTCGTTAAATTGCTAATCACGTATTGGTTGAAATTAACAATTATCCGGATAAATCAAAGCTATTGTGGCATTGCTTGCGAATATTTTGAATTGTGTGTATGCGCAACATAATTTGAGTTGGTAATAATTTTTGTAAAATAAGATAGCTCTTGGCTTTTGCTGGGTCAGTCAAGGTGGACGGACGCATTTTGCCGAAGTCTCCGCTGATTTTGTTTAATTTGGATTGATTGGGGATAATTTGATAATTATGTGAATAAATGGTTTTGAATTTAATTGTGAGTATACAATTTTATTATAATTTGAATTATTTTTTTTGTCCCAATTTGGACAAGTTTTTGGAACTATTTTGAAGAGTCAATTTTTGGAAGAAACAACGTTCGATTAATGAATGGTTTAATTTAAAAAAAATAATTACTGAAAGTGAAATTAAAGGCGACGTGAACAGTATAACTGGGAAATTTACAAATATTAAATTTAAATAATGTTGGACATTTTATTTTGGATTAATTTAAATAATTTAATTTTGAATTTTGCTTTTAATATTCGGACATAGAAAATTCAAGACAATAGTTAAATTTAATACGGTCACATATGGGCGATTTATCTTTGAAAATTTAATTTCCCTTTTATATTGGAATTTAAAACTAATATTCAACAAAATATCTAATTATTGGAATTTTAATTTAAGTTAAATTTAAATTTGTATTTTATTAAGAAAATAAATATAGAAATAATAATTTAAATTTTTGGTTTTTATATTGGAGTATTAGATTTTTGAAATTTAGCCGGACAAAATTTGTGGAAGATTTTTTTTTTGGGTGAACGATATTTTTAAATTGTGGAACTTGGAAAAATACATCTCGATATATTGTTTTTGTTAATAAACTTAATTTCTGTATTGGTATGATGGGATAAAACAGAAAAACTTTCTAAATGGTTTTACCGACACTTTTTGTTAATATCTACTGCATACTGATGTTTTATTATAAATATTGTCCACCTATACACCTAATACAATCAAAAATACAGACCCAATAGTAATTAATACCAGCAATTTTTTTGTAGTGTTACTTAGGTTATTTAATTATATTATTTTAATGTAGCAAGTAATAACAGAAAACTTAATATATTAAACAATGCTTAAGCATTATTATGTTTACCAATTTTTCAAATTTACCCGAAATAACTGAAACTAATTTTTCATATCGAGTAATTTAATCGTAATAATAAAACATAAAAGTCCATTGTTAAAATTACGATTATGTAAAAAGCTCTATTTTTATTCACAAAATTAAGTAAAATTTACTAAAATTAAGTAACGAAATTAAAAACAGGTAAATTATTTTTTTTTTATTTTATTTAAAACGCATTATACTTTTTTGTAATAAATAAATTCTTTTTTTTATTTTAAGAAAATAATTATATGATACTATATAATTATAATATCAATACTAATTATTCAATCTTCTAGACTGATACTTCCGGAAGGGGGGGGGATGTGAATTTTTGATTTTGATATATTTTATAGTGCATTTTAGGAAATCTATTTTCGCATCACTTACGTACTATACATAATATAGGATACACAGTCAATATTGTTTATCATTTTAATCAAAGGACATCTCACCGTATAATTTGTATAATAAGGTCACCGTTATTGTTGTAAAAAGCTTCCATGTTATATTAAAACTACTAATAGGCATCAAACATTTTAAA
The DNA here is from genome assembly GCA_947369205.1 of Cantharis rufa. NCBI lineage: Eukaryota > Metazoa > Arthropoda > Insecta > Coleoptera > Cantharidae > Cantharis > Cantharis rufa. The sequence continues at coordinate 24,938,851 of OX376303.1, forward strand.
CTAAAATTGCTTTAACAATTTTTGGCACCAAATCTCTTTATTAATTTTAATTTTTCCAACATTGTGCAAAATTGCTTACCCGGTTGAAGGTAAATTTGAAGTGCGCAATTTTATAATTTGCACGTTTTGAACATACAATACGAAGATAATTTTAAATAATATTAATTTTTCTAATTATCGACATCTTTTGTTTGCTTAATGAATTTTAAGCGAATACACAAATTACTTTAAGAAGGTGCAATTATGTTTAATAATTACGATATTTATAAGAAGTCGTGGTTATTGAAATCTTAATTACCATTCATTGTTATAACTTTCAAAGAATATTATTAATCTGGTAGGTATACTATGGACTCTTTGCACAATTTTAGTAATATTTTAAGGACGCCAAATTAATTGCGAAAAAAATTTCGCGGTATTTTGATTTTTCCATTAAATATTTCGATAGAATTTTGAAAATGCTAATTTCGTTTCCTCTTGCGATTTTTGAAACATTGACGGTTTTTAGTTTAATCTTCCGCAAAATCTTACCGGGAAAAAATTAAACAAATATTTATTTTTGCGGATTGTACGAGAAGAGAAGAACGGTTCACGATATGGTTCGATAGCATAAGTCGGAGCAGCATAAATCCTCAAGTTGTGGTAATTAGTTTGAGGAATCATGGTGTCAGGAGGCAATCAATTAACTCAACATAAATTATATATTTGTTTGCAAGAAGATTTACTTCTTAATTAATTAGATAGTCTGGTTTAATACTATTTCGCTAATTAATAGTTAGAAGCGTTTTTCAATACAAACTGTCATTGCCAGAAAGGAAATGCAAATGTTGCGTCCGGGATAAATTTAAATTACAAACATGGTTTAATTTTAATTTATGGTAATTGTACGTTCCACAACATATAATTTAATTGCTTTTATAATACCCGGTTTTTCTGTAAAAAAAATATTAACCAAAATAAACTTGAGGTTGAGGAAGTTCAGGGTTGTAATAAAAAGTTAACAAAAACGAAGAAATGAATTTTGCAATTTTGCGAACATTTTAATTCTTTGATGTTATCAAGAGCGTTGACGTTAATTTAATAATTACAAAATAGTAAAACTTTTTAATTAATAAAAATTAAAACTAATAATTAAATATCTTTTTGTTATCAACATTAAATCGACATCTATAAAAATTTGTAATTACATTAAAGTCCTTGGTTTTTAATCGTAAAGGTATAGGTACATTTTTTATGCAAATTTAAATGTTTCAATTAAAATAACAATTAAGTAATTAGCAATTTTCTTCTACTTAGGCTCACAATGAAGGTAACGAAAATAATATTGCGTTCTCTCCTTATGGTGCTGCCAGCGTTTTGGTTGCATTGGCCGAAGGTGTTCAAGGTGCTGCCCTAAAAGAAATCATTCAATCTACTTTACTGCCGCTGGACGTTTCTGCAACAAGAATTGGCTTAAGAGATATCCACAGACATTTAAAGGTAAGCAACTTGACATAAACGTTTTAACAGACTTATAATATTTTCTTTTTATTTTTAGAGTTATTTTATACCTCAAGAGGGATTTTTAGCCGGACTAACCTTCAGCCACGAAAACGTCACACTAAACTCCCCATACGAAGCTTTGCTACGGTTTTATGGATACGATATCGATTCATTTAATAACGCATTATATCCGGATCCTTACACCACTCCATCTTCGAGTGAAGGACCTTCGCCTTCCAGTGGGTTTCCTTCCAGCACGACTGAAACGAGTATCACAAATACTGGTGTAATACAAAATTTAACACCTACCAGTTTGACCATCGATGTTCAACCCAGCACATTTGGTAACGACGTTAGTTCGTTTTCCACCTCGGAATTTCCACCGGTTTCGGTTAACGATGATGGATCTCTCACAATTGAAGTGCTACCAACAATCACGTCCAGCAACTTCTTATCTGATATATCCACCGCGAGTCCAAAACGAGAAACATTTGAAACCAGTCTTGGCAGTACAACCGAAAAACCTTTCGAAACGTCCAGCACGGTTTCTGTAGAAAATGATACGCCAGTCACAAGCAGCATTGCATCCAGTACCATCATTGACATTATTTCAAGTACGAACTCCGTTTCATCCTCCACGACTGAAAATACATTTTTCTCTACATTCGAAACGGATCAGTCCACGACAATTTCTGAAACAACGGAAGAAACCGTTTATAGTACAACCGGAGTTACTATAACCACTTCTCCAGAAGTTGATTTACCATTGAGCACTATCTTGTCTCGTAATGTAGATATAAACAAGGCAATAGAAAACTACGAAGTCTCCAAGCTACGTGGTGATTTACAAAGCAATGTAGAATTGATCAACCTATCCAAAACTGGAAATAATCTACCACTGAGATCCCAAAAAATGGTCGACGACAATGCCGCAACGTTGAATAAATTTATAAATGTTACAAAAATTCACTACGGGCTTCAAGGCGAAGACGAACTGCAAAGTTTTGTGACAACCGATTTTCCATATTTTTCTTCAACTCTTGATTACGAAAACGGAGGATTTACGATCAACACAGACGATTATGGAAATATTAATTCTTACACTCCATCTCCGGAGATTTATGGTAGTACAGATAATAGTTTGTTATATACCGGCGAAGGCTTAAATTATTTAGAAGACAACGATACCATTTCCACTAACACGGAATACAGCGCAACCTCTACAGAAGGAACGGAAGATTACGGTACATTGTACGACCAAGCCACCGCAGCTACGTCAACCAAAAACCAAACTGGTAGAGCTGTCAGATCTGTGATAGATTATTTAATTGCAAAGTATCACGACCGACAAAATAAAGCGTATATTCCATATGGTTATCAACCGCCACCACCTCCGTTTCATAACAATCCCGACGAATTGGCATTTTCGGTAAATGGGAAATATCGGGAACCTAATATTAATTTCATGACCTACGATACGGTCCTTCCATTTCGATACATTTCATATTTAAACTCTTTAGCTCTAACGTTTCCGTTAGATAGTACAAAATATTATTTACTTCTCGTACTGCCAATAGATGAAATGGGTGTCGATCAACTGATTAAAGATTTAATACCCGTGAATCTTAAACAAATTGTATATAACTTACAACCAACTAGAGTAAAAGCCATCATTCCCAGTTTTATGCTGAAGGGTTACGTAGTTTTGACGCCTACTTTACAAAAGGTAAGTTTGAACTTTTAAAATTTTGTCATACTTCAGCAAATACTATTGCGCAACTAAATCATCATTTTAGAACTGCAATTAGCATTTCGGTGGTTTTTAAAAATTTATGCAACATTTTAATATTTTTTTTTCATTTTTCAATTATTTTTACATTACTCTTTTAGAATTAAAATAAGATTTATTTTAGTTAATGAGTACTTTCAAGTAGGGCAAAGTGTGATTATTTAAATTATTTTTAATTTAAAAAAAAATTGTCAACTAAAAGTTTTAACGTAATTAATCGTTCTGGCAACATTCTATTACCATTTATGGAAAACCATAATCTAAACATCTTCGTTGCGTTGTAATTAATGTGGGATTTGCAATTAAACATTATTAATTAATTAAGTAATTGTCTGATACTAATTCTTTTATTAACGAAGACTTCTCATACTGTAATATAACGTATAAAAGTATATCGAACCTTGACATATTATAATAATATGTATAATATACTATTATTATATTTTCGGTACCATCATATTCTTCCATTTGTTATCTTAATAATTAATATGATGCAGGTTATTGTTTATGGATAATCAGCTAAAATTTGAATTTCAGTTAGGAATCCGACGAATATTTGAACCTCGTCAAGCAGACTTTTCACGGATGACCGACGAACCCGATATTTACGTAACCAATATCGAACAAGCGGTAACAGTAACAATTAGGAATTACGTTAATCCAGAAACTATGCCAAATTATAGTAAGTATTGAATTGTCACATTACAAACTGAGAATATGTAATCAACCTTGTGCTTAACAGACGTTACAAAACGTTTGAAGGCATTTAAATTAAATATGTCTCACTTTATTCACAAGCTAATTATTGACAATAATAACATTGTTTCAACTTAAAAGCTCGTCTGATTACAAAACAGGCGAGTTTGTCAATATAAATAATTTTGTAGCTGGGTTTTCTAATGTAAAATTAAATGATTTACCCTAATTTTTTTACATATTGCACATAAATCTCAATTTTTCAATTTTTTAGTATCGCGTCGACAAGATCCAGTCGAATTCAAAGCTGACCATCCATTTTTGTATTTTGTTATGGATTCCGAAATTCACGTAGCACTTATGGCCGGCAAAATAATAAATCCACTCAATTCTAGAATAAGATGATATAGGTATTATAAATTATAAATAAAACTATAAAATGATTTGGATTTTAATTTATTCCTTTCCATATTTTTATTCTTTAAATAATTCAAGTTCACTGAATGAACTTGACGGCATTGCAAAATAATCAGAATAGAACGACCATAAATTGGTCGGTAAGCCAATTTGTACAAAAAAAAACAAACGTAGTTCCAGGGAATTCCAGAGATTTTGAAGGTATTCCAAGAAATTCGAAGAAATTCCGGTGATTTTCAACGAGTTTTGGGAATTTTCAATAAATTTCAATAATTTCCAAGGAATTTGTAGGAAATTCCAAAGAAATATACAGAACTCTTTCGAGATATTTACCATTTTTTTATTACTTATATTATTTACGGTGCTAATTTCAACTGTTGGTTATAGAAGTACACACTGCATTCTGTAAATTTTTGTATAGAAGACTTGGAATTCCAAAGAATACCAAATTTTTCAATTCTTCATTTTGTCGTCACCACTTTGTTATCGCCGTTTTACCATCGACTATCGAATTTAAAAATTAACGAATTAATTAATAAATAAAATTAGAATTTTTATTTTTATTTATATTTTATTGTTCACTTATATTGCACAATAGAGAATTAAAATCTTTTTAAAGCTAATTTAACTGCTTTATTTATTGTTTTGTATTATATTTGCCGCAGAACTTGAACCAACACTTACGAAACAAAAACACTATGGATATTTTTTCAATCAAAAATTCGTAAAGTTACTAATTTAATTTTAATTTTAATATAAACGCAGATAAAACATTTTCTAGTTTTACGTAATAAATATCTAGGAAGAAAAAGTAATAAAAACATATTATAAAGAAACTTATTCTTGACATATAATATTATTAAAAGGGTATCCATGGATAAGATGGTCAAAATGCCCTTATCTTTAAATTTTTTAATTTACTTGATAAAAGGGTGCCTTGGGTTGTAAAAATAAAGTTTTCATATTCATTTGCTCCAGATGCTTTCTCCACCCCTTCTGAGGGTCAAAAAATAGGATTCTTCAGTCATTATTTTTTTTCCGACGAACTAGCAATTAAAAAATTTTGAAAAAATTTATAGATATAGTGATTAGAGTCGTCTTTCAACACAATTTTTTTTGATTCCCTGAACACTCTATATGCCTCCTAAAAATATTCTGAAAAGTTAAAAATCGATCTTTCTCTTATTTTTTGAAGACCGGCAAAAAAATTTTTTTTGCCATTTTTTAGGATGTACTTAAATCTACCTTCCTGAATTTTTTCAGATTTTTGGCTAAGGTGCGCCAACCCTAAAAATAATATTTTCTGCATTTTTTAACATTCTTGGCTATTTTGGACTTCTTAACTCGTCCCAGGGGGAGTATCGTCGTCGGTACTTTAATATATTTTTCGGTTGGTAAAAAATGACACGCCGTAGCAGCAGGAGCATCAGCGAGCTGGCATTTTATGTATTAAGATTGCATACTGTATATTTATAAAAATGTAAAGTTTGCTTCCCATGTCTTGAAAAAGATATTCTAGATTTTTCCGGATATTGTGGAAACTTCCAGCGGCGAAGCGGCAACGGTGAAATGGCCAACGACGAAATATTCCATTCCCCTATTTCTGTATAGGCCCTATGTCTAAAATTGCTTTGCGCAAAAAATTTACAACTAATCGTATTAGATAACATTTATTACATAAAAATGATTTTTGACATTTTCAATTTTCTCCCTTCCCCATTTAAGGTTGGTAAAAGGTTGGTAAGGTTAGTCTTCCTCAAATTGGAATTTGTACTCTCCCTACCACTCCCAGGATTTAAATGTCATTAAAACAATTTTTTTCAATCTCTTTTTTAAAAGTTTTTAGAATTAAAAAAACAAAAATTAAATATTAATTGAACACAAAAATAATAATAAATTAAAAATAAATTAAAAATATTTTTAATGTACCTATTCAACTTATTGGTATCTGCTTTTGGATAGGCCCTATGATTTAGCCTGATCATAATCCTCTGCTGATGTCTAGCATCGGAGTACTTTTTTTAATGTAGTAGTATAATGTACATTTAAGATTAATAATACAAAATTAAGTACAGTTTTCTATTACTTGACATATAAGTAAAACTAGGTAAGTAAAACACTGTGAAAATGGTATGTAGTTTATTGTATAGATATCCTACATAAAACTACTTTTTCAAATTAATATTTCAAGCATGATTCAAGACTATGTTTGAATTCCGGTAAATTTAAGCTTAATTATTTGCAATTATACTTATGTATTAAATGCAAGTTAATAGAATTAAGCTGAAAAAGAAATTTTAAAAACCGGATTTTAGTGCGGCGCCAATGCAAAGCTATACATATTTTAATAAAATGTTACCAAAAGGAATAATAATTTTAGTTGCGTATATTTAATCAACTAAAGTTATTTTTTATTTTTTTTTATTTAAACAAATTTTTATATTATCAAAAATATTTTATTTAACATTTTTAAACATTTTACATTTTTTGTCTTGGGCTCATCAAGCTATGGTCCCTGGTTCAGCGGAACTTGTCAAATCTTTTTTTTTTAATCAGAAAATAATTTTAAATATTAAATTAAATTAAATATAAACACTTTTTACACTTTAGAGAAGATTTTATTTAGCCACAATTATGGATTCAACGGGGGGGGGGGGTAATGACCCCCATGACTCTCCCCCTAGATCCGCCACTGCCTCAACCGAGGTTGATCTTCTGTTATACAACTGGCCCTTGGTATGTTTACGTGCTATCTAATCCAAACACACTCTCGAAGTCAAATATTGGGATCTCGACATTTCTCTCTAGATCTCTGTTTTGAGCATTCATTGGCTGGACTGTTAATAGCTGTGTTTGTTATGACAATCCAGTGCAGGTAGTGTAGTACATGGTAGTATTGGAAATAATACGGGAAGAGAAGGAAATAATGAGTTGATGGAAGAAATAGAGTAGATGGAAGAAACGGTAGAAGACAAAATCACAATGGAAGAAACATTGATAGCGTTAAGAAAACTGAAATTTGGGAATTAAATTGCCAAATTAAATATATTCTTTAACACCTTCAAACCGTTTTCGCCTATATATATGTATATTATATATTTTATCATTTCGGGTTTAACTCTGTTGTGTCTCGATGCTTTTCCCAATTTCAGTTTTCTTAACGCCATCAATGTTTCTTCCATTGTGATTTCGTCTTCTACCGTTTCTTCTTGCAGTTTCTGGATATTATTATCTTGATGTTGTCTATTAAATAGTTTCTAGTAATTCTTCCAAGTATTTCTTCCATTTACTCATTACGAGTATTTCCTTCTCTTCCCGTATTATTCCCCCTTGTCCATCTTTAATCTGTTTTAGAGTAATTTGTTTATTTCTTCTTATGTTTTTTTATTATTTTGTAGAACAATTTTTGATTCTCATTTTTATTCCTTTCCATTCGCTTTCCAAACTTTTCCCAAGTTTCCCAAACTTTTCTCTTTGCATCGAGTTAGTATAAATTTTTATATTATTCTTAAAAAAATCCAACTATAGGTAACATTTGACCTTGTTTATATTATATTCTTTAAATATTGCTTTCTGTTTTTCGTAAATATTGCATTTTTAGGTTTAGGCAAGATAACCGACCTTCATCTGCGCAAGGCAATCAACCTAGACAGAATTACGAACAATCTGGTAGACAATTTAACGAACAAACACGCAATAGTCAAAATAATCAACAGTCGTATGCGGGACGAAACGAACAACAACGAGGGGTGCGAAATGAAAATCAACAAAATGGAGGTAGAAATGAACAACAAGGTGGAGCACAAAATGACCAACAACAATATCGGGCACGAAATGAATATCACCAACAAAATAGAGGTCAAAGTGAACAACAACGTATGGGCCAAAATAATCAGCAATCACGTGTTGATCGCAATGAGCAACAATATGGAATCCGAAATTATCAAGAACCACGCGTTGATCGCAACGAGCAACAATATGGAATCCGAAATGAACAACAACGTCCCGGACAAAATATTCAACAACAACGTATGAGCCAAAATGTTCAGCAATCACGTGTTGATCGCAATGAGCAACAATATGGAAGCCGAAATAGACAACATCTGGGTCAAAACGATCAACAACCACGTGTTAGTAACAATGGACAACAAACCGGAAACCGCAATGAACAACAACGTGTGGGTCAGAATCATCAGCAACCATTTGATGATTCAAATGGTTTTTTGGAAGCCATTTTGGCTTCCAAAATGGAAGCCAAAATGAACAACAACGTGTGGGTCAAAATAATCAGCAACCACGTGTTGATGGCAATGGACAACAAAATGGAGCGAAAGAAAACCCTGCAAAAAGTTCGGTAAGTTTATCTGGCAATAAAAGTAAAAGCTCGCAGTTAGCTATACCGAGAAGAGCCGATTTCAGTAAAGCAGGTACTAAAGGAAGACCTATATTAATCGAAGCAAACCATTTACCAATGATACTTCCACTAAAAATGCCGATAGCAGTACATTACGATGTCGATATTGTACCAGATAAGCCGAAAAATCTTATAAACATGGCAATGGAACAATTCAGGAAACAATACTATCCGGAACGTTATCCCGCTTATGACGGAAGAAAAAATTTGTACAGTTCCTCACCCTTACCGATTAAAGAGGGCGTCAGTTGTGAAATCAAAATAATGGAAGATGATCGAGAGAGAACATTTAAAGTTACGGTTAAACATGTGGCCACTATCGATTTAAACGTTTTACAAGAATATTTTCAGGTCATGAGCAATGGACCTAAAGTAAAACTTCCAGAAGAAGCAATTCATTGTTTAGAAGTCGTTCTTAGAAGTGCAGCTTCCCGTGGATGTACTTCGGTAGGACAATCGTTTTTCACCAGACCACGAACAATAATGGACTTAGGCGAAGGTATGGAAATGTACAGTGGAATTTATCAATCTGCCATTCTTGGTTGGAGACCATTCCTTAACGTGGACGTAGCACACAAACCCTTTCCTAAGTGTCTCAAAATTATCGATTTATTCAATGAATTTTGTAGAGATAAGATTGTACCCGAAGATATGAAAAAAGCGGATACATTTTTAAGAACTTTAAAAGTCCGTTACGAAATACCCGGCGATAAGAACTCAAAACGGATCAGTCGAGTAAATCAATTAGATAAAAACGCAATAACGGCTCGTTTTACAGATGAGAATGGAATTGAAATGACGGTTGCCGATTACTATGAAAAAGTGAAAAAATATAAGCTTCGATATCCAGACCTTCCCTGTCTTTGGGTCGGAAACAAGCAAAAAAGGATTTTATATCCTGCAGAATTATGTACGCTGGTAGAAAATCAAGTTACTAACAGAACCATGACTCCAAATCAAACTAGTAAAATGATCAAATATGCTGCGACGTCGTCGACCGTTCGAAAGAATAAAATAATGGCCTCCGTCAAAGCTGCGAATTACAATAACGACAAAACCGTAAGCGAATTTGGAATTAAAGTTAGCGACGAATTTGTTACGATAGAGGCGCGTGTTTTAGAATCACCAAAACTTCAATACTCGCAGTCATCCGTGGTGCCAAGAAAAGGAGTCTGGCGTTCCGATAAATTTAAGAATGCAAAATCTTTAAAGGATTGGGCCATACTTTGCGTTGACGATCGCGTTCGTGAAGCACAATTACAATCACTTGCGGAAAGTGTGATCAAACAAGGAAGATTCGTTGGTATGAACATTGAACGGCCATCCTGCGTAAAAACCGTCAGATTATCGAATCAAAGAGCTCAAGACGAATTAAAAAGAGAATTTGATAATTTGAAAGGTATCGATTTGGTTGTGGTCGTTATTCTGGAGGATTAAAGTACGTACGCTAATGTGAAACGAGTGTCAGAATTGCAAGTTGGCGTATTGACTCAGTGCATTCGTAGTAAGAACGTTTTCAATGTGAAAGAAACAACGATGGCAAACATTTTATTGAAAATTAATGCCAAATTGAACGGTGTTAATCATAGCCTTTTCAACACACCGTTATGTCTTAAGAGGCCGTGCATTATAATGGGTGCCGATGTAACTCATCCCAGTCCAGAAAGTAACGGAATGGTACCAAGTGTAGCTGCCGTTTCTGCCAGTCACGATAATAAGGCTTTCCAATATAATACTAGCTGGCGTTTGCAACCACCCACTCAAGAGATCATTACCGATTTAGCTAATATTGTTAAACAACATCTAATCTTCTTTTACAGGAAAAACAACGTTAAACCAGAGCTATGGAGGGTAGAGGTAAGGAGGACAATCTCATATGGCTTTTTTTTTCTAAAAGTGGCCACTGAAAAGCACTAAATAAGGTTTCAGAAAACGGTCAAAATGGCGCTGGCGTACCGAGAGGGTATGGTTTGAACTATGGAAGGTAGAGGACTCTATTTTGCATTACCTGAGAATTAAACTTAAATAATAAATATAAATTCGTCGCTTGACATAAAAATTTCCATTTATCAAGATTATGTAAAAAGCAATAAATTAAAATACTACAAAATTGTTTATTAAAGTTTAATAAAATATAAATTGAACATTTTTATTAATCTTTCAAACCCTGGCCTGGAAAAAAGACAATGACGGCGATATGTCATTTTTATTTTTACGATCACTTGAACAATTCTTAACAGCAGACAACTTTGCCATAATTAAATATAGTCGAATACAGGGTTTATCGAATATAGATTTTAGACCTAAACAATAATTTTTAACCGCACTGAACCAAACAAAAAATTTTCAAACCATACCCTCTTGGTACACCAGCGCCATTCTGGACACTTTTTGAAACGTTAATTACTACTATTTGAGGGACACTTTTGTAACACAGAGATTGTCCTCCTTACCTCTACCCTCCATAACCAGAGCGTATAATCTTCTTTAGGGATGGCGTTTCTGAAGGTCAATTCCAACAGGTGCTTCAAGAAGAAGTGATGGCCATACGCAACGCATGTTTAATGTTGGAGAAAGAAGGAACGTATAAACCTGCAATAACATTTATTGTGGTTCAGAAACGTCATCACACCCGGCTGTTTCCAAAGGATCCACGAGACAGCGAAGATAAAAATTTGAACGTCCCAGCTGGTACTGTCGTGGACACCACCATAACGCATCCAACCGATTTAGACTTTTATCTGGTATTCCATGCAAGTATTCAGGGAGTAGCTAGACCAACCAAATATCGTAAATTATGGGATGATTTTGGTATGAACGAGGACGAATTAGAAGAGTTAACTTATCATTTATGTCACATGTTCTCGCGCTGTAATCGTTCCGTGAGTTATCCTGCACCAACATATTATGCTCATTTGGCCGCTACGCGTGCAAAAATATATTGCGAAGGAATTAATCTATCTATGAACGATAACCTGGAAGCCATGCAAAGAAAACTCAAAGCTAAAAAGGAAATTATTTCAGACTTGCCTATGTACTTTGTATGATCCCCAATTTATTGCAGCTTTGTGTTACTCGATTAGTGACAATAGATATAAAGCTAATTTATTTTGATTATTTTTGAACACCACTTTATTATGTAAATTTTCGAAATATTTTCGTTTTAATTTAATAAAATAAATTTTAATATAAATTATTAATTACTTAGATAAATTTTTTGTTTTTAGTTATCTTATCAATAAGATTATTTGTATGTTTAACAATATCGATCGACAAGAATATCGACTCGACTCCAGTTCGCCAATAATTATCATGTAATGTGATAAATCTTTAGTACGTAATACTCCGTGTTTATAAATTTTTCATCAAAACCACTTTGATAAATTCAACCACGAAAATCATGGTAAACGAAGAGCGAAGATAGCATTTGGAGCACCAAAACAGGTAAAAATGTGCTGGGAGGAGAGCCCTTTCTAAAACATTTTCCTTCCATTTTTTGTTTTTACATTTCATGCTACTAGTTAAAACCCGAAATCTGTATTTATGCTCATCATATTTATTTGCTAACAACCAAAAAAATAGGTTGTTGCTTTCTTTACAGGCCGGAATTTGAAACAAGTTTTAAAAGGTCAGTTACAGAGCAAAATTGGCTAAAGATAATAATAGTCCAGCCAATGAATGCTCAAAACAGAGATCTAGAGAGAAATGTCGAGATCCCAATATTTGACTTCGAGAGTGTGTTTGGATTAGTTAGGACGTAAACATACCAAGGGCCAGTTGTATAACAGAAGATCAACCTCGGATCAGAGTTATCCAAGGTTAACTTTGATTTTTAGCACTATTGATTGAATCAATAACTAGTTGATCCTGGGTTTTTTTACCGAAGCTTTATGTAACTGGCCCTTAGTATCTAAGTTTATGACCTAAATTACTTTGTGGTTTCTCTATTGTATTTTTATCAACAAGGCAGAGGCGTACCTATACGGACAGCCAGGTAAGCAACGCATAAGAGCACAATTATTCAAACAAAATTGTTTTCTGATAGTAAAACAAAGATTTGACAAGTTCCGCGGAACCAGGGATCATAGCTTGAGGAGCCCAATACTATTATACCCTTTTATGTCTACATTCATGGTAATTTAAAAAATATTGCAATATTATAAAATATAGAAGCTAATTGTGATATTGAGAAATAATATTATTTATTAGTCTGTTGTTATTCGTTCATTTCAGGGAGAGCCTAATTTTTTTTAATATGGAACCCGTGTAGAATGTAGATGAACTTTCAGGGATGGGCAAAATAAAAAAAATTCTTAAAATGCTAAATTAAGGTTTAATGTCATTTCAACTTATAAATACATATATTAACTAATTATTAGTTCTTATTATTTTTTTAGGGGTGTGGGAGCAAGTCTTGACCCTCCCCATCGGCGGCGGCACCATACTCATTATATCCTAGTTGCTCCACTGGACATTTTTTGCTACTGAGAAGACAATTTTTAAAAGTTTTTTGTGTTTTTGATCTTATCGTAAATTATACTTACAAATTTATTAAATACAAGAAAATTTAAATTTAGAAAAATGTTGCTGTTATCGTTTGCCCTCTTCATACTGATCCATGACATTTTATCAAGAACTGCCTGTAAATGTCATAATCCTTAAAAAAGTGTTTCTTCAATTTTCCCAAAAATCTTTGCTCCTAGTTTTCTCTGTCAACTTTCAGTTTCATGTTGAAAACATAATAATATAACGTATAGGTCTGGTGTAGATAAATACCTAGTGTGACAGTTAGTTGTCATTTTTTGATGACATTTTTAAAGTAGTAGTATCATTTTATAATTTGATTTTTAACTAACATTTAGGAAGTCCAACTAAATTTTAATATACAATGTTAGGGTTTTTATACGATGCAATTGGAAATCTATTGGGCGAAGAAAAGGTACCAGATGAACCACAAGAACCACCAAATAGTCCTCTAAATCCAGATAACTTTTGTCCTGGATTATTATTTGATATAGGCGCAACTTGGGTTTTAGTAAGCAGAAAAAATATCAAATTATTATACTAATTTACTTTTTTAAAGTTCGTTAAAAGGTTGTTGATACCAGAATCTTCAAGATCCAATACGGGTGGTTGCTCGACGGCATCGCGTTGCGAATACACTTGCGCCGATTCTAATTCCAGGCCCACATGTGAAAACCCTAATGGAAAAAAACGCTAACAGAAATTTAACTGTGAAAATTCCAATAACAAAAAAAATAATAATAAAAATGTAAAATACGAAATTATTGTATTATCAAATACTTTTATTATATTAGTTTTTGGAAATCTATATCCACAATATAACCAATCATTAGTTTTATTTATTTAATAATATACTAGATATTTCCAATATTATATAGGTATATATATTATATATCTACTTAATTTACAATCAAGATTCGTTTGATAACAATTTTAGCCAGAACGACGAGAGTTGGACTTTCGATTTTACACCTCAGCAACGAACAGTACAGAAGTAAGGAGTTCTGACTGGATCTGGGCGATATCAAAAAATAATTATTACAATTTAAAATGTAGCGACATTTAAATCAATAGGAAAAATTTTGTTTTTACTTATTTCCGCGAGTTGGTTAATATAGCGCTAACCAGCGGATAAGAATAGGCTTTTTACCAAAAATAGCGGACGGACAAGAGGTCAAATTTTACGAGCGTTTTATAACTTTGATTAAAAGTTGATTAATAATAAAGCGTAATTTCAATAAAAAGAATTAATTGAAAAAACGGTGATTTGATTATTATATTAAGTAAATAAAAGTTAAAAGCTATAGAAGTTAAATTATTGAAAATATTAAGGAAGATTAGAGTAACTAGATAAGAAGAAAATTAATAATTACTTTTGGAATTGATTGAATTTATGTGTTTTTAAAAAACTATTTTAAAAATTAGTGGAACAGGAAAAATACGGTTCATTTATTAAAGAATATGAAGAAATATAAGAAATATAAATAGTTGAGATAGAGGTCGTTATAATCTACAAAGTAGATACATTTCAAAATACAAATTCGTAGTAGGACATCGGTAGTCAGGACCGTATTAGGAATCAATAACGAATAAAAAAAAAAAAATAGCAAGAAAAAAATTATTAAATTCAAAAAGCCTTAACGAACGACATGTTTCGGACTTATTCGCGGTTTTACCCAACGAAATTGACCTCATCAGGTTCGTACTGACAATGAAAATATAAAATTAAACTTACCATTTTTTCAAACGATCATGAAACCTTCCACGTGCTCTAAACTAGCCGAATGCCATACTAAGAAAATGTATTTTGAAGGTTAGTAAGCGTCCACAAAGGGATATCTAAACTTACAAGTTTGTTATCTCATCAAACTAAAATAATTAACGGTAAATGAAATAAAATAGTTTGATGAGATAACAAACTTGTAAGTTTAGATATCCCTTTGTGGACGCTTACTAACCTTCAAAATACATTTTCTTAGTATGGCATTCGGCTAGTTTAGAGCACGTGGAAGGTTTCATGATCGTTTGAAAAAATGGTAAGTTTAATTTTATATTTTCATTGTCAGTACGAACCTGATGAGGTCAATTTCGTTGGGTAAAACCGCGAATAAGTCCGAAACATGTCGTTCGTTAAGGCTTTTTGAATTTAATAATTTTTTTCTTGCTATTTTTTTTTTATTCGTTATTGATTCCTAATACGGTCCTGACTACCGATGTCCTACTACGAATTTGTATTTTGAAATGTATCTACTTTGTAGATTATAACGACCTCTATCTCAACTATTTATATTTCTTATATTTAGTTTTTACGGTCGACAATAGGTTTTTGAAATTTTATTTCATTTACCGTTGAATATGAAGAACTTCATAAAAAAAATTATTAAAAATTATTATTAATGAAGGCACACAAAAAGTAAATAAAGACATGTAAAGAAACTTTGATAAAAAATTTTCTGATATACAAAAAAATTGAAATTATATAAAAAAAAGATTTATGTCAAAATAAACATAAAATAGCAACATATTTAAAAAATAAACCAAGAATTGAATGAAGACTTACAATAATAAACAAAAGTATAGATAAAAAGGTATATAATAATAATAAAAATTTAAAAAAATTTTTGAAAGGAATTTTAAAAACATTGATAAAACCACACAGAAACTAAAAAAATAAATACAAATACTGCAATACCACAAGATAAAACAACAAAAAGATGTTTAGATGAAAAAAGAGCAAAGTTTACTCATCTG
This sequence comes from Cantharis rufa, assembly GCA_947369205.1. Lineage (NCBI taxonomy): Eukaryota > Metazoa > Arthropoda > Insecta > Coleoptera > Cantharidae > Cantharis > Cantharis rufa. The sequence goes on from OX376303.1 coordinate 24,954,924, forward strand.
AAATAATTTAAATCTGAACAAAAGAAATTTTTAATTTATCGTCAAGATGATAGAAAATTTATGAAATCCCAAGTACTTAAATCGAGAATAAAAAGAATTTGAAGGTGGAAATGGACGATTTGATTTACCAAGCAAAGAAAAGAATTATAATAAAAATTATAAACCCTTGGTTTATTAATTCAATCTAGAGGGGAATTGTCGGAGTATTTTTGTGTAAGAAGTGACTTCATTAATTTGTTAAAATCTAATTTATTAAGAAAAATTTTATTTATTTTTTTTTTGTAAATTTTATAATTTGGTAGATATAGCGCAACTAGGGGGTAAAAATGAGCTTTTGTGCCACAAATAACCGACGTATCGCACGTATAAAATTTAATTACAAAATTTGTGCATTTATGAAATAAAATTATAATTTTGAAGCAGAAGTGATTAAGCAGCTAGATCTCCTTGCCCGCTCGTACCAGCCACCACTGGCTAGGAATGAGTGCATTATCGAAAAAACGTAGTTGGCATTTTTATTAAAAATTTGACTGTTCGAACTGTCAAAATCATATGTTTATATTTTTCGCTTATATAAGATTTGGGATAAATGGCATCTTCTAAGGTAAATGGTTTTACGGAAAAGATGATTTAATTATCGTTTCTAAACTTGTTCGAGTTTTGTTAAAATTTCATTGAATTTCTTCTTAATCAGGTAGCCCGTCACTTTTTTATACCGGCTGGCGTTTTAGTAGCGGAAAAAGCTAAATCAGCCGCTTCCGAAAATGTTTGTAAACGTAGCGAATTGCCTTTGTACGTAAATGAAGTATCTGCAACTCCAAAAACGGAATCCTGTACTCCTCCACCTGGAGCAATCGAAAATGCAATTGGAACAGTCAGGAGAAGTTTATTTGCAGCTTCAGATGAAATTACTAATTTAAGAAGTCAAGTCGAGAGTTTTGTGCAAATTGGTAGTGATAATGCCAGAGGTACGCTAAATGTACAGTTTTACTTTTAGTTGTAACTTATTTATTTTAACCATTTAGACCTTCTTGAATACTTACAAAAGGAAGAAAATACTACACCGAGGTATGGAGCAGTAGCTCTTGGTGCCACTGCTGGCTATATTCTGGGATTGCGTGGTGGAAGATTTAAACGCACCGTTTATGGTTTCGTCGGTGGATTGGGAATGTGTGCCATTTGTTATCCAGCAGAAGCATCCGAATATTCCCAGCTAGCCATCGAAGAGGCCAAAAAATACGCCACAATACTTTATAACTTTATTTATGGAGGTAAGAAATTGTCATTTATCTATTATAGGAAATGCTAATTAAAAATATTACTTGTGTCAGTTAAAAAGGGCGATCCACCACTTGAACTTCCATCTTTACCCAAACTTCCGGAAACTATGTCAGAAGTTTGGGACGTAGTTAAAGGTTTTGGAAATTCTACAACATCTTCTGTTACAGATCCCAACGCAGTTAAGGTAAAAGGGGACGAATGTGAAGAGATTGAGGTAGAAGATGTTGTTGATGTAGTTGATATAGAACCCGAAGTTGTGGAAGATGACGTTTGTACGTGTCCTCCTCCTCCTCCTTGTGGAGATGAAGAAGTTCCACCTCCTGAACATGAACCCGAACCCATTCCCCCTCCTAAACGCAAAATAAGTAAGACTTTGAAATTATCCATTTTCACTTTTCAGAAAAAGAATACAAATTTGCAATGATCCCTTTATTGTATTAATAAAAAGTATTTTTTTGTGGTATGAATGTAGTGCACGAATGCAATATATCCTTTCTCTAAAATATGCTGAATGAAATTGACTTTATTTATGTTTCAGGAAAATCCAAAATAAGAGAAGTGTCACCCTGTCCAGATGATGACGATTAGTCGCGATTAAAGTGTAAATAAATTATTGTAATGTAATAAAGTCCCGATTTACAAAATCAAAGTTTTATTTTTTTAAATAAACTTAAACAACAAATATTAGAAAAACAAACATTATATAACTTAACTGCCATCACAGCAGATTAAAATAAAAAGCAAGTTTAAACTAGACTGCTATGTACACAGATTCTTCATCTCAAAAAGTAAAATAATAAATTAAATTTTCCAATTAATACACAAGATGATCCAAGTTATTTTTACAAAAAAGAAACTACAATTTTAAAAATCATTGAATCGGGAATAACTGGAGATTCCCTAAAATTAGCTAGCAAAACTTCCAAGCAAAAAATTAATTAATTACGTAACACCTAAATCATCGGATCGCTTGCATACACTGGATAAACTCAAACTGAATAGATTTCAAATCAAAATTACACAATTTATTTATACAAATATAAGCTATCTCTGAATATATCACAATCATTTTAGTGTTATGCCAAAATAATTACAAAACTAATCTTGTTACTAATTCATTTGCCTTAAAATAATAATTCTAATGTTAACAAAATTCAACAAAAAAAGAAAACAAAATATATTATGATTAAAACTTCATAATCATTGTTAAAATCCACTACAATTAAACAACATTTTAAATACTTTTAACGTAGTGTAAATATCATACAATCTTAATAATCAATTTGATAAACATGATTTTCTTTTTTAAATTTTATTTTACACGATAAAATAACTTACTAATAATTATGGTATTTTGTTAGTGGTTTGTGATAATATTTCCGTTAGGGTTGTCTGCCTGGTTAAAGATTTTTTAGTACTCTTATACTGTACATTAATACTGTTTCTTGTGGAATGACGTCCCCTACTATTCAATTCTTCGTGCAATTTTTTAGCCAACTTTAAATCCTCTTCCTCTTGGAGTTGTTTCATCTTGCCATTAAAGTTCAACATTGCGGAATCGACACCAAGTAATTGACCGTTACTTTTTACATTTATTTCTGAATTTTCAAATCCATAACATGGAGGACTTATCACCGAACTATCATTTTTTGAACGTAAGTTTAACGACGTTGTTCCCCTTAAACGTCTCTTCTTGGGTGGGTACTGAGTCACCAAACTTTTTTTTTGTGTTTCTGGAGAAGACTTTGTTTTGCTTTGTTGAGTCTTTTTTGGACTTTTTTCTGTCGTTTCACTTAATTTACGTTTTAAACTCGATACTTTTACATTCGTTTCTATACATTTTGATTTGAAACTTGCGAAAGCAGAAACGCCTTCTCTGTTTAAAATTATTCCACCAATCGGAGGCCTGTAAATTAAAACTCGTTACATTTTTTCGATACCAACGACCTACCATTAATAACCTACCTAATAATAACGGTGGTGGCGTTACCAACTTTTGCAGGAACTTTTAATATCGGCACTCTTTTTATTAGAGGAACACAAGGATCGATTGGCTTAAAATATCTACATTCGGAATCTATAGAATCATTGCTATCGCTTGCCTCGCCTTCCGCTATAATCTTCCTTATTTGACTTTGCAATTTCCAATTTAGTAAACTACTTTTTTCACCACTAGAACTACCATCACCTGATTTATTCTGACACAAAATTTTACAGGTGTATTGTTTCGAAGAGACACTTTCAGCTGCAGGTTCAATAGTAACTCCAAATTTTTTCTTATTCGTTTCCATATTTTTCAAAAACACATCAATTGGCCCATACTTTTTACTACTACTCGGTGCTACAGTTTTCGAGCTGGAAGGTCCGGGATCAAACGAAAATTCTTGTGCTAATTTTTGAGCCACTTGTTCGCTTAAACGAATATTTTCCATTCGCTCTGCTTCTTCCTTTTCCTCTTGTTCTTTAAGCTTTTTGATGTAAGTTTCGCTTGCTATGCTTTCGGCTTTACGCTCGGCATTTAGCTGTTGCAACTCTTTCGCTTTTTGTATTTCATACTCGCGTCTTATTTCTCCTGGCGTCGTCAAAGGTTTAGGAACGTCTGCAAACAAAAATAGGATATAGTATTAAAATAGGTTAAGTACCATCGTACAAACCTTCTTCGAAATAATCTTCGTTGCCTTCTAACTTATTTTTAACCTGCACGGGAAAGTGCTTCTGAATTGCCTCCCATAATACTAAATTAACTATTTTATTGTCTTTTTTTGATGTTCTAAGCCAGGATCCAATTCGTACTCGACACAGAGGACAAACCAGATTAGTATTGGCGACAGTTTCTTTAAAACACGACGAACAAAATGCATGATGGCACGGCAGAGTTACTGGTTCAATTAGTATGCTTCTACATATTGGACACAGAACATCGTTTAAAATTAAATTGTTATAGTTGATGTTATTATTGTTACTGTAAACATTTTTAACACTACGTCGAGGAGCCATGATATATTTTGTGTCGAACTTGTCGAACTCGACAATTGACGTTTAGCACAGACCACAACCACTTTGACAGATTCTAACCTTACCTTACCTAAACGAATTATTTTTTAAAAACAAAAGCGAAAAATCAAAAATATATTCTTGCATTTTTTGAGCCAACTAGTGGCACACTAAATCCTGGCATGGTTTACACGAAAATTTTTGTAAAATTTTAAAAATCAATTTGGTAACTCCATTTGTAAAATTTTTAATTGTTAAGTTGTAACGTTAGTGAAGTGTGGTTTATTTGCAAAATTTTTATAGAAATAACTGAAGATTATTAAATTTTTATTAACCTAACGGCGAACTAGAAGAAACTTGTCGTTAAACTTTTAATAAGTGACATTTTAATTTGTGTGTTTCGCCTTAACCTAGTAAGTAATATTACGAGTATATTTTTGATTGCGAATATTAATTATGGTGCAATGTTTTCGTGTAAAAATTAGCAATATTTTGTATCAAAAAATTGGGGCTTTTTATGCTTCGATTCATTTTTCCATTGATCTTTTGCTTAGAAGCTTAGATTATTATCATATCTACGTTATATACAGGGTGGTTCGTTACTTTGCAATGTATAAAAATCATTCTCAAATTTCAAGATTTATGATAGGCTATTTACCTACCGAGTTAACTCTGATCCGATGATGATCTTATGTTATAAAAATGGTTCTTGATAACTGAAAATCATTCTCGTATCAGCGTTTACTGCTAGCTCAGTGTCGAGTCGATCATGGATCATAGATTCCTGAGTAACTCCAATCCGAGAATGATCCTCTCTTATTTAACTAACATGTGTACACATAGTCTAGATTCTGGACTTTGAATCTAAAAGTCTCGGGTGTCGAATTCGAATAACTTTAAAAACATATCTGTGACGTGGTTGAGATTCCATGCTAAGGCTGAATTTTTTCCAAGAACATATTTTTAATTTTAATTCTTTTGCAGCTCAGTATATCAAACTCGATTTCATAATAAAATTCAAAATAAAAATAATGCTCTCATTAGATTCTTTAATTCTAAAGCTGGATCCTTACAGTAGCAAATTTTAGATTTAGATTAGTGAATAGGGCTTTGTCACATTTTTGAACGAACCGGAAGAAATTCGCTGTAGTGAGGATCTACCTCAATCCTTCAATTAAATTTTATTCGCCTATTAAAGTAATTAATAATTGTCAGCCTATATTTTCTGTAAATAATTTACCACCTTCGAATAAATAAATGTAAAAAATACAGAATAATGCTCTTCTTCTGCACTTTCGATTACCGCCAGAGAAAAATTTTGCATTCTTTTCGTTTAGCGGGAAAACACGATTTGCGGTGGGGGGGCTGACGGTACAGACGGACAGCTCCCCACCGGTTGATTGTGGACCGAATCGAAAGACAAAATACACAAATTACGCACCAATTATTCACTCTCAAACAGCACGATCGGCAATTTTCGCATTCGCATCGTGTTTCTGAAATAAAAATATTTTTAATTTTTACAATTCCACCGTTAGTGGAAACCCAGATCAAAGTATGCTTTCGATTTGTCGAATTTGGGATGCTCTGATAACACTGCAGCTTGACGATTCGTCAATACCAGTGTGAGGTTTTGACCTGATTGATTGAAGGTAGTAGAGAGCATTCGATAACACTCCAAGATTGACAAAACGAACGAAACTGAAACTTATACATTGTGATGATGTATTCAGCCATTGTATGATCATCATGCATATCAAATATAGTAATTATCGAGGTATTAAGGGATATCAATTTTTATGCTCCACAAATTTGTTTCTCTGTCAGTTTTCATTTTCTGGTATGGTTCTTGCAGCGTTTTGAGTTCAATCCAGCGATGCGGCATGTTTAGGTGAATTTTTACAGTTTTTCAATTTTTTTTGCATACTTTGCAAAACAATTTGATCTCAAAAACTTGGATTTGAGATCAGTGGACCATCCCTAATACGCGTATTTTTTATTTTATTATCATTCAAAAATCACTTGAATGTAAAACCCAAAAATAGTCTAAAGCTGAAAATACATGCACTTGCGATTTGCGGAATGCGATTTTTGTTTTGATTGGTCAAATTTGAACCATTTATTGAAATACGACCAATCAAAATCAAATAACAACAAAAATCGCATCCCGCAATATAATAAGTGCTCGAGCTTATGGTCCTACTCACCTACTTTGTGCGCTAATTTACACGTCCCTGAAGATGTAATCATATTCCATAGTTACAGGCTGAAAATAGTCTCAATCGACGGACAAAATTATTCCACTTTACCCCATATTTCATCTTTGCAAAAATTCGCCGTCAGGGGCGGTGATTTTCACCTTAAAAAATTAAATAAATTTGTAACGGTCATGACTAGGGTGGTTCAAGATTGCATAATTTGGGTATTTTTTGTTTTCAATTCGATCGGTAATAGAAAACTTTACACGCCATTTTCATTAAATAGAAATCGTAGAAATAGAAAATATTTTTTTTCTGAATATCGGTGCAGGTGCAAAAATCGAGACTAGGGTCTCGGTAAATTGGTATTGGTGCGCAATTTGTGTATTTTTTTTTCGATTCAGTCCACAATGTTTTCCCGCTAAACGAAAACAGTGCAAAATTTTTCTCTGGCGGTAATCGAAAGTGCATAAAAAGAGCATTATTCTGCATTTTTTACATTTATTTGTTCAAAGGTGGGAGGGCTAGATGAGCGGAGGTAAATAATTTCAGATGTCTTTTTTCAATAAAATGCTGGGGTTTACTCTTATTTGTCACAGCTAAAACACTAGTGTCTACCTAATGCACTAATTAAATTGCTTGTTGGAGTATACTATTAAAATTTAAAATTCATTATACCTGTAAATTGTGTTTCGTAATACAAAGGCATATAACAGACGAAATGGTCTAGTCATAAATACTAAATGTATTCGTCAATTTGTAAAATATACCACGGGAATAGATTAGAGAAATAAATTTTTTTCAAATTCCTGCTTTCATTGCAACAGATAATTGAAAATAATATCAATAAAAAGAGATTTTTGCTTTGTGTACATCACATCTCCTCCTTTTGGCAATAATATTACCGTAATTCACTAATAATCCATTTAATTTACAGAAATAACCAAAATGAAGGGGCCAAGTAAGACGACTCGTGCAGAAATATCCCACTCGTTTACAATCACAGATCCAGTTAGTTTGGATTTAATAGAACCACATTTTTATCTTGGAAATTTATCGGCTGCCACAGACCTAAATACATTGACGAAATATTCTATAACTCACATACTAACCATAGATACGTGTCCATTACCACGCCAGATTGTAGAATTAAAAAATGTATCTACGAAATTCATACAGCTATCAGATTTACCAAAAGAAGATTTATTGAGACACATGGACGATACCAAGGATTTTATAAACGAGGGCATAGCTCTTGGCACCGTGCTGGTTCACTGTTACTATGGTGTGTCACGCAGTGCAACCGTCGTCATAGCTTACGTTATGCAAAAATACAAACTGTCTTATTCGGAGGCATTTCAAAGAGTTAAGCGTAAAAGAAAGATCGTGTGTCCGAACCAAGGTTTTGTGTCCCAACTTAAGCTTTATGGCGAAATGGGTTATAAAATTGATAAAACCACTATGAAATATAAACTTTATCGTTTAGGAATGGCGGCGGAGAAAGTTAAAGGTGCAAAAATTTTACCACAAGACTTTTTCGATTTGATAAGACCTGACCCTTCAATAAATCGACTGCAACCTGAACCAAACGTTCTGCGTTGTAATAAATGTCGTCGTATTTTAGCATCAGAATCCAATTTGATTACACATGAAGATTACACAAACACTAATAATACATGCACTAAAATTTATTTTATCGAACCTATGTCTTGGATGGATAATGTCACCCAAACTACTCAAGGCAAACTACACTGTCCAAAATGTAAAGTTAAATTGGGTTCTTTTAGTTGGATTATGGGTTGTAAATGTCCTTGTGGATGTCAGGTTTCTCCGGCGTTTTATCTCATACCGTCCAAAACTGACAGGACCAATGTTGTTAAAAATGTTGAAGTTACCATATAAATGGTAAAATTTTAAAATTATATTTAGAAAATAAAATTGCTGTTATTTCATGAAAAGCAATCTATTTTGTAAACGAATAGTTGGCTTGGTGTGTACTTGAGCATGAACAGATGCCGTAAAGTTATTTATTTGCGGTATTTAAATTGTTCTAGCTTTTAGTGTTTTGTCTAATTTCTAACAAGCTGGAGTTTCTAGTCAGACCGTATTATCGGTAATTTGTAGTCGGCATCAACGTAATGGTAATACCATTAGTACAGTACAATAAATCACAGTATTATTTCTTAAGCTTAGAAATCTCAATGTTAACTTCTTTCTAATATAAAATACATATTAGTCTTAAGTAAACTTGCACATGCATACAATTAGGATTAAGATTGATATAAGGAAAATGTTCGACTAGCAATTTACAAGTGTGGCTACAAAAAGCCATGTGCAAGGTAGCCCACTTATGGCGAAATCTTTCACGGGGTTCTTAATAAAGAGGTTATTGACCGCTTTTGAACACCAAAAAATGAACACGTTTTTTGACTGTTGTAGTAGCTAAATATATAATTAAAGAATTTACCATAAGTGAGCAATGCTGTATATTTATCGTGTAACTGTAACTTTACAATCATTTTAAAATGTAATTTGGACTTCCTCTATTGAATGTGATATAAAAGTTACCCTTGTTTTGATACTCATATTTGGGCCCAGTTTTGGCTAAAATTTTGACATTGTTTGCAAAACATACAGGGTGGACTGTATACATTTTAGATGGATAATTTTGGAAGTGATGGATTTTGAGCAAATTTATAAAAGTTGATAATCTAAAATGCTTGAACACCACCAAAACGAAACAAATATGTTAAGAAGTGTATCAAATTGGCATAAATTTTTTTATGCTCATGACTTTTAGACTAAGCAATTTTTATTATAGATATTGAATTTTAAGATGACAAACAAAAAAAATAATTTTGAATTAAAACAAGTCTTGAAGTTTGTAGTGAAAATAGGCTATTTTCTTCCTCTTATTGTAGGAGTTCCTAAAATTTTAGATCGTAGAACTTCCCTTTCAATGTATAATTAAATTTTAATTATATGTTTCTCAAAATATTTATTGTATTGTGATAAAATTTCAATAACGTACCTGCTATTATAAAATAAATATCATGTTTTATAATAAACATGAAGAAGTTACATACATTTTTGTTATTTTACTTATAGAACCTTCCCGGTTTTAAAAAACCAATCGGCATATTTAAAATTTATCAACTAAATGCAAAATATGTTGTTGTTCATTGTCTCTCCATTCCTTGTCACCTTCATCGCCCAAATTTCCTGCATATTCGCGCATTATGTGTCTTATTGTCTTTAATGAAGCTCCTCTGAGGTTTAAAATTTGTGTCACTCTTTGTTTGATGGTAGCAGGACCGGCTCCACAAATTTCAACAATTATGTAATCGACCAATTGTAAAGTAAACAATCCACCTTCCAAACGCTTCAAATAAATTACATCCTCATCTTCTGCACTTTCATCCAAAGTGGAATCCAACTCTTCCACTTTTTCCAAATATTTAAAATGCAGTTCCATCAAACGGTCGACTTTCTCGTGATCATTTTCAGTAAATTTACTAACTAATCTTTGCCTTTGTGATCCTCTACAATTCCTCAACATCGACGCTATAATAGAACAGACATGTTCTTCGTGCTCTTCGGTAGATAAAACACGTTTTCTATTCTTTTTAGGAGTTTTCATAAAAAGTGGAAAAATCGTTCGTAATCCTAAGATGTCAACAAATTTATTGCAATTGTCACGACCGTGTGGTCCCGACATGGCATAATCCAGTACCTTGAGAGAACCATTTCTAGACGTCTTCTTTTCTCGCAACATCAGATTCATCAATTGCAAACCTTCACCACGCAAAAACCGATCACGATTTTGCACCACCATTAACGAACTGCACAAACTGTTAAACAAATTTTCCATTAGTTCATGTTCTTCTGCTGTACTTGGATCGTGTCGCTTATAAAATGCCAACTGCTGTAGCAACGTATCGATTCCATCCAACTCGCCCAAAGACAAACGATTTGAATTGTTATCTTGTAACAGTATGGACATCAATTCACTGACGTACAGTTTATTGGCATCAAAAGGTGCTTTTAGCTTGAGACGACGGAGCAACCATTGCATCAATCCTTGTTTGGGAGCCTCGTTACTAACTTCAGGCCTCAACTCGGTTAAGTTTTCAATTATGAATAATGTGTTGTGCACTCCATCGGCTTCTTCCTTTACAGTTTCATCCAATCTTTCTAAATTTTGGACGAGTAGTGCTATGACCTGCTGCTCGAGAAGAGCATTTGTGAGAGCCTCGGATCCCTCTTCGGATTCGTGTAAAATATCAACGTCCGTCATTTCTTGCAATAAATCTAACGTGGAAACCTGAGATATTTAACAAATTAACTTTATTTGAACAACATTTAAAAAAAATATATTACCGTAATGTCTGTGTTGTCGTGTGAAAGCAATTCTAATAAGCTTGGAATAACACGTAACTTAACCAACAATGGATAATAATCAGGAGCAGTAGCTAAAATTCTCATTTCTTGTAAAGTTTCGTGTAATTCAATCTCGCTTTCCATGAACTTTTCAGGCAAATCGGGAAATTTGATGCGCATTTCTCGGTTTCTCAAACTTCTCTTTTCAAAATTTAAAATTATACGTTTAATACCAGCTTCATCGAGTACTTCCCCCTAAAAACAATTTATTGTAAGTATTATTCAGTTTATAAAGAGTTAAACGCCTACCTCGGCTTGTTCGGTTTCAACGAATCTTAATATTTCTTGACGTTCTTCATCAGTTATGTGATCAAGAGCTTGTGCCGAAGGCGTAGGTGAAGGTGGTTTTGTCATTCGACTAGCTTTTGCACGCGCAATTCGCCGCATCTTTTTTTGTCTCTCATGATTATTTTCTTCGTTTTCGTCTTCTTCTGTTACGCGCTTGACACCTTGTGGAGGCTAAAATGAAAATAAATCGATTAAACTAAATTAAGTGCTGAAAATGGAATAAAACTAACTTTATATGTTAACAGTTCTTCGACATCCATAACGAAAAACTTGAAAATGTAATTAAATTCTTTACAATACGTCAAACTTCGTTAAATTTTAGGTTAGAGTGTTGTTTATTTCGGTGGTGAAACAAAAGTAAGTGGGATGTATAGGATAATTCAAAATTTTATATATTGGATATTGGTCGATTTTTTACCAACTTAAAAATTTACTACATAAAAGCATCACCATCATCTCCAAACATAAAAAGTGTAAATTACACTTTTTACACTTAAAGTGTAAAAGGTGTAACTAGCACGAACAAACCTATAATATAGACCTAATGCCCGTATTAACAGTCACGGATTAATCCGAGATTCAAGATTAGTTCTCGAAATAGCAGCTGTTGCTACGACACGCTCTAAATTACAGTAATCTCATTGGTAAATCTTAGGATTATCTTGAATCCCGGATTAATCCGTGACTAATACGGGTAATACGGGCATAAGTGTATCTCTCTATCCGTAACACATATGTGATTGGTCAAGTTTTTTACCAACCAAAACATTTATATAAATTATTATTTTATTGTTTGATTGGTAATGGGAATAAATCAAGTCCAACACTAATCGAGTTGCTCACACAATCAAAAGGTTTTTATCTACGACTGTCAAACAATAGTTTGACAATACAATATGTGTAACTATGAATACATAATTTTGTTCATATTCTACAGTGGATAATGGATTCATTATCCACGGCTCCTGTTCATTATCCACGGCTGTTGGCATTTTTTATTTATTTTCTTTATAAATGACAAATGGCAACTTGATTCGATAGTTGAAAATTAATAAACACAATACAATTTTAAACTTAAATAATTAGATAATGCAGTCTTAGTTATTGTTTAACAGTCGTAGATAAACAATAGTATTCAATTCGTGTATAATGAGCCATATTACACGAGAATAATTACAAAACTCGTTCACTACGTTCGCTCGTGTTCTAAACATTTCTCGTGTAATATGGCCTTCATTATACACTCATTAAATAATATACTATTAGTGCGCGTAAAAAAAGTGTTGCTTAGCAATTTTTGCATTTTTATATTAATAACGAAAACGTCAACTTTTAGTTGAGGTAATGCTACTAAAAATGTACTGCTTTTAATACGGTTGGAGAAAAACAAAGTTTTTCTAAGCAATATATCAAGTAAATTAGTCACGTAACAAAAACGCGAGTGCATAGCACTAGGGATTTTGGGTGAAAAATTTACGAGAAATATTTCTTTAGAGCAAAACTTTGTTTCTAAAAACGTATAAATTTAGTCAAGCTATTTTTAAGCACGAGGGATATACGGCATGATTATTTCATGAATAAATAGATCTTGGAACGATTGAATTATTTATTACAATTTACGCTGCTGCAATTAAAAAAAATTAAATCAGCTCGGAGCGCCCGTAGCGGAGGGGACCGGAGCGCCTCCGAGCCGATTTGACAAAGACAACCATGGCAATACACGGATCCACCATAAAAAATAATTCTGCGGTTTTTAAAATTAAATGCCAACAGTAGTAAGCTTTTAACTTATTAAATCGCCCCATTGTACTTCTACTAATTCTCAATAAGCTGATCATTAGCCAAAGGCGGCGAAATGAGAAGGCGGCGAAATAAGATGGCAACGAAATGGGAAAGCGGCCAAGCGGCGAAATGCATAATGCTTATGATAAAGCTCCAAAAATTTCATCATAACCCTTTCAGACCACTCTTATGGTCTCAGGGGCTCATTTTTTAAAGCTGTTTTATTATTAAATATTTTAAATAAGATCTTATTTATGAAACAAGTACGTTTACTGCAGCTAGTTGCAAACTACACGGTCGACAAAAGTTAATTGCATAGTTCACACGTTTCAAGTTATGTTTCAATTTCAACGAATAGTTGATATAGTTTGACTCGGTCAAACTTTTGTTGATCAACTAAAAAGTTGGTCAACTCGATTGAAACAGAGGTTCTCACTACAGTTTTTATTCAATTTTTGTTGATCAACTAAACTTGAACCGTGAAAAGGCGCCTTAAAGGCGAAGATATTCGTCAGCATTGTACCAGTGGTTCAAGAATAATTAAAGTTAAATCAAGGGGAAGTAAAGTCAGTTCGCCGGTAATACATATAGTTTGTGAGCAGCACCAGAGCAAATCAATAGTATATTATTTAACGAGGAGTTTATAAGGAGTTTAAATCTCAAAGGGGGAAACATGAGATTATAAAAACTAGGAGTATATTATTGTCTACTTATCAAGTATGCGCGTTATGTGCTAATTTACATACATATTAGAGGCGAAGATTAAGTATACCCCTATTAATTATTCTAAAATTACAAAATTTTGTTACAAAAGTTGCATTTATTCTTTTTTGTTCGTTCCTAACAATTCAATTAAAGATAATAAGCTGTTGATAAGAATTTCCTTCTTTGAGTTATCTCTCGCCGGTTATTATATATATAGCCGCCAACCGCACTTGCCATTTTTGTTTTATTTATTGAATACACGGATTACTAAATCTGTGATTGAATATTAAACATGTATGTAGTTTAGTTTTATTGGGACTTTATCTAATAACCTGTCGCAACATTTCTTCAACGGTATGTCGTTATTTATTTAAAAAAATATTTTTTAAATTATTAATAATTACCAGAAAATGGATACGCCCATTATAAAGTTATAGTTGTTTCTTTAAATTATACTTCAGATAACAAATGCTATGTTTGCTTAACCCTTTCGGTCACGACTTTTTTTTATGCATGAAATTAATTAAAACAAGTAAAAAAAAGTTGTCCACATACATACAAACCCACATACAAAATTTCAGACATTTTTTGGAAATAATGATTTTCCGCTTCTGGGAGCCCAAAATGTCTAAATTCATCAAAATCTTAACTTTTGTTTTCTGCACGATTACATACTTTCTCCGACTTCGTATGATAAAGTAAAAAAAAATTAATTAATGCATAGATAGGGCCAAAAAAAGAAAAAAAATGAATGTCGTCAATTGACTACACATTGGCCGAAAGGGTTAATACCGTATGAGTAAAATCACATTTCAAATAGGAGAATTTTAGAATTTCAATTTTGTTAGCTAAAGTGTTCTGATATGTAAATTGTAATGCATCTCATTTATACTTACTATCTTCTCATCTCATATATCTCATTAGGTATACAGTGTGCATTATTTATTATATTGTTATATAGTATATATAACTATACAAAAATAATGATAGATTCATCAGTCCGAAAGTTTTGGAGGTGTGTTTTGTCTTCCTCTCATTTTAAATCCCAAATGATCTTATCATATTTATTCTTTCTTTGAACTGTTTTTATTTTTATTTGTATACTAATATCTTCACTGCGGTTTACTTTCATCAAATAAATTAATATATTGTAATGTTTTTTTCAGCTACCGAATTTTCAAAGAGCAATTCACCAAAAAAACACAAATCTTAATAAAGGTTCGTCCGGTCAACTTTAAAAAAATCTATATATAAAATAATAATCCAATCCAATACAATCCAAATACTAATTGCGATGCCAGAAACTCCAATTATTAAATTAATTTTCGTCTTCTTAATTTAAATTATTAAAAATAAAATTTCTGAATATAAAATGGGAACGCGAACCGTCTTGATAACTTCGACCATAGTGTCGCTTGCCAATTTTATTTTAAGTTTCTTTGAATATTTAATTTCCTAAATTTTCAAATTATCCTTCCAAAACAATTATTATTATTTCAATTGGCAAACCAATTTTTCTCTTTTTCCAAAATTAATCCAAAACAATTGTCTAAATAAGCGCATCCAAAGTGTGATACGCGAAAAATTCCACTGCTGTGATCTAAGAAAAGATTTGAAATAATTGCAGATAATTTTTGGAATTATTCCTCATCAGCTTTAAATTATCGCTGTTCTATGTTCATCAGTGTAATGCCACAGGCGATTGTTTTAAATGGTTCTAATAAATTATTTAAAAGATAAGCTTTACGTATGTAGAAATAACACTTGAGATTCATAATTTTAATAAATGATTAGATCAAAAACACTTCTGTAAGATCAAGCGCGGATACAGGTTTTCGTTTTGAGGGGAGGGCGGAATTTTTGTGTGATTAGTTTCTAGAAAATTTGTTCTAAACCAAATATTTGATAAACTTTTAGTTTATTATCCATATATTTGTATTTGAATAATGTTTTGATAGTAATGGTTTCATGACGATTTTAAAATTTTGCAATTGGTTACCATAAAATTCTTCGGCCGCGATAAAAATAAATGTGGATTGAATATCGAATGCTTAGATCTAAGATCGAAAGTCAAGATAGTGGTAGCAAATTGGACGGACTATAAAATGCTTTACAGATGAAATCTCTTTTTATTCTTCAATTTTTAAATTTTACTAACAAAACTATGATAACACTGTACAACAAAAACCAAAAAGTGGGCCCTCAGAGAAATCCTTTGGTGGAAATATTGTTTACTAAAATAAATATACTTTAATAAACCTATTGTGCCGGAATCAATAAGTTATTTCTTATAATCGGTTGTAGCTACAAAAGCCCGTAGACGCACTCACTCAAACTTAAACTCTTCTCTGTCAATATCTTGAGGAGCTTGGTCGAGGTTGCATTCCTTATCATTTACGCCCAATATTATTGAGGACTTTAGGAAGGCATATTTTCGGCTAATTTCTGAAGCTGCTAGAATCTTTCTTGAATTTCAGCAGTTACTCTATTTAATGAAGAAATCATTTTTCGCCTTAAATCGTTTTCGGGCGATAAACAGGCGTCTGCACTTCCGTCGCCAAAAATGTGTCTCTTCTTAATTTGTCTTGGAGGTTCACTAGAAATGCCAAGTTCTTAACCAAGCCAAGCCAAGTTTTTAACTATTTCGCGCCATCTATTCATCATCAGCACGGCCGTTCCCTGCCGCCCTTCAGACGTGCCGCTCGGGGCATTGCCCCCCTACGTTACGCCATTGACATCATATATCAAAAGAAACCTGACATGTTTACCCACAAGATTGGATATTTTTTAGACATGGTTAGAAAACTAACATGGGGAAAACTGCAACAAATGGCAGAAAACCTTAAAAATTAATAAAAATAAAACTACACCTGCTAGAATCAAATGGCAAACGTCATCGTTTTTAGTGTACAATATTTCCACCAAAGGATTTCTCTGAGGGCCCACTGTTTGTTTTTTTGTTGTACAGTGTAATTATATATTTTTTGTTAGAATAGTTTCCTTTTGTCTTCTTTTATTTAATTTTTATGTTAAATTTAAGTTCATAATGTATAAACTAAGGGGGTTATTCTGTAATTCGTCCTTTATACAAAGATCCTTTAACAAGCTCTTATGCTTTACTTAAAGTTAAACTTTGACACAAAAGAATCTACAGAAAGTTACAGAATAAGTTCATCCTTCTGAATCCTTTATGAATAAAGCTGGATTTATAGTTGGACGGACTGTAAACGTAGACGCACTGTAAAAAGATCAACTATAGAATTTATGTAGGGTAAGGTAAGGTAATTCCGTGATATAGGTAATGTTGTGATAGTTTTTGGAATAGGCGTAGCTACATTGCCTATCAACAGATTTTGAACATCAAGGAGTCCTAAAAATACCGCTTTTTATGACCTAACCAGATATGCGATTTTTAAGGGTAGGTTCAAACTTGAAAGGTAAGAAAAGTAAGCAAAAGATACGTTTTAGTCAATGTTAATTTTCGGTGTAATCGTTGTTTGTGTTATTTGTAGCTGTAATTAAGGTAATTTTAAACTAAAATTAATTTTGTTAATTTCATTTTAAAGCTTATGTTTGGTAGATTATTTTATGTATTTTGAAATTTTTTCTAGAATTTTTAGTGCCTTATGAAATTCTTAGGTAAAGTAGCGCAATTCTTAGGTTTGATCAAATTTATTACACCTTTTTAATTAATTAATGCAAAAATAATTTTTATTATCGTTAATTTGTTAGATCAGTACAGTGTAAATGTTATATTAATAAGCTACTTTGAACTTGGAAAAATCATATTTGTTAAATTTCGGTGCTTAAATTGTTGTTTATTTTTATCACGACATTACCGACATATATTACGACATATATACGACATATATTAACTTTCATCTTTTACAGTGCGTTCTTACGTCCAGCCAATCAAAGAAAAATTCTGTGTGATGTCAGTGTCAAAATTTATTTTGTATAATTTGTATGACTGATTCATATAATTTGTTGGTTATATCAAATGTCATTCAAAAGTTCCGTTCCGTCGATTTATAAATGTAACGTATCGTGAATGTAACAATATTTTACAGTCCGTTTGTTATATTCCAGTGCGTCTGCGTTTGCAGTCCGTCAAACTAGAAATCCAGCTTAACATTAAAAATAACACCCTTAGTTTGCTGTATGTAATTACGTTTTTCTAATTAAGAAATGTGTATTGCAGTGATCGATTACAAAGCAATTATGGCATCGTCACCGAAGAGTATCAAAATTACAGTAGTAGGAGATGACATGGTAGGGAAAACTTGCTTATTAGTTTCCTATTACACTAAATATTTTCCAATAAAAGGGATACCAATAGGAGTATTGTAAGTATTACATTATTATATATATAATATCAAATAAGGAAAGGAAAATAAACTTTAATATAAATTGAAAAATAAATATGAAAACTTTTAAATTTCTTCTATAAAAATACTAATCTTTCATTGTAACAAATTGTTACAATTGTAACAAATCTTTCATGTGTATTGTCGGTATTTTAAAACTATATACAACTACTCTATTCTATCCAAGATACGTCTAATGTAGATGGTGCATTGAATGTAAAGCCACATTTACAAAGGGAAACGTCTTGAAAAAATTAAAATCGAATGTGTTGTGTGTTGCTTAATTTAGAATGTGTATAAGTTTATTCACAATCGATTAGTAATCGATACATTACGTAATAATTTTACAAAACGTATTTTTATAAATTTATTTCAATTTTAATGCGATTTTGATAAAATAAATAAAGATATTATACAACACTGCATAGGAACTATTTAACTATAAATATATAACTATTATTTTATTTGATTCTTAAAAAGTTGGACTATACAACTATACTTATAATTATTGTAAATTATTAATATTATTGGCTTTTTGCTCCTATGATTTTAATTATATTTAAATATATAATTATTGTATTTTTCAGTGAATATAATGTCAAACATGTTGTAGATGGACAGCTACATAGTATAATGTTAAAAGACACTCTTGGACAAGCAGATTACGACTATTTAAGACCTAATTTGTATCCTGGTGTGAGTATTACTATTATCAACGCTATTACATAATTTGTGATTCAGTTGCGTCTATCCGGGGTGCTAAAAAAACCCGAACTGTGTAAGTTTGAAATATGTATCGTGATGATGTACCTTGATGAAATTGAAAAAGATAATTTAGAAAACAAAATTTTATTAAAGCCGTTGTACTTGTAGCACTTGATATTTTCTTATGAATAATTACCTAAATACCTGTAAGTACATAGCCTAAATGCTTCCGGGTTCAGAATAAATATTGTCTCTGTTACATAAACTATAAAATTAAAAATTTACACGGCCATTTTTCCTAAAATAAAATTTATAATAGTTGTACAGCTTAGTTTTTAGAAAAAATAAAAAACAACACGTTATATCCCACTTTAATATCTCGAATGTTAGCCACTACATTATAATTTCATAAATAGAATTGTAAAGGGTGTCTCAACAAGAGCTCCGGATTTAATTTAAAAAAAAACACATTTATTTTTTGAATTAAGCAAACATTTTTATTTCAACATAAAGAAAAATAGTTCCGATTAAACGTGGAAAACAACATCACGCAAATGGCCACCACGAATCCTCTGTCACAGAGTTATTCTTTTGTTGAAATTTTGAATAACGTTTTCGCATAAATGTGGCTGTATTTCACCAATAACGCGCCGTATTTCCTCTTTAAGATGTTCAACTGTTTCAGGCTTATTCGCATACATCTTTCCCTTCACATAGCCCAAAAAAAAGTCCATCGGATTTAGATATCGCACGATCTTGGTGGCCAATGTTCTTCCACATCAATTACATCCAATTTTTACCAAAATTCGTTTCATAGTGCTTCTGGAAATGTTTAATTCTTGACCGCACGATATCGAATGGAAGTTCCTGTATTCTCGGCAGGCTTGATTCTCGGCAACAGATTCCCTTGCGTCTTTCTTGTTTCTAATGAATCTGGACTAAGAGCTTAAAAACTTTCAGTGTGGATTAATACCAATAACATTAGACGCCAAATTAATCTATTAAAAATATGCAGGAACGTTGATAAGCAAAAATAAAATTGTAATAAAAGATTTGGTGATTTTGGATTTGGATTTATTAACTTTGGATCGACAATGCGCGTGTACTTAAATTTAATATTGTACAATAAATTCTCCTTTTGAAACAAATGTTGAAAAAATAATTAAGTAAAAGATAATTTATAAAATTTTAAACATTTTGTTTTACTTCTGATGCTGCCCACTAACTATGCATCACCTCCAAACTAACTTTTGACTTACTAAGGCCCAGTTTTTCAATCGTAAGTTAATCTAAATTTCAGGGTTAACCTACGTTTATGACTAGCTGATTGGTCAGAAATCTAAGTTAACCTTTAAATTTGGGTTAACCTAAGGTTAACTTCCGATTGAAAAGCTGGGCCTTACTTACTTACTTTGACAAACTTACTTTTCCAAACTAGTTAATGCCCAATTTCATAAAACTTTTAACAATCCGTTAAATTTAACTAACCAATGGAAATTAACTCTCAGTACAGAAATTATCTGTTAACTTTAACGGCTTGTTAAAAGTTTTATGAAATTGGACATAACTCTCCTCTCATAACAACTTTGAAATTTTGTAATCTGCAAGTGCATTAATAATTTATATTATTTTTAGACAGCATGTTTCTTAGTCTGCTACTCAATATCTGGAAGAGTGTCGTACGAAAACGTAGCAAAAAAATGGGCCAAGGAAGTGAAACACCACATGCCTCATGCTCCAATAATATTAGTAGGTAAAATTTAAATCTTACAATTTTACTTTAGAATTCTTAAAAAGTAACTTTTTTTAGCAACCAAAGTTGATTTAAGAGACGATCCCAATAAAGAAACTATAAGCGAAAAAGATGGCCAAAAGTTAAAGCGGCGAATAAAAGCCGACAGTTTTATCGAATGTTCTGCAAAAAATCGTATAAACCTAAATGAAGTATTTGAAGAAGCCGTGAGGTGTAGTGTAAAACTAAAAAAAAATACGAGAACATGCACAATTCTTTAATAATATTTAAATTGAGTTAAAAATTGGGGTACCGATTCTCAACTTTTTTTAATATTTTAGTTTGACATTTCGTGGGATTGAGGATAGTTTTATTTAAAAAATATTTCAGAAATTTTATTTTATTTTTTTCCAATTACTCGGTTATAAAATAAAGCAACAAGAAAGTACATTGAGCTTTTATTTTATATTTTAAGGTCCATAGAATAATTTCTTAAAAGATTCTTTGTTTGTTTCTAAAATATCATCACATGCGTTTCCGCTTCAGGTAAATTTTTTAGGATTTTCTGATTCGTCATTTGTGTAATCGGAAATCATCAATTTCATCAATCATCATCAATCATTAAACATAATAAAAGTTTTATGAAACAGGAGATCAGTATACCTTTTTATTCGTACCGCACATATCTGTTTGGTCAATTTTTTCACCAACCCAAAATTTTAATATAAATTGTTATTATGTGTTTTTTTGTTAATAGGCCCCTCGAGGTAATTTATAAATATTAAATAAAAGGACACTTTCCTCGAGAATTATATATTTTTTGATGTGAACTAGTTTCGACAGTCGTCTTCGTCAGCACATCCTACAAGATTAAATCTAATTAAACTGATAAAATGTATAATTATAATTAGAGAGCGGATTTATATGCGCTAAAAACGTGTAAGCAAAATTTTATTTAATTAGACTTTACAAAATGCTGCTAGAATTTTTTTAATCCAATCAATGCAAATCCTAGCAGGTTTTTGTAAAGCCTCATTAAGTAATGCTTTGTTTACACGTTTTTAGCGCATATAAATCCGCCCTCTAAGTATAATATTACTATTTAAAAAATTTTTTGTTGAAATTATTATTAAATTATTTAATATAATAAATTTGAAGTTTGACAAATTGTCAAAGTGATAAGAAGTTGTTAAACAAAAATATCAAAAAGTGGAGTGTAACCTAGATTTTCGCGCGGTCATTTTTACTATTTGGTTCTTTTTGAGTTCTTTTTGTTTCTAAAAATTCTAGTAGGTCTAGTTTTTTGCCTTTATTTTCGTGGTGTAATAATTTAATATTTTCTTTTTTTATTGTATGTCCCGTATGTAGAAGATGTTGTGAAACTGCAGAAAATTTATTTTTATTTTTGTGTTCTATTAATCTGGTTTTTAGTTTTCTTCCTGTTTGGCCTATATAATTTGCATTGCATCCTCCGCATTGGATCTTATATATGCCGCTTTTATCCATTGAATTTATTTTATCCTTGTTGTTGCAAAATGTCTCCTTAAGTGTATTAATACTTTTAGTTGTTGTTTTAATTTTTTAAATTTTTTGAGGATTCGCATGATTTTATTCGAGATAGGACCTAGGTAGGAGATTTTGTTGTAACCATTCATCATATCTTTGTCTTCTTTTTTGTTTTTTTGTTGGTTTTTATTTTTAATTATTGTATCAATAATTTCAGGCTTGTAGCCATTATTCAGGGCTATTTGTTTGATTAACAATGATTTTCAACTATCGAATCAAGTTGCCATTTGTCATTTATAAGGAAAATAAATAAAAATTGCCAACAGCCGTGGATAATGAACAGGAGCCGTGGATAATAATGAGTCCATTATCCACTGTAGAATATGAGCTAAAAGTTATGTGTTCATGGTTACACATATGAGGAGCTTAGCCATAGTGATGTAAGTCACATTTTTGAAAGAATTGAATTATGTATTGTAAGCATATCTTTAAAGGACAATTTATTGAAAGGCAAAGTGGAGTAAATTGTAACTCGACCACCAAAATGCACTACAATATAAGCAAGAAAATACATCAGCCGCTTTATTTACAATGCACCACAGTGCGTAAGTCGAAGACGAAGAAAGTAAGACGAAGAAAGAATTACCACGCGTGTTTGCACACACGTATTCGATGGGTGTAATTTTCGATGATTTTTCCAAGTAAAGCTAGCCGAATACCACTCGCTCGATGTTGACTTTCAAGTCAAGGTTTATTATCGTAAACTAATGACTACGTAGCTCCAAAGAAAGAAGTCCAGCGGAGTTAAGTCACGAATTTTACGAACTTTTCGAGATGATCGACTTCCCGAACTATTCTTTCAATAAGTCGATTGTTTCATTCGAAATGTGGCATGTTGCGTTGTCCTGTTGAAACCACATCTCTCCCAGATCCATTTCATCCAATTATGGCCATACAAAGTTTGTTAACATCTGACAGCTTTCCACTGCTCATTTTCAAAGAAGTAAGGTCCAATGATGCTTCCGGACCACAAATCGCACCAAACAGTAACTGTTTTTGTATGCAAGTCACTCTCATGGACCATCTGTTAATTTGTTTCAGCCCAGTAATGCATATTCTGCTTATTAACGAAGTTTATTAAAATTCGCGTAATGCTCTGAACGTAGCTCGAACTGAGCTCTCACTTTGGTAATATATTTTTACAATTTGCAAACGTTCTTGGGGAGTCGATCTTGCCATGATGAAATGGTGAGCCTTAGTGCTTGTTCACAATGTACGTAAGACATAAGTCGTGCATAAGACTTAAAAATATAAATACAAAAAAGGGAACGGTACGATTCGCCGCGCACAATTCGCCGTGATTTTTTATTTTTATTTTTATCCGTTCAGTGACCCCATCTATCGATAATCTTTGATAGATTTTTAACCCATAAAAATGAATTAAATAAATTAAACTGTTACGAAACGATATTCACGTTTTCAACGAGTTTCACCTTTTTCGAGTTCCACCTTTTCTGAGTTCTTTCGGCCTTGAGGGATATTATTAATTAGTTTAGTCTTTGTCAAAACGGCTCGAAGCGCCCGGAGCGGAGGGGACCGGAGCGCAGGGTAGCGCAGACATGGATCCACCGTAAAAAATTATTTTTTTTCATTAGAGATAAAATTTGAACCATATTAATTGACCTGTGTCCTCATGTAAATATAAAAGATCAACAAATCGAGTAATTAGTTTATTGATATATGGCGCTAGAAGCTCTCGGCGAATCGTGCCACGGCGAATCGTGCTTGGCGGCGAATCGTGTGCGGCGAGTTGTACCCAACCCACAAAAAAAGGCTTAATAGAGTACCGAATAACATTAAAATCTTAAACTACGTTATGTGGAATGTTTTTCTTCATATAACAAAACAACTCAAATATTATTCAATATACGATTAAGGCCTTATTTGAATTTATAATTCTTACGTTTTATGTATTTCTTATGTCTTAAGTACATACAACTTATAGTTGTATTCTTTTCACCTATTTTAAGTGAGATTGTACTGAGATACTCAGTTACTCAGTTAAATGGGTGTTCTTTTTACCGTTTCAACAGATGTGCTGTGCCGTGCCGAACTGAGTTTTAACCTCCCACCTCAACCTAACTGATCTTGCTTTTTCGAAGTGTTACAACTGAGTACGAACTGAGCTAAATTGGGAAATAGCCCGGATTGGTCGGTTTAAAAAGGTTAACGCCTCATTTGTTTTTGTGAAGGTTATGGTTTATAGTAAACATTGTCACGTTTATGTTATGTTGAGGTTATGTTGATAGTAAACATAATAAACATTGGTAAATATGATTTGGCTGGTAAATAATTTTTGTATCATGGTTGGTAGTGTACTTTTGTTGTTCTTTTCACCTTATGTTTTTCTCACTTTGACTCAGTTAATACCTGCTCGGCTCAGCTCACTTCGTCTCAGTTGTGTAACTGAGATGGAAATAAAATAGGTGAAAAGAATACAGCTATTGTGAACAAGCACTTACTGAATAAAATACACTATGACAGACATCAATATCATTTATAAGATGGCGGCAATACCCATCTAAAGTTCTATCACCCTTATTGGTAGACCCTTTACTTCGTTCAAAAGCAATGTGTTATTTTTTTATAATGGTATTTTTTATTCACCAAATAATCTAAATACATGCGTGCACAACTCACTTTGGTATCTGTTACAACTTACCTTGGTATTAGGAGAGTTGTTGCGGGGAGTAATTTTTATTTTAGTAGATTTTCTCAGAAACCTTAATACTTTCATTAATTTTAATGATTATTTCTTAAAGAGTATTTATTGAGCTACATTAACTCATACAACTCATAGATGTGTAGAATGTTTCTTGATTGAGATATATGTTAATTAAAATAAAAATTGTCACAACTCTCCTCGGTCTCCCCTAATTCACTTCCGATTGGTTCCTTTAACTTACCAAATTAAATAAATTTTTTTAATTGTTTGTTGGTGAAAAGCATGGAAAGCATTGGTTTTTACTAGAAAAAAGATTAGAAAATTTCTCACAAAGGCACGTGATAGATATCAGAAAACTGGAAACTATATTGAAATATTTAAAAATTAGACCAACTTCAGACATGCAAAAGTTATTTATTTGTATGTACTGGAAAAAAATTAATACAATAGGGCAAATTCTTAAATTCTAAAATTCTGAATTTTACAAGAATCATGGCTTCCGAAGAAAGTCCCCTCTACATTAGCTTCTAGCAGTAGTAATGTACTTCAGTCTTCAGTTAGAACAGCATGGATGTTGATGCGATGAACAGGAAAATTTAAGGCAAAAAGAAGGCAAGAAAAACCAAAAGTACTTTCGTGGTTTTGCGATGCGTGTATAGAGGATAATGCAAAATATTTAGAAGCTTCCTGTATAAAATGAAAATCTCCATCCCAAAAATGAAAATCATCAGATCTTCTAATCTAAAAATCTTCAGATCTAAAAATCAGATTTTTAATTTTATGGTTTTTTTATTGTAATGTACATATTATTATCGGAGAATCATTACAGAATATGTAAGATTAAAGTGTATTAATTATTATAAAATTACAAAATTGTGTTAGACAAATTTAATTTATTCTTTTTTTGGCGTTCCGAACAATTCCATTAATGTTAATTAGCATAAAAGTCGGATCATGTTAATTTAATTAAATTTAGGAATATTTTGCGTGTTTAGTTGTACGCTATCGCCAGCTATGTGTACCTATATCAAATTAGGCCATTATGAAATGACCAGTAAATTAAATAAAGTTAGTAATTGAAATGACTCACTGTAGTTATCGTTCACGAGTACGAATTTTAAAATGCCGAAAAAAATAAAAATTATAGTATATTCGCGTTTTGTATTGTCTTCGAGTGCGTGCTGTGGAAATCCAATTAGCATAGTAGTCAAGTCCAACATAAAAAAATTAATTTGAAAAGTTTAAAATTCAGTAAGTAAATTGGCCGGAGATTAGATAAGCTGCTGATAAGAATTTCCTCCAAGTGATAAAAGCATTACCTCTTCGAGTCACATATATCTGTCACCGGTTATTTTATATACAACCGCACTTGCCATTGTTGTTTTATTTATTGAATATTAAACATGTAGTTTAGTTTTATTGGGACTTTATCTAATAACCTGCCGCAACATTTCTTCAACGGTATGTCGTTATTCATTATTAATTGTTTGCTTTAGGTGACATAATTTTTTTAAATTATTAATAATTACCGGAAAATGGATACGCCCATTATAAAGTTATAGTTGTTTTTTTAAATTATACTTCAGATAACAAATGCTATGTTTGCTTAATACCGCATTATAGTAAAATCACATTTCTGATAAGAGGATTTCAAAATTTCAATTTTGGTAGCTAAAATGTTCTGATTTTTTGCTAGGAAATTTGCAAAATTTAGTGTGACAAAGATAATACAAAAATATTAATACGTAGGTATATTATACAAAAACATATTTTTAGATGAATATAATATAACATTTCTAATAAAAAAAATTGGGAAATTTGTTATTGGGTACTTTTGCGTTTTTATTGCTGTCCGTTCTTTAATCTAATCGTCATTTTGGTCTTCCGGTTTGTTCTATGTAGATTGCAATGCATCTCATTTACGTAATTACTCTTATTATACGCTAATTAAAATATTTAATTGCATTATTAGGTATATTGCATTATTTATTATATTATATAATTCAAGTAATAGGAAAAGCACCAACTCAAAATAATGGCGGATTCATTAAAACAAAAATTTGAAGAAAAAAAATGTGTTTGGTATAATAATTATATCATAGTATAATAGTTTCGTAGTACTTTTTCACAAATAATAAAAGATTTATAGCTTTTAATTTTTTAATTTATAATTAACACGACATGTTTCATACGAAGGATCGGGTGTCTACAGAAGAATAAATATAATTTATTTATTATTTATTAATATTTAGTATTATTTGGTAGATATTTATTAATACTGTGAAACATGTCGTGTTAATTATAAATTAAAAATTAAAAGCTCAATTTTTTATTATTTGTGAAGAAGTATTTGACGAATGTATAACTGTATAACTTGACGAATGTATAATTTCATTAATAAATTAAAAGTATGAAAAAACAAACACAAGTAAAATTCATATTAGTTTATCCCATTTACCAATCTTTTGGAAGGTTGGTATGTCTACTTTTCATTTTAAATCACAAAAAATCTTATTCGTCTATTTTCTCTTTGTATATAGGGTACTCATACTAATATCTTGACTGTTGTTTTAAAAATTCATTGAATAAACTCACGAAGGTGTTGCAGCTAATACATACGAAAGCCTAAGGCAAGCAAAACTCTCTTCAAATGAATTACACATTTCACTGTACGCTGCACGTGGTTTAGAACCCACGTTAAATATGCCACATGAAAAGAATTGTTTCGTCATTTTTGTCTTTATCAAATCAGGGGGCCAAAAATTATCGAATGAAATTATAGAAATTAAGATCTGAAATAATTTTTACCATAATTTAATATCGATATTACTGCATTTTCCCCTATTTTCAGAGAGAATATAAAATTCAAAAACATAGATGATGTAGTAGATATAAATACACAGCATGCGATACATGAAGTAATTTCATGTTAAAAAAAAGTTAATTATACTTAATTTAATAAAATTTAAAAGAATCCCTCAAGAGGATATAAAATTCAAAAACATTTTATTATGTTATAATTTAAAAAGGAAAAACACCGCATGCGATGCATTTACTCAAATTATAATAAAGAATTCCGGAATAGAAATTAAAGAAAAGGTAGTCACAGAAACACCAAATTAAAATCCGGAAAATATTTATTAATGCGAATTTATTAATTTATCAACAGCTTCCAAAATTTAATTTGGTGTTTCTACCGTTTTTTTGATAGAAAAAATTTTAAAAAAAATTGTTATGTTTAGACTTTAGATGATGTAATAGATTACAAAATAATATCACATTCACAGCATCAGAGAGAATTTTTTGTTTCGTTCAATGTTTACCCCAGGGGAACCCCAGAAAAAATCTTGTCCTTAAAGTCTCCGTGATTTAAGTTTATTTAAAAAAAAGATATTTCGGCATAAGAGTAAAAAGAAGAATATTTTTATTTTTCTCATTTCAACAGACCATAACACCGAAATAAATAATAGACTTTTTAGTCTAAATATATTTGTGCTTTTTCAAAGAATGTGAAATTATCTGCAAACTAGATTGTAACACTAATGCCCGTACTTATATAGTCACGGATCAATCCGAGACTCAGAATGATCCTAGAATTTACCAATAAGATTACTAGAATTTAGGCCGTATCGTAACAACAGCTGTTATTTCGAGAATTGATCTCGATTCTCGGTTCAATCCATGACTATAAGTACGGGCATTAATGTCTAAAGTCCACGGTTTTCGAGTTATGAATAAAATTAAGTTAAAAAATAAAAAAATTGTATTTATTATTTTTTGAAAACGTGGTATCATTTTCTTTTTTTATTTTGCATGATAATCTAAAATAGTAAAAAAAATTTAAAAAAAATTACAAAATAAAAAAGTAAATTTGAAAAATTCAATTTTATTAAGATTAAACTTTTAATTTGAATTTAACAATTTCTAAATTTACTAAAATGCATTAAAGACTTTAAAAAAAAGAAAAAAGCCAGGGTTTTCAAAAAATATAAATATTTTAGTTTAGACAAGGGTACCTATTGGAGCAGTTTTCAAATTATTAGCTTGTTAATTTTTAATTTTAATTATAATTAAGTAAATTATTATTTATTAAAACGGACTCTTCTTATATTACTGAAGGATGAACAAATTCAAATCAGAATTACCCATGAATCACACCAATCATGGATAGATATACTCATCATTTGCTCCCCGAAAAATACTAAATAATTATATTATTATCTTTTGCACGAGCTTATCACTTGGAAATTTTCCTTCATTAGATACATTGTGGAAAGTGTGATATGCAAAGCCATAATTTGCGATTTATAAACCTCAACAAAAAGTAAAGAGTGAAGCACTGCTGTGGTCTATGCAAAGCATTAAAATAATTGCAGATAATTCATTTTCTGTTTCATGTTCATCAATATAAAATAACGCCGCAGGCGATTTAAAAAACGTAAAAACAATAAATTATTAGAAAAAAAGACTTCTGTAAAAGTCGAAAATGTCGCCGGTAAAAGTAAAATTTCTTAACAGTTAGAGGTTGTGAGATCACTTAAAAGACGAAATAGAGAGGAAAAGAAAAGTTAAATAGATATGGAATGTTTAAGATAATGGTAACGAATTGGACGGACTGTAAATAATCTCTTTTTATTCTTGAATTTTTTAATTTTTTAATTAAACGATAATTATATTTTTTATTATAGAAAACTTTTTTTTATTATCTGAAATTATCAAATATTTTAATTTAAGGGCCAGTTTTACAAAGGTCGGATAAACTTGATATTTTACTATTGTAAAACTGGTTCTTAGTAGAATAAAATTTCTTTGTTTTCTTTTATTTTCTTTACTTTTTTTGTATTAAATTTTAGTTTATAATGTAAAATAATTCAGTAATTACGTTTTGCTAATTAAGAAATATGTTTCAGTGATCGATTACAAAGAAACTATGACAGCATCACCGAAGAGTGTCAAAATTACAGTAGTAGGGGATGGTATGGTAGGGAAAACTTGTTTATTAATTTCCTATACCAAAAACGAATTTCCAAAAGAATATGTACCAACAGTGTAAGTATCATAGAGTTACGAGTATATGAATTTTACCAGTTACAGAAAGAAGAATAAACTTTAATACTAAAACTAGTTTTTAAAAAAACTTAAATGTTAACTTAAATTTTCTTTAACTTAAACATTCCTTATAAGGCCCTTTACTCCTAGACCCTCTAGTTGCTCTCATTGTAACAAATATTTTATATTATGCATTGTCATTAATTATTGTATTTTTCAGATTTGAAAATTATGCCGAACATATTACCGTAGATGGACAGCTATATAATATGGCGTTGTGGGACACTGCAGGACAAGAAGATTACGAACGATTAAGACCTCTTTCCTATCCTCATGTGAGTATTATTACGTAATTTGTGATTCAGTTGTGTCTATCCTGAAAAGACTCCCAACTGTGTTGGTTTACGGCAATATTATCAAAGATCTTGGTGAAATTAAAATAGATAATTCTTATTCTTAAAGCAAAACTCTCTTCAAGACTGGCACCGTAGTGTTATTTGTGAAAATTGAGCATGTAGCCTGATATTTTCTCAAATTAAAAAACTAGAGTGAATGGTCCAGCCAAGCCCATAGCCAGGGGGGGGGCACCTGGGGACACGTGCCCCCCCCCCCCCCCCCGAAATGTTAAAAAAACAACATTATTTTGTAATAATAAAAATTCCCGGAAGGGGATTCGCCGAAAATGTTACTTTTTACGAAAGGTTTTTATGAGTGCCCCCCCCCCCGAAATGAAATCTTAGCTACGGGCCTGGGTCCAGCACTCAGCGTATTAGACTTTCCATTGATATTCACAGGTGTGAACCCCGGTAGGATTCTTTACTTACTAAATATTTGTTTGCTACTATTTTAAGTCTATGGCCTTAACTCTTCTCTGGTCAGTGGCGGATCCAGGGGGAGGCCCCCCTTGAATCCATAATTGTGGCTAAAGTGTAAAAAGTGTTTATATTATTTAATTTAATATTTAAATTAAGAAAAAACTAATAATATCCATGAAAATCCTAACTTTTCACATACGTGCTTCTAGGACAATAAAAAAAAATCGCTTGCGGCGCATTTCGCTGGCGCGGTCTAGTGACCCCCTTTCCCCCCCCCCCCCCCCCGTTGCCAAAAGTCTAGATCCGCGCCTGTCTCTGGTTCAGAATAAAAATTGTTCATGTTACAAATTTAAAATTAAAACTTAACACAACCAAAGACACAACCATTTCTCTAAAAATAAAATTTTATAATAATTATTATTAATTGTATCTACTTCTTAGTTTTTCGCGTAAATAAAAAACATGTTATATCAAATTGAAATTTTGTAGCTATTGATTGACTCGATCCAAATATTTTCATTTTTATTAACCAAATCTAAATTTATTATTTATATTTTCATACATATCCAAATTTAAATCTCTTTTTTTGTAAATATATCCCATTGTCTAATTCTTATTTCTATATCTTCTTATAGTTTTCCATTTCCAATCTAAATTTTTTAATTTCTAATTTCTGAAATTTGAAAACCATTCAATATTAGCGTCTTTTTTTACATTCTTTCGTTTTTCTTTTTTCAAATTTTCTTTCCTTCATTATTATCTGAGTACTATTTTTTTCTTCAGGCTAACTAGAAATCTCTTATTATTGGTCAAATATCCAGCAGAAAATTTTTATCATTTGACTAGACTTCTTGTAATAGCTGTTTATGTAACAAATTGGAATTTATTGACAATTTATCAATGAGTGTAAATTTCGCGAAAATACAAATACATTGCATATCTGGAAAGTACCTTTATTAAACTCATTTAGAAAGATAAACTTGCTAGTCTGCTTCTGAAAAGATGTATTTTCTAGTTCAAAAAAATGATCAAAAACAGCTAAATTTCTGGACGAAAGCAGATAAAAAATTAAATAAAAAAAATTACAATATATACAAGGTGGGGCAAAAGTAATCACCCGATGTTCTTTTGCTGTAATTTCTCTTATAATGAAAAACTTTGCTTCTGCTTGTGAAATTTATTTATTTAATCCATACGGGCCCGTTTTATGGTATTTTCCATCACTCTTGCCAGAACTTCGGGCGACAGGTTCTCGCATTCCTGGCGAATATTCTCCTTAAGGGCTTCAAGAGTCTGAGGCTTGTTGACGTAAACCCGCGACTTAAAAAAAACCATAAAAAGACTAAGAAAAAGAAGAGTAAACCGATTCATGGCTTGTCGATTTGTATCCTGCGTTTGTTTACTTCACAAATGTCAAAACAGAATTGACATTTGGCGCCATCTGCAAAAGTTATAGCGTTTTCCAATAGGGTGATTACTTGTATGTATATTGCAATGGCCCTCTGTGCTGACTTTACCTTAAGTGCTTCTTTCTCGGAATCAATTACTTTTAAACTTCCAGCGAGTCACCGAAAAATGTATTTATCTAAAACCTTGTCCTTATAAAATAAATTTTGAAAAAACAATTAAAATAAGTATAAATTAAAAAATATCATCACTTCTGCCGCAATACCTCCAATCATCAGCACACCAATTTTTATCCGGAGATACAACACATACTATTCATTTGTATGAATATTTAAAAAAGTGATCAAATCTATGTCAATTATCAGTAATTGCTAATAATAATTATTTTTTGAATTGATTGAAAATGTACGTGCTCAATAGAAAATCATAAAACAATAATTATTGTGTTATTGTTGTCAAACTTGCGAAATTAGTATAAGTTACCTAATATATTTTCACAAAAAAATAGATAAAGTAAGATTTCGGTTAATATTTTCTGTAATTTTCTGGCTTTTACATTTGGCGCAATTGTTTCTTCACCAATGCTTGCATTTTAAAAACTCTATCAGCACACAAAATTTTATCACAATCGGTTCAACATTTCCGGAGATACGAAGACATTTTCATTTTTTTAATTTATTTTATTGTGGTAGCCCTGGTAAAAAATTTTCTGCCAAAACCTTATTTTCACCACTAGAGCCCACCAGACATACGTCCAAAAAGTTTGACTGCCATCGACGCGGAAATGCCGAAAAAAATCGAGGGACAAGGACTTTTCTCAAGTTTTCGCAAAAAAAGTAATCTTTTTCTTTAATGTTGAATTCTTGATTTTTATCAAACGGTTCTATATGCTGTCAAGTTCTGTGGGGCCAATGTTCTTACATACAAAATTTGGTTGAGATCCCTTCAATACTTCACGAGTTATTTCCTTTTAAAGTTTAAACTTTGGCAGCTTGTAATTTTTGACAGATGGCAGATAGAAATTTAATTTCACCTATTCTGGATAAAGCTTTTCAAGGTGTTTAAAATAACCTATCCCAAGACAAAATCGTTTTAAAAATTTTGTGTTATTTTCTTGTAGTGGTACTCCTGATTGACAGATCGCGACGAAAACGTTATTTTCACCTTTCGACCATAAACCCTACTATGATATCAAATTTGGTCGTGATTGGTTGGACGGTTCCGGAAAAAACCGAGAAACAAAATTTGACGACAGACAGACAGACAGACCGACACAGAAAAAGTCCTTTTATTTTTTGCAGATCTTTACGTTTCTGAACACGGTGATCTCGAAAATGTAAAAAAAAATTAAAATCCCTTTTGATTTGAACTAGAGAAGAATGCGGGACTACTTTTCTTGTCCCGTCCCGCAATGCCGCCTCGTTCTGTAGGTCCCGCACGACCCGCACAAATTTGAACTCCAAAGATAACAATAATTGGCCGCCTGTGCCAGCTATAGTTGATGTAACTAAATAACGTAATTATTTTGTACTTTTTAGTGCATTTTTTCACAGTAATTTTTTTTAAGTCAGTTTTATTTTAATCCTTTAACAATTTTAACGGACTAAATTGGCAATCCGTCCCGCGCGGGACAGGACAGGATTTTTCCCATCCCGCATTCTTCTCTAATTTGAATCAGCCTCTTTCCTGCTTTTGTTTTAAAATTTTCAAAATTTGGTAATCTAACATTAATAATTTATATTATTTTTAGACAACATGTTTCTTAGTCTGCTACTCGGTATCTGGAAAAGCATCGTACGAAAACGTAGCAACGAAATGGGCCCCGGAAGTCAGGCACCACATGCCGCATACTCCAATAATATTAGTAGGTAAACTTTAAATCTACAATTTTACTTTAGGATTCCTAAACAAATAATTTTATTATAGCAACCAAAGTCGATTTAAGGGACGATCCTAATCAAGAAACTGTAAGCGAAAAAGAAGGCAAAAAGTTAAAGCGGCGAATAAAGGCAGATACTTTTATCGAATGTTCTGCAAAAGATCGTGTAAATTTAAGTGAAGTTTTCGAAGAAGCCGTGAGGTGTAGCGTAAAAAAAAATACAACGAGTCATGCTACGAGAACATGTACAATTCTTTAATATTATTGAAATTTAGTTAAAAATATTTTTTATATTGGGGTGGCGATTCTCAACCGTTCGTATTTATTTTCGCAAAAGCAAAATAATGTTTCCATCTTTCCAGTTCGTGAGGTTGAGAACCATTGCTCTAGTTTTATTTGAATTATTATTTTTAAAATTATATACCTACCTATAATTTTTTGGAAAATACTCTAAAAAATAAATTTTATTTTATGCAGATATTATATTTTAGAAATTTTATTTCGCTTATTTCCAATCGCCCAATTCAAAAATAAAGCAACAAAAAATTATTACATGGTTTTTATTCTATTTTAAGGTCCATACAGTAATTCCTTAAGAGATTCCTCGTTAATTGTTTCTAAAATATCATCGTGTGCGTTTTCGCTTCTGGTATCCTTTTTATGATCTTCCGATTCTTCATTTGAGTAATTGGAAAGACACAAGGACTGGACGTCTGATAAAACAGGCGAAAGAATCAAAGTGAAAAAGTCTGGATTTTCATCGGGAGATTTAAACGATATTTCAGAATCGTTTTCTGAAATACTGTAATTATAAGATGCACTATCAATATCCTCTCGATTAGTTGTCGCTTTGTTGCACAACGAATTTGAAGCTAACTGATTTTGTTCGTTGTCTTTAAGCAGGAAATTTCTTTCGACGTTTTGATCTGAACACATAAAATTCATAGTTTGACTAACACTTGAGTGTTGGTTTGTGGCTGCTTCTTCAAGACTTGTGAAGTCGGCCGTTCGAACGACAAATCCTGGTGTGGTGCTTGGACACTTGTGAGACCTTTGACTTACTTTGTAACGGAAGCTTTTATTGCAGGCTGTACATTTGTACGGCATCACACCGGTATGGATTCTACGATGGACCAAATACGACACCCTTTGTCGAAAACTTTTACCTGGAAATAATTTCAAAACAAATTTGGAGATTGCTAAATTTAGACAAACCTTACCACAAGTTTCGCAAGAAAATGGTCTTTCGCCCGAATGGATTCTTTGGTGATTATGCAGAGTTGATAATTCTTTAAAAGCCCGACCGCATTCTTTACAAATGTGTGGTTTTTCATCGGAATGATACAGCATATGCTTATGATAAGATTGTTGAAATGTAAAGTATTTATTGCACTGGGAACAGTAATATGGCATTTCACCTGTGAAAATGTAAATCATTACCAATTTCGGTCTAAAAAAAAACTTACCTGTGTGCAATCTTTTGTGCTTCTTTAAGAAATATTTTGTTGTAAAGAGTTTTAAGCACACATCGCACTCCCATTGCTTATTATCCTGAATTTTAATGGACTTTAATATTTTACACTTATCAATTGGTTTCGCACAGTCCGAACTGGAATTGTTTAAAGTATTAGGTTTTACTAAAACTGGTTTACTTTTGGTATGGTCAAAATTATTTTTATTTGCACTTTGTATGAATCCAAAATGAGCCACTCTCATGTGGACCATCAAACTTCCTCTCATTCTGAATTGCTTCCTGCATAAATGACAATGGTAATGGCATTTTCCTGTCCGTTTATCTGGCGTTGTTTGGTGCAACAATTTTTGATGCAGATCCAAAAGATTTTCATCGGAAAAATAATAATTACAAATATCGCATCTGACAAAGTTACCCTCGACTTTGATTGTGGGAAAGTCGTGATGTTCCGTTATGTCGTCCACCTTTTCATTGTCTATCATAGCAACATCATCGTTTAGCACCGACTTTGAATCCTCAATGGAATTTACTTCGATATTCAACTGCTTATTGGTTATATGAGAAAATAAATGGATGGTAAGTTTATCGAGCCCCAAAAAAAGTTCATTACATACTGGACACGAAATATGTGTCGTCGCAACGTGAATTAAACTTGATCTTAACGAATCGACGCATTCGAAATGCGGTTTTAAACACAGCGGACACGACAAAAGAGAAATGTTCATTTTTTAAATCTAAAACGAATTTTTAAAACCAACAAAAACCAAAACAATACAATTACAACTTACCTAGTCATAAAATATCTTAAAAATAGTTAATTCTATTTTTACATTTAAACTGTTGAATATTGTGCTGTGCGTTACACGCTCGCTCCAAATTTAGATAGGGCGGAGTTTTCCTGCTACCATAGAAACTTGTATCGAGTAAATAAACAATTTTGAAAGTTTTACACAGAATATGACAGTGGCAGGTTATTTTACATTAGTTTTATAAAAAAGTGGTTAATTCGGAATTATAAATATGGATCCCGGTTTGGAAGAAATATTGAAACGAATGGGGTGGACAACTGGTTTGCATTTACCAAACGCTAACGAAGAAAATAAGCTTCTCCAAAATGAAATAGAGCGGCTAATGATACAAAAAGCTAAAGCTATGCAATTATATGAAGCCGAAGATACTCGTTACAATTCCATTTCTAATCACCTCAAGTTCGTTAAGAAGCAAAATCAAGAAAATCAGGTATGTACCAATTTTAAATACTAATATAATTTATTTTTTTAAACTTAATCTGTATTTTAGAACCTTTTAGCAACATATAGGCAGCATTTAGATTCTCAAAGTCACAAATTCTTATTGACGCAATCGGAGAACGAACGCGTTCGGCAAGAAATTCGTCAAATGGAGAAGCAAATGCAAGATACCGAAGCTAGAAACGAAAGCAAAAAGGGAGATCTGACTAGGGGAATAGCCAGAATGGATAAAATAAAATCCGAAACGAGTTGGGATAACGAAGCTTTAAAAGCTTGGGAGGAATCGCTTAAAAAGCGCGACGAAGATAATGAATTGTTGAAAAAGTTCTCCTACGAAGATCAGCGAAAAACAAACGAGTTGGAAGCTAAACGAAAAATTTTCCAAGTTGAAGTTATTAAAAGAAAAGAAACGCTGGAAAAAGCAGTGAGTGACGTCGCCGGTTATGAACAAATTTTGGAAAGAACGGGTAAATCAATTTTGTGTTTGATTCAATAGGATTATTGTGTTGGTTATTCAATATTTATTTTTTATAGGTAAAATCTTCAGACAACAAAGGGAAGAACGTGCTGCCTTAACAAAACAGTGGCAAGAAGCTGCGCAAAATTTAAGACGTCGAGACGACGAATTAGATAAAATGATTCAAGAAATTATGGAAGCTCAAAATTTCGCTCAACAAGAACAAGAAAGACTATACGAACAAAATAACTTTTATTTAAACGAAATAAAAAATAATAAAGAAGTCGAAATGATCATTGAAGAGTTAAACGTTGAGGGCTCCAAAACAAGACGAAAATTGAATGAGTTAATTCAGTTCGTTTTAACTCTAAATAGCGAGGTAAAATCTGTTCGTTTACTAAATGGAATAAAAATAAATTTCTTCTTATTCCTTAACTTTTTTGAGATCTGTTGATTACCATTAATGTAATTACCAAATCTACACTTGGCACTCGTTATTCTTTGAATAATATTCTAGTAGGGTACTTGGACTTTAGATCACAGCAGTGTAATCGGCGCGACCAAGCATTAAACTGCGGTTTAATAACATAATGCTTTCAATTCAAAACTCACCAATTGCAATAAATTTAAACAAAAACCAGTAAATTTATGAGAGTAAAATATTAAAAATTTACGGAATTTTAGGTTTCACTCTTGAACTCCTCAACTTTAGAACCTTAAAAATAGCAAATAGCATCTAAGATTACACTGAAAAAAAAATGATTCATCATATTTACGAAAAATTCATCCTCTACAATTTCTGTCTAAAGTATTTTTTATCTATGGTGTTCTGAAAGGGAGATATTGTCAAAAAACTGGATTTTGCGCGCCATTCTTTCAATATAACGGAGTCAGTGACAACCTATCAAAGTCGCAAATTTAGTATGTTGTTCACCAAACTGAGTAAAATTTCTAAATCTTCAAAAATCCTATATTTTTTCTACCAATTGCTTGGCCTATTTCTTTAAGTTGCTTGATCGACACTTAATTGTCATCTCTCTGCACTGTCAATCACTGTAGAAACTGATTTAAATTTCATATCTTTTGGGCGCAAATTTAAATAGGTAAACAAAAAATCACATTTTTACTGCTGTTTTAATTTAACTACTACTACTTAAATACCATGGTACAGTCGGGCATTACTATAGTCATTTACTTCGAAGAAATCAAGTTTAAGATTCAAACAAAAACTTCCATTCTGGATGACTCAATAATATTTTTTCAATTTTAATTTTCTTATTGGGTTTCTTTCCAATTTTACAATACTTTTTAATTTTTAGGCAAATACTCTCAAACGCGATGTTGTTGCAAATGCAAACTACTTGGAAAAAGAACGTACCAAGTCCAAAAGTCTATCAATGGAAATCGCAGACAAAGAACATAAAATTGAATTGATGGAAACGGAATTGAACAATTTGATCTTAAAATTAAACGAAGTAAAAAATACTTCCATGTCTGCAGCAGATCGTGCCCAACAATTGGAGCAAATAATACAATTCGAACAACGACAAACTGGAGTTTTGGCAACAGACATAGAGAGAATGCAAGGAGTTTTGTACAGAACCCAACAAATTATGAACGGATTAAAAGATGCTAGCAAATTAAAAGAAATGGGAATTAACGGTTGCGAAATCGCTATAAATTTATTCAAAAAAAATTTGAAAGATTTGATGAATCAACTACAAAAACAAAAAGAAATTAATTACAATTTAGTGAGTTGACTTTCTTATTTAAAAGATATGCAAATTCCATAGCTGATAATTTTTAGGATTACAAAATTAACGAAATGGAGATGAAACTCGATAAACTTGAAGGACAAACCGTCGATGAAGGCAAACAAGTGCTGGAAGAAAAAATTTACAATCTAGAAAAGGATTTTGCCAACGAAAGCGAAGTATTTTTTTTTTTAATTTTTCGTAATTATTTTACTACATTTATTTGTTCCTGCAGATGAAGCACCTGTTGGAGATACAAGTCACTCACATTGAAGAAGAAATGCGTCGACTCAGTATGGCTATTACACATGACAACAATCAGTTAAAAGTGTTACAAGATAAATTACAAGATGAAGTTTTATCTTTTGAAGGCGGCATGAAACACAGCGTAATTGCAAAGCAAAGTTCTCAACAGAGGCAAGTGGATGAAAATATGCTACGTCTCAGTGTGAATCAACTAGAAAACATAATGAAGCGTGAAGATAGTAGCATTTTCAATTTACAAAAGTACAGATGCGAACTTGAAACGGCAAGTTAATGATAATAAAAAAATAATACTTCAACTAAAAAGTCTTAAACGTTTTAGGCAATGCGAGAGCGCGAAATAGAGATTATGACAAACCGAGATATTTTGGCGGCCAAACGTCGAAATTTGGACGAAGAAAAGAGTCGACTAAAAAAAGATATCATGGGAAGACAAATCAAAATTGAACAATTACAGAAACGTTTTCATATCGTAATTATGGCTTTGGGAAAAGATGAACATGGTGAACCGCTGTCGGTGACGCATTTCAAAATAAAAAACGCTCAAGAAAAATTTATGTTGCAACAAGAAGGAGATACTCTCGATGCCAAAGTAAGAAAAACGGAACAAGAAATCGTTGCCATGGAAAATACTTTAAAGCTTGTTAATACTTCCAACGTCACATACAGAAATAGTTTATCAGCCATTGAAGAATATGGTAATCTTTTATCGACAACATTTAATTATTTATTCAATAAATAATGTATTATATTTAAGATGTGGAGGCACAAGAAATGCAACAGTTGAAAGATGAATTAGACGAAATAAGTAACGAAATGCGTGTCAAAAGAAAGGAGCTGGGTGAAAAGAGAGCCCAAGTG
Source organism: Cantharis rufa (assembly GCA_947369205.1). NCBI lineage: Eukaryota > Metazoa > Arthropoda > Insecta > Coleoptera > Cantharidae > Cantharis > Cantharis rufa. The sequence continues at coordinate 24,994,857 of OX376303.1, forward strand.
GCAGGTAAAATAATTTTCATTATATTAACAAAGTGTTTCAATAATTCCTTTAAGAATTGAAGCAAGTTCTACAAGAAGCAGACGAAGAAAATAGTAATGCCAAACAAACTCTTGCAACTCTTGAAAATGAATACTCAGATCTGGAACGATTTCAAATCGAGCAGCATTCCAAAATTGATCGAGCCGATCGACATCTGCATACTTGCATGAAAAATGTGGATTTACGAATGAGTCAAAAATATCACGTAAGTTGTAATATTGGGTGTGTTTTTAAACTGTACCGGTTGCTCGAGCAATAATTGCTCGAACCAAAGTTAAACAGGTTAGAACTGCTTAGCACAAGTGCATTACGATCCGGTGGATGAAAACTTGCTCGAGTAATGCGTTCGAGCAGAGTGAGGGAGTTTTAAAACTACCGATGGCAGTAGATGGAGTAGTTTAAAAAATCATTTTTTTTGTTCGAGTACTCGAACAGCTGCTCGTGTAGTTTAAAAACACGCCCATTAACCAGAACTGGTATTTCCTGCCATTTCGAGTTGTGTATTTTACGTTAAAAAGTTTATTAAATCACATAATATTAAACTTGCAGAGAAATTTAATCATACGTAGTCTACAAGATTCAAACAAGAGTGCTCTTCAACAATTAGCTGAAGCTGCCACGAGATACCAAGATATAACCCCGCATATTAATAATTATGTTATTGAACATGAATTGCAATTACCCGGACCACGAACAACGTTCACGCCAAGTACCAGTTCAGCTTGTAGTTCAAGATCATCTTTCTATTACGAAAGAGGACCATACATTTCAAATGTTTTGATATCATTCGATACTATTCCCGATTACCGAAAGAATCCAAAAATTACCCCTAAACAGAAGAAAGCTAAACGAAAAGATTTAAACGTATATAACAAATATCAAGATATGAAATGAATAATAATATTCGTTTGCACATAATTATTAATTAAATATTACGGTGTGTTTTCTTACTGCAAAATTATTTTCTACAATATTTTATTGCTTTTCAATTTTAAATACTATTTCAAATTTTTTCTTTGCACTATATATTATAAAAAATTTATTAATTATTAATATTGCATAATAAATTATTTTAATCTCAATTAGAGAATTTTTAATATTTTCATCATACGCCGTTCCTGCTTGTGAGTAAATTCCAAAAATTTATTCATGAAAAATAATTTAAAAACCAAATCAATGAACGTAAAACAGTTGATGAAGTTCATGCAAGCACTTGAGCAGTTTCCACCACATCAAACGACGAGGAAAAAACGACTTAAGTCGAACACATACATAAAATTTTTTAATGAAAATATTAATTTTAATAAGTGGTACATAATAACTGTCACAATCTATATGAGCTAAACATACATAGTTATTAAATAATTATTAAATAAAAATTATATTTTAAAATAGATCTTTATACACAATATTACTAAAAAATCAAATTCAAAAAAGTACATCACTTACTATATCTAAAACATAATTAACCAATTTCTTAATCCATGCCAGGTGGAAGTGGTTCCATCGAAGGTGCAGAAGGTAGTGACAAACTGTCTGTACTGACAGGGGGTGGCTGTAACAAATTAAAATTAAATAATGTAAATATAAATAAAATAAACTTACAGTAACGCTCTCCTGTACAGGTGGTGTAACTACCAAATTATCCAATAAAACTTCTTGTACAGCTGCAGGAATTTGTACACGTTGACTCTCATTAAAGTTTAACAGATATTGCTTCAAGGGTTCGCATAAATCGGGACATACTGCCATAACTTCGGATAATTGTGTTGGCGGTAGTTGCATCAAAACGGGAAAGCTTTGAGGTTTGGTGCGTTGACAGCATTTCATAAAGCCTTCCCATACAACTTTTTGTTTCCAAACTTGCTTCAAAATAAGTCTTTGCAAAATATTCATAACAAATCCCGAAAGACGTGGATAAGATCCAAGAGCTTGAATCACGGTTCTCATAAGTAAAGTTGGTAGCGGAGTTTGATCCATTAGCTGTTGTAATACTACAGCCAGAACTTCTTGAGTGAAAACCTGCAAAAGTTAATGTGAATACTCGTAACATTTAGATTGAAAGCACTTACTTGTTTCTCGTTTAAACACATAGATGTAGCTTTCATGGTGGTTTTGAGATCGGCCTTTGCTGAATCTATGAGATGCAAAGCCACTAATAACTCTGTTGGTGTAATAGGACTATCTCCATGTAGTCCCAATAGTCTGTTGAAAACTTCTTTTACCACGACTGGATTCAATTTGATTAGTTTTGGTAAAGCCGCAATCACTTCTGCTTTAGTTAAACCGTTAAGTACAGGAATGAGAAATCTGACATCGGACACTCTAGTTTGATAGAGATCTCGTACACGTTGAACAAGTTGAGTACTTGGTTGTCCTTTATCGGTCAAAATGTGTATAATACGTGTAACCAGTGTTTCCGAACCTTTAGGACATTCTTCGACTAATTTAAGTAGTTCATTGGAATCCATACCCATTAGCCTGATAGGACTTTCAAGTAATCGTAAAATTATTCGTTTTATATCGGCGTTTGTTTGAACGTAAATTCGACCTAGTTCATGAATTAGACCGTGATTCAGATGTAAAAGTGAAATGTAAGGGTTTAAGCAACTACGGACTATATCGTCGTTCCATGCAACGTTCAAAGCTACGCGACCCTGATTTTCACCATATAAGCTTAAAGGAGGTTGTGGTAAACGTAAAAAGTCAAGATGTAACCTAATAAATTTTTCGATGGTCGATTTTAAATTTTGACGTTGGTATAATTCGACCACCTGGAAAACGGCATAATCTTGAACTTCGTTGGATTCGTAGGTGGTGTGAGATAAGAGAGCATTAAGAAGTATACTTTGTTTAGGTGGTCGATGTATTACCAAACTTTTCAATAAATTTAAAGCCCAATGATAATGATTTTCGTGATGGCATATGGAGTACAGACGCTCCACTGCCTGATCCGTTATCAAAGGTGCCTCGAGAAATAAGCGTGAAAGAACTGTAGAATCGTAATCGGAATTGTCGATAAGTGCGATAAGAAGAGAATTGTAACCTGCTTCTAAACGCCCATCTCGTCTTAAAACAGGTAGCCTTGTAAAACCTTGCATAATACTGTATTCTTCCATTAGCATGGAAAATATAATGTCCATGTTGGCGTTAAGGTCGACGAGCAAGAAGTCCATCACCTTAGCACGAACGGAATTGCTAAAAGATGTACCTAAAGTAACTATCACTTTCTTTTGAAGCGAACCAATTTTATCTGCACTCAATATTTTGTCTACCGAATCTAACAGAAGACGCTCTTTAAAGGTTTTTTCTAACGGTTTCGTTATTTCGGTCAGCTTTAATGTCTTTATACGAGGCACTTTTACACGGTCCTTTTTGGTTATTGCCTAAAATAAAATTGCAAATTATTTAATTACATTTAATAATGTAAACCTTACCCTATCTTCTTCTTCGACCACATCTTTCTTTTTCGACACCGGTGGAGCTTCTTTTTCTACTACAACAGCACTTTCGATAGCACTGGTAACTTTCAAAATATCTGATCCTGGCCCAAGTCCAGCTTCCAACAATTGAATAGCCAGCATTTTTGCCAATACTTTTAAATCACCAACATGTCCCATTTTCATAAAAGCCGCATAATCTATTTTAAATTGATTTGGCATAACGTTGGGTGATTTGGGTAAAGCCATCATTACTAATTGCACTACCGTATCTAAATTAAGCCTGTCTAATACAAATTTTACGTTTGCCTCGGTCGCTTGCTTTTGACGTTGTTCGGTTACACTGTCGCCTTCGATATCAAGTTTTGCACGTTTACTACTTCTATCTGACTGACTATCTTCTTGTAGCAATCGTTTCATATGTTTTCTCGATTCGTCAACCTTAGGTGCCATTTTCTGCACTTCTTGCAAAGGAACACCTAAAATAAAATTTTGGTGTGAATTTTATGTACGAAAAAATAACCAAAACTCACCTAAATCCACCAACATCGTACTAATATTCTCCACATAATCGTAAGCTGCATGATGTTTGATAAGTGCACTTAATTCTGATTTCAACTTTTTTCTAATTGTGTTAACTTGTGTCGTGCTTAATGTGGGAGGTAAATTCGAGTGTAATAATTCGATAGCTGTAACAACTTGACTCATAAATTCTGGTCGATTTTTGCCAATATTTGTTAGAATTCCGATGCAAGCAAACAGGTTAGCACAGCTGACATGCTGAGAGCCATTAAATTTTAACAACAAGTTAAACATTTTACTAAAATAAAATAGTAAACATCCGATATTAAAAAATGAATCATGTCAAACTTACTGTCCTTCCTCTTCGAGTTTTCTTCTTCTAGCAACTTTTAAAGTCAAAGGTACATTTTCCAAAGAGAAATCGTTTGCAGGTCGATTTTCAACTTGATCCGGATAGGTTTGTAAGAGAACCACACATTCCAAAAACTTAACAGAACTTGTTCGTATACCATCGTTGTCGCTGTCCATCATATTTGCAATTTCCCCTTTAATAACGTTCAATTGATTCCAGGCCTCTTCCATTTCGTTCGTGATATTCTGCGCTTTACACATACAACACAGCATTTTGCGATATAGCGTAATGGCAGCTTGAATTACCCTTTTTTGAACCGGAGCACTATCCACACAAAGTAACATGTACAAGTTAATCATCACTTTAGGTAAAAGTGATTCGTTAGCTTTACTGAAACATAAAATAAACTAATTATTCTGCTTTTAAAACTAAAATAGATTAAATACTTACCATGCTTCTTCGATGAACCCCACCAATGCTTTTTTAATATCCGTCCTAGGATCCGTAGTAAAATTAAGGACATTCGGTAAGAATTCTGGTAACAAGTTAGGAGCCTTTCGTATTAAAAATTCATGTAATTTGTGCAAGATTTCCAACTTTTCTGCCGGATCCTGAGAAAAACTTGCGGTGTTGAGCCATTCCAATATCTAAAAATTTCAATATGAATAGATGTCTTAATTCGTCGGTTTAGCAGCGAAACCGAGAAAGTACTTACTAAATTGTGATCGGAAATCTCGGCGTTCATGAATTCGTTCATATTTTAGAATTTTTTTAATCAAAGGTTAATAAAAATAATGTTATTGTTATTAATTAGGTACGCGGTGCATATTTCAATAATTTAATTAAAATTTATGAAATTTTACTCCTATATAGTGAACGCAGCATAAATAATGAGGTTAAGCCGATTTTTATTAATACCAACATAAATAATAAATATGCATAAGGAACTAAACAACAAAATTGATTTCTACAAAGTGCGTAAAAATTCCCTTATGTGAAATTATAATTTAAATAAAATATAAATTATCTATTCTATGGACTGGCCAATGGTCCAAACAAAACAGAAGTTTTTAGATTTTAAAATTTGTCTCGATAATTTTACTGCGCACCCTGTACATAACAAGTTGGTAATTGAAACTGTCATGTGTTGTGTGAAGTGTTGATGTGTCAAATTTTGAAGTTTTACACGACATAAAAGATACAATTTGCACAGTAATGGTGTTTATTAACTAGTGTTTTGATTATGATTCAATTTTAGGAAATTATACAATGGATACTTCACTCGATTCTTCTAAAAAAGTTCCCATCGAAGAGCTTTCGAAAGAGGAACTACTTAAAAAGTATCGCTCACTGCTTAACATTTTACAAAAAGCTAAGCAAGCAAAAGAATTGTTGACTGAAGAAAATGCAGTATTAAAGTCACAAGTGCAAAACTTGCCTAGTAATGAAGTGACGCAGGAATTAATCGAGCAATTGACTCAACAAAAACTTGCCCTAGTCACAAACTTGGATTCGGTCAGTTCGGAAAAGAATTCAATTCGAGAAAAGTTGAAGAAGGCCGAAGTTAAAATTTCGGAATTGGACACCGAAAATCAAACACATCAGCGTCAAATTAATAGGTTAACGGAGGAAAACGAACAGTTACTCAAACATTTAGACACGTTAAGTGCACAAACAGACGAATTAAATAAAATTGGGTTAGAACAGCAACAGCAGTTGTTGAAGTTGGAAAAACAGGGCGAAATTTCGTCCGAAGTATTTCTTGTCAATGAGGAATGTGAGACTTTAAAAGTTAAAAATGAAACTTTATCGACTGTAAATAAAGAATTAAGTCTGCAAATGGAAGTTTTGAGAGGTAAATATAATGAGTACGAGGCCACAATCAAAGATCTAAAAACTTCGCTGGATAATAAAACTAAACAAAATGATTCTTATATTAACACTACAGATGATCTTAACATTGAGTTGCATAAAAATAAAGCACTGGTTGAAAAACTGCAACAGGATATTGTAACAATGACTAATAAAATTACCATTAATCAAATCGAATCGAGCTGTGTCGAATCAGACCTACTGAATATAAATGAAAAATTGAAGGACAAACTAAAATTGTTTCATTCAAAAATTGTTAAATTTGCAGGCGATGTTAAGCTGTTAAAGTTAGAAAAAGTTGAAGTATTGAACAGCTTTCGTGAGTATGTACAGCAAGTGAAATCGTGGGAGGGTCAGCTTATCGAATTCTCTGATTTGGTTATACGACGGTTTGAAGAAAGCGAAAAAGTACAAACAAATTTAAAAAATGAAAATGACGACCTAAAGCTTCAAATTGAGAAGTTAATGAATGCCGGTAATGAAGAATTGACCGAGGATGTAAATAAATTTAAAAGTCAAGTTCAGGATTTACAAAACCAGTTAGAAATTGTAACAAGAGAGAAAAACCAGTTACAAGAACGGTTTAGTGATACCAGTAGTGAAGGTAAAATATTGGAAGATCAACAAGAAAAAGAGAAAAGTGAAATTCAAGTTGAAATTGCAAACTTACGAGAAGATATTTGTGTTTTGAATGAAGATTACCAGAAGAAATTGGAAGAATGCAAAATCCAAGCATCAAAAATTCAAGAGCTTCTAATAGAAAATAATGAGATTCCAAATTTTCGATCAGAAATTGAAATTTTGCGAAAGGATGTTACTGTTTTGAACGAAAATTTGCAAGAAAAATTAGAACTGTGCGAAAGACAAGCGTCAAAAATTGAAGAGCTTTTAATTCAAAATAACGAAATTGAAATTTTAAGAAAAGATTTTGCTATTTTGAACGAAAAATTAGAAGAATGTCAAACTCATTCTTCTAAAATTGAAGAGCTCTCGATTCAGAATGTTGAAATTCCAAATCTTAAATCAGAAATTGATATCTTAAAAAAGGATATTACTATTTTGAACGAGAACTTGCAAGAAAAATCGGTAGAATGTCAAACCCATTTATCTAAAATTGAAGAGCTTTCAATTCAGAATGGTGAAATCCCAAATCTAAAAACAGAAATTGTAAATTTGACTCACAATCTGGAAGAAAAGGTTCAACTACTTGAAGTTTTATCAAACCAAGTTCAAGTATGCGAAAGGGAAAACGAAAAGGTAACTGAAAACCTGAAAGAATTGGGTCAGTGCGAGAGAGAATATGCAACAATAGTTGCAGATTACAACAAATTGAAAGAAAAATTTGACTTAATTGAAATTTCTGTAGCCAAATTAAGTCAAGAAAATCAAGATCTATTAAGCGCAAACGAGAGTTTAGACAATTTAGCACAAAGTATAAAAATCGAAAACGAAAAATTAACTCAAAATCTTCAAGAATTGTCGCACAGTAATGAAGAAAATTATAACAAATTAAAAGAAGAATATAATGCATCAAAAATCGCGCTCGATAAACTAATCAAAGAAAATGAAGATTTGATGAATGGAAAACAAATTTTAGATAGTGAAATTTATCACTTGAAAAGTGAAAAAGAAGAATTAAACCAAAACTTTAAAAAAATGATGGACAGAAACGAAGAAATTCAAGAAAATGAAGCAAAATTAATTTTAAACAATCAAATTGAAAATTTAAACGTACAATTAAATAATTTAACCAAAGATAATCAAAATTTAACTTCGCGATTAAGCGAAATAGAAAAAATTAACGAAAATAATGCTAAATTACAAAAGGAATACAATTTTATTCAGTCCTCTTTGAGTAATCTAAGTCAAGAACACCAAACTCTTTTGAAAGTGAAAGAAAATTTAGACCTAGAAATGAATAAAATGAACGATCAAGTCGCATTAATAAGGAACGAAAATTCTGAATTGTTAAAGGAAATGAACCAAATGAATCAAGAGTTAAAGGAGAGAGGTGAAACGATTTCAAAACAACAAGAGTATTGTGAAGAAATTTTGAAGAATGTGAAAGTGCAAGAATCTCAAAATGCCAAATTAGTAGGAATAATTTCCCAAAAGGAGGAAATAATTGGTAAATTTGAACAAGACGTCAGCCTGTTAAAGGATCAATCTGTTGCTCAATCTACAACCAGTTTTAACGAAATGCATGCAACAATTAGCAAGGTAAATTGTCACCTTGGTTTTTTTTTGGAAATTGGATATTGTTAATTCAATTCTTCCTAGAAAATATTTTAAGTTATGTCAATGTTTTTGTTTACAGAAAAATGAGGAAATAAGTCAATTACAACATGAATTAACGGTTTTGAAAGAAAAATTGCACACCACTTTGGATGCCTCTCACGATTCATCCACCTATGCCGAAAGTGAAACCATGTCTACTTCCACGATTTCTAAATCCGAAGATGTAAATAGACTTAAAGATTTGGAAGGATCGTGGGAAGAAAAGTATGGAAAATTACGTAATTTGGCTATAAAATTGAAAGGCAAAATTCGGGAACTGAGTGCAGAGCTTAGTAAGGAACAAGCAGAAAAAGGAGAAGTTCAACAAAAGTTGGTTACCAGTTTAAAATCTGTCCAAACTCTACAAACTCAATGTGATAAACTTCAAGACGATTTAGAATTAGCACGAAGTGAAATTCAAAATTATAGCAAACAATTAAACTCGACCGCTCTAGATATCAGTAACAATAAGAAACAACTTGCCAATAATGAGGAGTTGATTATCAAGATGAGAAACGATATTGAAATTTTTAATAAGGAAAAACTGAACACGGAAAATTGGAAGAAACAGGTAAGAAATGTAAAGTTGTACTTTTATTTTACTTAATTTTCTTTTATTTGATAAATATTTATGATTTACCCTTTAATAAAAGGGTATTACTTATTTAGGGCTGATTTATTCCTGCTTTTTATTTAGCATGGTATTCTTGAGATCTTAAAGAGGGGGAAGGCTCAAAATTAAGAAAAATTATTTATTTTCTCAAAATAAAGATTGCAATATTAGGAAACTGTCACATAGTTGAGCGCACGAATTGAACTTTTTTCTATAGACTTGGAAAGAGGACAATTTTTTAAGCATTTTTTTATTTTTAATTCAAGCTGGATTATCCATTAGTTTTCGAGAAAACTGCATTTAAAAATCGAAAATTTACATGTATTTTAGATAAATGATAAATACATAACGTTTTTATCTCTTGAAATAGTCTCGCGAGTACATTAACTCTATAAGATATTATAGATAATGCAAGGGCATAATATGATATAGTTAACACTAAAATGAAGCGAATAAGCTATGGGCGAACTTCTAATATCGGTTAATTTACGAAATAATCGATATTAAAGTTTCGCTTTTTCACATAATAATAATAAAAAATAATAATATTTATTTATTTCATAAAATAATTCGATTACAAAATCGAAATGAATATGAAACAGGTCAAAACAAGAACAATCCGCGTTTAGAATACATGGTTGGCGGTTCGATTTTGAAGGTTGTAGAGTCACACAACGATCTCGGTGTGACAATAACAAGTAATCTTTCTTGGAGTAGTCACATAAACAAAATATGCAGCAAAGCTAAAACCATGATGTATCTTCTCACTAAGTGCTTTGAAAAGCCCAGTCCTGCTGTAGCCAAGAAAATGTACATTGCCTATATTCGACCTCATCTCGAGTTCGCTGGTCCAGTATGGTGTGCGGAGTTAGTGAGTGATGTTAACTTACTTGAATCTGTGCAGAGAGCGGCGACGCGATTGGCTTACCCTTATCGAAACAGACCACCTTATGAAGAACGATTGCGTATTTTTGACTTGATGCCCTTTCACCTCCGGCGTTTGAGGGGTTTGAGGAGGTCTTTCGTGATGGAATTGGTTCGGTGCATCTGTTTGTTGTTGTTTGAGTTGCATTGCCTGTTAATTTTGAACGTTTGCTTTTGTATTTTTATTTTTATTTGTTGATTTATTGATTTAATTTGATTTAATTTAAAATGATTTGTTAATTTAATTCACTAATTGAATTACATCATTACGTGTACATATTTTGGTAATTTATAGAGTTTATAGGATTCGTCCTCAACTCTCTCAATACTGAATAATAATAATAATAATAAAATAAATACAAAAAAAGCTTGTAAAAACAGGACAGTGCAGAAACTCAAATGACAATGTAAAAACCAAACATATAGAGTCAATCAAACCTCGACACAAACAAAAACAAAACAAAATCTTGGACTTCATATACTCAAAGTATTCCACCAGACTGTACAGCTCCATTTCCATCAAAAAACCTCTAATCGTGGTCTCCAAAACCTTCGCGCTTTCAATTGACTTCAGACATTCCGGCAGTGAATTGAATATTCTTATCGTCGAATAGTAGGGACTGGATACATTTAAATCGTGCTTTGGGGAATTGTAATTTTTATGTAGCACAACTATTTGCAAATTTTTTCTTGTTTTTGAAGTTCTAGACACTCAAGAATATATTATAGTTCTGCTACCGTTAACACATTGCACATTCAAAAAACAGCTCTACAGCTTGCTCTATTTTGCATGCCCAACATCAACCTCAGAGCTTGCTTCTGACTCACTAATACACAGCCGAAGAACTCCCCCAGAAAATAATACCGTATCGTAAATGAGATTCAAAGTTTGGAAAATACACCATTCTCAGCACGCACAAAGTCACATGTTCTCTCAACACACGCACAAGGGGTAAATATCCAGTAAAATTTCTGTACACAAGACTCGGAATTCCAACGATTTCTAAGGAATTCTAAAGATTTCCAAGGAATTTCAAAGATTTCCAAGACTTCCAATGATTTCCAAAAAAGTCCATGAATTTCAAGGATTTCCAAAGAATTCCACAGAATTCCAGTGATTTCCAAGGAATTCCAATGAGTTCAATTCAAAGTGCAATCTAAAGAATTCCGGTGATTTCTAAAGAATTCCAGGGATTTCCAAAGATTTCCAGGACTTCCAATCATTTCCAAAGAATTCTAACAATTTCCTAGAAATTCTAAAGAATTCTAGGGATTTCCAAGGAATTCCAGTGATTTCCAAGGAATTCCAATGTTTCCAATTCCAATGTCAGCATCAAAAAGAGGATCCATGTTAGGGAACTTCTGGCCTGACATGGCCAGTATTAGTGACGCATCGCCTTTTAAAATACTCGAGTTTGTTTTAAGTTTGGGATGGCTTGAGGAATAGAAGGGAAGGTGGCCGCTAAACAACCGGAGGTAGCATAATGGGCCCGATTTGTGGCCTGAGTGCATGCAAGCTTCGGCCTGCCCTCCACTTCCAATCCAGATTTCCAAGAGAATTCCAAACGAGTGTATACAAAATTTTCGGGATATTTACCCTTTGCACACGCAGAAGATTCTGTTTCTGTTCTGAGCAGTTCTGCTCAACTTCCCCAATAGATGCTCCACGTGCGGCAACCAACTGAAAGTTTTATCACTTTAATGCAAAAATCACCCTCCGCATTCAGCTCGGCCATGTTTCCACCCTTCAACATCACCATGGTATTGTCAGCATAACCAACAAGTCCGTGACGTGTATTCTTCAATATACTCAATAAGTCATTAATAAAAATTATAAACAGAAGCGGCGCCAATATGCTGCCCTGTGGAACGCCCATAAGAACACACTTTAACCCAGACCAGAAGCGTTTTCCATCCTCATCGATAACCACACACTGTCTCAGATCAGCAAGGTAGGATTCAAACCAACTGTAGGCAACTCTGCCGTCATAAGGAAGAACACCGTAAGTCGGAAATTTTTGAAAAATGAGTTAATATCAACTTAGTATATATGATACGTTATTCTACAGATCTAATACGATAAAAAACAGAAAAATACTCATTAAAAGGTAAAAAAGTCTTCTAAAATTGCATTTATTGCTATGTTTATTGCATTGCATTTAAATGTTTTTACCATTTATCTCGATTTCAACTTTTTCAGAGTTACGGTGTTCTTCCTTATGACGGCAGAACTCCTCTAACACCATACTTGTATAACTTCCTTAGCAGCAGCTGATGATCCACACAGTCAAACGCCTTAGACAAATCCAAAAACAAACCACATGATAAAGCCGTGCTGTGACTCATGGAGCAGCTTGTTCTTAACAAAGAAATCCATAACTCGATTGGCCATCAACTTCTCGAACAATTTACTGAAAGATGTTAAGATACTTATTGGACGATATTTCTCCATTGAATTATGATCATTCTTCTTAAACAAAGGCCTGACCACAGCTGTCTTCAGCAAATCCGGAAAAACTCCCTGCTCAAAAGAACAGTTCACAACATGCAGCAACGGATCGGCCACAACACACATTGAATGTTTCATCACATGAACGGGGATGTAGATGTAGGATGTAGTCACACCCAGAACTCATCTTATTTTTCAGCAGCCCACATATTGCTATCAGTTCCTCCCGATCAACCAGAGACACAAACATTGTCCGAGGACAGCCCGAAAACCCAAGCGCGGGAGACTCAGAAAGTCCCGACACCAATCGCGGTGACGCAGACACAAAATGCAAATTGAAATCATCCGCCAATCTAGTCTTATTTTCCATCAAAAATATCACTTAAAGACAGATTCCTGTTATTATCGTTATAAAAGTGCGTAGGCTTTGGAGATTCCGTCTTTCTAGATCCATACTTTTCTAGTTCTGGCAGCCTTCTATAATGTTTTTGCTAAAGGATCCAGATACCAATTCGCCTCAACTTTTGCTGTTTTAAATCGATCGTTGAGATTTAGAGCAAATATTTTTACTAAAAATAAAAAAAATGTTATTTTAATGTTTTTGATCCTAAACTTGCAAATTGCCAAATTTTGGCAAAAAAATACTTGCATTACATAAATACACTTCCATGAATGGATCATCAGCAATCTTAAAATTTCAATGTTCGAATTAAAATTTTTGCAATCTAAATTTTAAAGATATTTTAAAACGTAGGATGAAACAATTGCTTTCCTTTTTCTCAAGAATGTCATGTAATTTAAAGAGCCGCTTAGCTTAAATGGGGCTTAATAGTAAGTTAATGCAAATTTATTATTACCATTTTTTGCTGAATTTCAACAGTTGCATATTAAAATATGATGATGACGATAATAATTAATTATAGTTGAAATTATTTGGGTGTAAAGTGGTTTGTGTGGATAATACGTCTTATGACATACTGTCCACATTCGCGATTAATAACTTACTTTATCCCCTTGTTATCTAATTTACTATTAATTAAAGCGACCTTTTATAGTAAAGTCGATGAACTTCTTTTGGTTTTTTGGTTGGTTACGCAAATATGTTCATATTAGAATAGATTCAGAGATGATCAAAATGTGTATTTCCGTTAAAACTTAAAATGATTTTTGAACTTGATTGCTATTTATATTGCTTCCTCTGTAGTATTCGAGTTATTAGAGGAAGTAAAAGTGATAACTCTAATCTGGTTTTCCAGCTTTGATTGCAAATATTGATCATCTTAATGTTTGCTAAATTTTCTATGCAGGTTAGTGGAAAAATTCAAAATTTACGAAAAGAAGTAGATGCCCATAACGTTTTAAAAAAGGATTTTGAAAGTCAAATTTCCAAGCTAAATTCTCAGTTGGAAGCAAAGGAAAAATCATTGAAGGATGAAATTGAACGACACAATACGACGCGAAATTCCCTGCAAGAAATAAACAGCGAATGCAAGAAACAATCGGTACTCAATTTAGAAATGCAAGATTACGAACGTAGCCTGAAGGATTTGACTCAAAAGTTGGAGAAGAAGCAAGAATTAATCACGAAACTTAAAAATCAATTGGATTCGCAAAGAAGTTCTGTCAACAACGTGAAAGAGCAAAATCGGTTGTTGGAAGATCGCATTCAACACGAAGAAGTGGACTTAACTACAGCCAGGAACGAAATTCAAGGGCATAAGAAGAACTTGAGCGATTTGGAAACTACACTTTTGCAGAAAGAGGATAAAATTCAAAATTTAATGAGGTCTTTGGAAGGAACTCGCGCCGAAAACGAAGACTTGTCTGTTCAACTATCAAAATTGATGTCGGAAAATCAAAAAAGTACCGGCGTTCTTAAAAGTGAAAAGGAATATCTGGAAGGTCAAAATATAAGTTTGGAACAGAAAATTCGTGAACTTATGGATACATTAAAGTTGAAAGAAGACGAATTGCAACAAATTAACGGCGAATTTCACGGATATAAAGTTCGAGCCCAAAGTGTTTTTCGACAAAATCAAACCAGAGATATTGGAATGGAAGAAAAGTTATCTGAAGAGATTGCAAGTTTTAAGGCGCAAATTGGAATTTTGAAGAATGAAGTTGAAGAACTAAAGTAATGTTTTATTTTTATATGTGGATTTGATTTCATTTACTTGTTTATTGTGTATAGGGCCTTGTTGAAGGAATCTGATGGTGAAAACTCAAAACTAAAAGTCGAAAAAGGTCAAATTGAACTTAGAACACAGGGACTGGAACAAAAGCACGAAGAATTGAGGAGCGAATTTGAAAATTTATCTGCAAAACATCAAAAGTGCGTTTTGGAACATGCAGAAACTGTTAGAAGTTTAAAGGTAAAAATGTTTGTGTTTTGTGAAGAGAAAATATAATTGTTTTGTAGGTACATTCTGAAACGTTGGCTCAGTGCTACCGACAACAAATATCGGAGCAAGAGGTGCGACACAACAGAGAAATAATTGAATTACAAAGTAGATTTGAAAAAGTTACTCCCACACCAGAAGTGCCTCATTTTTCACCAACTACGGTACCACGTGAACAAGGTGAAGGATCCGAAAATGTTGACATGCATTCCGTAACAACAAGACCGATTCCACTTGACAGATTGTTAAGTAACGATTCGGACCAAGACATTGATTTTATGAAGAAACAAGTTTCGGAAAATGAAACTAAAGTTGTCCACTTAACTGCTTTATTATCAGACACCGAGCAAGATTTGGCCAAGCATGTGCAAATGAATAGGTTACTAAAAGAAGAAATAAGAAGGCAGCAGAGATCTGAAGAGAGAGAAAAGCATGCGGAAAATTTGGAATACCTGAAAAATGTTATTTTTAAGGTATTGACTACAATTCATAGATAAATTTTTTTTAACCGATTTAAATTTTAGTTTGCAACATTGACCAGTGGAGATGAACGTTCTCGTCTAGTGCCTGTCCTTAACACAATCCTAAAATTTAGTCCAGAAGAAACTAACAAATTAAATTTGGTTGCCAAAGGTGAATATGGTAACCGAGGGTGGTCGAATTATTTGCCGGCGTGGCCATCTTCGGGCAAACCTCAATAATTAATAATTATGTACATAACTACTTACACCAATTCATGTTAATTTTATTTTATTGTAATTATAAGTAAATTATATTTAAAATTTGTTATCAAATTTGTTTTATTTTTATTATCTATGTACTTAAAAATTAATTAAAATTGTGATTTTAAATAATACGGATTCTACAAAAAATTCTTAGTTTTATTCTTAGCATATTTTTTGTGCTGAAATAATTAAAAGCAAAGTTTTCTATTCAGTTTTTTTTAATTTCGAAAGTGTAAATGATTCAGTGCCTTTTTAAAGAACACGAAAGTTCTGAGAAGTTGACCCAAAAAAATTTGTGTATTTTATTATTAATGATATCGACTCTTTTAACTGATATAAAAACAGTGGTCTGTAGATCACTGAAACTAGACTCAATTCCCTATAAGCATTTATATTTGGATATCTCAAAAGCTGTTGATTATTGAGTCTCTCAAAGCATGGAACTTCCTTTACTGATCTCGGCTTGCATTTACTTGTATGCCGACGGCACCAAAATTTATAACATAGGATATAGTCTTAATGTTCGCAGGCAGACGCGATTGTGACATACCCGGGTGTACATCGGGTGTATTACGCAACATTATGCAATAATTTAAAAAATAAACGCAGAACTCGTTTTTAGGTTAGAATCTCGAGTGCCTTGGTTGCGTTCGTCAAAAACGACGCTCCGCTACCCTACGCTCCGGGCGCTACGCCCCGTTTTGACGAACGCTGACTCGCTAAAAACATCCCTCTAGGTCGCACCACCTCGCCAAAGGTGCAACTCGAAAGGGGTGAAACTCGTAAGGTGATGGTAAGGTGTGAAACTCGTTAGCAACGGTCGGTGTGCTCCCGGCCGGTGGTCGACAACAACTGAATACAAGTGCCCCGCCCATCATTAAGACTATATCAGAACGCACGCACCGTCACTAAAACACGGGAGCGGATCAATTCCCTATGTAAAATGCATGTAAAATTTTGATTTTCAAATGCCGTTTTCTCGAAAACTACTGGATAATCCGCATCGAAGTGCGGTCTCAAAATGCTCAGAAAATTGTCCTCTTTCTAATAGAAAAAAAATCAAAGCCCAATTCGTGCGGGCAGTTAACTGACAGTAACCGAAAGGGGAACAGTTCCTGATGATTAAAAAAAAATGTTCCGGTACCGGTCAACAGGAAATTAATTTTGAAAAATATGCGGTGCTAACTTCCGGTAGCACCGCAAAATCGTAAAACGAATATTTTTCTAACGACTTTCGAAAGTTCTCGAAGAGTTCTATAGTTCTAGATAAAATTTAAAAAAAGGTCCGAGTCGGAAATATTTTTTTTGAAAATTAGGAACCAGCACCGCATCTCCGGAAAACTCGAGGTGTTGACTGAAAACCTGGGATTTTCGACAGTTCTCCACAGTTCTAACATAGTTTTATCTCCTACAACTCTATTCCAAAATAGTTCTGGTCAGTACGTATTTTTTTGAATTTCTGAAAACTACAAACCAGCACCGCATTTCGGAAACTCCAGGTGCTGACTGCGGACCTAGGTTTTTCGATAGTTCTGATACAGTTCTACGCTCTCTAATGCGAATCGATAATAGTTCTGGCCAGCATATTTTTATTGAATTTCTGAAAACTACAAACCAGCACCGCATTTCGGAAACTACGGGTGCTGACTGCGGACCTAGTTTTTTCGTTCTGGCCAGAACTATTATCGAGTCATATGAGAGAGTATAGAACTATCGAAAAAACTATAGGTTTGCAGTCAACACCCGGAATTTCCGAAATGCGGTGCTGCTGTGAAGTTTTCAGAAATTCAAAAAAAATATGGACTGGCCAGAACTATTATCGAGTCGCATTAAAGAGTGTAGAACTATATCAGAACTATCGAAAAAACTAGGTTCGCAGACAGCACCCGAAGTTTCCGAAATGCGGTGCTAGTTTGTAGCTTTCAGAAATTCAAAAAAAAATACGTACTGGCCAGAACTATTTTGGAATCGAGTTATAGGAAATAAAACTATGTTAGAAGGTTAGAACTGTGGAGAACTGTCGAAAATTTCAGGTTTTAAGTCAGCACCCCGAGTTTTCCGGAGATGCAGTGCTGGTTCCTAATTTTCAAAAATTCGAAAAAAATATTTTTGACACCGAACTTTTTTAAAATTTTATTTAGAACTATAGAACTCTTCGCGAACTTTCGAAAGCCGTCAGAAAAATATTTTTTTTCGATTATGCGGTGCTACCGAAAGTTAGCACGGTTCTAGAACTTCTCTTGAATCGTGTCATAGGGGGTAAAACTATGTCAGAACTGTCGAAAATCCCAGATTTTAAGTCAGTAATCCGAGTTTTCCGGAGATGCGGTGCTGGTTCCTAATTTTCAAAAATTTGAAAAACATATTTCCGACTCTGAACTTTTTTAAAATTTTATCTAGAACTCTTCGAGAACTTTCGAAAGCCGTCAGAAAAATATTCGTTTTACGATTTTGCGGTGCTACGGGAAGTTAGCACCGCATATTTTTCAAAATCAATTTCCTGTTGACCGGTACCGGAACTTTTTTTTTTTAATCATCAGGAACTGTACAACTTTCTTGGGTGCTAATGGAACTGACCTTAAAATAGTCGATTTAAAAAAGTGAGGTGCCAGGTTCACACACATACAACTTCAATGGTAAAACTTCTAAAAGTTCATCACATGTGGGCCAGCCTGTACATATTATTTTTATATTATATGAATCACTTTTATGTTTATTTTAAGATAAATAAAAAATGTAAGAATGGAAATTTTTAATCGGTATTTCGTCATTTGCCATAATATTTTGTTATGATTATAGTTGTAAACATTGCACAATAATGCACTTTATTATTCGCATTGTTAATTTAAATCGCGCGCTTTCAGAATGTCATTTCCGATTCAATTTTATTGCAAATTATATTAGTAAAGTAAGTAGCTCGGTGAAATTCATCAAATATTGTTCGAATCAAATCATATTCAATATTTTTAATTAAATATTCGCGAATTTTTAAACCAATTTTTGAATTCGGAAATCAATACTACACCCCCACTCCCATCATTTCCGTTTGCGTGCGCATATTGACATTTCGTTTTTAGCTACCTCGTCTCCGAGTTTGTCACTTTGTGAAAGTTTCTTGTGCAGTTAACTAGTAAGGGTAGGTGGTCTATTTTTTTTTTTTGAAAGGTATTCTCATTATATTCATTATCTCTACAGCCATCGGCAATAATTTTGTGCGGAATTCATATAAGATCTAAACGAATTATAAATGGAATAGTGTATTTTGTGTGCGCTATTTGGTCGAGTAAAAATTTTGCCGATCGTCTTTTTTTAGCACGTTTTCGCAAATTTAGGGGTAGCTTGATCAATTTTTAATTTGTCAAACAACGCCAACAGCAATAATTGTTGCGGTATTTTGCATGTCGTGCTTAATTTTCGGTGTCAAGTACAAAAAATATTAAACCGGCACTTGCCGGCTTCCATTGTGTTCTATAATTATTGCATTAGCCGCCTCCGTGTAAGTTGGGGAGTTCTTGACCTGCCTTTAAATTAAATTTAGTTTTGTTTTTTTTAATTGTATTAAATTACAAAATCGTGTTACGTGATTTTCCGCATACCAGAATTGGTTGACTTTTTGGATTGCGCAAATCGATATCTTCCGTAGGTGTGCTCCAATATCGATTCACTTTTTTTTTATTTTCTTTGAAGTCCAAAGAGTGTCATCCCGAAGTTGTTGCATCACAAAATGGCGATCCTTTTAGTCATCCAAATCATTACTGCTAATGGGGAGTAAAATGTATTGTTTGCCTGCTAAAGTTCTGAATGAACGATTACGACCAAGGTCGTTTTAATTAATGCATTTCAGGTCGCGATTATGTTTTAATTATTATTGTTTTGTTCGCAGTCGATATCGCTATAATTCAAAATGGGTAAAGAAAAGATTCATATTAATATTGTCGTCATTGGTCATGTCGATTCCGGTAAATCTACCACCACCGGTCACTTGATCTACAAGTGCGGTGGTATCGACAAGCGTACCATTGAGAAGTTCGAAAAGGAAGCCCAAGAAATGGGCAAGGGATCTTTCAAATATGCGTGGGTTTTAGACAAACTCAAAGCCGAACGTGAACGTGGTATCACCATCGATATTGCTTTGTGGAAATTCGAAACTGCCAAATACTATGTAACAATCATCGACGCTCCCGGACACAGAGATTTCATCAAGAACATGATCACCGGAACATCACAAGCCGATTGTGCAGTTTTGATAGTCGCCGCCGGTACTGGCGAATTTGAAGCTGGTATCTCCAAGAACGGTCAAACTCGCGAACACGCTCTTCTTGCATTCACTTTGGGCGTCAAACAATTAGTCGTCGGCGTCAACAAGATGGATTCGACCGAACCACCGTACTCGGAAACTCGTTTCGAAGAAATCAAGAAGGAAGTTTCTTCCTATATTAAGAAAATTGGTTACAATCCTGCAGCCGTTGCATTTGTACCTATTTCTGGCTGGCACGGCGACAACATGTTGGAACCATCTGAAAAGATGCCATGGTTTAAGGGATGGGCTGTCGATCGTAAAGATGGTAAAGCCGATGGCAAGTGTTTGATCGAAGCTTTGGACGCCATCTTACCACCAAGTCGTCCCACCGACAAACCTCTTCGTCTTCCCTTACAAGATGTCTACAAAATTGGCGGTATCGGAACAGTACCAGTCGGTCGTGTGGAAACTGGTATTTTAAAACCAGGCATGGTCGTCACTTTTGCACCAGCCGGACTCATCACTGAAGTTAAATCAGTTGAAATGCATCACGAAGCTTTACAAGAAGCCGTTCCAGGCGACAACGTTGGTTTTAACGTTAAGAACGTGTCCGTTAAAGAATTGAGACGTGGATTCGTCGCTGGCGATTCCAAAAGTAATCCACCTCGTGGTGCTTCTGACTTTTTGGCCCAGGTAAAACTTGAAACTTGCTTTCCATTTAACTTTGTTACTAATTTTTATTTTTACTCAGGTCATCGTACTTAACCATCCAGGTCAAATTGCCAACGGCTACACGCCAGTGTTGGATTGTCACACGGCCCACATTGCTTGCAAATTTGCGGAAATCAAAGAGAAATGCGACCGTCGTACTGGTAAAACAACCGAACAAAATCCAAAGGCCATCAAGTCTGGTGATGCTGCCATCGTGAATTTGGTTCCGAGCAAACCAATGTGTGTGGAATCGTTCCAGGAGTTTCCACCGCTGGGACGTTTTGCAGTACGTGACATGAGGCAAACTGTTGCAGTGGGTGTTATAAAATCTGTGGCTTTCAAAGACACTGCTGGCAAAGTCACAAAGGCCGCCGAGAAAGCACAGAAAAAGAAATAACTAGGCTTAGTTCGAGCCGCATTCAGCTTCAAGAACGTCTTCATCAATAATCGATACTTGTTGCTATTTTCTAGGTGGCTCCAACAAAATTATTTTCATCGAAAAGAATTCCGGAGGAAAGCATTTCGTTATGGTTTGGTTTATTTAAGTTTATTTAATTCATATTTATGATGGTAGAGTTTTGTTATTTTTTTTGTTATTTAACTCGCTTTAATAATATATAACAACATATAAAACTTTGCATATTATTATTATTGTAATTATTATTTTCAAACTAGTAATAAGTTTTTCTTATTTAAATTTGATATTTGATTGGTGATTATTGTTGATTGTCACTTTTACTGATGATGATAGACTTGAAACATGTTGACCTGTGAAAGCTTCTGTAAATATAAATAAAGAAGCTTTTAATAATTCCATTCTGTTTTATTACTTTTCTGGTAATATTAACTGTTCAACCTACTAAAACTTTTATTTTAACATTTGTTTTCTTCAAAAATGATATTAGCTTCCAAGTCGTTTTTTGCCTATTGGGTAAATTTAATAATTGGTACCTTTCAATAGGAAACTGGAACTTCACATAGCTTCCTGTTTTAATTTGCATTTCGGAAAGTAATGCGTAATATCATTCATTTCCTTAAATACATGAATATTTGTGCTGAAATTTGAAACCAAAACAACAAACACTGGCGCCAGTCTTGTTTACATACAAAGCTTGTGGCAATTTTTTTCAATAGATTGATAGAAAAATACCAGGCCCGTAGGCGGGATTTCATTTTGGGGGGGGGGCACTTGTAAAAAGTAACATTTTCGGGGGATCCCCTTCCAGAGATTTTTATTATTACAAACAAATGTTGTTTTTTTAACATTTAGGGGGGGGAAGGCACGTACCCCCTTTGACTACGGGCCTGAAAAATACAAAAAAAGGCGCACTTTCAAGAAATTGATCCAAGTCGGCTTCAGGAAAGCAGAGGGTTTCAATGTTCATGACTGATTTGAGATGATAGGGGAAGTGATTTGCATGTTTTAAAAGTAACCATTTCTGAGTTATATAATCTGATACTAATAAAGCTTTAAAGACGTCCCCAGGAAACATGTACTAGAAAGCTCGGAAAAATTCAAACACACAGCATAAAAGGGGACGTCCATTAATTACATGAGCAGTTTTTTTTTAAATGTGTACCCCTTGGTGAGATTTGATAAGATGTAGCGGGACCTACACCTCATTTGAGATTTACTTTATAATTTTTAAATAATTAAATTTATTTGATGTTTTACATATTAACATATAATTTTACACTAAAATACAAAATTTTATTTGTTATAATAATGAATCTTAATTAATTTTAATTAATTAAATCTCGGAATTAAAAAGTTGACGTGAGATTTTCATTGACCCCCTCCCTTGCAATGAGATTTTGTGGAATCCTTTCCTTTCCATTTTGTGCTCACGTATTTCATTGTATATGCAAATTGTCAACGAGAAATTTAACAAAAACTACATTTTGAATTGACTATATTTCGAAAAATATTAACTTTTGAGAAAAAATCTTCAAACAAAAATGATAGGAAAGTTTAATTTCCTACAAAAAAAGTTATCATTTTTATCGTCTGGCGCTATCCGAGGCCCAAAACCCGGTTTTAGGGGCCATCCATTAACATAATGCAATTGAAAAATCCCTCCAGGATTTCATGTTTTACAAATACACCTGGCGCCTGGACTAAAAACTTTTAAAAAAAGATACAAAACGAACACTTCTTGTGGCGGATTTAGGGGGGGGGGGGCTGTAGCCCAGGGCGGCAAATTTTGCAAAAATACCAAAAGCACATGTGAAAAAACCTAATGGATAAAGTTATTATTATTATGTGGTTTCCATTCTTTGCGGAATATACCAGCTTCTTCCGATTCATTTCACAAGGTGAATCACTCCTTATTTGCCTCTGTTTCTTCTCACAACCGCGAGTGCGTTTTAGCCCTCTCTACGATCTCTCTCCAAGCTTTTTTGCGCTTTTCGTTCAACAGTGAGAGATTCTTGTTTGACGACTGAGCGACTATTATATTATAGTAAAAGATAGACATAATTTCAGATTATCCCTGGAAATGCACACTTATTTTTTGTAACATGTCCTGCAAATTTTATGATATTTTAGTAAACAATAAAACTCAAATCAAATAAAATAAAATAAACAATAAAAATTGTGAAATAAAACTCAACATTTGATTATAAAAAAAAGTAATTTTATTAAATGGATTGTATAAGCTTAAAGGAGAAGAAACAGATTTAACAGAAAAAAAATTTTATTTGCCAAAAAACGAGCTGGCTACTTATAGCCAAGCTTCTCAACATTGCTATTGATATTCGTAGGACAGTTTCGATCTGTGCTCCAAACAATAAAAACATTTTTTTAAATTTTTGTTCTTAAAAATTTGTCAAAATATTTAAAAACTTCAATTTAATATAAATCAATAATTATTTCAGGGTCATTAAAGCTAATAAGCCATAAAATTAATCTAATGTTGAATTTTAACACTGCACACTGGGGTCTGAGATACCCATAATATTTTATATTCAATTATTGTAATTCGCTCAATGGCTAAAACGCACCTGTAAATGTTCATACTACTCAAATAACTTTGAACTTAATTTACAATGGATTAAAAAAGAGCATTACAGCACATGTGGCATTAACTTTTATGACGCTCAGGGTTTCTGAGACCCCAGTCTGCAGTTCCAGGGTTAATTTAGTTTATGATGCAATTTAAAAAACTGTAATACCATACAATAAAACTTATTACAAAATAAAAAAAATTGTAAAAGGCAAGCATTAGATTTTAGCCGCTCCAAAAGATCCATTAGAGGACAACATCATCGGTATCTAACTCAAACCATGTTTGAAACTAGCTTAATCAATGAAAATCAAAAAAAAAAATTGCATCGTAATTTCGTATTCAATTAATAATAATCAGAATAGTTTTTAATTTGTAAAATTTAACATTTTAAAATAAGTAAAATAATATCTTTCATTTGTAAAAAATACAGAAAAATAAATTGGAGGGGTGGGAGCGGCAAGTTGCCAGTAGCCCCTAGGCGGCAAAAGTATAAATCCGCCACTGGTAACCATGCTGAGAAAATTGATTATACAATATGGAATAAAAAATTTATTGTAACACTTGTGGTTGCAGAGCATTTTGAAAATTTACAAAAAGGACTTACCTTTGTAATTTTTAACTAACGTGTATTACTTCCAAAGGGGTGGCCGTGGCCCCCTCCAAACCAACGTTTTCAGAAATTAGAAAGATGATCGCTCCTAGGTGTCAATCTTTTTTCTGTTTTTAAGGCCTTTCACAGTGACAAATAGAATATTTTAGTTTTTTTGAGGGGTGGGGGGGTAAATTAATTTATTTTGATAAAAATGTAGATATATTTTTCAAGTTTTAACAAAATTTTGTTGATTGTGTTGGTTCATGAAGAGGTAGTTACCGTTATATCGTGTCCCACGATCAAAATTTTTATCAATGCTTTAATAAAAAACGTTTTGACCGAGGGGCAAGTCGTTTTAATAATAATTTATTATTTGTCAAAAATATAGTTATAAGTGTTTTATCTTGATCATGTCACATCAAAATTTTGATAAAAACAAAGGAAGAAATTTTGACCGTGGAACAGGGGCTACTATTTTACGAATCAACCAGTATATTACTTTTAGATTTTCAAATCTGTCAATTATTTACATAACAAAACTAACCTTAAAATGGCTTGGAACTGTTTAAGAAATGTAACAAATTATCTAAATATTTTACAAACTGCTCCTAGCGCAAACGTAAGTAAAATTTTCTGTTATTGAAGTCTACATAAAAGCCGAAATATAGTATTTTAATTAAAATAACCTCAAAAATATTTTAGGTGCAAGCTGTCCGTACGAAGTATTTGGGTGCTCGTATGGTGAGAGATGTGAAACGTAGAAAATTAGTAGCAGAATATGCACCACTTAGGTTACGTATTAAATCGTTACGTAAAAATGATGTATTGCCCCCGGAATTAAGAGCTATTGCTGCTGAAGAAATGGCAGCTTTGCCTCGAGATTGTGCTTGGATGAGACTCATCAACCGATGTGTGTTTACATCAAAACCACGTGGTGTTGTGCAGCGGTTCAGACTGAGCAGGATTGTGTTTCGTAATCTCGCTGATCATAATCAGTTGTCTGGCATGCAGCGAGCTATGTGGTAGTTACATTGTTTTATTATAAATTAGTTATCTTAATATAAATTTAATTCTATTTGTTCCGAAAGAAATTATTTAACCTTCAAACTATAAGGCTGTGTGCCCACAACTTCTTTACCATTTAGTTGAAATAATGAGTCCTTGTTCACATGGACACAACGCAGATTTTTATTAAATTGAGTTTTAGCTACGAAGCGTCGTATTTAGATTTAAATATACTGCAAGTATATTACAAGGTATTTTGAAAACTTGTCAAAAAAATTGATTAATTTAATGTTAAATCGAAAATCTATGTACTTTGTTTTCATCTTCTGCATCCAGCATTCAGTCTACAAGAGGAATGATTTCGATTTCATCTCATCCAAAGAATGGGAAATATAGTTTAATTTAATACCCCAGCTTAAATAAAAAAAGCTGGGGCTTTTTTTAGCTAAAGGTACATGGCTTCATAATATTTTTACCACAGCAGTAAATTTAATATCAAATAGTTCTTTAGTACTAACAGGCCAACCGATATCGTTGATTTGCATTTAAAAACTTGACGAAACTGGCTAATACTATTTTTTTGATTTAGTCTCAGAAAGGAATAATTAGGTTTCAAGTAAAATTTAAGGAAAGTTCTGAAAGGTTCAAATTCATGTATTTTAAAATTAAAATCAGATTGAGATTTTTAGATGATCAAAACAGTAAATCTCAAACGAACTCCATGCTCATCTCGTTATTGCAACAAAAATATCGAACTACTTTTAAGGTCATTTAAAACAGCCAATAATAAAAATTGTTTATTGAAATGTCTTATATACTATGTATCAAACATATTAACACTGAATTAATCAAAGAGACCAAGTCCCATGTCATCGTCAGATTCTTCAGGTTCACTTTCGACTTTCTTTTCCTCTTTAGCTGGAGCGGCGGCAGCAGCAGGTGCAGCTGCTGCGGCGGCGGCTGGAGCGGCAGCGCCGGCACCAGAGCCAACGGATGAAAGTAAATCCTTAACGTTGATACCTTCTAAGGCCTTAGCGAAGAGGCCTGGCCAGTAAGGTTCGACATCGACGTTAGCGGCTTTCAAAATCGTTTGGATCTTTTCGCCCTAAAAATTCAAAACGTAAGTAAGGTATAGCAGAAAAATTAACACAATAAAATAAAGTTTCGCTCGCGATGATTTGAAAATGTTGAAATAAATTTAGAAAACAACCAACGTGCGACATAACCAAAAAATTACACTATTATTCAAAAGAATACTTACGGTTACAGCTACATCGTCGTCAACCAAAATAAGTGATGAATACACACAAGCTAATTCAGCGTTGGAAACCATTTTTAATAAAATAATAGACTTTTGTGCAAGTTGTCGAAGACCTTAGCTCAATCAGAGAACAAGCACTGCTCGAAAATGAATGTCGACGTGAAAGAACATAAATCGTTAGCAGGCTTGCCTACCTATCGCGGTTGGCGACACTGTAAAAACAGTTCTGCACATTTCCGCTAGATTTAAATTCAAATAAATTTAAAAGTGATGTTTAACTGATTGTATAATAATTGTTAAACGACAGGAACATTATTACAAATTATTTAAAATGTGTAATTTTATACCAATGCAAAGGAATGCAATTTCTATAAATTTCAGCATTAACTTGTTGAGGATAATCCGAGCGGGAAATTTTAAATACTACAACGTGTTCGCTGACGCAGTATAGTAATTGCATTTTTAAAGTTAGAATAACCATGATGATGAGTTCGGCTAAAAGAATGATTTTTAAAAAAGTGACTCACGTAATTTTTGATTTAGATGGACTTTTACTTGGTGAGCGAGTTAATTAAAACAACATTGTAACATTGAGGTTATAACAAAGTATAATTTTGTGTAGATACCGAAACTTTGTACACACAAGCAACTAATAATATTATTAAAAAATATGGAATGTCTTTGGATTGGGAAACTAAAAGTCAACTTATGGGCTTGCAAGGTGAGGACGCGGCTAAACGGATTATTGCACTACTAAATTTACCTATGACTTGGGAAACCTATTACGAATTAGCTCAAGAGCAGAACGGTTTATTAATGCCAAGTTGTCAATTACTGCCAGGTTATTTATGTGGTTTATAACGTTTAATAAAATATAAATATGTGTATTTTTTATAGGTGCAGAAACATTAATTCGGCATTTGCACAAAAAATTTATACCGATTGCAATTGCTACTTCTTCGTCACAAGATAGCTACGATCGAAAAGTTTCTGACAAAAAAGAATTGTTTTCTTTATTTAATCATGTAGTAGCGGGAGGATCCGATCCAGAGGTGAAACATGGAAAACCTTCCCCCGATATATTTTTAATTTGCGCATCAAGATTTAGTGATAATCCTAAACCTGAACAATGTTTAATATTCGAAGATGCACCACACGGTGTAACTGCAGCATTAAAAGCAGGAATGCAATGTGTTATGGTTCCGGATGAGCGCATTTCGTCGGATCAAACAAAAGAAGCAACCCAAGTATTAAAATCACTAGAAGATATAAAACTTGAGCAGTTTGGGTTGCCCGAACTTGAACATTAATTTGAATTTTTTAATTTAGAGTATTGTTACAAAATAACATATATTTTATGTAGAAAATACTTGTTAACTACTTAGTAAGAGTTACAAAATAAAGGGGAAAAAAAAGAAAATAAAAATTATTTGGGATTTCAATACTATATATCTCACTTAACACTCAATATCTGCTGGATATCCAGTTGCAGTCCAGATAATGTATATGTACACAGGCGCGGATCTAGACATTTGGCAACGGGGGGGTCACAGGTAGTGGATATGCATTAGGGTTGAATAAATATGCGCGGTCGTTAGACCGCGTTAGCGAAATGCGCCGCAGGCGATTTTTTTTATTATCCTAGAAGCACGTATGTGAAAAGTTAGGATTTTCATGGATATTATCAGTTTTTTTTTATTCATGAGGTCATGACCCTCCCCCTGGATCCGTCACTGTATGTACATCCCTGGACTTGATCATATTTTTCAAAATAAGTTTTTTAAATTTAGAAATTTGAATAATTTTTTAATCTCGAAATAGTTATTTTTGCATCTAGGGCGTAAGTATTAGTTTTTATACCAAGAAGTGAATGTTGTAGCCCAAGCCAAAGCTGTGGTTTAGTGATCTACGAGGTCGAAAAGGTTGGCGACCGCTGATCTAGAGTTTTCAAATAAATATAAAAATTTAAACATAAATTTTGTAGCTTTTTTTTTGATTATCTAGAATACTGAATAGATATGAAAATTTGCATGATTTTAGGGACCAAAAATTTCGGAAAAAATTAACCCGTTTGAGTTAGGTCGAGAGGTTCGTCAAAATTAAAGTCAACTCCTCCTGGCGAGTTATCTGTGACAAATGATAATAGATACCAGATACCCAGAAAAATTTCCAAGTTTGAATTTATTTTAGTTGGTCAATGTTAAGGTCAAAGTCTGGACTGATTGTAGGTTCAACGAATCGGATAGTATGTAAGTTCAAAACAATTTTTCTATTAGAGAAACACTTTGTCGTACGCCGATTATTACAACAGATGAGAGCCAAGGTCGAAACATTTAAAGCAATCAGAGAGTATAGCCAATCTCGACCAACTCAATCGCTGCTTTTCCATTGGTCAATTTAACGAATTCTGATTTGTTCTGAGAACGGAGTCGTTCTTTCTGCAACATGTTTATATCAACAAATTCGTGTTTACCTCAACATAATAAATCTCAAAAATTATAAGCTGCCTTCGCTTTTGTATTATGTGCAAATGAATGTCATTTACCGTGAATTAAAAATCATCGACCTTTGATAATTTTTATGAATGGGTTCAATTGAAATGATAAATCGATACTTTCGACCTCTATACTTAAAAGATTTAATTGTATACGTAACTGGTTTTACAAATTCACCTCACTGAAAAATATTTTAGTTTTAAAGTCCTTTTTATTTCTTGCACGTAAGTTCAGAAAACGTCTTACGTGTTTGACCTTCAAATTTTTATTTCGAAACAAAACATAATCAAAATATTGTTATTCATTTGTTAATTATAATTGCTGTACGTGACTAGCAACATTCAAACCATGGCTGGTATGATTTTTTTTTAAATAAAACAATTTTAACTCTGATTTTTGTTTTTCAAATTCTAACCTAGTTTACTATTTCAGGTATAAATCCTATAAATCCATATAGTAATTTGCTAAAAACTTTGGTCGTCGGGGATAAGGAATTTAAATATTATGATCTTCAGGCTTTGGGCGAAAAATATGGTAAACTTCATAAATTTACGTTTACGATTGTTTAGTTTAAAATTACCTTTTAGAAAAACTACCCTACTCAATTCGAATGCTACTGGAGTCGGCAGTTCGAAATTGCGATAATTTTCAGGTGACCGAAAAGGATGTTGATAGTATTTTAAATTGGGAAGTGAATCAAGCTGTTGCAAGCGGAGTGGAAGTTGCTTTTAAACCGGCTCGGGTTATTCTGCAGGTACTACAGCCAATACATGCTATTGCAAGTGAAAATATATTTGGTTTTGTAGGATTTTACCGGTGTTCCAGCTGTTGTAGACTTCGCAGCAATGAGGGATGCAATTAAAGATTTAGGAGGTGATCCCCAAAAGATTAATCCAATTTGCCCTGCTGATCTGGTAATCGACCATTCGGTACAAGTTGATTTTGTGCGATCGTAAGATTTCTTGGATGTTAATTTGATAATTCAATTGTAATTATTTGTTTGTTATAGGGCTGATGCTTTGCAAAAAAATCAAGATTTGGAATTTGAACGTAATCAGGAAAGGTTTATGTTTTTAAAGGTAAGATAAGAATTTTGTTGGAAAATAAATAAGTTGAGATTTACATTTTGAAAACTGCTTAACAGACCGAATAACACAAGATAAGGATTTATTTAAGTAAATAAAACTTGCTGTACTTGATTTTCTTCAAAAACACTTATTTAAATTTTTACTATTTTACAATATAAAATACAGGATGATTGCCTGATTAACAGGGAAGTTAAAAAGTAAACTAATAAAAATAATTTACTACAATCTAAGTTATAATATGTCTACAAAGTATTCCCATACAGAGAAATACATGTAACCTTCTTATCATATTTTAAGGGTACGACCAGCGGTCGCCAACTTTTTGGCTCGTGTCGACTACTAACATAAACTTTTTTAAAAAACGCAATAACTTCTTTCTTTTCAGATTTTTTAGGTCTATAAATAATTTTTTTGAGATTATAAGATTATCTACATCCAAAAAAAATTTGAATTGTTTTGGACGAAAATTGTAGTATTTTTAAAGTATTTCTTAAATAAAAATTTAACAAAACTAAATTTTAATAAAACCTTGCATAGTTCAAAAACTACCAGTTTTCTGAACATATATTTTACATTTCATATCGATTCGTTGATTGCAGTTTGCAGAATCGTGTACACTATTTTAAAATTGAAATTTTGAAGTAAACTCATTTAAAGTTTGACGACCAGTTTTTTAAGTAAAATAATTACATTTTAATGTCTTACCATTAGTTTGCAATTTCTGCTTCATGCAGTGGACTTTTCTTCAGTTCTAAAACTGCATTAGATGTTTTTAATTTCACTGTAGTCTAACTTCTTAAATAAACACATTGTAAAAACGTTATATACTTTTACATATTTTTTATCATTGTTTAAAAATTGTCTTAAATAATGGTATAAGGTTTCCTAAAACAAAACTCAGTTTGGCAGACAATATTATTTAAGATAAGAAATTCTTGAATATGAACTGCACTTACAATAAAGCATTCTTCAATATTAGGTGATTCATATTAAACCGATTGTAGCTCTGAAAGGAAGTATGCAATTACACACTCGATCATATTTGAGCCATTAACAGAATATACATTTTAATAAAATGAAATTAACTGGACAATAAGTAAAATGAAATTGTATAAAACAATTTAGTAGTTTTAAATTTGAACTTTAAAATTTATACTAAGTTCACGTTAAGCTGATTGTAATATTTTATCTATAAATTTAAACGGCGTGAAAACACGTAAATTTAAATCAATTATTCGTTTTTACAAGTGCGGAACAAACTATTTTCCTTGTATTTAATTATATGGTATTGTGTAAACCATAATTTGCGTAATAAATTATAATAATTGTAAATTATAATAAATTATTATTAAATTTTACTTTCCCCAATAAATTAATCATTACGGGAAACTTGAGCATAGATAAAAAAAAGGATTTAATTGATTCACCCCCTATTGGCTAATTTACAAAAAATTAAATTAATTAAAATGTTTTTAGTGGGGAGCAAAAGCTTTCGATAATATGTTAATTGTTCCACCTGGAAGTGGTATCGTTCATCAAGTCAACTTGGAATATTTAGCCAGGGTTGTATTTTGCGGCAAAGAAGATAACATTTTATATCCCGACACTGTGGTAAGTTTTTTGTAAAAAATTTGAAAAGCAGTGGAAAGTTTAACATTGGATATTAGGTTGGAACTGATTCTCATACCACCATGATTAACGGATTAGGTGTTTTGGGATGGGGTGTTGGAGGAATCGAAGCAGAAGCCGTTATGTTAGGACAAGCAATCAGCATGTTGTTACCACAAGTCGTAGGATATTATTTACATGGAAAATTGGGACCTTACGTTACTTCCACCGATTTAGTTCTCACTGTTACCAAAGTATGTTTATTCCAATTTAATGTTGCACTTTTTGTTATTTTTTTTAATTTTCAGAACCTCAGGCAATTGGGAGTTGTTGGAAAGTTTGTAGAATTTTATGGTCCTGGAGTTACAGCTCTTTCAATTGCAGATCGAGCCACCATTGCTAATATGTGTCCAGAATATGGTGCCACCGTAGGATTCTTTCCCGTGGATAGTCATTCCTTAAATTATTTGAGACAAACCAGTAAGTTTTTTTTTAAACTGAATTCTTGTAGGTATTAAAAATATTTTCATTGCAGACAGATCGGAACGACAAGTTGCTTTTATCGAAGCATATTTGAGAGCTACAAAACAATTGCGTGACTATGCTTCAGGTGAAAACGAACCAGTTTTCAGTGCAAGCGTTTCTTTGGATTTATCCACTGTTGTATCGTCAGTTAGTGGACCCAAGCGACCCAACGATAGAGTTTCCGTCATAGACATGAAAGCTGATTTTTACAATTGTTTGGAGAACAAGGTAAGTCGAATTTATAAATTTAGTTTGAAAAAGTAAAGAGCAAGCGTTTATTATCATAAAATTTATTTATTCATTTATACAAAAGATATATTTTTAAAAATATTGAAATATTATATCACACTGCAAAATTTTTACACCAAGTTTCACCTTGATTAGATAAAATAATTAATAAATACCTGTTTCAGAAATAAAACCACTAAACTGTTTGTATATTTTATAGAATTCATTACATCCAGTGTGTTTTTAAAATAACACAAACCAGATATAGTAAATTCGACAAAACATAAAATTTTTACTGTGGTTTAAAATTAAAGTTGATATTGGTATTCGCTAACAGATCATCTAAACCCAGTGTGTTTTTCTAATAACATCTACTGAACAAAGTTAATCTGACAGAAAATATCTCGGATAGCACAAAAGTTTTAATTACCTTCTTCATAATGTTGCAATTACATTCGCCAAGGGATTAACTTCTCCCAGTGTGTTTCGTAAACAACATCAACCGAGTTAAGTTAACCTATTAGAAAATGAAATAATAATAATAATAATGTAAAAAATAAAAATTATAATCTCTGGTGAACATACTCAACTCAATGTGCTTCAAGTTTTACACAAACTGAGTAGAGTACGTTTAATAGAAATAAATAAGCAAATTAAAACACGACCGGTGATGGTGGTATTACCACATGAACACACTATACCCAGTGTGCTTGGAACGTTAACACAAACTGGATATAGAATGTCTAAAAGATAATACCTATGCGATTGCCAATGACGTCATATATTCGATAATTTGCCACCAGACCTACTAAATCCAGTGAGTTTTGAGTTACACGAACTGTTTCTAGTAAGTCGAGCAAAAAATTATTTATTTAGGTTTTCTTAATTAATCGGCTTCCATATTGAAAATATTTTCATACAAGCAAAGCACTGCCGGTGTGTTATTAAACTTATCGATTGTATAAACCACTAGCAGTTCCTTACGTGTACACAAAATTTAAGTCGAGTTGATTTGTTGAAAACTTAATATTCAGTAAAACAGCTTTTTGATATAAATTTGTTCAGAAAAACTGTCTCACCAAACGTCAAATTTTATCAACATATTTAAATTAAAAAATTATAAGTCCTTACCTAAGAAAATTAGCAACAGTGCTGGAGTACCACTAAACTGAAATTGAAATTATGTTTCTAACGCGCCAGTATTTATAAGGGTTGCCAATGTTCTTATCACATTGTAACCTTTAGAAGGGGTAACTGTTAACTGTTAGTTTATTTAATGATGAATTTTAAGGGTTTATACCTTTCCTTATTAACAATTATTTTAATTATCATTACAAAAATTCCTTAAAGACTAAATGACTTTATAATTTTTGAAAAAGAACAAGTAATGATTGCTTGGACTATCTGTTTCTATTGTCAATAATATTTGGAATTTTATTGTGTCTATTAATTTGATATGTTATTGTTATGCATATTTTATCTATAAACTGATAATATTTTAAAGGACTTGAGTTACGATAAAATTTTTTCTTTCTGTCTTCAGCTTACTATCCGGAATTTTAATATTTTAATTGCATTAGCTTACAAACTTTATTTTTTAATTTTCTATAAGTACCTAAATGTAAATAGTATGTACTTAAATTTAAATTTAAAATTGATAAGGAAAGAAAAATTTCATAAAGTACCCTGTATAATTTAGGAGTAATAGAAAATAATGCTTAATAGAAATGCCTTTAAACCCTCATTAGTAAAATTACAGGAAGTAAGATTTAAAGTTCAATTGCTTTATAATCGCTAGAAAATTAAAATACTTTACTATTTAAATATTTGTGTGTACCACAACAAACAATTTTAATATTTTACATTGATATCTAAATAAATAAGGGCGGATTTTGTTCTATATGCCTGTAGGCGCCAGTAATTAATTAAATAAATCTAGAAAATATAAAATTCAAGTGCCGATTCAAATAATCGTATTTTCTTTTGTAAAGAAAAGTTTCCAAATGATATTTATTTTATTATTATTATTAAAAAACATTAAGAGTTGAGGATGCATCCTATAAACTCTGTAAATTACAAAATTCATAAAATTATAGCAAAATTCAAATTCAAATACACATTAAATTAATGAAAAAAACGAATGAACACAATCAACAGATAACACAAATTAAAAATTAAAAGACACACATAAACAATCAATCCCGTCACGGAAGAGCTAAAAGATCAAACCGATATAAGCAACAATTTTTTCTTCCTGATCAGAGCAACGGCATTACTTAGTGGCAGTTACGGAAAAGGGTTTGCCACCTCTAAAACCCGAGTTAGAACTTTTAAATTTGAGGAAAATGCCAATTTTTAAAAATAAATCTGAAATTGAAATAAGAAACACCATTGGTAATTTTTATGCAACATTTCAAGGATAATTATGTCTCAAATTAATTTTCTTATCGTAAGCTGCATACACGTCTGAACATTTTGAACATTCGTGCATCAAGGATGGATCCAGACAAAGTTCACGAGAGGGGGGTAATTAAATATTTTATGATTAAAAGGGAAAGTATATTTGTAGCAATTTAGTGTATTTGACAGTATTTTTTTTTTAGTTTTTTGAGGGTGCTGCGGGATAGTTACTTTCACTCGTCAAGTAAACTATTTAGATATTTTCCAGGTCGATTATTTGATTCCAAAAGACATGTATTTTATAAATTCCAAAAATCTCCTGAACCGTGCATCGCATGCATGTGGTGTGTGACATTTTAACCTTTGATTGTTGGCCAGTGGGTGGTTCTATGCAAAAATTGATCATCAGGGACGGACTCAAGCGGAACTTTTTGAGCGGCAACAGTCCTTAATTTTCCAACTGTCAACCATTTTTTTTTGCTTCTTACCTCTTCTTTTTAGACGGACTTTTTTAATAACATTTAATTCATAATATGTGAATATCTAACTTATAACCCCTTTGTTCAGAAACCATTGCACAGTGGTTCAAGGACTATATAAACTTCGCCAAAACTGCCAATTACTTTGAAATAATTATTTAAAAATTAAAGACACTAAAACGCATAGAAATTTAATAAAAAAAAGTATTTTAGACATAGGTACTTACTTACACTAAGAAAAATAACTAAAAATTTACAAATTTTATTCCGAGTCATAATCAAGATCACTGTGTACGGGTTCATTTGTAGGTGTGATTTCCGGTACTTGCAGAAGGGCTAATACATCAGCTGGAAGGGTTTTTCGTTTTTGTTTCATTAAAAATGGTTGACGAAGAGTGGAGATTAGGGGATCAAATGTTACTAAGAGTCTATAAAAAATATCATGCATGATGTTCGCGGTAGCTCTTAAGGTGCTTGTTCCTAGCCTCTTGTGCTTCTTCGGACATCTGTCCTATGGGCAGCAAGGCAGCAGAAATAATATCTGATCCATGCATTAGTATTTTATGCACTAAAGCTGGCATATAATACCAGGGGTATAGAAACACATATTATAGTACAGCTGTTTCTTGACACCATTCGGCAAACTTAACGGTGTTAATCTCAAATCCACAAGATATAGTTTTGAGAATCACTGCACATTTCCGAATGAGGCTTACATCTATCCCAATTATACTGGCTGTTTTCTCTGGGTCTTTGAAAAACCGTCTGGCCGTGTTTCCATCATTACTTGTGCCGCTTCCGTCAGATTTTGGTTGATCAATCATTAAACCCATTTCTGCTTTCATCTTGCGTTGAATCTCATTTTTTTAGCCGCTAACTTTTGTTTATCTTCATTTCCTCTCACTTGTCATTTTTCAATATCTGATCTGTATGCTACATGCAATAACCACTCCATAAATCTTATCCACGCATGAAGCTTTGATAAACCAAATTTGAAAGTGGGTGTCGATAGCTTTCTTCTTACTCAATATTATATTCATATCTTTTGGAGTGGCTTTGCATATGTAGCAAGTCTGACTAGAAGTTGTCGATGTCAGAGCATTACATATTTTGCCGTCAACCATGGTTAGCTGCAGCTTATGGTGGATCTCTATTTCTTTAGATTCAACACTAATTTTTGTAGATTTTATTACGGCAAGTTGGTTTTGTATGTTTTCTACTTCTTTAGAAGATAGTTCGACAGTTTCTTTTTTAAATTGAATTTTCAGCGGTCTACAAAACATAGTGGATGACGGGGATCTATTTTGCCAGATAATTTGTTTTTGAAGCGTGTCTGAATGTAATTGCACCGGCACCAAAGAAGTAAAAAAGATTTGGTTGTCTATCAGTGTCTCTTCGTCAGATCTTTGTTTATAAATAGAATGGCCACTGCTCCCATCACAACCCCATTTTGTTAATAAATAAAAAGTTGAAGATGGTGTGGACAAAATGACACTTTTTTGAGCTTCTGCCAGACGTTGAGCAGTATGAACAAGAACTTCTTGAACTTGAACTTCAGCTGCATTTTCGGTAATCTTAACTCCCATTGGATAACATCTCTGTTTTTCCTCTAATATTTTATGATAGGAAGGATAGATATCATGACCAATATTTTTAGCTGCACTTCTTAACAGCTGGTATTGATGCTTTGTTAAGTCTACTTCCAAGAAAAGTGCTAACGCTTCTTCATTATTGTAATTTCTACCACTCTGTGCATTCATCCAAGCTCTATTTATTTTTTTGTGACGCGTTGGGGTGGTGTCTAATTCCTTCAGAAGGTCAGCTCTTCCTAGTCTACCTTCGGACCGGCTCCTCATGCTAGCGGTATAAGTTAATATTTCACTGCTGTTACTATTTCTTAATTCTGTCTTTCTTCTTTTGGAACGTTCACTACCCTCTTGAAAATCTACAGTAGGTCTACCTCCTACCGATAGTTCCAAAGTTGTTTTTGTCGTCAAAATGGTTAGTTCAATATTAAGCCAAGCATCGTTCTTTTTCTGGAAACGTTCAACGCTCCTACCGCTTTGGTCTAGTTTTTTAAAAACTTGGTAACAGAATTTGGCCACTTCTAGTTTTAATGTTTTTGTATCCTCGTCTGTTGGTACTTCTATTCGTTTAAGAAGGACTTCCTCTAGATATTTTTTTTGTTTCTGTCGGCCGCCTCGACATTCTTTCATAATTTAGAAAAGTTCAATAAAATTCAAACACAACTGCCGCGCCGCAGAGTTATTCGCGAAATTTGCGGGGGGAAAAATTAAAGTTACCACCAGCAGTCCTCTTTTTTTAGAACGAAATTGCCCTTGTGTCTTTTTTCTCTTTTACATGTACGTAAAGGTTTTACCCAAGGCTTTACTTATTGCAAATTTTTTTTCATAATATATTGGGGGGGGGGGGGGTTTAATAGCTGAAATGGTAATTTGTAAAATATAATTTTTTATAAAAAAAAGTAGGACAACAGTTCCACACATACTAATATACCACAAAATCTACTTGAAATTCTTTTTGAGTTTATTTTCTAGTTATGCTTTTATGTTTGACACAAATTTGTCTCAGGTTCATTGAAAGAAAGAAAAAAATAATGTATTTGTAAATAATTTTTTCTCAAAATAAATTTTTAATACTTTCAAACTATCAAGGGTGGGGGGTAGAACATATTTTTTGAACATGGAAGCAGGTTCTATATTTATTATTTTATTTCAGATTGGCTTTAAGGGATTCGGTATATCCGGCAAAGATTTATCCAAACGTTCAACATTCACATTTGGTGGTTCCCAATATGAAATTACTCATGGAAGCGTTTTAATAGCTGCCATAACATCTTGCACAAACACTAGCAATCCTAGCGTTATGTTGGGTGCTGGATTATTGGCCAAAAATGCCGTGGCTGCTGGACTCTCGGTTGCTCCTTACATAAAAACCAGTCTCTCGCCTGGTTCCGGTGTGGTTACTTATTATTTACGCGAATCCGGAGTCATTCCTGCTTTAGAAAAACTTGGATTTGACATAGTGGGTTATGGCTGTATGACTTGCATTGGAAACAGTGGTAGCCTTGACGAAAATATTGTGAACGCAATCGAATCAAACGATTTGGTTTGTTGTGGCGTATTATCAGGAAATCGTAATTTTGAAGGCCGTATTCACCCAAATACTAGAGCTAATTATTTGGCTAGCCCTTTGCTCGTTATTGCTTACGCCATAGCTGGAACCGTATGTATCGATTTTGAAACCGAACCCTTAGGTACAAGAGCCGATGGTTCTCTAATTTATTTACGAGAAATTTGGCCAACTCGGGATCAAATTCACGAGGTTGAAAAGCAACACGTTATACCTGCAATGTTTAAAGAAGTTTATGCCAAAATCGAAAATGGTTCTTCGAATTGGCAAGGATTAAATGCTCCCGCCGGAAAACTGTACCCATGGGACAACAGTTCCACTTACATTAAGAAACCACCATTTTTTGATGGTATGACTAGCCAATTACCACCGGGTAAAACTATCAACAACGCGCGGGTATTGTTATTCTTGGGCGATTCTGTTACAACCGATCACATCAGTCCTGCCGGTTCTATTGGTCGCACCAGCCCTGCCGCTCGTTATTTGGCACAAAGGGGATTGACTCCTAAAGATTTTAATTCATATGGATCTCGAAGAGGAAACGATGCGATTATGGCAAGAGGAACATTTGCTAATATTCGATTGGTCAACAAATTCTTGAATAAGGCTGCACCAAGGACCATATACTTACCTACCAATGAAGAGGTGAGTGAGATTAATAATCCTAGTTTGTGATATTAAATGTATTTAATTTGCAGATGGACGTTTTTGACTGTGCTGAACGCTATGCAAAAGACAACACTTCACTTATTTTAATTTGTGGCAAAGATTATGGAAGCGGTTCCAGCCGGGATTGGGCTGCTAAGGGCCCTTATTTGCTTGTAAGTAATTGATTTAATTTAATTTTTTTAATTATTTGTAGCAATAAAACTGTTAATATTTTACTTACTTGTATTTTAGGGAATTAGAGCTGTAATAGCAGAATCGTACGAAAGAATTCATCGTTCCAATTTGGTCGGTATGGGTATTGTGCCTTTACAATTTTTGGCAGACCAAAATGCTGAAACATTGGGATTAACAGGACGTGAATCTTACAGTATAGATTTGCCTGCAGATCTCAAGCCGGGCCAAAACATCCAAGTGACCGTGGATTCAGGAAAACAATTTACAGTTTTGCTGAGATTTGATACTGAAGTTGATTTGACCTATTATAAGCACGGAGGTATTTTAAATTACATGGTAAGAAAAGTTGCAAAAGAATAAAGATTTTACTTTCTTGGTACAAATATCAACTGTTAGTTGTTAAAAATAAGCTTACTTTGCATTGAATATTTGGTTTTTTAATAATTTTATGGTTTAAAACCTTAAACAGCAGTTCAGTGTGGGCAAATTTTGTTGATTATCAGGATAGTCCTGTTATTATTTTAACTTATAGCTTTTTTCTATAAATTTAAAAATAAGACAATATATTAAAAACTTTTTTAATTTTGTCAAATTAATAAAGATATTATGATAGACACAAAAAACTGGTGCGCATATTGGTCACATGAAGAGTGTATAATCTGCGCAGTATCGTATCCTCAGTTCATTATATCGTGCTGTAAAAATAGCAAAATTTGTCCACCCTTAGTCATACAAAGCATATTTTTTTAATTCATTTTTACTAGGGTTGGTTTCTTAGGCAAGCAATATTGAATAGTATACTTCAATTTATATTATTGGCAATAATTTTCAATTTTTTTGATTTGCAATAATAACTTAATACTCATAAGATTCATATTATTTTTATTAAATATGTGATTTTAAGACATTGCAAAATCCAAACTGTTTTATCAAAATATTAAGTGTTGCACTGTAAGAACTTTTACCAATAAATTCCACCTAGTCGATTTGTGAAGTGGAATATGGTGAACATAGTATAATATGGTAAATTTTGTTTATTGAACAACAAAATTATAAACTCCCTGTTGTATGCTGGTATAAAGCCTTTTAAGAATATTTTTTAGGTGAAAGTTATTTTAGTTTTCCAAATGGTGCTTGTTTTATATTTTAATAGGCAGTTTGCAGGTGGCAAATTTTTAATAAATACTGTATTTTATATTTTGTTGTAATTACATTAAACAATGTACAAAATATCTTAATATATTAATTTTTATTATAAAAGTACAGTGGTATTTTAAGCATCATAAGTACTAGCCGAAACGTTGCCCCCATGACCTGTCCAATTTGTGTGCACAAATTTTCCTTCCTTTCCCAATAGTTCGTAGGTGTGAGCTCCAAAATAATCCCGTTGTGCTTGTAACAAATTGGCTGGTAATCGCTGAGCTCTGTAGCCATCGTAGAATGCTAAAGCGGTTGAGAGAGATGAAGTTGGAACACCTTAAAGAAAGCAAGTTAGTGGATGCATTTACTTCCCTAATAAAAACACACTAACCCAAATTAATAGCAGTAGTGATAACACTTCTCCATCCGTTTTGAGCTTTTCCTATAGCATCCACAAAGAATGGTGCTAGTAACAGAGAACTTAAATTTGGATTGGTATCAAATGCTTTCTTTATTTGTCCCAAAAACACGGATCTTATAATACATCCTCCACGCCACATCAAAGCAATAGATCCATAATCCAAAGTCCATTTATGAACGACGGCAGCTTCACGCAACAACATAAATCCTTGAGCATAAGACACAATTTTACTTGCATACAAAGCCTATAAAATAATGTTCTTTTAGTTTTGACTTCAATTTATGTTAAATATCGACTTTACCTGTCTCAAATCTTCAACAAACTGTTTTTTATCGCCCTTGAAGGTAACATTTGGACCGGGCAATATTTTACTGGCCGTTTGTCGTTCATTCACAAGTGCCGACAAACATCTACTAAACACAGCTTCACCAATTAGCGTTACAGGCACTCCATAATTAAGTGCTGCTATGGCCGTCCATTTTCCAGTACCTTTTTGACCTGCCGCATCTCGAATTTTGGGTAACAAATATTGACCTGTAAAAGAATAAAACTGCAAAACAATCGCAAATTTTAAATTGTTCACTCACCATCTGTATCTTTATATCTCAATATGTTTGTGGTGATCTCAATCAAAAAGCTGTCCAACTCTTTGGTATTCCAATCTTCAAATATGTCTGCCATTTCATCTTGAGTAAGACCAATCGATAACATTAAGTGATACACTTCACCGATCAGTTGCATATCGCCATATTCGATACCATTGTGGACCATTTTCACAAAATGCCCTGCACCGTCATCTCCAACCCAATCACAGCAAGGTTGCCCATCAGCCTTGGCTGAAATACCTTGAAAAATTGGTTTAATGAAAGGCCATGCTTCTTTGTGTCCACCTGGCATCAAACTAGGTCCATAACGAGCTCCGTCTTCACCGCCAGAAACGCCAGCACCGATAAATCTGAATCCCTTTTTTTCCAATTCTTGACACCTTCTTTGAGTATCGGTGTACTCGGAATTTCCACCATCTATTATAATGTCGCCTTTCTCTAAATGTGGAACAATTTGTCCTATAAAATTATCAACGGCGTCACCAGCCTTGACCAGCATCATAATTCGTCTAGGCGTTTTCAGTTTGGAAACCAAATCTTCGATAGATTTGGCTCCGAGAATGCTTTTGCCTTTCGCTTCGTTGGCCAAAAATTGGTCGACCTTTGCTACTGTTCTGTTGTAAGCCACCACTGTGAAGCCGTGATCGGCCATATTTAGGATCAAATTTTGACCCATTACGGCTAAACCGATCAAACCAATATCTCCCCTAAAAATTAAATTATTTATAGTAGAAAGTAGATATTCAAATTATGCTATTACAAATTATACAATTAAGTTTAACAACGAAATTTGAGCTATTCATTTTGCTGCATTTTAATACTTTTGCCGCGTACAGAAGCATTTGATAAATATTAAGACATAATTTTAAATGGACAGAAAAGTAGAAAATTTTTGCAGTTTCATTAAATCTTGAAAATATTTTTTAAATTTAAACTTTTTTTTTCGGTGTCATGAAGCTGACAAAATACCTTTCTGATTTTAGTTTTGCAAAATATATTATTTTATTATGTCTAGATTAGAGCTTTTATTTTTATGTCGATATTTTAGGACCAATTTTGCATTCATTCTGTACTCAAAGATTATGGTTTTTTGTACAAGATTCTGAAGTTCTTTTTGTCATTATGCTACAGCTTTCTTAAAATCATGAAATTTGTAGGGTCTGTGCAGCTTTTATTTACACATAATATATTTGTTTCGTACATCTGATTCGAGAAGAAGGATAGCCCACCCCTGCGACTGCAAGCGGTCAACTTAGAAGTATTATACCAGAATAAAATAATTAAATTTTATTTTAAAATGGTTGAGTATTAGATTTATTTAAATAATTTTTATATTAATTGTCTGACATCTCGAGTCGTTTTTT
The DNA here is from genome assembly GCA_947369205.1 of Cantharis rufa. Lineage (NCBI taxonomy): Eukaryota > Metazoa > Arthropoda > Insecta > Coleoptera > Cantharidae > Cantharis > Cantharis rufa. The sequence goes on from OX376303.1 coordinate 25,037,636, forward strand.
ATTTATTATTTTTCAAAAATAATTGTCAGTCATTCTTAAAAATAATATTCAACCATTTCAAATCAAATTTAAATAATAGTTAACTATAATTACTACTTAATTAAAAAAATTATTTTGGAATGTTAATAAACGAAACAATGAGAATGAAAAATCATTTACATTAAAAGTTCAAAAAATTGCCTCCTTTCCTGCACCAACGTCAAAAATTAAAGTTCTGTATTAGAGCTTTCAAGTTATATAAAAGAGCCGACTGGTCGTAACCCTTAAAGATTACTGGGAAGCTAGTACATAATTGGGATCGGTTAGTCGTTGAGCAATGTATCTAAGTTTACTATTAATTTTTGATTGTTCAATGAAAGTCGCAAAATTAAAGGATTCCAGATAAGATATGAGAACTAATAAACATAAACTTGAAGGTGATTTATGGATAATACCATTTATTTCACCAAATAATGTTAAATAAATTTTCATAAAAAAATAAAAATAGTTTAAAAAAAAATTAAATAAAATAAAAAAATAATTCTTCTTTTCTTACGAAAGGGAGGGCTTCCAACCCTACAATTTGAGTATAAATATGTTTTTTACTGGCGATTTCTAATTATCTATGTCATTATTTGTTTGTGCGACTGCAAAAGTAAATATTTTAAATCAAAATTTGAAGTTAATTTCCGCCACAAATTTATTTTTAATATTTTAAAAATATTATAGTATACATTTTAAAAAATATAAATATAATTTTCTTGTGAAAACCCCGTATATAGAATAATATTTGTAACTATGTTCAAGGTGAATTCTGACCTTTTCAATAACCTTGGCCAATAAAATTTAATTTTTAAGCATAATTTGTTATTTTGTAATTTTAACCCGTTAATTGTTAAAATTACAATTAAGGAAAACGTATAAAATATAAAAATTTTCTAAACGAGTTGCAAAAGCTAATTTCACTGCCGAATTAATGGTTTTTTCATTTCAATTAAATTAAGTTATTATTAATATTGCATATCCTGTATATAATAAGGCGCGAAAAATTACAAAAAGTATTATAAGCAAAAGTAAAATTAGAAAATCGTACTCACTTTGCGGACATTTTGAAAACCACCTGTTGGTACAAATTGACGTAAACGTGTAATCGGGGTTTTGCCGAAGCAATGTATGATTAATAACTAGAACTTAATTTTGTTGCGGTTTTTTTATGAAAGTCATTCCTTCTCTTCCTACTTGCGTATCAATCGTAAAGTCACATTGAATTTTCCAAGGTCAATTTACCGATAATGAAATTTATACTCAAGTTTTTAATCATGTTGCTAAATGTAGGATTTCTAGCGGAATTGTATTATTATTACTATTTTGTTTTTAATTTCATCTGTTTACAAAATATTATAAACAGAATACATTCTTAAGCTGGGTTTATATATGAATGTAAACTGCATCATCCTATCGCATGATTCTGATTGGCTAAACACACAGTTTTTCTGTTAGGCGTTCGTGTTCGTCCAATCGCATCGTGAATCGCTGCGTGTGCATAAACTTGGCTTTAAACTGCTTTAAATATTACATCATTGATAATGGGGGAGTTCTGTAAAAAAAATTTAGAAAAATTTTAAGCAGACTTTACGAAAGTAAAATAATTTTCTTTTTATAAGAGAAAATTTAAATTAGAGACGCGTTTCAGAAATTTGAAACATTCCCATATTCAGTCTCAGAGGCTACAAAGTAAAACAAATTGAAAAATGCGAAAAACATGACAGTCATATATTTTTTCCTGATATAAGAATTTTTATTTAACTTGGTTGGTAGCACGTCAATTATTTAAATTCACAACGTGAAGTTGGCGATATCAAAAAAACTAGTTTTTAGGTTAGAAATAACAAATCTCGGAAATGATAAGTTAATTAATTAATGTAGAATGAAATCAAGAGATACACTACAAAATGGTAACAGGATAAATTTAAAGTCGGCTATTAAAACAAATCGATTCCATTTTAGATAAACTGATCCAATATGTAATAATTACGATTGCAGCATTCGCCTGCTACTTCAACACTTTATTTGGTACTTTTGCTTTCGATGATACGGAAGCTGTGGTAAAAAATAAAGATGTTTTGCAAACTACACCATTTTCGAATATTTTTAAAAATGACTTTTGGGGAACAAACATTTCATTGAATATCAGTCACAAGTCTTACCGACCTATTACAGTTTTAAGTTACAGGTAATCTAACTTTTTCAGTTATAAAAATTGCTAACGCGTTTCTTTACAGATTAAATGTTATACTAGCAAATTCCGAACTAAATGCTTTTCATTTTCATGCCACCAATGTAGTGTTATACATTTTGTTGTGTTTAATCACGGTACCAGTTTTTCGACTGTTTTTAAGAGGCCAAAGTAAGAAAACAAAAGACGATGTGGCATTTTTATCCAGTTTATTGTTTACTGTACATCCAGTACACACGGAGGCGGTTGCCAGTATTGTCGGCAGGGCCGACATTCTTGCCTCTCTATTATTTTTAGTCTCCTTTGTATTATTTAGTTACGTTGTGAAACAACGATCTCATATTTATTTACCCTTGGTTGTGACTTTAATTTTTTTTGCCACATTATGCAAAGAAACTGCAATTACTGCTTTGGTAAGCTATAATAATTGAAATGGAAACTTGAAAATTTTATTGAGCATTTTCAGGCCGTATTTTTCGTGTATGATTTTCTAGTTAGTAAAATTTATTCAACCAAAATTACTTTGAATGTGATAAAAGAATCGAAAATTATTTATAGAGGTTTAATTTTAATTTTATCGGCACTTGTGATATTATTTTTTCGTTTTAAAATTATGAACTTTGAAGGACCTACGTTTACGGTTGCTGACAATCCACCAGCTTTTTCAAAATCTTCATTTACAAAGGTAACTTTAAATTTTAGTAAATTCAAAGAAATGAATTTTTTTTCTTCAGGTTTTTACGTATAATTATATTTATTTTTTGAATATTCTTCTGCTAATATGGCCTCAATGGTTGTGCTTCGACTGGTCCATGGGTTGTATTCCATTAATAGAAAATTTATATGATGTACGAGTATTATTTGTGGTGTTATTTTGGTGTTCATTAATTTTTACCCTAATAATGCTGCATAGAACTGTACATAGAAATTTTAGGTAAGAACAATAGGTTTTGTCGTTTTATTAAATTGTATAATTTAATTCTTGTTACAGGTATGTCGTGTCCATCATAATGGCAGCATCATTTATATTTTTTCCATTCTTACCTGCCTCAAATTTAGTTTTAAAAGTTGGGTTTGTAATAGCAGAACGAATTCTACTCATACCAAGTATGGGCTTTTGCTTTTTTATTGCATTGGGTTATAAAAACATCTCAAACCATATCGATAAAAACGAAGATGTATGTTAACTCAACCGTTTAAGATTTGACATCTTTCACAAATTTTTTTTTTTATAGAAACTAAAAATTCTTTTTTACCTTCTTTGCTTCATATTTTCGTTACGCACAATACAAAGAAATATGGATTGGGCTACAGAAGAAAATTTATTCAATTCCGCTCTGGAAATATGCCCATTGAATGCCAAAGTTCATTATAATGTCGGTAAAGTTGCTGCAGATAATAATAAAAAATTATTGGCTGTTAAGGAATACGAAAAGGCAATCGAATTAAATCCACTGTACGAACAGGCCATGAATAATTTGGCAAATTTGTTACGTGAAGATAAAGAATTTGATAAGGCCAAATTGCTTCTTGAAAGAGCTTTGGAAATTAGGTGAGGACGAAGTATAATTAGTAAATGTTTTTTCAATTTTATAATTTTAGGCCAAATTTTTCCGCTGCTTGGATGAATTTGGGAATTGTTTTAACAAATTTAAATCAGTCAGAAAGTGCCGAGCATTGTTACTTGACCGCAATCTCTTTTAGGAGTCGATATCCCGATTGTTATTATAATTTAGGAAATCTGGTAAAAAGCTATTTTTAATTTATAAGCTTATGAAACATTTGTATTCTATCGTTTTGCTTAGTTTGATAATTTTTAGTATTTGGACTTGAAACGTAATAAGGATGCCTTAGCAGCATGGGAAAAAGCCGTTTCTTTTCGGCCCACTCATACTGCAGCTTGGAGTAACATGTTGGTACTATTGGATAGTTTAAAACAATACGAAGAAGTTTTAGAATTAGGGAAAACCGCTCTTATGCACAATCCAATGTCGGCTGCCCTACATTTTAGTATAGCAAATTCGCTAGGAAAAGTTAGACAATTTGAAAAGGCTGAAAAACATTTTCTCGAAGCGCTCAATTTAAATCCAAAAAATGCATTATACTTCTCAAATTTGGGTAAGCATAAAATTTGAAAACGGGCAACATACTATATTTTTTTTTGTAGGGGTTTTATACCATAGATGGCAAAAATCTCAAAAAGCAATTGAAATGTACAGGAAAGCATTACATATAGATCCAAATATGCACACGGCAGAGAGTAATTTACGGAAGCTCATGAAAATATAAACAAAAATAAGTTTTTTTAAAATCTTTATTGTGATTTCTATACAAATATATTGACAATTTTTCGTACTTGTTTACAATTTAATGCAATGACATAACTAAAAGCTGACGTCTAAAAGTTTTTGTATAACTTATCACATTTTTATGAAGCGTTTATAAACCATAAAATTGAGACTTTTTTCGCAAGTTTTAAAGAATACTTTTAATTCATTTTTTATTTTTAATAAATATAGTATACCTACATTGTTTCTAAACAATAAATAATAATAATAAATATCACAAATATCGTTGCCTAAACACAAAAGATCATTCTAATACGACAATAATAATACTGAAATCTATTTACTTTTTTTTAATTAGTATAATAAACACCAATCTATTCGAGATTTGCTTCAACATGTAAGAAGAGAAAAAAATAGTTGCATAATATCTTTCACAAATAAAAACCTTTGTGCACTCTCAAAGATACAAAAAACATTGTGCACATAACACTTAATAAAAAATTCATCTCGACCAAGCTTACACGGTTGAAATAGGCGTGTTTAGGCTCTGCAATTGTTTAACAATTCAGTTTCTTCCCTAACCGATAAGCTTAGCTAAAACACAAAATCATGTGACATTGAAAATTAACAATATAAAAAAAAACAGTTCTTGTGAGATTTTTCATTAATCTCAATAATTTTTCAAGTCGATTGTAAATATTTCGTTTACAGAGTATTCCAAAATACACAGACTTATTTTTGCAAACAAGTGCATTAACTTTTAATTTTAAAAATATTTTGTGGTGCAGTCAACAGTCCAGTACGTACAGTGCATATTTTATAAAAAATTCCTTAAATCCACCATACTTAATATTTACAACCAGACTTATATTTGCATTAAAAAATTGAAATGCATCGATACATTTTTAGTGTTACAATTTATGAGGAACTTGCTCACAATAAATAAATATTAAATAAAAAACCCTGTGTTACTTAATACAACGTATGGTAACGACTTGTAATTTTTGAGTACTGAAGCCAAAATGAAATTTTGTATTTGTAAATATTAATTTAATGTAAATTAATCGTCGTTTTACAAATATTTATCAAGCTAACAAACTAGTTGATTTTTATAAACACGAAAACTAATTTGTATTACAAGATTTTATACGGTTTGTTTTTTATATGAATTTTCCGATGTAAGAACCATAATTACATCAGATTTTTAGTCGAACGTTACTTACAAATAAAATAGGGTGGTTATGTGTTCAACTATTTGGATTACTAGCCTCTCCTTTGGTGGTATCTTTGGAAGTGCTGGGAGTTGATTCATTAGTGGTTAGAGACTGTAAACGAGCTGGCAAGTCTGAACTAGTGACTAGAGCGTGTTCGCCTAAAATATCTGGCAAGGCATTACGGCGTCCTGTACGTCCTGTCGATAAAAAATCTTGACCACCATCGGGTGTTACTGGTGATGTATTGGTACCGTTGCTTGGTCCCGCTATTTGTTGGGCCTCCATGACAGCTAACATTTTTAATACTGAAATAATTCAATCAACATTTTAGTTCACATCGGCACACTTGAATAGAAATTTAGTTTTTTCGAGTCTACTACATGAAGGTATTAGTTTTATTTTGAGAACATAACAAACGTTTCACATACTCAAAATTACTGTAGCAAAAGGTACAGGATAAGTTAATTGCTTACTGTGGTATAAATGTTAATTTGAAAAATAAAACTCAAAAGCTCAATATCAAAGGAGTTGGGAGTTGCAATACAAAAAAAATAGAAATATAAATCTTCTAGGCATATATGTTGATGGCATCCGTTTCCGTAAGTCGAATATTTAAATACAATTTGTGTTACATAAAATATACAGGGTGTACATTTGAAAAAACTACACAAAATATCGAAAAACTGTGAAAAAAGGTTTTCTAGATAGGAAAGGAGAGACTAGACTGCATACTCTGTGTTGCGCTAGGACTCGTCCTTAGCTATCCCAACTTCAAAAATTTAAATGGCACCGTACCCTTAGTGACATCAAATTAAAGGTCTTTTAAAATGCTATCTTTTTACGAAAAAGAGAAAATTTAAAATTACATGCTTGATTTTTCTCAAATTTTCAAGTTATTCGTATTATTACTGGTATTATATACCATACTGGTATTATTTTTTCAATTTTTGATAGTGCAATATTATAATATGGATCCAAATCCGTATTATCACTTTCAGGTACAACTTCGTCAGCTCGCAGGACTTGACAGACCCATGGAACAGGACAACAAAAAATAGTCCCGCATTCTTCTATAATTACATTGTAGTACATACAGTGCAAGATTTACGCTTAAGGTAGGTTTTGCAAGCGACTGCACTTGCAGTACCGCAGAACTGCTCATATGCAATTTCTGTTATGTGGCTTGCTAGACGATACAATCGAAGCGCAGCAGCTCCCATTACGTATTGCACTTGCGACTGACGCCAGCCGTAACTGCACTGCTGCTACTGTTTCTTGCAAAACGTACCTTTAGGCCCGTGAGGCCCGGGCCTAGGGCGGCAAAATTCTAAGGGCGTCTAAACTTTAGAGGCGAGAAAATTTTAGAAGTTATGAAATTTAAAGAAAAATTAAAATTAAAAATTTGATTCGGCTTAGCTTTCCTGTAAATTTATGAACAAATTTAGGTAAAGTATTTGAAATAATTGTTAAAAAGCTAGCTCCCCAATCTATGAAGCTAGCACTGGCTAGCATCCAAATAATAAAGGTAGCACTTTCACAGTTTTTTTTACAAATCTACATTGAAACTAGGAGTGGCGCTAATATTTTGGCTACAAAATAATAAAAATCGATTTTACAGCAAAACTTTTTAGAGGTTTTTTGTTGCAAATTTCATTGCCTTCTCTTTTGTTTGTATATAACAATTTTTTATTTTGTCGCGCTGTTTCTGATCTACAGCTGCTGCTTCTTAAAGAAGACTAAGTAAAATACGAAACATATTATTATCTATATCTCGGAAACGGTGCGACCAAATAGAAAAATTTATATGAACAAAAATGTAGAGAATAAAATTTACAAGAAAAAATACCTATTAATTTTTTTATTTTGTAGCAACATTTCCGAGATACAGATGACAATATTTTTTGTATTTTACCGAGTCTTGTTTAAGCCGCTATCCGTCAGAAACGGCGGGACAAAATAAAAAAATGTATATAAACTAAATTGAAAGCAATAAAATTTTCAACAAGAAGCGTCTAAAAAGTTTTGCTGTAAAATAGATTTTTATATGCCAAAAAACGGCTTCAAAACCGGCAATGTTGCATTGTTAACATCAAAGCGTCCGGGTTTCATTATGAATCACTGCAGCTAGCACCAAAATATTAGAGCTAGCACCATTACAGGTTTTTCAATTAGTTGATGTTTTCTTAAAAAAAAAGAAAAACAAAATTAATGTGATCAGTCATAAAAAATTCATTCGTTGTTCCGTTGTAAGAAATTTATAATTTACTAATAAAATATTTACATTTTGTATTAATAAACCTCAAAATGAAATACAGTCGAGTCTCGAAACAGTGAATAGCAAAAATCATGTTTGTTTTTTAATATTAAATCGGAATTTTTATCTTATTTTTTCTTTATTATACGTAGCATAACGAAGAATGAAGAAAAAAGATTTTTGTAGCATAAAAAGAGGGAAAAAAAAATGGAAGCTTAGGCTTCGAGGCTATGCTCGGTGACATAGCCGGTAGGTTTTACGTGAATACGTAGTCCATGGATACCCGCTTTTGCCCAGGTCTACCGATCGGATAACATCGATTTGAAAACATGAAGATTTTGCAGAATATTGGCAATTATTATTTATTATTATAATTATTAATTTTAATACAATATATTATTAGAAAAAATTTTCTAAATGAACCGAAATGAACCCCTTAACGTATCCCTGGTCTTCCTCATTGAGGCAACGAATACAACTCTATTGTTGTAGTCGTCGTTAAACATCAAAGACAATTTTATTTATGATAGGTCTGTGGTAACTGAAATAGGTGACAAACGGCATACAGGATACGTTGATATTGCGGGTAAATGTAAGATCAAGGCAAGTATTGCCGAGAGTACTTGGAGAGTTCTGTACGCAGTTCATATTGAACTCTCGTTTCATGAATTCTGAGAAGTTTTTGTTCTGCGTCACATCCACGTTGAAGTCACCGCATAGCATCATTGGTGTCTCGTTGTCGGAGCACGTGGTTCTGATATGCTTCTTTATTGGGTCCGAGTACTGGTTGAGCATCATCGACATAAAGTACTGAAAAGACGACTGCGACATACCCGGATGAATATATATAGAACCAAGTAAGAACTTGAACTGGTTTTTGAACTCAACGCTTACCATGCAAATGTCTCCCACATCTCCCCAGTCGTTACGTACTTTGTTGTCGACTCTCGTTATGACTTTACAATTAGTTAAACTTCGGATATTTTTGTAGATGCAGACTCCGCCGGCTTTGCGCTTCGTAGGCGGTACGGTGATTGATTTGTCTGCCATTGACAAGCGTTTGTTATTATTGTGAACCTCGCATTGAAAACCTTCAATGTTCACTGGTGGCAGAGACTCGTCCATCCACGTTTCGCTGCAGATTAGGTAATCGCATTCACTGATCAACGAGTCAGAAGTTATGTCGCGAGAATGTGCCACCAAACTCTGGGTGTTGAGACTGCACGCAATTATCTCAACCATACCATCATTATCGGCATAGGAAGTTGCTGCTGTTTCTATAAACAGTTTAACCCGTTCAGTAACAGTTTGCAAACGATGATTGGACATTCTTGCGTACTCGTTTCGTATCTCTTTGGTAGTGGGTGTTACACTACCATAGCCGTGATGGAACTTGAAATCGTCTGTAGGGTTGGTTGTGTGGAGTCCTTGCAAAGATGTCACTCGACTCATCGCCACATATACCAATTGGGTCTGTTGCGAACGATCATAGTGAAAAACAACTTCATCAAACGTTCCACCTTGTGATTTGTGTATGGTTAACGCACAAGCGGGCACCAGAAGAAACTGCTTGTACGCAAGTAATAAGCGTAAGGCGGAAGAGAAATTATGCTTAAAATGCTTAGAAGAAGATATTTGTAATGATGAGGCAGCAAAAACATTCAAAGAAGAATCTGCAGAAATAGAAATTTTTAATTAAAAACGATCTTAATAATGAGGGGACGTTTTAATGAAATTTTCTTTTTTTCTTGTTTTTACTTATAATAAATTTTATTAAATTAATATTTACGAGTTTATTAGATTTAATAATAAATTATCGCCACACCAATATTTTGTGAAATTTCTATTTCTGAGTTTGCATAATACTATTTTGTAATTGTGTCTGTAATTGATTAAATGATTGAAAAGGATTACCAATTTAAAATTATAACTGAAGATCATCCGATAAGTTTGTGTGCCAATTCGGAAATATTTTCTATATAAAGCCCATTTGAGACGATGTCTAATTTTTTGTATTTTTCACACGAAAATTTTCTAAAAAATTTGCCCAAACTTTATCCATCGTTATTGTATAATTTTGTATAAAATTTTGTATAAAATTTAGCAGTAAATGGTAAGTAGCACTTTTTTTGTTACATATATTTTTTTAATTTTTGAACATGTAGGGTGTACTTTTTTTTACACACACATTTTTCGTTACATATTTTTTTAAATTTTTGAACGTGTTACCGATTTTATAGACGTATTCACGTCAAAAAGAAATAAATTGGGAATTAATATTTAAAGAACAAACATAGTTTTCGTTTTTCGTTGTTCACTGTTTCGAGACTCGACGTATTTTTAATATTCGTATAATAAATGTTTTATTTATAATAATTACTATCAAGCAAACAGGGCGCTATGCCATATCGGACAGGGCCTAGGGCGCAGGCGACCCTAAATCCGCCACTGAGTATATACCACGTAGACAATTTTTGGAAGATGATTTCAACTTCTGGAAACCCAAAAGGTCTAAATATACCATAATCTAAACTTTCTACCGAAATTTTCAATGCAACAATAGTATGTTCAACGACCTAGCCAACGTAACGGGGGGATGAGATAAGAAAAAGTTGGTTTTTGTCATTAAAAACTATTACAACTTTTATAAAAATTTACAAAAGGTAATAAAATATTAAAATGAGCAGAGAGAAAATGAGCATTTATTGGATATTCCAGAATATTTTACTGCACGTTAAGCAATCATAGTTTGCTTATTATCTGAGAACATAATGTTTTATTAGCTTGAGTTTTCGCAAATATACTTCAACGGTGGTTGATGAGAGTAAGAAGCTCATCAAAGCATTATATTATAATATGTTAAACATCAATTTTACTAAAAATTCGACTTCGACGTACAAGCAACATGCACCTAAAGCTTATGGTGTTTGCATCAGTAAATTTCTATAAACTCAATTAGTTCCCTATTTTAAATTGCAAGATATACATATATTTTCCCTTAGACCACAGTACAACGACGAGCCTAGAATGGGCATAAAATGGCACAATATTTTTGGGATAAGAACAATCACTTGAATAAATTTTTTTGAAAATAAACTCCTTCCTTAGATGGTACTCTTTTGGAATACAGCCATCAGTTAATAGATTGACGTCTGGAAATTTAAAAATAGGCTTTTCGCAAATCACAGGTAGCACAGGTAATTAAATTAAATCTGATCTAAAAAGTAAAAATTTTAGGATTGCAAGTAGTTAATAATTTGAAAGCAGAAACTTCAAGCTATTAAATTATATTCAGTTTAAAAAAAATAATTGTAATTGCGCATAAATTAATTTTTGTCATCTGTACAGGTGTTGCGAAGCTGTGTGCTCGCTAATCACACCTTTTTTAAAAATATATCAGTGATTTTTTCCAATAATGCTTATGTTTAATAAGCGTACTTCAGCAAACAATAACGAACCACCAAGGTAGTTGCCAGAAGAACCCTTCTTTTTTAAAGTTAATAATGATTTGTCTACTTTAGCTTTTCACATCAATGACTAAATTATAGGTATTTATACCGCCGGTAATGGGAGCGTGTAATAGCTATATATTTAATCAGTTATAATAATGTGACAATTTGTTCAACGTTCTATGGAACGAGAAACGTTTAGCAACCGAATTCTTGTCAACATACAAGATTTAAATTAGTCAATATTAATAGTATATTATGCAACTAGAGCAGGAAGTTGTCGATTGCCCATGAGTTCAAAGTTAAGCGCACCCACTTCACTTCGTTGGTGCGCTCTTGAGTAATTGACAACACAATTACACACACTATTTTTTATTACTAAGCGAGATAAGTTCTACCTTTGACGCTTATTTTAAATGTAACTTTTAAAAATAATATTTTAAAGTGTGTTTATTTAAAAATAGTACTATGTGTGTTAGTATTTATGATTTGCATGTTTTATTGTCAATCAGCTCCTCCTAATTTTACTTTGCAATGCTTATGTCATGTTGTCATAGTTGAATAGGCAATAAGCTATTTGCCGAACAAAATAACGCGTGCCAAGTTACAACTTATTCCAAATGTGTAATAAAAATTAATATAATAACAAAATAGATCTTTACAATAGTATAATCAAACATTTTACTTGGTTTATAAGTGCTTTTATAATTCAATAATTTTAAATTTATTTTATTTTCTGTATAATGTGTCTGATAATGACTGTATGTGGTCAAAACGCGTCACAGAAATAATAAAAATATGTATAACAAATATAGTCCACAGATATCGGTAACAAAAATGCCTAGATGTGAACTAATTCTATATTTATGTTTTGATGCATTTTTAGGTATGTTTTATGATATGTCCTAAATAACGTCTTAAAATGTCCGAAGAGGTAGAGTGGCTACGCCAGACAACTGATAACAAGAGTAAAGGTGTTCCAAAATGATTTTACATTGATTGATTTTACAATCAAAATACCTCTATCAAAAAAAAATACACTAATTCTACATAAAAAATGTTATATAACATGTTATGTAACATAACATATAACATGTTATATAACATTTTTTTTCAAAGTAAAACTACTTTAGAACGAATTCAATTTGTCTTTAATGGTTATTATGACTAGAGCTGGGAATTATATGCACTGGGTCCCCGATATTTGGTATGCGGCATATAATTTATGCCGTATGTAATATCTTGTATTAATGCATAAATTGTCCGCCGCATACTAGATATCAGGAACCCTAGTGCATATAATCCCAGCTCTAATTATGACAATATCAGCAACTTTGTCTTTCATTCTGAATGGAGGAATTTTGGTCATTATCAATAAAGATCGAGAAAATCACGAAAAACCTTTTTGGAGCACCTTCACATTGCTACCAGTAGTTGTCTTGGGTAGTCCCCACTCCTTCCGACTTTTTGAGATGTTATTCAGAATAGCAAAATATACCCAGTCCGTATCAAAATCTCCAATTGTGTGGGTTAATATACGACTACTCGTATACAAGTTTTATCCAAAGCACACTAGAAACGTGACATATTAAATATTGACTAAATTAAAACTGATATGCCATCCTTATCTATTTCTAATATTCTAATAGTACCCACACATGGTCATGCATTTATCAAAGATATCTTATGCTCATTATATTTTAGTCTACTCGAAACAGAATTTCATTGTACGGCAAAAAAAAAAGTGATAAAACCGAATTATTAAATTGAAATGTTCATATTCCAATTTACTCTTGCCGCAATCAAGATTTTTTTTCAGAACGAGTAGACCGCATTTTATGTTTATGAATTATAATTTACGCCATTTTAAAGCTTGCCCCTCCTGATAAAATCTAAAATGACGCCCCTGCCTAATAATTGCAATCTAATAAACGTCACTAGCTAACATAATCCTTGAAATATAGGTCAAGTACAGTAGCATTTATTACATTTGGATCACATTTGGCTATGTAATATTTAACCTTGTAAATTTTCAAGGTAAAGCACGACCTAAAATAATAAATCACATTAATATAATGGCACGTCAAAACATTAAATTTATACTTTCGAGCCTTGACTTTTAACAAGCTATAATAATAATTTAGCAAACTATACTTCGATTTGTAATTACATCTCCCTAAAAGTAAACTAAACATAAAATTCGAACAAACGTATTACCAATATTTTAACAAACTGTCGTTAAGAAGCAAAACCATTCGTAGTTAACTTGAAAATTAGAATGCGGCAGTCGGGCATGCTCAGGTGCTAAGCCATTCAAAAGTGTGGTATTAAAAATTGGTTAAATGTTTTGTTACATACAAATCAACTAACGATAAGCATATACTGCCATGTAATCGATAGGTACATTAAATAAAAGTTCGGCTCATTACATGCCCCCTACCTTTTCTTCGGGTGAAATTTTGAGACGTCTTACGTAGGTTATGCGGTAGAATAGAACGATTTAACACTACAGAAACCCTTTTAGGCATTGTAACGCGGAGTAATTTACTAAACACTTAAAAAACCTACCATATGTATTCGAATGAAAATAATTAACTAATTCAACGGTCAAAGGTTAAACTTTCACTTGTTTTATTCACTTGTAAGTTAACTTTGACATACTTGAAGGCCCAATCCATAAAATACGGTTTTCGATATTTACATTTTAACTTCGCATTTCGCAATGAAACGATTGATTACCATAAATTCACTTTAGCCCTCTTGCGATCAAAAAATTGCGCTCTGCAAATGTCGGTTTTTCACCAAACTAAAACTGAAAATTTAGACCAAATTATAAACATTTCTTGTTATTTTATCGCAAATTTTTGCCTGATCGTACGAACCGACTTCCTTTAGCATTCTAATATTGGCGAGTTTATTTTCTTGGAGCTAAATAAACCATCGTCGCTTGTAAATTCTCTAAACCCGACCCTGTCGCTCAATATTTGATTAGCGACCTGTAATAATCGGTTCGTTGCTAATTTAAAGAATAAATTTCAAAATTGCACAATCTTTTTAAGTTTGTAACTAAAAATGTTTTAGTTTAATTCTATTTTCAGCAAGAATAACGATTTATCTGTGTGAAGTTTCAATTTCAGCTTTTTTTAATATCGTTTTCGTAGGTTATGTACAAGTAGCCAAAGTTTCTGTTACATAAAAAATGACGATTTCTGAGTACATCTCGTCACTTTCTGACAATCCGTATTTTGGTGCCGGTTTTGGATTATTTACCGTAGGAGCTGCTGCGGCTCTTGCAAAAAAAGGCTTGCAAGGTTCGATCATTCTGTTTCGAAGACATTACATGATTACTTTGGAAGTGCCCTGTCGTGACAAATCTTATCAATGGTTACTGCAGTGGATAACTTACAAAGGTGCAAGGAAGACCCAGCATCTCAGTGTCGAAACAAGCTTTGAACAGAAGGAATCGGGACAAATCAAAACTAGATACGATTTTATTCCTAGCATCGGGACTCACTTTTTTAAGTAGGTACGGATTATAAATTTTTGAGTATTTGTCACAAGACAAACAATGTTACCTTAGATATGGTGGTACGTGGATTCGAGTTGAGAGGACTCGAGAGCAGCAGACATTAGATTTACATATGGGTGTTCCATGGGAGAGTGTCAATTTGACAGCATTTGGAAGAAATAAAAATATTTACATTAAAATGTTGGAAGAAGGTACATTTTATCGGTTGATTTCACAAATATACTTATTGCTTGTTTTTCAGCTAAGACTATGGCCTTGGAACAACAGGAAGGCAAAACTATAATGTACACGGCAATGGGTGCCGATTGGAGACCATTTGGTCATCCAAGAAAATGCAGACCTATTACGTCTGTTGTTCTAGATCACGGTATAAGCGCTAGAATTGTTGACGATTGCAATGAATTTATGTCTAATCCAAATTGGTATAACGAAAGAGGTATACCGTATCGCAGGGGTTACCTTTTATACGGTCCTCCCGGTTGTGGAAAATCTTCCTTTATAACTGCTTTAGCAGGCGAATTAAAATTAGGAATTTGTCTTTTAAGTTTGTCCGAACGAACATTGTCTGATGACAGATTAAATCATTTGTTATGTGTTGCACCTCAGCAGAGTATTATTTTATTGGAGGATATAGATAAAGCGTTTCCAAGTCGAACAGACGAAGACTCCAAGACGCAACAACAAAGTGTTGCATACGAAGGCCTAAACAGGCTTACGTTTAGTGGTTTACTGAATGCTTTAGATGGAGTTGCAAGTACAGAAGCTAGAATTGTGTTTATGACAACTAATTATATTGACAGGTTAATTGGTTATGAAATGTGAGCTCTGAGATGACATTAAAATATTTTTTAGGTTGGATCCTGCTCTGATACGGCCTGGAAGAATCGATATGCAAGAGTATATCGGATATTGCTCACAAAGCCAAATAGAAAATATGTATTTGAGATTCTACAGGGGCAGCAATCGGGAACAGGATGCCTTGAATTCAGAAAAATTTGCTAAAGAAGTCATATCAAAATCAAACTTATACAAGCGGCCTGTCAGCCCCGCTGATATTCAAGGATACTTTATGCTTTATAAACATTCTACTTTGCAGGAATTGATTGATAATACTGATAAAATATGGAAAGGTTATAAAAGGTCAGAGAAACTCTCCGATTTAGAAGTGTTGGGATAAATATTTTTAATAAATTGTTGTATATACTTAATTAATCTTTTATTTTATCTGATATATCACTGAAATGCAGGTAAAATCTAATATTAACTATTAAACAATAAAATTTGAACAGGCTGTCGCAAAAAATTATGAATTAATTAGCATAGGTAAAATTAAATTTTTTTGAACAATTACGTTCATTTGTTTGGGCAATAATTAATATGCCGATCAAACGAACTTTTAAAAAAATCGTTACCATTGTTCCATCTGTAGCAACCTCCTATCAGATGGGTCATTTATTTTCTTAATAATTTTAATACTAAATTCTTATCTATAGAACAATTCATAGCTTTTCTCGTTCTATAAAATTTAATTTTTTGAATATAAAAAATTGCCTAATTTTCTAAATTAAAACAATGTGAAATTTTTATATGGGGTGTCCCCGGATACACTTTACATAACTTGGGTGGCAAATATTGTTTAAATTTTAATAAAAATTTTTTTCTAAATTGAAACCCTCGAGAGTTGCCCCTTTTTAAAGCATTTTTTTCAATTTCCACCTTCACGTGACCATATCTCCAAAAATATTGAATTTCAGTAAAAATGGTTTAGTGCTTTTTTAAAAAGCGTGAAATAATCTATAAACTACATTTAAACCTTTTCCGTCTAAAATCAACGGATTTCGAGCTATGAATTAAAATAAGTGAAAAAATTCGAACTTTGTTTTTTCAAGACCCTGTATCTTTTAAACGAAACATTTTACAAAAAATCTGACGCCCCATTCCGGATAGGAAATTTAATGGACTACAACTTTTGTATAGTAAATTTTTAATTTTTTAAATATTTTTTTGAATTTCAAAATTCAAATTTTTATATTCCAAAACTCAAATTTTTTAATTACAAAATTAATATTTCTATATTTCATCTGTTATCGCTCTACAAAAAATATCATTTGAGATCAAAAAGTTATTTACATATCTAAATAAAAAAAAACATTTAGAAAAATATGAAACTTTTTTTTCGAGGGTGCAAGTAAATTGCGTCTCGTCCACAACGGGTCGGTCAGAACTGCTAATTTTAATCTTCTTATCTCTAAGCAGCTTTAAGGTTTACCCAAATTGAAAAATTAATTTTAGTTTCTTAAATTACAATACTCAGAAGTGAAATAATATGTACTGGAGACGGTGGCGTAGCTAGGGGGGGGGGGAAATCCGCACCAGGCGCACTTTTTAGGGGCGGCATTTTTTCTAATAAAAAAAAAATTGGTAGTGTTTAGTGGCAAGAAAAATTAATTTGTGGTAAAATAATCAAATAAAATATAAAACAAATAATTATTTCTCCTTTTCTATTATTAAAATTTTTCATTATTTTTTGTACTAAATAATTTGATGGTTGTTGTGCGCAAAATTTGGGTAGAATAACTGACTTTCGCCAAGTAGGGGGGGGCACCAAATTTAGGGACTGTCCCGGGCGACAAAACCTCTCGCTACGCCGCTGACTGGAGATGTTAATGCATCCCTAAATTTTTAGATTTTGAAAGCAATTATTTATTTTCATTGATCCCCTGCAACGTACCTCTTTTTAAGATTTAATTTTTTAACAATTTTTCTAGTATAATAAAAACTCAAATTAAGCTAATCCCTAAATTTTACAATTACCTAAAAGGCATCCACTTTAAGATTTAATTTTTTCAATGGATGTTGACTGAAATCAATCAAAATCACTTTGATAGAGTAAATTATATACAGAAAAGGATGAATAAAAAGCAACAAACGCAGATTTGAAATCCTTACGGCACCGAGGGTTGCATGTGGAACAATAAAATTTAAGATTTCCCGTTATCCCTCAAACGTTCAGCACAAGTAAAGCGTTATATTTTGAAAAACCCACGTGAAAATTTGAAATTGACATTTCTTCCCACATTACAGGTTGCTACATGCATTACACAAAATTACAAACCAAAACTTTGATTTTGAATACGCAATAAAGGTAGGTACCTTATTTTTCTAATTAAATATTTATACGTCGCGTAGGATTTCATTTCTAAATTTATTTTAAAATGATTCATTCATTACTATTTATCTAATCATAATTACGTCGAAATAATTCGTAAATGTATGGCCTCACTAAAATTTTCTGCTGTCACTTGCACAAATTTGACAGAAATTACAGCTTTTGTTTTGACTCGACTTCTTCAGAATCAGCTAATCACCGTCATGATGTGATTATTTTGCTCAGTTTATAAAATAATGTGATATTTGCGGTTTGTAGTCAAGTGCTCTGTTTTAGTAACAATTAATTTTTAAATATCCCTTTCTTTTAATTTTACTACTCTATCTCGTTTTGCCTTAACGTTCTAGTCAATTAAAGTTTCGACGTTTTAAATAGTGGTTAGTTTTCGTACCTCCCAAGTATAATTTCATTTTTTACGATTAGGTTACACACAAAAATATCATACAATTTTTTATGCAAATTAAATGATAAGAATAATAAGAAGGATATCCCAAACGGGTTATGAGTGCCGGAGAAACCATACCAATTTTAGCTTCCACGAATTCAGATGATAGAGTTCAAGTGCACGGTACTTTAGGTCAATCTTTAGCTAGTGATAGTTCAGCTGAAGATATTAGTTTAGTTCCCGAAGTATCATTTGAACCTACGTTGGATTCCCCGGGCATAAATCGAGAGTCTCAACCTCTCTTAGGAGGGCTTGATGTCTCTTACAATCAGTTCCCCGGTAAGTACTTCATTTGTTTTTATTTTCATTTTCACCATTATTATTTAACTTGACTATTTTAGACGATCCATCCTTCAGTGATTTGGTTTGGCAAGCAGAAGCTGCAATCGATAATGGAATTTTTCCCGAACGCATATCGCAAGGTTCTAGCGGATCATACTTTGTTAAAAATCCCTCCGGAGTTAGTATTTATTTTAATACATTAGGTTAATCAAAACATGTTTTAAAAAAAATGATCTTTATATTGCCCGATTTATAAATTTCAATATTTTATGCGTATAGATAATGATTTTATTAGTAGGGTACAGGAGTAGTTATCTTTTGTTATTATTTTTTATCTTATTTACACAATGCTTATTTTTCTCATCAATGCTCATTAAACTTTTTGTGGTCTTTTTTAAATTCAATAAAAGTTCAACTATTTAATGAGTAAAATTACTACATTTTTCTTGGGGACTTCTTATTTGCAAGTTTCAATAAGAAGTTTGGTAAAAATGTAACATAAGAAGTTATCACTTATGCCGATGATTCACAACTTTTAAGTGTATGAACTCTGATCTTTGCATAAATAAATCTCCATAATTGGTTTTGTTACTTCATGCTTAGTTATAATATTAGTTTATTACATTGTAATTTGATTCTTAATTATGTTTATTTTTAGAAAACCATCGGAGTGTTTAAACCTAAAGATGAAGAGCCTTACGGTCGTTTGAATCCTAAATGGACAAAATGGATGCACAAATTGTGCTGTCCGTGTTGTTTTGGAAGATCTTGTTTAATTCCTAATCAGGGTTACTTGTCCGAGGCTGCAGCTTATATGGTAGATGCCAAACTAAATCTCCGTGTTGTACCAAAAACTAAAGTAAGTCTCCAAGTCATTTTTTTCTAAATGGTCTTAAGTAATTCAATTTTAGGTTGTTAAATTAGTATCTGAAACTTTCAATTATCCGAGGTTGGATCGGCAGAAAGCTAGAATGAAAAGGGCCATTATGGAACAGTTTCCTAACGTGGGTTTACGCTTTAATAGAATAGGTCTTCCACCAAAGGTGAGTGAGCTAAGCGTTTTTATTGGAACAAACAAATTTTTTTTCTAATACAGGTTGGTTCCTTCCAACTTTTTGTCGATGGTTACAAAGATGCAGACTACTGGTTAAGAAGGTTCGAGGCTGAACCACTGCCGACTCTTATGGCGCAAAAGTTTCAGTTACAGTTTGAACGTTTGGTAATCTTAGATTACATTATACGTAATACAGATCGCGGTAACGATAATTGGCTGATTAAGTACGATCAACCAACGATACTTGTGAACACGGGTAATGGTATAGCCCATCGAGAACATATAGATACTGCAGTCGATTGGAATTTGGTACAGTTACCAGAAGTATCGATTGCGGCTATCGATAATGGTTTGGCATTTCCATACAAGCATCCGGATAGTTGGCGGGCTTATCCTTACCATTGGGCATGGCTACCGCAGGCGAAAATACCATTCAGTTCTGAGACGCGAGAATTAGTTTTACCGCTGCTAGGTGATATGAATTTTATTCAGGTATGGATTTATTTCACCAATATTATGAGAGTAACTATTTTAAATTTTTATAGGACTTATGTGATGATTTGCATTTACTTTTTAAACAAGATAAAGGTTTTGATAGGAAATTTTTTGAAAAGCAAATGTCTGTTATGAGAGGACAAATACTGAACCTAACTCAAGCTCTCAAAGATGGAAAATCTCCTGTACAATTGGTACAGATGCCTGCTGTGGTCGTCGAAAAGAGACTAGAAAAGTAAGTAAATAATCTTTTCACCACACCAAATAAATCGCCACAAAAATTAAAAAACATCTACCATCAAAAATTTCATTCATTTCCTGTTACTACTCTGTTATCTTAGGTTGTTTAATTTTCATACTGATTTTGACTTCGCTTATTCATCGTCTTCCTGTTGAATTGTTGTTTTACCATTTTAACACTAATAATTTATTATTGTTTTTGAAATGTGTATGAATACGTTACATTTATTGTGTATGCAGGATGGTCAAATTTCATTGTCTTTGTAGGCTATTATTAATAATTTATTCTAGAAAAAATACTATTTTTTTAAATAAGGCTTTTAGCTTCATGTATAGTCTATCCGGATTTGGTTATATGTATTTGTAAAAATACTTTGTTGACTTTGGCTGTTTGTAACTAAGATTTGAGAGCTTGGATCATTATCACTGTCAAATTTCAAACTTCTAGGTGGTCTAAGGGATGACTTAAAATCTTTGATATACAAACAAATTTTATACTTTGTTATAGGTACCTAGCTCCAGCCGATGACACTCTTTTGTTGCTTCTGGATAGTAATTCCTATTTACACTGATTTCACTATTTTTTATGAGTGGGGTGAGGAATTTAAATTTTATAGATAAAAATCTGCAGGCCTCCTAATTATGCCAAATTTAAAATTTGCAAATTTATTGCAAAATTCTAAATTTCAGAACCTTAAAAATGCATCCGGATAGCTTTATGTGGTTATTATTAATGGCTGATTTTGTTTATTTTTACAGTAAAATAGAAAAAAGTTATTTTTTAAATTCCATGGTTGAAAACAATACATGTCACAAAATATTCAGTATTAATATATACTGAAGTTATTAATACTGGTACTAAATAGACCCCAAAATAGAATTATTAAATTTTAAGTGCAATAATAATTATTATTATTGACACCTGTGAATAATATTTTTTTAATATATTTTTGACGTCATAAGTTACTACTTTACTCCTTCAATTCATGGTGTAAAATGGCCGGTTATATACCATGATATAATAAATTATAATCAATATATTATAGACTCCCTCGTGGCATTAAATTGATTAATCATGTACACTTTCGTACTTGAATGTTATTACATTAGTTTGTCACGTTTATTTCATTAATTTCAAATTGGGAGAGTTCGATATTCACAATTATTGTTTACTTTAAAAAGTTTTCTTTTAAACACATTATTTACTGATGGTATTCACTGGTATTTACTGGAGGGTATTCCATATCACCTGGTTTGCGATACGCTAAGGTTTGCATGTGGTCTGCAGTTATGGAATAATCCCCGTCATCCTAGTAATTGTATGGAAGACTAAATTCCTAAATATTTTGTAAATATCTGAATTTATTTTTACCCTAAATAAGGGTAAATTAGCTTAATGTTATGGCATATTCCCTCGTCCCCAAATTTTACTGTAAATTAAAATTATATTTTCCAATTTAATTAGAAAGTAATTTAAAGAAAACCATAGCTGCACTTTAAAATAACCTGATCTTACAATTACACATGAGGAGGAATCCCAGGGGAAATCTAGTTTACAAGTGAAGGTATATTTTTTTTCCAAGGAATTCTAGGTAAAATATCATTAATGGAAATTAACCCCTGTATTCATAAAAATACTTAAAGAGTGTTTTAAATCTATTTTAACTAAAACGCTCATTAAAGTTAAACAACCAATGAAAACCTTGCAATGTAGACAAATGAACGTTTGTGATTGGTGTTTTATGACGCCTGCATTTTAAAGCTATTTTAACTTTCTAAAATTTTTATGAATACAGGTGTTAGTGTACAAAAATTTATTTTGTGCTTCCCCCCCTTTTGCCATTAAATTTCAAAGTGATACCTCAAAGGTTTTTGAAACCAAATATTGGTGTGTTTTTTCGAAGTTATAGTATAAGAAACCTCTGAACAATAAACAGTAACATTTTTGAAGTTATTTGAAAATGCACTTGCCATTATTTTTTTTAAATGGGGGGATATTTTTTTCATATTATTTGTAACTTGATTGTATAAAAAATAATGTTTCTAAAATTTCTAACTAAAATCTGGGAAGTTTGTATTGGGAGGCCTACTATATGGCTCCACCGTGCTGGGCCAGTGAGACATCCACCTTCTGAAAACAGAATATTAAATTGTAAATACATTTTTATTGCTAACTTGAAAAATATTAGGTAAAATTAATATTTGGTGTGCTCTGGCTCCTGACTAGAACCACTTATCAAGTAGTGCAATAAAAATTAGAAATAAAGTAACAGTTAGTTTATGTTCAAAGCATCGGCATTTTAAAATTTAGTAATTATAACAGTAAAATATTTTTTGTATATCTTCTTGCAATTTTGAGAAATTTTAAGTTATCTTACGTATCGTGTGTAACAGCACTAGGAGTTTGCAGATATAAATACGAGGATTACAAGAGGACAGTCTTTTGAGCATGAATGAAAAAATAAAAAACAATGTCAACATAATATATTATATTTTTACTGAAAATTATGAAGCATTTTTAAATTTGAGAAAAATCAATAATGGCACTTCATGTAAGAAGAAGCCAAATTCAATAGTAACAGAGCCAATTTGCAAATGAAAACAAAATTTTCCCACCCTGTAGATCGTTTCATAATAATTAAGCAGATACAATAAATTCTAAAAATACATTTAAAGCAAAAATGTGCATGTTTTCTTATACATAATTTAATTTAAAGATATCGCTTTAAAAAACTTCGGAATAGTTACATATAACAAAAATAAATTTGAAAGGTTATCACTAATTGGAAAATTTTGCAATTATTGTTATCTGCAATATTACTTACTATTTTTTTATTTTCAGATCACAAGGGCAGCAAACATCTCGATTTTTAAGCTTTACCCAACGATTTCAAGATAAGAGTCCGTTCTTTTCCTGGTGTTAATATTTTAATGTAAATATTAAAAAATCTATTATTGTATACAGTAATTTTATTTAATATACCAATTCCATTATTAAACTTGGTTTAAATAAAATAATAATTCTATAATTAAAGTTTCTATTATTTTAATAACGAGTGTGTAAGACTACAATAAGTTTAATGTAAATTATGTCATCCATCTATTCCTGTTCGAACAGTTGCAGCTCTCGGATCGTCGTCTCTGATGACGGTATAAACCATTTTGTGCTTACGATTATCTCCATCTTTTACAATATAATAATTATATAAACCAGCACAGGTTAAAGTTACTCCTACTAATCCTATAAATGCACCTCCGATGACTTCTGGTATTTCATTCCATCCTCTTTTAAATAATTTTACAATACCACCAGAATTTCTAGGAAATGCCGCAGCCATTGTTTTTATACGCTACAATCATGCGAATTATTAATTAATCAACAATCTTATTTCTTCTGGAAAAACTTACTCAGAAGATGTAAATATAAATGTTGACATTTGACAATCGTTACACAACCAATATTGGAAGTGTCTCCTCATGTCTCCTCTTGTGTTAAATCACATTTGTACAGGATGTTTTAAAATCAAGAATTTTATTTTTGTTCCATCTTTGAAAACAAAAATAGGCGATCAGAAAAAATAGCTATTACCTATTAATTTAATTACTATTACTTTTATTATGAATTTAATTTTTTAAATTCTAAAAAACTTATCTTTCGAATTTCAACTATGCGCGCCGACGAGCGACGTTAGCGACATCTAACTTGTAAAAATTACGTGACAGTAATAACCTTAAAATCTCGCTTTGTTTAGAAACAAAATATTATCTATTTATGTTGCTAGAAAACAGCAACTATCACAAGTAAATGGTAGATTATTGACAGTTGCAGCAGCTTCCAGTTGACGCTATCAAATTTCAATATTTAGATTGAAAATCTATTGAAGTAGAGCAGCAAGGGGTAGCGTTAGGTACATAAAAATGTCGACATTTTCTTCAAGTTCGGTGGAATTAAGTTCGTACCGGGACCAACATTTTAAGGTAATAGAACAGTGCTAATTAATATAGGTGATCAAATTAAAGTATCTTACATTTAGGGGACAAGAGTCGAACAAGATAAGTTGTTACACAAAACGACAACATTGTACATTGGAAATTTATCGTTTTACACAACGGAAGAACAAATTCATGAGTTGTTTTCTCGGTGCGGCGACATTCGCAGAATTATAATGGGTTTGGATAAGTACAAAAAAACACCTTGCGGTTTTTGTTTTGTCGAATATTACATTAGAGAAGATGCCGAACATTGTTTCCGGTACAGAATTATAAAAAACAATTTACCTTTCACGCTTACTTGACAACTTTTTCGTTTTTAGTTACATCAATGGAACACGTTTAGATGACAGAATTGTACGTACTGACTGGGATGCAGGCTTTATTGAGGGAAGGCAATATGGTAGAGGAAAAACTGGTGGTCAAGTAAATAATGCTTTTTTTTAAATTAAATTTGAATAATTAATTTTCAAATTGTTGCATTTCAGGTGCGAGATGAGTATCGTACTGACTTTGATTCCGGTCGAGGTGGTTATGGTAAAATAGTAGCACAAAAAATTGGAACTACAGATAGTGCCTTTGGTCGATAATTTTATTTTATGACAGGATTATTTGATTAATTTGATAACATTTGTCTATGATTACATTAATTTTTTCAATATTTATATTCCACATTGTAAATAAAATTAACAAATCGGAATTATCATATTATTTAACAGTTTAAATAAATGATATTTTATTTTAAGGTAATTTACGTTGTTTAATTAATGACTTTCAAAATTCCTGAACCTAGTGTTTACACGGTTTACACTAGTTTCAAGGGTCCATTTGTTAAATTAATAAAATATTTGGTAATAAATTACAGATGGCGCTGCCTTAATATTTTTTTCTAATCATGAAAAATATTCTCGATTTTCAGTTTCCAGCGGTTTTTTAAAGCTGTTGAAGGTTTGATAAAATCGAAAGTGAAAAAATCAGCATGACATTTAATATCGGCATCTTGAAACTTCTTAGTTAAGGTTTTATTTGTCGAACTCTGTAAAAGTGCGGTTATGTGTTTATTTAGTTTTGAAAATTATTAGTAGAAATGGGAAACTTGAACGAATCGAACAATAAAACGTTTTGCCACTGGTTGGCTCATCTAAAATTATACAGGATACTTATCCTTTTGTGTGCAATATTATTTTTAGTGCCATTAATCACCCATTATTTTTTATCGAATGTCGAAAGTAACTCGAGGCATATCACTCACAATGCCCATTCTCATGTAGATTTGCCAGACAATTTACATTATTTAAGCGATTTAGATTTAAAAACACGAATCGAGGAATTATATAGGATTAAGGGATCGGTCTCGAGTGAACTACGTGACATGGAAAACAAAAGACAAAAACTACAGCAAGATTTGCAAGCTTACACCAAAAACATTGAGCAATTAAAGTTTGAGTTAGTTCATCATCAAACTGAACTCAACAGATTGAAAATTTCTGTGGAACAAGCGCAGGTTGCTCAAAAGGAAGCTTTGGAGCAAAACACTCCAGATTTGGCTTTACCAAAACGTTTAACTGCCAATCAACTTCCTTCCATTTATCCGATGTTGCCTAAAAGTTTGGCTCGAAACTGTAAAATGTTTTCCTGCTTTGATCACTCACGTTGTTCTTTAACATCTGGATTTCCGGTGTACCTCTATGATCCGGATTTGTATACCGTAATGCACCACGGTTGGGACGTTGATGGATTTTTGAAAGCAACGTTGAAGCAAACATTAGGTTACAATCCGCACTTGACAAATAATCCAAAAGAAGCTTGCGTTTATTTGGTTCTTGTTGGAGAAGCACTGCAGGATACTGACGATTTCACACAAGTTATGTCAAAAACGAAATTACCTCCGTTAGATTCACAAGCTTTAAGACGTCTTTCGTATTGGGGTGGCGATGGCAGAAATCACATTTTACTTAACTTGGCTCGACGGGATTTGTCGGCTGCTTCAGGTGATGTGTTTTCAAATGTCGATACCGGAAGAGCTATTTTAGTTCAAAGTACTTTTAAGCATGGTTTTTATAGAGACTCGTTTGATTTAATTGTGTCGCCAGTGTTAGGACCTCCAGGTGAACTTAATTTTTTTTTATTAGTAGTATTAATATTGAATATTTCTTGAACCAAATGATATATCGGCAAAACATTTAAAAATATTTCAATTGAAAATATTTCCTTGACAAAATTTTTTCCTGACATTGGCGCTAAACATTTTAAATTCCCTGACTTTCTATGACTTTCCCTCACAAGTTTTAAATTCCCCGACTTTCTATGACTTTCCCTGACAAGTTTTAAATTCCCTGACTTTTCCAGGTATTCCATATAATAAGTGGAAACCCTGTATTATCATTCATAGATATAAAGAAGAGGGGGGAGGGGTAAAAATTAATTTTTAAATCTCACATTTAAATTAAAAAAAATTAAATAAAAAAAAATAAATTAGCGGTACACAGAGATGTTACCCTATAACATCTCTGGCGGTACAAAAGTTATTTATACAAGGTGGGGCAAAAGTAATCACCCTATTGGAAAAAGCTATAACTTTTGCAGATGGCGCCAAATGTCAATTCGGTTCGACATTTGTGAAGTAAACAAACGCAGAATACCAATTGACAAGCCATGAATCGATTTACTCCGCAAGAACGCAGAATAATTGCTTAATCTCTCGCTTTGGTGATTTGCACTGGCCGGCCAGATCACCCGATTTAACCGTTCCAGACTTATTTTTATGGTTTTTTTTGAAGTCGCAGGTTTACGTCTACAAGCCTCAGACTCTTGAAGCCCTTAAGAAGAATATTCGCTAGGAATGCGAGAACTTGTCATCCGAAGTTCTGGCAAGAGTAATGGAAAATGCCATAAAACGGGCCCGTATGGTCATCAACTCTGGCAGCGGCCACTTGACCGATATCATTTTTTCAACTTGATGGAATAAATTCTAATTGAATAAATAAACAAAGTTCACAAGCAGAACCAAAGTTTTTCATTATAAAAAAAATTACAGCAAAAGAACATCGGGTGATTACTTTTGCCCCACCTTGTATCACCTTAGGGTGATATGTCATCATTAGAGCGCATTATATGCGCTAAAAACGTGTAAACAAAGAATTACTTACTGAGGCTTTACAAAATCCTGTTAGGATTTGCTTTGATTGGCTTGCAAAAATTCTATCAGCCATTTGTAAAGCCTAATTAAGTAAAGCTTTGTTTACACGTTTTTAGCGGGGATCTGTCAGAAAACTGTCAACACGAATTGAGCCTCGACACCTACACTATAGGAAAGAGGACAATTTTCTGTGTATAATAAAAAAAGAAAAAATGCGGATTATCCATTAGTTTTAGAGAAAACGGCTTTTGAAAATCAAAATTTTACATGCATTTTAGATAGGGAAATCTTTAACATAAATGTTCTATTGACGGTGCGTGCGTTCTGATATAGTCTTAGTGTTGGCAGTCAGACGTGATTATAACATTGTCGGATGTACATCGGGTGGATTACGCAACATTATGCAATAATTTAAAAAATATTTTTAGGTTAGAATCTCGAGTGCCTTGGTTGCGTTCGTCAAAAACGACGCTCCGCTACCCTACGCTCCGGTCCCCTCCGCTCCGGGCGCTACGCCCCGTTTTGACGAACGCTGACTCGCTAAAAACATCCCTCTAGGTCGCACCACTTCGCCAAAGGTGCAACTCGAAAGGGGTGAAACTCGTAAGGAGTGAAACTCGTAAGGAGTGAAACTCGTAAGCAGCGCTCGATGTTGTCTCGAGCAGCTCACAATCGCGTCTGACTGCCAACACTTAGACTATATCAGAACGCACGCACCGTCACTAAAACACGGGAGCGGATCAATTCCCTATGTAAAATGCATGTAAAATTTTGATTTTCAAATGCCGTTTTCTCGAAAACTACTGGATAATCCGCATCGAAGTGCGGTCTCAAAATGCTCAGAAAATTGTCCTCTTTCTAATAGAAAAAAAAATCAAAGCCCAACGAGTGTTGACAGTTTTCTGACAGTAACCTTTTAGCGTATATAAATCCGCCCTCTAATCATCATAAATGACCCTAACCTGGGGGGGGGGGGGGTCGACGTATTTACTTAAGTTTCTTAAAATAATTTTTAAGATTTATTTACCTACTAGCTGACCCGGCAGACGTTGTCCTGCCAAAATTAGAATAAATTTGTTTGTTCATTTTAAACAGTTAGTTAAAATTAGAATGTAATTTATTGGATTGGAAATCAGTACAGAGCGGTATGATAAACAATGTTTTGAGTTTTATTTTCCGGCGCAAAAACAAATAACAAAGACGGTTTGCCAACACGCGAACAGGCAACGTACAGCTGACCGTGCGAAACACAGGAAAATTCCAGATTAATCCCACAGACTTCCAACGATTGGCCTTGCGATTTATTGATTGTCATCGCAAAAGCCAATCGAACGGGGAACTGAATCCGCTTAAATTGGAATGGAAGATCCGTTGGAATAATCGGAATTCGTGGGATAAGGACTTCCTCGCCTTTGAATTTGTCCTTGATTATCGTCGCTTGAATAAGATTGTTCATCAGTTTCTTGACGGATAATCGCGTACATGCATTAAAATAATGCATTAAAACGTCCAAGGTTTGAACGTCGAATAGGAGGCATTAGTAAAGCAAAAACCTCTAAAAAAAGAAAACAAAGTCCCGCAATCCAATTGGAAAACCTCACTTTTTACACGCAAAGTAATACTTACAATAACAATAACAATACGATCAATAACAAAACAGCCAATACAATAGAACACTTTTTTTATATACATTTATTTTATCTTTAGTCTTTAGTCTTGATTGACTTGTGGAGTGCCGGGGTGAAACCCCATATCTCCTTCATCGGAATGGTGGCATGACGGTTTGGTGATTTTGAGTTGGTGTCGTTGGACACCTTACTCGGGTTGCGCCTCGAAAGCGAGTCGTGTGGGCCAGTGACCCTGGTTTTAGCACTAATATTTATTTATTTTATTACAGATACATGGGTTTATCATTACCACTGGCGATAACTCTTCTAGGTACATAGATAGAGTAGCGCCATCTATCCGTTATAAAATAAATTTTATAACACTGAATGTGTTTGTGATAAAGTGTAAAAAAGCATTAAAATGTTTTCCAAAATTTGGGATTAATAGATTAAAGTGATGCAATTTTTTTGACCGATGCTATATATATATGTTTGACTTTACTCCTCTCTCCTTCTCTGATACTATCTAAAAAAGTTATTTAACAAATTTATATGTTTGTATTATGTTTTGGTTTGGAGGTGTGTGGGGGGGGGGGCAATTCTTGCGGCAATCGTTAATGCGCCTTCCTAAAAAGCGAAAGAGCTGAAAAAAAAGCTTCGTGGGTTCGTGGAAAAGTTCCAACTATAAAAGTAGGTCCGTGGACCAAAACAGTTGGAAACCACTTAAATAGAACGATTAAGAAAGAATTACAAATACAGGGTAGCTAAAAATTTTTATGGTAATTATCATTTAGATATCATTGGGGAGGTGTGTGGGGGGGGGGCAATTCTTGCGGCAATCGTTAATGCGTCTTCCTAAAAAGCGAAAGAGCTGGAAAAAAAAGCTTCGTGGGTTCGTGGAAAAGTTCCAACTATAAAAGTAGGTCCGTGGACCAAAACAGTTGGAAACCACTTAAATAGATCGATTAAGAAAGAATTAAAATTACAGGGTAGATAAAAATTTTTGTGGTAATTATTCTGTTGAGTGAGTATGTCCTGTGAAGTATGATCTTATGTATGATCCCGGCAGACTAATAAATTTGTTTGAAATTTGGTATATGAAAACACAACAATTACTCACTTTATATTTACAACTTTATTAAATAATAATATAAATATAATATAAATAAATAAAAAATTAGTATAGAACTTCCAACTCCTCTTTCTCCGCCCCTTCGCCTTCCTCTTCTAATAGCATTTGGAAGGCACGCAGCGACGTTGACAAATCCTCCTGCTCTTCTTTTTTCCTTTTTGTATAGTGAGCCGCCATTTCCACTTCCCATTTTCGCTTTCGAATGCGCTGCGCCGAGACTTTTTTTTCGCAACCTTCAGATTAAGACGGCAATTGTCCTCGTTTAGTAGCTCTGCCAAACATTGTGCGGTGATATTGGCGTACTCTGATTTGACTTGCCAATCTTCATACTTGGCAAATGATATAGCCTTTGCTAAAGCATCTTGTATGACCTTTTGAAATTGTGACATAACTCTTATTTTATCTTCTAATTCTATTCTTCTAAATCTTCTAATTTATCTAACTTACGGAATGATTGTTTCGCAATGAATGGCCGCAGTCTAATTGGATAACCTCACTTTTTACAACGCAAAGTTATTCTTTGAGGCGATCAATGAACTTTTACAAAAAACTTTTTTATATACATTCTTACAGACACATGGGTTTATCTTTACCCCTGGCGATAACTCTGCTAGGTACATAGATAGAGTAGCGCCATCTATCCGTTATTAAATTATGGGAAAAAAAGGGCTATTTTTAGGGTTTTTCCAGCAATAATTCTAATTTTTCTCGCCGTAAAAACCATCCTTGAACTTCAACGAACATTTTAACTAAAACGCTCACTAACCAAAGAAAACCTTACAAATAAGACTAATGAACGTTTGTTTTTTAATCTCGTTAATACATTTGTGCGCATCAGTTGTAAAACGACTGACAAATGTTTCAGAAATCAAATTATTAATTCCGAATCATACTTGGGGGGGGACAATTGCTTCTTTGCCCCCCCCCCCCTCTAAATACGCCAGTGGTGATTGGTGTTTTACTTATAAAGGGTTTGTAAAACATACACTGTTCGAAATATTTTGTCATAATAACAAAAAAGCGGAGTTCCCACAGGTCCACTCTTATTTTTAGTTAAATCGGCAACAACAAATAGAGTCAATAATAACGCTACTAATTTTATTATAATTGACATAATTTTTTGCAAAATTTAATTAATTTACTCTCAGAAAGTAATATAAACATTAAAAATATGTCCATTTTACAATATTTTGTGTCAAATTGTCTTCTACGGATTTAACAATAACGTGTATCTTTAGAAATGCAAAGTTAACTAAAAAATTTTGTTGTTATTCACTCCAAAAAAGGAACTTCTTCATTTTTGTTAATTTTTACAAAATATTTCTAACTGTGTAGATTTGTGTAAAATAAATATAGTAAATAGGTGGTGTTCATATCTACGCCACTGGTACCTACCCTTAATATTTGCAGGTAATTTAATTGTATAGGGTGATATTAAAAAAGATAAAGTTAAATACCCTTAAGTACCTGTCTGGCAGTTTAATTGTATAGGGTGATTCTAAAAAAGATTTTCATTTTGCGAATTTCTAACTTTTCCGCGCAATTTTTTGAAGTTTTCTTTCTGTAAGAACCTTCTACATAGTATTAGGAAACGTTTAAAAAAAAGATGAACAAAATCGGTCAAGGCGTTCTCAAGTTATGCGATGACCAAGGAAATATGGATTCATTTTTATATATATAGATAATATATTATTATAATTCATATTTTATAAAAATTAGGGAAGGATATAGGGGGGGGGGCTAAACATATTTTTAAAATTAATAACAAATAAAAAATTTGAATTATTAGAAGCTATGGAAATCAACATAATAAAGTACTGATCCTCTTTACTAAACAGTCAATCTAACCTTAACAATTCCCCTTTATTGAGCATCTTCAATAATTAACCCGCCTTTTTTTGCAATATTTAAAAAAATACTCCCCCCTTAATTAAAGGGTCCCGGCGCCCAAAAATCCAGCGCCTAAAAATTCCAGTGCCGAAACGGCGGCGCCCTACAAGTCCGGCGCCCAAATATCACGTACCGATTTTTTTCAGTGTTTAATGGTCCTATAATCTTGTACGTAGATTGTACCGGGTACGATTAAGGCACGTATATGTGGATGTAGCGATAGTCAACAGGTAATCTTTTTTTTGTAGTAGCGACGGAGTTAAAACTCTATTTAGGGATTGAGTTACTTCATTTAATATATAAATATTATATCTTTAAGAATGACGTATAAAACTCTTTCCCTCCCACGGTAACCTTTTGCCAACCGGAAAAAGCGAAGCTGTGATTGATCGACTTTTTTACTAACTGAAAAATATATCGAACCACCGTACTGGTAAAAAAAACTCTGTCAATCTCCCTGTAACGAGTTGCACATCAGTCGAGCTGTACACGAATCGAATTTCCAACCAATCGAGTGCACGTCAGTCGAGTTCCATATCAATCAAGTTGCACATCAATTGAATTGTATATTATTCGAGTTGCATATCAATCGAATTCCACTGTGTTTATAGAATTTTCGTTTTCGGAAAATCTATTTAAAAAATAAGTATGCTTAGGGCCATTTTTATAATAGAAACGTTAATGTCCGCTTAACTAAAAGATCGCTTTGCGTAACGAGAGACTTAAAATCTCTGTTAAAATATTGCATTTCATAATGATTTTAAAACTACTGTTACGTAATTGTGCTGTTAGAACTACAAATGATATAATTGAACTAAAAACTATAAAATGTAACCCATGAACCCTTTAAATGAACGAATTAATTAATAAATAGTAACTAAGAGGCCTGTGGAATAACGTCAAAATCAATGCGCTTGTGTCATTTTAGGTTAAAACACGCAGTATAACCATAGATGTTTATATAGAAGGCTAGATACCTGACTCCCAATACCTGTAATGTAATAGAAGTGAAGCCTCAAGAACAATCAAACGGCCATTTGCAAGTTAGGCAAAACTATTGCAAAACGATAATAAATACATAACACTAGGATATTCAAGCAGGAATTTAATATTAAAATCATTGTAATTCATTTAATTTTCATTTTTAAATAAAAATAACACGCGATTGCAACAACAAACACTGTCGTCTTTACAATTTTTGCCAAACCTACATATGGTAGACCCCAAAATGCAGGCTTCACTTTTGCGCTGGAGTTAGTTATCTAGCCTTCTATATAAACATCTATGAGTATAACACACAAACTTCAAATAAACGTTGGTTATGTTTAACAGGCCTCTTAAGTATTTAATGCGCCAAAATCGACGACTTAAGTTAAAACTTCATTAACTATTAGGTCGTCGTTAAAATTAATTATGAAATTCATTTTTGTTTTAAGTCGCCTTTTAACTTTAAGAGCCCTGTTAACTTTTATTATGAAATTGGCTACAATTTAAAAATACAACAACAAAAATATTGCTACAATTCCCAAAGCAAAGATTTACTACTTACTATCGGTTGTAGATCACGCACAGCCATCTGCATCGATGCAATCTGCATGTGTCCATCGGTGCAACCACACTTTTGACTTCTTTTAACGTATTAATTAATTTACACCGAGGGGGGAACCGCTGTGGAAATTTGGTGTACAAGTGAAGAATCTGAGAAAATTTAAGGAAATCTTAAAAGTAGAATTAAAAAAGTTGGCTATGAGCCAATTTCATAATGAGTTTTAAAGGAAGCTTTAAATTTAAAGCCGGTTTTAAAGCCAAAGTGATCATTTTGATTGGTTTATTTTATCTTAAGGTCGGCCTTAAATTTAAATCTTCCTTTAAAAGTCATTATGAAATTGGCCCTATGTTGCTATGTAAACATCGCATAACTTTCCTCATTTATTTCGTCAAAATGCAAAGAAATTAGGTTATTTCGTTTGTTTGAACATTTCATTTATGTCAAACAAATTGAATAAAACAGTAAAAAAAGGGTGGCCCAAAAGTAATTGACACTTGAACTTTTTTTTATTTTGTTTATCATTTCCGTAATTTTCAACAGATCTTGACCATTTTTAGCTGGCCTCTAAGTTTAGTTATGATGCACGTTTATGCCAAATTTCATGACATTTGGTTGCGTGGTTTAACCTGTACGATTGATACTATTTTTACTTTCCTATTTACGTAGTAAAAGAAAGTATTGTAATCGAGTAAAAAAATTTTTTTGAGTTAGCATTTTTTCTATAGTCTATGAGTCCATACAAATCGTTTGAGACAAGTTTTGCAATGATATCCGAATGTGTGTAGCCGATTTTTCGTCCACGATGTTTTTAAAACGTGTGTACAGATTTTATTCAAATTTCATATACTGGTTTGTAGCAGCAATCTAGAGAGCTGATTAGATTTTGGTTGAAATCCCTTAACTGTTTATTTTAATTTTTCATAAAATGAAAATTGTTAAAGCCCGGTACTTCATTCCATTAAGGTGGATCTTTTGATATCCCGAGATGAATATTTTGAATTGAATATTTTAAAAACAAACACTATAGGTACTAGGTCAGTGTTATGCACGATCCGATTTTAAATTTATATAAACTCAGAAATGACTATTTTGATTGTATCCCTTTGTAAAATGATTGCACCCGAATGGGTTACTGCGTGCACGTTTGGTGAGTGGTGATGGATATAAGAACGCCTACTGTAGTTTCATTTGATTTTGTTACAAATGGCAATAAAATCTTGATAATTGCTATTTTTCCATATCTAAGTTGGTTGACCTGTTTTGTGTTTATATTAAAAATTCTTGGTTCAAGAAATATTAAGAGTGAATTGTTTTTAAACAGCTCAAAAATGTAAATTTTATTTATTAGGCGGAGACGTTTGGCAAGAATGTGCACCAATGTTACCAGCACGCCGCAAATATTTATTGACATTTCAAGGAGAAATTAAGAAAAGTAAAGCGCCCGGTCCTACAAATAATTATGCAGTAGACGATTCTGATTTTCCTACCGGTGATAGCTATTTTGAGTTGGATAAATTCATTGTTGATCATTTCAAAAATCTAGAAGGAACAAGTACAAACGACAAATTTTATTTTGAATTTGAATGCGTACCAGCGAACGATGAAAATATTAATACGGGCAATCAAGATTGGGCGTTATGTGGTACGGATAGTTCGCGAAAATTTTTATTGCGCGAATCCACTTTTGTATTAATATTTGCACCGGCTACTGCGGAATTTGTGTCGACCACACTTTTACAAGCACGAGTTTATGAAGCCTTAAGATCGGGCGCCGTTCCGGTAATATTGGGCGGAGATCAAATAAAATTAGCTTACCACGAAGTTGTTCAATGGAAACGAATATGTATATTTTTGCCACGCGTTCGTATCACCGAACTTCATTTTTTGTTGCGCGCAATTCCCGATTCCGATATTTTAATTATGCGTCGACAAGGTCGTTTGATGTGGGAAAAATATTTAGCTTCCGTACAAAGCACTTTGGACACAATAATTGCCGTACTAAGAGACCGATTAAACATTCCACCACTTCCCATCGATAACGTAGCTGCCATTTCCGTATTTAACGATACGTTTCAACCTACTCAGGTGATCGTCAATGTGGACGGAGAACAAGACGAAAGTTTGGGACCTTTGGAACCTCCGTACAATAGTCTTAATTATAGACGAAATTATAGTGCTTTCATAACTCAAGGCCACGAAATTTGGAACGACTGGGGGGATCCGTTTCATTTATATCCTTCTCTACCAACTGATCCGTTACTACCGTCCGACGCAAAATTTATAGGTTCTGGACGTGGTTTTAGGCCGATTGGTCAAGGACAAGGAGGTGCAGGAAAGGAATTCTCAGAAGCGTTGGGCGGTAACAATCCTCGCGAACAATTTACGGTTTTACTGTTAACTTACGAACGCGAACAAGTTTTATTAGATTCTCTGGCGCGTTTACGTGGGCTTCCGTATTTAAATTCCGTCGTAGTTGTGTGGAATTCTCCTAAACCTCCAAGTGCTGATCTACGTTGGCCCGACATAGGTGCTCCTTTGCACGTGATTAAAGCTGCACGAAATTCGTTAAATAATCGATTTTTACCTTTGGATAATTTAAAAACTGAAGCCGTTTTATCGGTCGACGACGACGCCCATTTGAGACACGACGAAATTTTATTTGGATTTAGGGTTTGGCGTGAACATAGAGATAGAATCGTTGGCTTTCCGGGGCGGTATCATGCTTGGGACATTAACACCGGTAATAGTTGGTTGTATAATTCAAATTATAGCTGCGAGTTGAGTATGGTTTTAACGGGAGCTGCTTTTATACATAGACATTATTTTCATTTATATTGGAAATGGCTACCTCAAGCAATCAGAGATAAAGTAGACGAATATATGAATTGCGAAGATATTGCTATGAATTTTTTGGTTAGCCACATTACCAGACAACCTCCAGTTAAAGTTACCTCGCGATGGACGTTTAGATGTCCTGGTTGTCCACAAAGTTTATCAGAAGATGACACTCATTTTCAAGAACGGCATAAGTGCATTAACTTTTTTACTCAGGTGAGTGATTTTAATTTTTTTATTTTAGAATATTCATACCAAGTTTTGGGTAATCGAATTATTTGTTTTTGGGATAAGTTATACAGTAGATAAAAAAATGAGTGTCTGGATATATTTCGTTTAATAGTTGATGGTCCCCCTGAACTTGATGAACGGCTTTGCGTGTTGTGCGAAGCACGAAGACGGTCACGAGAAAGTTTTAGATACTCTCCGGATTCAAACCGGATACCGTTGTGTTAGCATTGCTTATCTTGATATAGATAAACAATGGTGTTAGCAATTATTCGGCTAACTTATTAGGCTAACGACCTTCTCGTAGCAGTCATAGGTTGGTTTTGAGTTATTGTTCTTTTATACTTGTTTCTGAAATGCGTCATAATAAACTTGCCTTTGCATGGAAATATACTATATTATGCAAATACCCTTATTTTCTGATAACTATTTAGCGGGTTTTAGTTCTACCAGAATGTAACATTTCTGGAAGACTTATGTCGAAATTTCATTCTCTAATTCTTAATGCTCACCAGATGCGATATTGCATTATTATTCACTCCATTGCACTTACATTGATTTAATGTCAGCAAGAGGAAATCACTCCCTTAATTACATTTTGCTTGTAAAGTCATCTTTACTTCGCCCAATTTGATTGCCGCCATCAGGTGCACCAGAAGGCGAAGACAATAATTGAAGGGGTTAGAATCATAAGGGTCTAAGTGACGAAAATTGTAGATGAATACATCTCAATTTTTGTTTCAATTTTGTTTTTGAGCTTTTGACACTTGTAATGTACTATGTGCACAAACTGGTAGTTTATGTAATACTTCGAAAGGGAATATCTAAGAAAGTACACTTATGGTTCTAACCTCTTCATTTCTTCTTTAATATTATATTTGCTAATACAGTGGAACCTTGCTAAATCTTTTGTATTAGACGTTTTAATTGCCTGGATTTAATGGCATATATTTGGTTTTTCGATTTTTGTAGATTCTTCTTCTTTTTCCAATGTAATATTCAGAGATTACTTGAACCCAAATTCTTTTAGATTTTAATAATTCAAACGATAGTTCGATAATTATGTGCCGACTATAAATAGGCGGAATATACATAATATTATGTAATATATCCTTGTTAAGCAACGCACATAAAAACAAATATATAATGTAAATAAAGATTTATAATTTAGTCCCATGTATTTTTAGGTATTTGGATATACACCGTTACTTAATACACAATATAGAGCAGATTCAATATTATTTAAGACACGAATACCCCACGACAAACAAAAATGTTTTAAGTTTATATAAAAACCATCTGGATCTCAACATTCAACAAATTTAGGGCTGCTTTTTAAATGTTTTAATTTTTACTTATTTCACATAACTTATTTTAACTCAACTTCTTTTATATTTATTTTACGCAGAAACTTAAGTTAGTAGTATTGTGATATTTTAGCAATATAAGAATATTAATGTGCCATTTGCTTTTAACATTTTAACCATGTGTAAATAATATTCTGGTATTTTAAAAATCCTACATCATGTAAATTTTATTTTTCACGTAGTTAACACAATCAAATTTTTTATTGTATCGTATTATATTAAGCGGGCTACACACACATATAAACAGTATCGTGATACCGTTTTATCATACTCGTGGTAGTATGACATACACTGTGACATATAATAGATATCATTTGTCGACTTGTCTCTACTACTAGTATGGTTAGGAAAAAAGAAATTAAAAAATTGGCGAAAGAAAAGTTGTGGGTTTAATTACTGGTATTCTGTTGAAAAAACAAAAACGAACGAAATATATATGATGCAAGAAAATTTTTTACAATCTAAGAATTGTTTTCAAAATAAAAAATCTACCTATATATTTTTATCAATCGCATTTAATATCGATGCATATCGATATGTATCGATAAGTTCGGTATCGCGATACTTAAGTGTGTAGCTTACTTAAAAGTCAGCAAAACTGCATTTACGGGTGCTCAGTTAAAAAAGATCTATTATTTTATGGTTTTAATGGTGGACGAGGATAAATTGCGCCGATGGTCAGTGCTTAACCGATTGCTATTTATAATCTAGTTATTTAATTCGATCTTCGGCGCAATTTAGAACTTTTCTGAAGTATTCCTAATATTTTTTTTATCAGTTTTTTGACTGAAAATTCTCATTTGTTTAATACGTATCCATGTTAAAGTGATGTAATATTATGTACTGTGTATATTTTAAATTATTTATTTAAATGTCTCTTGTATATTATATACAATTTTAGAACTAATTTTTTAAGAGATGTTTTAATGTCTTAATTTTAAAACTAAATTATGTACTATTTTAAAATAAAATAAAATGTTTTAATATAATATACCTTATGCGTGAATCAATTTGAATTTTCCGAAAGTCTCGTCGAGTGTAAGAGATGGCGTCGTGTGACAAGTGGGTGCCAATATGATATTTGCGAAATATACAGCGCATATCAAAAGTTACATTCGCGCAAACTCGATGTGTAAAATCAATAATATTGTGTCGTGACGTCACATTGTACAACATTTACTATTGGTAGGCTCTTAACTTATCTTATTATTTATTAAAGGTGCATGAATGGGAAATTGCTAACTGTGATATTTGGCCGACAAACGGCAAAGACAATCGCAAAAATATTAAGAGCTATTGCTGCATAATTCGTTCGCGATATCGGTTTAAGTGTTAATAGTGGTGCGGTGTTACATTGTAATAGTACGAGGGGAGCCGCCTGTGCTGCAACCCCCGCATATTCGATTGTTCATATTATTAACAAAATGGACTGTTTAACGAAGTGCACTCGAGATTGGCTGTCCATAGGGTAGTTGACTTGTGATGATTAGCGGGGGGTAGCATGGAGGAAGGGCCGGATCTCTCGCACCTCACTCCTGAGGAACGGGCTATTATTGAGTCCGTCATGCTTCGGCAAAAACAGGAGGAGGAACGCGAGCAAGAGATCATGAGGTATGTATTTCTAAAAATAGTTGAATTTCTAAAGAGCAACGCCAAACGACACATTAATATGCAAGTAAGTGGCAATATCAATTTACGGTTGCAATAAATTGTAAACAAAATTTAAAAATAGAAATCGCGAACAATAGAATAAACCCAATTTATTCATAAATTTATTATTATTTACGTCGAACGAAATTTTATTTGTCCCTTTCAATTTCCAGTAATGGAAAACGTAATTATATTTCAAAGAACATGATGGAGCAGAACGTTGAAGAGGTTTTTAAAGATGACGAGGCTGCGCTTTCGCATTGACAAGAACATACAAGTCAATGACCCATTTTATCCATTTCAAAATTTATAGATCTTATCAAATTGGCTCGATTTTTAATTTTTTCAAAAACGAACCCTCTCGATTTTCCATCATTCGGCGATGGGATATCGGATCGGGCTGCAATTTCGAGTTTTTGTCGATTTTTGGTCAAAAAATTTGTTCAAATTTGGATTTTCGTCTTTGGATCGCGTGGCTTCTTTCGTTGGACGGATTTATGTGCCACGAAGATGTAAATCGCAGTTTTTTATCGTCAAATTTTTTGACGTGTTAAAGAACTCAACAAGTGGTAAATAATGGAAACTAAGTAGACATTGCGTTTTTATAAATATTTTAATCTTAATTGAATTCAACAACGTTTTCATATCTAAAACGTATCGAGCAATTAAGAAATTATAATAATTTGAGTGTTTATTTCTTCAAAAGTTATAAAGCCTTTATGCGGAGGAAGAAGAGACAATCAAAGTCAATTCAATGCTTGCCGGAAGTTTCTAAAAACGTTTCAAAGAGAAGTATTATATTCCACAACGATAATGTGGTCTCTCGTTTCATTGAGCAAAAATATTTACTCGAGATGATAATAAAATTTATTCCATCAAGTCACTTCCATGTTTATCCATTCATCATAATAGATAATTAGGTCATACTGCAGATTGATGATCAAGATATATTTTGACGCGATGATTTTGAGCTTGCGTGACTCCATGCTTTTAAAATTTTCATGGGTATATAATAAATTTTAAAATATTTATGCACATCATATCATATCAGATGGCTAATCAATTAGTCAACGTTTGTCATTTTGCTTTGCTCTTCGCCAGTAACTCTTATCCATTCGATTCGACTTATTGTTACCTATATTTTTGGTTGTTTGTTGTTTTAGGCGTAAAGCGAACGAAGTCCAGCTGTTAGAAGATACGATAAGGGCCCGCAGTGAACAACACAAAAAAGCAGGCATAGAATTAGATGCTACTTGCCAAATATGCCTTAAGACCAAATTTGCCGATGGTGTTGGACACCTTTGTAATTATTGTAACATTCGGTGTTGTGCACGTTGTGGAGGAAAAGTAACACTTAGATCAAATAAGGTAAATCTTGATTTTTATTTACCCCAATTCTCGTACAAAACATGATCGGGCTTTGTTATTGACAAAACACAAAAATAATATTTTCTTTCGTTCACCATAAATAGACTAAGGATATCTCAAATAAAGAAATGATAACTGGAATTTTATTGCATTTCATATTCATTATTATTGCATAATACTTTATTATTCGTAACCAATAGCTTCGTCAATTAGTGCTTGTCAAATGTTGTTTTATCGCAAATAATAATGACGTCATATCATCACTTTTCAGAGACTGTTAATTTACGTAGGGGAAACCGGGGGAATAAATCATAAGCACACTTATTCAGCAATGTACAAGTCTCCGAGTATATTTTTTAATTTAACAGATATTTTTTTCGGTTAAGGAAAGATCAAGGAGAGTTCTTGAAAGATTACGAAAATTTCTGGCACTTGGATGGGTGACCTTCTGTCGCTGCCATTCTCACAGCTGAGGGTTAATTTATGAAAATATTAAAGAAAGCAAAAAAACTCTACAAACTGCTTCGGATGATTGTTAAAAACCGAATTATAGATAGCTAACCGTGGGTTATAGAATATAGAACCGTCTAACTTGTCCTATCATGATTTTGTTGACAATATGTAATCTGGATGATATAGGTACGATCTCTAAAACTCGGTTAACCAAATTGAAATAAATATGAACTAACACAATAAGCTGTGCATAATAACAGACAGGTACAATCTTCTTTTTTAATACAGAGCTTATGATTCTGTGAGTATAATATATTTAATATAATATTAAATTGTTCCACTAGTGGAAGCTGTGTACCAAACCTCAGTTTTCTCGGTTGTGGAGAACTATGAATTCGGTTCGAGAAGAACTTCATAGAAGTTAAAGAAAAATCACACCTGTATTTTGAATTTTGAATATTTCAATTTATTGGTATTCTGTATTTTCATTATATTTCTGAAACTGTGCAAATAATCTCTACGCTTCATTAGTCGACCAGAACAGAAATGAAAATTAGGTGGTAATTAAACAAATCATCAAGAAAATTTAGCGTAGGTGTAAACCAGAGGGGTTGTAAATGTCATGTTTATGTGGTAGGTTAATTATAAATACAATAACAATAAACGGTTGCATAATTATGATGCAACAAAAATATTTCACCGAACTTATCGGTATGACCGACCGGCCTAAAGCTGAA
Source organism: Cantharis rufa (assembly GCA_947369205.1). Classification (NCBI taxonomy): domain Eukaryota; kingdom Metazoa; phylum Arthropoda; class Insecta; order Coleoptera; family Cantharidae; genus Cantharis; species Cantharis rufa. The sequence continues at coordinate 25,080,215 of OX376303.1, forward strand.
AGATAAAACTTAAGAAAAATAGAGCAAATTTTTTAATCGTTATTATTTTATGAACTGCCTATCGATTCGCAATTCATTAATTTTATCCACAACTTCTGTAATCTATCAAGTTTTTATATAAAAAAGAAAAGTTACTCGAAGTTACAGGAACGTCATCAATATTTTATGACGTCACATACTATGTATGCATGTTGCTTACGAAGTAACTAAATTATAAATACTAATGTGGATCCAAAAACATGCCATCGAAGATACATTTTTAAAAACCGTTGATTTCAAGAATTGAAGAAAAAATAATTGGGAAAAGTTAGTAGTTTACATAAATAGTAGGGGAGAGTAGGGAGGGTTGACACTATAGGAGAATTGATACGTAAACCAAAATTGTATATTATACAAAAAATTCTAAATTAATTGCATCATAAATTCACTCTTAATTAATTTTGTAATAATTTTTTATGTTAAGTTATGTTCAACGTTCACTAATCTCATTTGTATTGTTTTATTATGAGTAAAAGTAGGAATTTCCGTGGTGAGCCTGTAGGCGGCACAAAGGGCATTCGCTTCGCGTAACACTTGATTTTCAACGTTAACTTATAAGGTGGGCGGCGGTAAAGAATCGTTGGTTTTCTAATCCATAAAATTCCTACCTCAATATTATCTACTAAATTTTATTTTGTATTATTATCTAACTTCATAAATTGGGCAGTCAAAAAAATGTTAAACAATCAAAATATGTCGAAAAATGTTAATTTTATTTTAAATTCGTGCAATACAAATGCAACGTTTTCCTTATCACCTTACGTGCTTTCAACCATCGTTGCAATTTTGTATTGTTAAATTTTAATTAATATGGTCGGTTTCCATTTTTCGATTTTACAATCATGCTTAATTTTCTTTCTATTATAGTATTTTTTCTCACATATTCTCTATCTTTATCTTATATTTATTCTTATCTACTTCTTTAAATTAAATACATCGTTATTCATATTAGAATTTATTTTAATTGATGATTTTCAATTGTCTATTAATAAAAAAAAATCATTTTATCTAATAGACGAAATCTACTTCTTCCTGATTTTTACAGCAAGGCCGCCAACCAACCTTTGCTGCTTTAAAACACAAATTGAAAACTTTTACTTTACAATAATATCTTTATAACATTTATTAATAACAGTAAAATACATCATACCATTAAAGGATCTCTTCCTAGGCTCCCACGGAACCCCTGAATCATGTTGTTTAGGGATTATACTACAAACTAGAAATTTAAAAAAATTTAAAAATTAAATTAAATATGAAAACAATTTGATAGTTCAAATCGGATTTGCTATATACTATTATTTATCGAAAAAACAAACTTAAAATTTTGAAATATTTTTCTATGGGGGCTGAACCTCCGCTAGGATTGTGTTGGCAGAGCTCCGTCTTCTTGATCCATAATATATTTTGTTCGGGCGACTTTGGGGTTGTTTTTAGTTAGTGCGTGATTATTCCGTTCTTACTTTTCGATTTCTGGAAGTTTTTTTTGCTAAAAGAAACCAATTTACTTCAAGTTTTGTTATTTTTTTATCTCTCATTTAGAACGAATGATTTTACTAATAATAATAAAAAATTTAGTTTCATGATCTCGGCCATAATAGCTTCGGTAATTAGTAATTACGTACAAATTACCCAATTATGCCAAAAAATACTTGTATAATAAAAAGACACCCCATGGGCAGGGCTAATCTTCTGGGAACAGCCAAGCGAATAATCATATTGGTTTTTTTTTGTATCTTTTAGTCGAAATTTTGAATGATCCATAAAATTTAATGTTTACATTTGTATTGTACTCCATAAACTATACCATAATTTCATTAGATAGTTTTTAAATTCGTCTTCCCCTTGCTGAGGTAAGTCTATCGGGTCAAATCGTTTCAGTCTCTTCAACTGCAGTCCTCGAGTGCAATGAAAAGATTATTCACTAACTAGAACATTAGAATAATCTCTTAGTAGTATCTCTGTATGCCATGCATATTTCAAAATCGAACAATTTGTTGTCTATGAATAAAGGTGAATTGTTTCCCATAAGCCATCACATCTTACAATATGGATGAGTCCTAAATGAATCGAGGTTGATCGAGGTGGTAGCCTAGATATTTTCTTGTTTCTTGCTTTGACACGGCTTTGTTATATAACATTACACTTGGGCAGGTTTTTCTCCTTAGAGTAAAGGTAATATGCACCACAGATAATCTCCAAATCTGTACGAGCTTCTAGAGAAGCTAAATATATAGATATATATAAAAAATGTAGAAATATAGATATTTAACTAAATAGTGTACGATTATTCCTATTGTAGGGATGCGTCAACATATTTTAAATTTTGTATATTAATTCGTAGATCCACATTTTATTAAATTTTATTTCTTACTTTCAAAGTCACTTTTCGCAACCCGATGCACCTGATCGAAATCTAAATTCCTGATGTTCTTATCTTCCAATGCAGGTTTTAATTTTTCTAATAACTGTCTTTTAAACGTTTTGGAAAAATCGGGTAGCAGGATGCAGTTTAAATTGGATCTTTTTCCGACTTCTGAATTAGGATTAGATTAGACACTTTCCACTGAGGTGTAAAATAGTCATGTCTAAAAATTCCGTTAAATATAATGATACTGAATAATTTGAATCATGTTTCTGGTACATTTTGCAAAAATTTTCCAATTATTAAATTATATCTGAGTGCCATTTTTGCCATTCGAGACACAAGAATGGAGGATGGCCAGAAGAGGAGTGTAATCAGATGATAAATCCAAACATGTTTCAATATTTAGATAATTGTAAAAGATTACTCGAATAACATAAAAATGGGTATATCTGAAATTTGGTTTTGATTTGTAGATTGTAGATCAGTAAGTAGTTTCACCAGATGATAACTGCACAGATCTCAACTTATAACTGCCTGGGGGGCCGGACAAATGGACGCGAGCGTTAGGACTTAGGACGCAAACCCAAAAGGACGCAGATCCAATAGAACGCAGACCCATAAGGACGCAGCCAAATGGACACAGGCCCAAAAAGATGCAAAAAATTAGTTTTTTTAAGTTAGGTCAGACGCGATGCAGACATCGTACCCATCACATCCATCGGGCTACCCTGTCGCGGTGGAGCCTCCCAGTCACGGTGGAGTTTCCCAGTCGAGGTGGAGCGATTTTAGGGATTTATTTAGTGAGTTTAGCGTTAGCAACCACAGCAAATCACGGATTCACCCTTAACCTCTTGTTGCCGAATGGGTCAATTTAGGAACGTACTACATTGTATGACAATGACAAATAGTATTGTATGAGTTATTATCGCCCTAATAAACGATTTACAAAAAGAAAATTTTTTTTCCAAAAAATAATTCAGGCAACAAGAGGTTAAAAATATTTCTGCGCTTGTCTAATGTAAAATAGGTTATAAAATATAAACCTTCGTATAGCTTCTTTACAGCTTTCAGTATAGCTTTCATTACAGGCACCAGCAATAGAATACGCCCGTGTACATTGAATTCTCCATCTAAAATGCATGTAAAATTGAATGAACGAAACGGAGTTAATAATTCGAAAATTTAAAAGGGAGATCTGTGGGCAGACATGAGTCGCGCGGTTATGTAGGTTAGTGTTAGTTTTTATTATTTTTTAGCGAAGTCGCTCACAAAAGAGAGATCTGGGCGCTGACATGAGTCTGTTATGTAGGTTAGTATAAAAAAATATATTTTGCGTCTTTTTAGGTTTGCGGCCTACCTTTCGGTCGCGTCCATTTGTCCTAGACCCTAACTGCCTGCCTCTGGGTGTTATCACTTTATCAGTCTCGACTTCCAATAATAGTGCTTCGCAAGTGATCGGGGTTTAGCTCCAACCTACGTAAATAATTCCAGGACAGTTACTTAAAATCAGCACTTGTGGGCATGGTTTAGAACTGCGAACATCATACAATAGTAATTTTATTTTAAATTAGATTTTGTTAATTGAAGTCGAATTTTACTTAAAAACAGAGACCCCTGTCATTTTAGATCCGTGCCTTTGGTATACATATTTATATTTATATCGCATATAGGAATGTTTTTAAGGTGGAATCATTTCCAAGTTTTACTTAAAAACAGAGTCTCCTGCACTTCTAAACCTTGTGCATTTCGAATTCGGTCGTTCTACAGGAATATTTTTTTAATATAGTAGATTACGAGTTTTACTTAAAAAGCAGAGATTCCTGCATTTGTACGTTTATAATTTGGTCGTCCTAAAGGGATGCTTTTTAAAAGTTACTTTTAAAATAAGTAATGCGTGAAGCTTATAAGTTTTACTTAAAAACAGAGATTTTTTTTAAATTCACATTTTTAAATTTTTAAATTCCGGGTCCGGTGTAACCGTAACCCCGGTAAAATTTCACTACTGATATTTTACCCCTGCAGAATTTTTACCTGGGGTAGAATTTCACTGGGAATATTTTAGTTTTAGGGATAGGGGGGTAAATTTTCACTAAGGTATATTTATCAAGGAGGTAAATTTTCACCGACGCTTAAAAATTATTCTGAATCAAAAACCAAGACAAAAACTTAAATTAAGTGGACTATTAAGGGGGTATTACTGTCTAGAACAGGGGTGGGCAAACTTTTTTCATTAGGGGCCAAAAAAACCTAAAAAATTTTACGGGGGTTAAATTTTATGCCGCGTTAAGGCATGTGAGTACCCTAGGCATATTTATTTTGCCGTCCCCTTAAAATTAAAATTTGAACTTATTATAACAGCAAAATAACAAATTTATTTACTTAAACCGCTTAAACAGTAGACAGTTTTTTGTTCTTCGTTTATTTTTATTCGTTACTCTTCTGCACTTAAAAATTGTTTATGTTTTCTACATAATGTAATATGATTTTTAAATAAGTACAATTTACAATCAAGTTTCTATTTATGTTACATTTTTTATTAGAATTAATTAGTATTTTTGCCGCCCCGTAAAAGACTGCCGCCCTAGGCAGCTGCCTTTCTTGCCTAATGGATAAATCGGCCCTGAGTGTTGTACTGGGAAAACGTATCCAACTGAAAGATTTATTATTATTTGTGGAAGTGTATGAATACAAATCTGATCCAATAAATGCCACAGTAAAATGTAGCTCAACTTCTGTTGCCCACACTGTGTCACTTCTCATTCGATTGTTATCTAAGTAATTGGTAGTTTCAGAAAAATTATCAACTTCAGTTTTTCTTTCCACCATAAAACTCGTAATTTTTTGTCTTATTTTCTTATAATGTTATATCTGTTATATAACATCAATTGTTGAAAATAGTGAATGAAGAACGGAATTATGCGATGCCTTGAAATGTGGGTTCTTGGTAAGAGACTCGTAAAAAAAGAAAAATGTTTGTTTCCATCTTCTAAGCGCTATTTCTTTCGAAGATATCGATAGATATCTTTCCATTTTTACATTTTACAAAATTACTAATTAGAAACTACTAATTCCTTAGTGAAATTTCATTAGGGAATTTTTGCCCCCTAAAGAATTTTTACAGGGGTAAAATTTCACTAGTGAATTTTTACCAGGGGGTAAAAAAGCTCAAAATATTCTTAGTGAATTTTTACCCCCTTAAGAAATTTTATAGGTAAATAAGAATTTTTGTATCTGTTTATGTATCAAATTTCATAATATTTTACTGCGAAATACTAAAATATCTTCCTCAGATATAAAAACGTTCACTTCAAGTACTCAGACGAGAACGAAGATTTGATTTGACATAAAAAAATTTGATACAAGGGTATTTATAATTTGTGTCAGTACTGTAACCCATTTTTTAACTAAAATTTTGTTCAAAATGCTAAGCCTGAAGGTGTAGCTCTCTTTAGACTAATTTATTTTTGTAATTTTTACTCTCAAATGCTCATAGAACCGAAACTATTAATTTTTTTTCGGCCTTGACACCATTCCTGCTGATTCTTATGTAAAATAATTTGTGGATCCGAATATAACCCCCGTTATATCTCATCACCCCACGTTTTTGGAGGAGCCTCCCCATTTTTATCACTTTTTGATAATTAAATTTACGGCCATGAGTTTGATTTGGATGGCCGAAAAAGATTATTTTAGCTGTAAAGAATAATAAAAAAAGTAAAATAATAAATGTAAAGAATAAAAAATAAATAAAATAATTCCATTTTCATTCGGTGCTAGAATATATTTTTATTATTTTTGCTATATATTTTTATTATTTGGGGGAGGATAAAGGAGGCTAGAAACTGGGATACGTAGAAAATAAGTTAAACAATTGCGAAAAACGGGAAAAATCCTTTATTATTGATACATTTCTTACAATTATTTAAGGGAGCAAATCCCCCTCCCCCAAATCTACTTCCTAACTACAAATGTTTGTTTTAGAATATTTTACTTCTTTAGCCCCTCAGGCTCTTCCCTAGCCTCTGTAAAGGCTAAAATAATCCTTCTCATTTCTCTGAATTATCTAAAAGTGATGAAAATAGGTGGCGGGCCTCCCACGAAAATTGTGGATGATGGGGGAAAACAGGGGGTAATATTCTGATTCATAAGAATCAGCATCAGGAATGGTGTTAGGACCGATTTTCATGCAGACTAGTGTTGCATTAGAATATGCAATAAAATAAACGGAATATGTTACTTTTCATATTTTTATTTGTTAAGAATATAATTTGACTGCATGTTCTACGTAATATTACTTAGGATTGGAAGTGGAGGGCAGGCCGAAGCTTGCATGCACTCAGGCCACATATCGGGCCCATTATGCTACCTCCGATGTTGTGGCCACAGCGTGTTGATGCACACTGGAAGGCCGAGCTAAGAAATTCTGTCAAGTCCGACATTCGAATCCAGAATTTCCGCTCTGTAACTCAACCAGCGATCACACCAATCCACGGCTGTGGTTGTAATATTACTTTTTGGTTTACACCTAATTCACATAATTTTGAATTAAACTTTTGATAATATATTTTAATAAATCTCGAATGAAATTATAAAAAATCAAAAAGGAAAACTTGATAATAGAAGAAAATCGTTTTGCGGACTTGGACATTATCATAAATTTTTAATTTTATTTAATTGTGGCGCCATATCGCCAACGCGGCATTACTATTCCTTCCCAAAATTATCAAACGATTTTTTCGAACAATCAAACAATTTTTTTATTGCGTGCGTGCTTAAAAAACCTGATAATTCGATTCCATTATCATATTATTTGTCTAATTTATAAAGCTAAATACGATTTTTCTATTGTAAGCCACATAAATATCTCTCCAGTTCCTGCGTTATTACTATTGCAACTGTAAAAATACTCCTGTTTAATGTTTGCATGACAATCAAGATTTTTTTTAATTAATAACGAATATTGTCACGAAAGAGAATATTCAGTTACGTGTTGAGTTATATCTTTCATTTTATTTAAAGTTTTAGCAAACATAAAAAATAAAGTGGTTACTGCAAATGCGACCATAAAAATTGATCAAGATATACATTTCTGTGTTTATGTATTTATCCGATATCCTTGGGGCGATCAAAATTCTCCTCCAAGATTTATTTTTGCTCGGCTTGTTTATTCTTTTGGAAAAGGTATTTAACTATTAATGTTTTCAAAGCCGCATAATTTGTGTTAAAATTAAAAATAAATTTAGGTAAATATCATCCTACCGCAGGATAATAGATTTTTAAATTCGGGTTGTCGCTTAAATGTGATTTATTATCTACTATTACTTTAATGGAGAAATTTCAACAACAACGCCCTAGTGACCTGCACTCATCCAAGATTTTATTTATGGGTTAGGGGATTCCATGAAAAACGACCTGGTTTCAATAACGAATTTGAACTGGAAATGGATAGGGGATAAAAATTTTCTCTTTATTTCAATTTACTCGCGCAATGCTGCAGTTGAATATACGGATTACCTCCACTAGTCTATTATATAAAATATATAATTTCATATTTTCGGACAATACGTATTATTGTGAATAATAAATAATATGTTGTGACGATTTTCACAGAGAGTGATTAGCGAGAATATTTCGTGAAGTCCACGATTCGAATCCAGAATTTACTGTGCAGTATCGTCCGCGTACAGAGCCATGTTTGTCTTTGGAATTGTTGGTATGTATAGATTAAAGTGTTTCGGCGCCAGCAGCAAATCAGATAGTGATTTTTACATAAAACAAAATTTTACTTTATTCCCCACTTTAGCCAGTTAATTGAATTATAAGCCAGTGCGATTGATTGGATATAAAACTATTTTGCAATATTAGATTTTGGCGCGAAAGTTATCTAAGAAAATTGAAAAGAAATTTTGAAATTGTGATTTAAACGAAGTTGCTAAATGGAACGCAGTAATTTAGGTTAATTATTAATAAACAAATTAGTCGACAGTAAATTAATTTATATCTGATTATTAAGTTAACCACAAAGGCAAGACTATTTCACAAAATGTATCTATACTGTTTGCTTCAGATTTAATTTTGTTACCTATTCCACGCTTGTCGCTTGTACATTACAAACTTTTGATGCAAACTACTAGCCTACTTATACGGTAAAGTTGTAGCCTTAATTATATTAAGTGATCGGTATAACGGCTCGCTCATAATTAAATTACACCATAAAATTGAAAATGAAGTTCAAATAAAGTTTCGACGTTCATACAGAAAAATTTGTGTGAAAATTCAATCGAGTTCATAACATTGTTACGATCCTAAAATTAGAAACAAATAAAGCAGATTCACGCATAATAAAGCTAATCGTCTATCTAACGCAATTAACTTAACGGATGTATTCATAGTATTTGCCCCAGAGTTCGAATCCAAATCGGGAAACATAATTTTCATCACATGCCGCAATCGATAATAAATTGTGCATGTCAGTATCGGACTGGCTTACCTGAAAATTGCCGGGTTCCCAATTAACATTTTCTTACTATATTGTATAACATATTGTTATGATTTATCCTTATTAATTGGGGGTTACTGCGTTTTATTTTTCGTTAATTAAAACTTTTATTGTAAAGCATAACTATACATTTTTGCCTTATTCGAAACTCACCTGAATGCCATAGATATACTATTATATTTTTTCTTCGCACAGGATTTTTATTAAATTTTAAATTTTAAATAAAAAAAAATAAATAAATAAATTAAACTAAAATAAAAAATTTTATTTTATTTGGATAGCTTAGACAATAAACATTTATTTCAATTAATTTTATTATTATAATTCCCCAATCATCACCCAATGGTAAAACGGTGAATCAGATAGATCATGTGTTGATAGAAGATAAACATAAGAAAATGATAACAAACGTCAGAAGTCGTAGAGGAGCAGATGCCAATTCAGATCATTACCTGGTGAAAGTAATTGTTAAGCAGCTAATACCAGAACAATATCAAAAAACCCAAGAAAGAATGGAAAGATATGATATCGAAAAACTGAAGAATGAAGACAACAGAGATAAATATGCAAAGGAGATAGAAAAGCATCTACAGACAGGAGAAACGGAAATAGAAGAAAAATGGGAAATAATGAAGAATGCTATAACGAAATCATCAGATCAAATTTTGGGAAAGTATAAGAGAGGAAAAAGACAAGACTGGTACAACGATGAATGCAAGATAGCAGTAGCAGAAAGAAAACGAGCAAGAATAGAAATGATAAATAAAGGAACTGAAGAAGCAAAGGCAGAATTCAGAAACAAAAGAAGTAGGGCTAAACACGTATGTAGAATAGAGAAGATCAGCAGAGGAGGAAATGAAGAAGTTGGAAGAGAGCTATAGAGCAAAGGAAGTAAGAAGGTTTTACCAACAAATAAGGACGAAAAAACAAGGTCAACGAGTAAAGGAGGTGTATTGTAGAAGTAAAGATGGAAACTTGTGCATGGATGAAAAGAGAGGTCTCGAAAGATGGGCAGAATATTTTGAAGACATACTGAACGAGGAGAAAGAAGATAACTACAGACTGGAATTGGAGGTCACTTCTGAAATGGAGGATGAAGAAACAGAGAAAATATCACCACCAACGGAGGAAGAAATAGAAAACATAATAAGAAAGATGAAGAATAACAAAAGTCCAGGGGAGGAGGGTATCCAGGCGGAAATGATCAAATATGGAGGTGAGCAGATCATAAAAAGGTATATGAACTGATTAGCAAAGTATGGAATGACGAAAGGATGCCAAAAGATTGGTAGCAAGCGATGATTTGCCCAATTTTTAAAAAAGGGAATAGAACAAGATGTGAGAATTATCGAGGCATAGCTCTGTTAAATGTGGTCTACAAGGTATTGGCAAATATCATTAAAGTAAGGATGCAAAAATATATAGAAAAAACTGTAGGAGAGTACCAGTGTGGTTTTAGACCTAATTGATCGGTGATTGACCAGATATTCACTCTTAGGCAGGTGCAGGAGAAATGCTATGAACATGACATAGTGATCAGTGGCGCAGCCAAGGGGGGGCTAGGGGGTTATAGCCCCCCCCAGACACTCTTCCTTTTTATTAATGATAATCTTTTTTTAATGATCATAGTCGCATTTTTACCGGTGCAATGAAAAATTTTTTTAAATTAAAATATTTTTGTGTTCGACTTTTAATTTAAGATAGGTAACAGTGGTAACACAATAATTATACTCGAAAATAATCTGACCACGCCCCTTTTCAGAAAATTTTTTGCCTGGGGCGCACGCTTTTGGCCCAGCTCGCATCCTTTAGCCCCCCCCATAACAAATTCCTAGCTGCGCCACTGATAGTGATACATGCGGCATTTGTTGATTTCAAGCAGCAGGGCCGATTTATCCATTAGGCAAGAAAGGCAGCTGCCTAGGGCGGCAGTCTTTTAGGGGCGGCAAAAATACTAATTAATTCTAATAACCAAACATAAATAGAAACTTGATTGCGTAAATTGTACTTATTTAAAAGTAAATAAGTAAATAAATTTGTTCTCAGAGTTTATATTTATTTTGCTAATAAATATTATGCTGTTATAATAAGTTCAAATTTTAATTTTAAGGGGGCGGCAAAAAAAATATGCCTAGGGTACTCACATGCCTTAACGCGACCCTGTCAAGCAGGCTTACGACTCCATTGATAGAGAAAAATTGTATAAAGTGATGGAAGAATTGGGAATACCAAGAAAGCTGATAAGATTGGTCAAAATGACTCTTGCAGACACAGAGAATAAGGTCGCGGTAAACGCTAAATTATCAAAGAAATTTAAAGTAAGTAAAGGGCTGCGACAGGGGGATCCCTTATCAGCAATTCTTTTCATAGTTGCAGTGGAGTGGATAATAAGACGAGCCGGGATCCTACGCGATGAAACACTATACAATAGAGGACATCAAGTGATAGCGTATGCAGATGATATAACGGTACTGGCGAGATCTAGTAGGAGCTTAATAGAAGTTATGTTACAATTAGAGGCAAAGGCTAAAATACTGGGCTTGAAAATCAACAAGAATAAGACCAAGTACATGAGGATGGGGGAAAAAGGTGAAGTCAAACTGGGAACTTGTTTTAGAATGGAAACAGAGAGTGGGGAGCAATATAGTTTTGAAGCAGTGGACAAGTTTTGCTTCCTAGGGACAGTTGTGACGCGAAATAATGATTCCAGTAAAGAGATTAGCACTAGGATAGCAGCTGGAAACAGAAGCATAGGTTCTCTGATGTCGGTAATACGAAACAAAAGCGTATCACGAAAAATTAAAATAAAAATACATAAGACAATTATCCGACCGGTGGTAACTTATGCTAGTGAGACATGGACAATGAGTGAAAGAGATAGAGAAAACTTGGAGATATGGGAACGAAAGGTTCTAAGAATTATTTATGGAGGGAAGTAAGTGGAAGACGAATGGAAAAGAAAAACCAACGCAGAAATTTATGAGTTGTTTGATGAACCTCAAATAACGGATGTTGCCCGATCGCAAAGAATTATATGGTTGGGACACGTACTCCGGCTTCAGGAATCTAGAATTACAAGAAAAGCAATGGAAGGAAGACTTTTGGACACGAGAAAGAGAGGTCGACCAAAGAACAGATGGCTGGATGCGGTGGAATCGGACTTGAGACGAATGGGAGTTAGTGGATGGAAAGAGAAGGCACAAAGTAGACAACAATGGAGAAAAGTGGTGCAACAAGCCTTGGGCCTTCATGGCCTGTCGAGCTAATATATATATGTATATATAATTTAAATTTTCTCGATTTCCAACATTTTCGCATGTCGCATAAAACCGCTTGTCATCAGAGCTGTTACAAACCAAACTTGACGTACGTTTTCAACCCAATGTTACGTTAAAGTTGTGGCTAATTATGGTAGCCGTAACAACGCACCTTAGAGAATATGTTTTTGTGCAACTGTATAAAAGACCGTTAGACCAAAGAATGACTTAACAGAGCTCTATATAGTTACACGATGTTATCGTAACAGACTATAATATGATTTTTAGGGAATTTTGACAGTTTTGACACCTGATTATTTCACTGGACGATTATACTGTCAAATTTGTTTTATTTTTATTTTAAGTATTTTCCGCACTAGTGCGGAAAAGTAAGTTTTATCTTACTCGAACGAATACCGAAAAGTTGGACTTTTTCAAACAGTAGTAGAAAAAAGTATATTGATATAAACAGCAATCTTCCGTTGCTTGTATTATTCACATAGCATATCCCACTATTATTATTGACTTATTTATGTGATGAACGTAACGAACGGGAAGAGAACTGTTTTCAACATAAGCGTTCGCCTTATGTACTATAATAATTATTATAATACGAAATTACGATTATTACGAAATTTGTTTTGATTAACTTGAAGATAGTAAAAAAATCAATTTGGCTAAAAATAAATATATAAAGCGCACAAAAAATATCAATTTTATTGGCAAATTTTATTTCTTCATAAATTTACCGACATAAAATCTCAAGGGTTCGTAGATGAAATTGTCAGTTCAATCAAAATTTATGGCTCCCAAAATATTTTTAATTTTCAATAGGACTTTTAATCTAAAAGTTCAAACATTGTTCATATATACACGGTAAACACGATCGAGTTAAGTTTTTGGACAATTAACGACTGAAAATTATTTTTATTGCTGGATATGCTGCGACTATAAACAAAATTGGAAATTGCGTTTTTCAATTTTGCTATTTTATGAGTGTTGTTAGTATGTGTATGTATGTAGGTGGTGATGCATGCATTTTATACCCCTGTATATTTGGATTTACAACACCCATTGACTGTTGGCCCGGGCGCGTGGGTATTCATTGTACATGCTGAATTACGTGGGAAGGGGGTTGACGTCATGCACATCGGACATGACGCTGCGTATTGATTCTCTCTTTCCTACACTTTAAGGTATCCACTTTCGCGCTTTTTATAATTTTGAGTTTGGCACATTCATGTGGCTTTTTTTAACTGCCGGAAATTACATAAAAACTCTTAATTCAATTCGCCATGAACGAAAGACGAATAATAAATTATTGTTTGATCTTAAATGGTAATCGAATCCAAACCGAGTGTCCAAAATGAATATACCCACTAACGAGTTGATTTTTTGTTTTCAGGTTGTGTGGGTTTGTATCTTATGCCGAAAAAAGCAAGAACTCTTAGGGAAAACTGGACAATGGATGGTGGGTGGCGCTGCAGAAGTCGAGCACGCTATGCAACAGCATCATCAACAAGCGCCTTCCGATAAACGACCCAAATTGGAAAGAGCCCATTCGGCTGCCGAAAAGGAAAATTTGCCGCTACAAAGATCGGGTAGTGTACTTAGAAGACAGTATTCCGAACAAGATTCTAATAGAGGTCCGTCTTGTGAACGATACCAACAAGCTTACAAGGAAGAAGATCCTAGATATTATCAAGACGAATTGGAAGGGCTTATGAGACAACATCCGCATTTGGTTCCAAGAAGGTATTTTTCTCGACAGTTTTAAATGTTATAAAAATATTGATTGCGGTGACGTTTCGATTTAGATATCCGGACAATACGGAACCCGAACCATCCCCTATGGATATTCCACAACAAAGAGTTCAATCAACAACTAGCACCAACAAGAAGCATAAACGTAGCGGTTCAATGAAAAAGCATCAAGCGCCGCCTCCGCAGCCTCAAATTCAGCGATCGTTTTCAAGTTCCGAAGATGATTTAAGATCAACTCCGGAATGCGGAAGCGACGAACGGGATAGCGAAAAAGGTAAGTTTATATGAGCTTTAGGTATAAAACGTAAATATTTAACGACTATACGATAGGCTTAATTTTTATAAAAAGTTGTTGCTCCCATAGTTAGTAACGGCTAGCTTAATCATCTATAGGAGAGTGTACGGTACAAAATCATTCTCGTAAGAATTGAAATGTTTCGATCAGTTTTAATGACAAAACGTTTGCAGGGCACCACGATCCAGATAAAATATCCGATAGATTGAGTCGTCAGGCCATACTAGATGAGAAAATTAAAAAATTTTTAGCGGTGAGGGTTTTCTTTTACAGATCATTGGTTGTTGTTGTGTCTGCATGGTGGTGTACACGCCGCTCTCTGCACTTTTTCCTGCATTTTGTATCTTTATTAAAGTTATTTAAAGTATCGCCCGCCACTTGCGGTTTCGTAAAAGTCAATTTTAGGAAGTACTAATATCGGGTAGGTATTGATATAACTAAGGTCTGGATATATATTATAACACTGCACATATACTTTTTTTTGTAATCCTAGAGGGCCGAAATTTTTCTTAACATTTTCAAGGGATCTTCTTGCAATGGTTTCTAAATTTTTCATTTTGCCACTTCTTCTCCTTTTTTCTTTTGTATTTTCAAAATTAAGAATACGAAACACTAAAGAAAGTTATCGAGTGTGATTTTGTACATTTTCTTCAGGTTTCTCATTTCAATTGTGGATATTACGTTCCTCGTTGAGTTCCGATATTATACCTCGTTTCGTCGAATCATATCGACATTAATATTTCTCTTAAGCGAGTCAATATTTGCTTTGTTGTTGAAACTAATCTTAACATTTATAATGCCCCGATGACTTAATTTCATTGAAAATAGGGGGAAAGCTTATGAAGGTGATGTTTACATTAGATAAACTAGGGTTGCATATAAATTAAATGAGTAGTGTAGTTTCGACAAAATTTGTTTCCAAACGTCAAATATTTTTTATTAGCATAGTTTAGGTAATTTTAACTATCCAGACCTTAGCAATAACAATGTTTAGGGGGAAATGGTAATTGGGCACCCTTGAGTCACTACATTGTGGCACCACAACACCGACCTCTACAAGATGTAACCGCAGACAATCGTTGTTTTACGGAAAGGAGAAAGAAGACTGTACGTTTTGACCAACACGAAACTTGGGATAGACAGGGATCTCAAGATTCTCACCGAGATTCCGGCATAGACACTTCTTCGACGTTCACATCTAGCGAAGATTCGACAACACGCGGGGAAGGGCCAAAGGTGCTTACTTCACCTTGTTATAATGTAGAATAGAAGTAATAAAGCTAGGTAGTAGTTTTCACACAAACCAAATTAAGTTCATTAATTTAAAAAGTTTGAATTATAAAACTATAATATAGAAAACGTCGTAAGTAAATTTTTGGTAGCATTTTTCTAAATCTTTCTATACTTTCCAACTAACTGTGCATGTTGTAAATATACGTAACGTTGCGTGTTATTTATTATACTTTGCTACAAAATTAAGCGCCTGCATGGCTTTGCATTATATCGATGTAAATAATTTTTCTAAATTTTTTACCTGTTTTGTCAAGTTTTTTCTTAACTCATAAGTACACAGGTGTTGGAATGTTTTATGTTTTTCTTAAAATTTTTAACATCTTATAAGAAGTACACTTATTTTGTTTTTCATCCAATCTACCATTTTTTCCATTACTCCTTTTTGGATAAAACATTTGTAAATATAGAGAAACGCTACGGGCCTTGTAGGGGGTCCAGTAGTATTGAATACCCCAAAGATGTTGCCGGCACTTTGTAGGCGAGATGTATTCTTTACAAAAAATAGTACTTATTCTGTTTTTCAATTGGTATGCACCCAACATGCAAATGCAGGATTCCTGAGCTGCACATCAAACCGACTAATTTTAGATTTTCAGTATTCATATTCGCTCGTGGGTTGCGACTAGAGAAATTGATTTTCTCATAATTATAATAGTCGGTACACAAGCGGCACTTACAGGTTCCAGAGTCAACCACGGTAAACATTACTTCGATACATTTGACAAGCATATTGGAAAGAACTCCCACATCTCACTGATCAATTTAATTGTGTGGGCATAATCAATAGAATTCTACAGACTATTCTTCTTAACTTCCCATTTAAACGACTTTCCGGAAAAAACAAACAAATATCTGAAGTTACCTCAAGCCCACGAACGTCACACTTTTCCAGTAGTAACATAAGGAAACAATCATTAAATCAATTTTTGTGATTTCACAATATTACACCTACTAGAGATACCTAGTGGATTTCAGCGACTCTGTCCGTTCCGGTATACAACTTGTTTCATTTAACGGCATGTAAGGAAACAATATTTAAAGTAGTTTTCGTCGGTTTCCTGAGTTTCATTCAATCCTTTCGGTCCGGACCATTTAAAATTTAATATAAGTTTAAGTTGACTATTTGTTTGTACTCGGACTCCTTCCTTTCAGTATTTAAAAGAAGTTCCTCGTCTAGCAGAACCTGTACATTAAATTTTAACATATTATGGTCGATATAATATAAAACTATTTTAGTCAAAAATTATTATTAGTATAGAACTGCAAAGTAAATTACCATTAATTAATGTATCACTCGGCTTATCGTCTCGTGACATAATCTACACTAATGATTTAACCTTCTTTACCGGGTGTTTGATCTTAGATTTCCACCATGGCATGGTAATCTCAATTATCTTAAAAAATACAAAGTCAACTAAATTAGAGTAAAGTTACGTAATTTTTCTCTGATGAATAACCAGAAAATATTTTTATTTTGATTATTTTTCGTTTCGAAAAAATCACAAAAAGATTTAAAATCGCATCAAATTATTAGTTTTAACATTATTAACAGATTCCTGCCATTGTAGATCCATCATTTTTGAGTTTGAGCAGCTTCAGTGTAAGTGCAAGATATAAGGGATTAAGTAACTCCCCATGACCGATCAAAAACCAACAAAATGTACTAAATTTTGTTAAAATTTGAAAAATCCTCTTCGTGAATTTTTCGTAGATTTATCCTTGATTCAGTGATGTTTTTACCAAAAGTGCGGGCCTACGCACCAATCGTGTCAACTTTTGTTATTTTTTTAAATCTGTCAAATATTTTTACTTAAAATAGTAAAAATCCTTATTTAAATAATTTTTTAAATAATATTAATAACTTACGAATTGGAATTTGATTCCAGAAAAACATTGATATAATATCATGGGGGCTTACCCATGAGAATTGCCAATACCAGTATACCCATTTAATTTTTACGGGGTTTTAGCATTTCTTGTCAAAATTTCCAAATTATATAATATAATATATAAAATTTTATATTTGTATTTTATTTATTCTCTTAACTGCCAGAGTGAATAATATTAGAAAATTTTATAATTCCAAGATTGAAATATTGTACTTATTCCTGGCAATAAAAAATAATGTGGCAAGTTAAGGAAAAATCTAATTTAGACAGTATTTTTACGGATTTAGTAAATATAGTATATTATTAGATAAGACAACAGATGTTTTATTAGGATCAAATGTGGGACTATCAGTAGGATAAATGTAGAATAATACATTTACTCCAAATAAAACACGTTCTTTTACTTTAAGTGCCTAGGAGCTAAAGTAAAACAATTACATATGTCAGAGTTAGAGTGTATCGTTATTTAAAGGAAACAATGGTCATCATATAGCCGTCGTAATGAGTGGGTGACCCCAGAAAAATAGGTATCGCAATATTTCAATATACAAAATAATGCTTGAGTAAATAAAAAATATTATTTAGTTTTTAGATTTATCTAATCAAATAGGATTTATCTGTTTATAGCGAAATTAATTTTTAGGTTTGAAGAAGAATAGAATCTCTTATTCGGAGTAAAAGTGTAGCCTTTTCTCCTGATAAAACAACATATTATTTTGTGCAAGTATCCTATCGTCCACAAAACTAAATTTATCGTTTCTCGGTTTTAGAAAGTTCATCAAGTCCAAAAAGTCCAGTTTGAGAATAATCACAATGGATAGCTTATCGTCAATTTGAAAAAATACTGGAATTTAATTAAAAATGTTGTAGACTTCATGAAGATGAATAGAAGAATTATGATCTGAAGTTTAAACGTTTATGAACATTATTGTGGTCTTGAAAATAAATAATATTGAGTAGAGAAGAGGCTAAGAATAAGAGAAAAATGTATTCATCCAAAAAAGAGGAAGAGGAACTGGGAAAATAAAACTTTGAGAACTTTTATATGAAAATTAAAAAAAGTGAAAAAAATTTTACCTAAAATCTAAAACTTTAGAAATTCAAATGAAAAAAAGTGAGAATTAATGATGATAAATAACAATAATAATAATAATTAATGTGTTTAATGAGGCAATGAAAAATATGTGAAAAGAAGTGCGGATGAATGAAAAATTGGAAGAATAATATCAATCCAAAAAGGCGAATGAGGAGAACTAAACATCGTAGAGAAATTACATTACATTTTAATTTTCAAATTTATAGAAGAATAGTAAACCTGCGGAAACATACATATTATAGATATACCAATATAGTACGGGTTTCCAGAAGGGAGAACAATGAGATGAACATGTTATGATGAAACAATAATAGAAACATTATTCGAGCATAACATTGAGTTGCATCTGCCGTTTACCGATTTTCAGCAGACGTTTAATACGAATACGAGAGGAGATAAAATTTATATAGAATTCAAGACAGATAGCATCCCATCAGCTGTTCAGTCCACTCCTGGACTATCAGCCTCTTTTTCTTTCGAGAAAGGTTTCAACATATTATAGACCTCATGGTTGCTTAAACCGGATTGGGGAGTGCCTGTAATCCTGTTTTTAATACTAGGTTGATGGTGGCAATCATCAACTCAGGGAGACCGCCAGTTTTACGTATCTTCCGAAGCACGGAGATAGTCATATGAAAAACTCTTCGAGGTTTAAACCGGATATACCTTAGACTCAGCATTTGCTCAGTTAACTTATTAATCTAATGTAGTAGGGTGCTATTCTTGCTAGATGCATATAGACCATCGGCGAAACTTAAGCTTTAGATCACAAAAGTGTAATCGGCTCGACCAAATATTGAACTACAGTTTCCAGCTTCGTAGCATGTCGATTTAAGCCTATACCACACTGTTGGTTAGTAGAGAACCGAGATTTAAACGAATCAAAGAGCCGTCTTGTTAGCTGTTCCAACACCAGCAGTAAAAGGATTCTCTCCATCTACAATCCGTTATTTGTAGATCAATAACAGATTATCAGATTATATTCGACTATTTTAGGTAGCATTCTTTGATTATTTATAACATCATGATAGCTGTTAGGTAGATGGCACCTACCCTAACAGGAAAGTATGACGGGCCCAGGCTTGGGCAAGGCTTGGCCCGACTTTGTAGAAGTAGACTTTGTAGAAGTCGGGCCAAGCCTGGCTCTACCCCGAGCCAAGTCTGGCCCGTCATACTTTCCTGTTAGGGTAGACGTAAAACAGTTCGGTTATTTCTTTCTTTTTGTCCTCGCGATTGCAGTTTGTAATCATTCATAGTCAGGTCCGAAGTTCGGCTGTCCCATAGGACCTAGTCCTATCTAGTTTTCAGTCTGATTTCATTCAGACTTATTATTAAATAATATCCGAACTCGAGGGTTTTATAACCATTAGAATAAAAAGACCAACAGAATCAAATCCGAGTGCTGCGATGAGCCATAATCGCATAAGTGAACTGCCAATGGCTTTCTTAGTAATTGTACGTAGAATTAAAAAATATAATAGAAAAAATAAATAAAAGGTTAGGTACTTATCCATAAAGAGAAAGAGTCTCATATGCTCATGTTGAATGACTGGGTAGTTTTCCCGGAAAGATCTTAATGATTTTCCTGAGTGGGTACGTTGATTTCCACACTGAAACAATTTGAAAAAAAGAAGACAAGACTGCGGATTGTTGGGGCATCTGTCACTATATGAAAAATCTAAATGGCACTACATCCTTGGTGACGCTCCAATAAGTAGAAATGTTGGTTAAAAATGCTATCTTTTAAAAAAAAATGTTAAAGATAAAAATTTCTCGCAATCTTGCCAGTATATGATATATGACGTATATTATGACGACTAATGAGTCAGAAACACATACATGGTGTGATGGCTTGATAGTCGAAGAAGCAGTGTGTGTCTATCGCTCTTCCTTAATTGTGTTTTATTTTTTAAATTTTGAAAAAAAAATTGTCCGATTATTGAGTTTTTTATTATATCTTATAAAAGTTCCCTTTAAAACCACTTTCACAACAATTATTTTTATAATGGAATTATTAACAATAAAAAAATTGGAAGGCGGACAAACGGGAAAACGCTGCATTGTGTTATAGATAGGATATATGTAGTACTTATTCTAACATTAATTTTACGATACATAATGATAATTGTCATCTCATCAGCTTATCTGTAAATAAACAGGTAAAGCTTGGTGTTTGGAGACCTTGCCATGTATGACTAAAATTCTATATATCACAGAAATATAGAAAAAAATGAAACACAGTACATTTGAGTTACCACTGTCAAATTTAACTGTCCAGGTTACTTTCGGCTTCTATGTCGAATGACTTCCAGACAAACACGATCAGTATCATCATCGCTTCTTCTATCATAATCGTGAAGAGTGACGGTGTTACTTTAAAGTTGTAACAACCCACAAGTTGTTAGCTGCAACGATAAACATTGTTTTCAGAAATGGTTTCATAAATAATCGCATAATGAGTAAAGACTTTTCACAGAAGCAATTACTTATTTTGGAGATCTGGAATGGCTTTCTCCCTTGCCGGAAAATTAGACGGAACACAAAACAAATTATCGGTAACACATATTTTTATTAATGTAGACTTTTACTTTTAAGAAATCCTTTTCGTTTTATAGTCTGACTATAATGTGGTTCACACTACAAAAAATAGAAAAACTGTGTTTTGTTATATGATCCACTAGGAAGCCAAACTGATCAATTCCACTTTTTAAACTTACCTAAATTTAGTACTCACTCCAACGTTTCATTAGTGCGGATCTATTTAAAATCTATGAATTTGTGACAACATGAAGAATTTTATTTTAACCCTCCAGCTAACCGGTAGGTTAAAAATTACATATAATTATACCATAACTCTGACAACCTTCACCCGTTGACTGGAGGGTTAAATGTTATCTTACATTTGTTAAAATAAACAAATAAATAAATGTTTTAAACATTGTTCATTTTTCCAGATTTTTATTTTCGAGTGTATCAGTTTGGCTTTTGAGTGGCTGCTGTGGTCATCCAATAACAATCATGAATTAGTCTTTTAAACTATTTTACGTCTTTCGCGTAGGTTCTTAGCAAATGGTTCTTACCTATGTATGCATCATTTTTCCCCGAAGTACCAATTTGTTAGTTAGTATGTTTAAAATTAAAAAGGGCTATAAAAGTGTAAAAAGCCACCAACTGTGAAGGCAATGTGACTAGCGCTGTGCTGTTACCGTCCATTATATTCCGGGTTCCTACTACATCGGCACGGAGACCGCAGAATACTGAGAATGAAAAACTTAATTTATTATGTTCCTGACCTTACTCCTACTACAAAACTCATACAAAAAAGTGTACTTCTTTTTTTACTATCTACTAAAATTACGGTTATAGTGGATTGGTTTCTAACGCACAATATCATTAATGAGAAATACATTAGACCGAACATGTCCAAACAGATCAAAAGTGGTGGAATTGTAATGATAGCCGAACGTGACAAATGTTATATACGGAGGCAATACATTTTCATTGTTTGACTTACTCGAAATGTGTTTTCACGTACTTATTCATCACATGTGATGTTGGTTAGAACACAAATCCACTAGAATCGAACGCAACAAAACTTCAAATAATATTAAACCGTCCCTCAAAAATACCTGCTTAAAGTGATTGATAATATTGTATACCTATACCTATATATATATTTTTTTTGAGTTTTCCAAATATAAATTCAATTCATTTATCCAAATTTTCAAAACGAAAGAAAAGAATTGTGTCTAACTTTAATGGACATCTTTTATTCTAATCTGAAAAGTTTTTCTCCTCATAATATAAACAGATTTTTTGGGCCAAGTACGTTTCAAGGTTATTTGTTATTTAGTAAAACCAAGAGAGAATTTCTGATTGCCATATTAAGATTATCATTTTAGTTAAACACATATTCCTTTTCACATGTAAACTTGGCATCGTACCAAGCAAGCCTTTTTGATATTGTTGGCAGTTACACAATATTCTTTGGAGAGTTTAGTATGATTCCTAGACTACCGCATGTATTTACTTATATATAACTAAATTTATTACTGCAGTTTTAAAAAAGTAGTCATTTATCATTTTAACATCATCGAATACACAATATAAATTTTATAGTCATAATCGATAATCAATATGATAACCAAACAAGTAAAAACATTACAATTTCAATTTCCAATAGCATCCACTATCTTGGCAAGTTTCGACCGATGGCACAAGAATGATTGGCCACATGATACTAAGACGAGGTACTAGAGAAGCTACCGGTTCTAGTGCTGCTATATTAGGACTTAAAATTGTTGGAGGAAAATTTCTCGAAAATAATCAAAAAGGTGCTATCATCGAAAAAGTTAAAAAGGGAAGCATAGCCGACATCGAAGGACAACTTAGAGCAGGTTATTTATTTCTTCATTTTTAAATTAACAAATTGCAGTAACAGCATGATTTCAAATTGTGCAAATTTCCAATCCAATTTTTGTTTTAGGTGACGAAGTTATCGAATGGAACGGTAGGCTACTTCAAGGGAAAAGTTACCAAGAAGTATCGGATATAATAGCAGAAAGTAAACACGAAGCAGATGTAGAATTGATAGTATCTCGAAGTATGGGTAGTCGTAGAGCTGCTCAAGCAACGTGGAGACAGTCTGTCGCCCATAGAGGTATGATGAGTTTTAATATCGAGGTGATTATTTTAGCTGTTAATTCTTTTACTGAATATCTTATTGCACACATTAAGTCATGTTTTAACACTAGAGCACTTAAACAGTAGCACAATTTACACCAAATAATTTTTAATACTTACTTAAATTTTAATTTTCTTCTCAAGCATTGTAGAATTAGATGAATTTTATTTAGATGTACCTAAGTAGTTAAATGTTTTTTGAATGTTTTACATTAATATTTAATATTAATTATTAATAATATTATCTAAATTTGTATTTTTCATATGGGAGCAACAACTTGTATGAAAATTGTTACGTCTAGTGTTAAAATGTGGACTATAATAATAATAATGATATTGCACCACCAAATTTTGTAATAATTCGGTTCATTTGTAAACGATTGTTTCTATTTAGGCCAAGGTGGTCAATGGCCTGGCGGAGATGCTTACGAACGTCCTCACGTTTTAGTTACTTCTCCTGGAAGTCCCGAAAGACCGAGAGCTGCACCTCCAATGACGCACAGCGTTGGAGGACGAATTCAGCTACGCCTTACGTTCGAACCTGCAACGCTACAGTTACTGGTGACGGTTGTGTGTGCCGCTGGTCTAATTTCACGATCTCCAAATCAACCAAGAAATCCATATTGTAAGCTCTTCCTATTACCCGATAGATCGGAAAAATCAAAACGAAGAACCAGAACACTTGCCGGTAAGCTAGCGGCCGATAATTCTAATTTTAGATAATGTAACGTAATTATTGTAGGCACCACGGATCCAATGTGGAACCAAACTTTTGTATATTCAGGACTTAGACGAGCCGATTTACGTCTAAGGGCTTTAGAAATAACAGTTTGGGATTACGTTCGTTATGGTGCAAACGATTTCCTCGGCGAAACTGTGGTCGAATTATGGCCTCTCGAAGAGCAACCGATGTGGAGAACGTTAGGACCTCACGAAGAAATTGCACTTACACCTAGCGAACATTTATCGCCGCCTAGTACGGGTTCCAGATTTTCCGATTCGGATACGCCTTCCGAATGCGAGATCGATGCGGGAAGAGAAAGAAGGGGAGCTGATGGTGCTAGTGTAAGTAGCATTGGAAGTTCAACTAGTCCCCCTAGAGAATCCGAAAGGAGATCTAGAAGGGACCAAGAATCTACGCAGCAATATAATTATCGGAGGGTAAGCATTTAGAATGTTTTACACTCTCTTCTGAAAACGTTTTTCACAACTTTTATTTAATGTAATCTAATATTCATTGAAACTTTCTATATTGCAGAGTGGAATGGAAGGTCAAAGATCGCATTCGGCAGCTCCTTGTGAATCACCAAGTGTTCATGTATCTCGTTCGCGATCGAAATCGCCACGGCGTTCTGCAACGGATCACAGATCGTTGTCGCCCCCCGATGTAAGAATTCCTGATTTTCAGGTAACGCCTTATTCGGCTCCACGATTTCAATCGCGATCGGCCACGGCGACACCTACGGGGTCTCCGAAAAAGAGACAGCTGCCCCATGTTCCGCACGCGTTGGCAAGAGCCTTACAGGAGAGAGTAGCACAGGACTTAGAAGAAAGAGCTAATAGACAAAGGGTTCGGTACGTCCACACATACAGAAGTACCGGATCTAGTTGGGAAAGAAGATATAGTGGACTTAGTGACAGTGACTTAGCTAATCATAGTAGAATTAGGCGACCACTATCGCCTGAACGTGATAGAGACCCTTTAGGTTTGGTAGACTTTGATAGTGATATGGAATCAGTTGCTTCCGTTACTAGTAGTGCTTTTTCAACGCAATCTGAACGGCCAAGGGGCACGCGGATGCCTGGGTAAGCTAAAGTTTTAAAAAATAATCAATTTGAAATTGAATTAATTAAATAAGCAATTCTGGTACAACTCTAATCGAGAGTTATAATACACATAAACACATTATTTGTACTTGATAAACAAGAGATGTCACATCAACGTCACAGAAACGATTAAAGAGGATTAAAGATATACGACGTCGTAACCAAGTAGTTTGCTATGTAACGAAACGTTTCCAGAATCATTCGGTTCCAAGTCCTACAGCCCCAAAGATTTTTAATTACAAACGTTCTTGTAGTTTTGTCGGTTTAGCAAAATTAACCTTACCTCAACGAAAAGTTTGATTAGACGAAATCGTTGTTTCTTACTATACTATTGGTCAACGTCCGGCTCAAAGGTCAAAATCAAGAACTTTAGCGCGAGGACACCACTGTTAAATTTACTATACGTGATTTAACTGAATCGGGGTTAACAGTCAACAACATTTAACTCAACAACAGGACTCTTTGCTCTTTTAGTTTTACAATAAAACAATTTGAACATCGGTTGTTGATGTTCTTCTACCAGATTATAAACTGAAATATCTTGATATTGTAGGCCATAAGTCGGGTTAATTCAACATTAATTACTCCCGCCATGATGGCACCTTAAAGCGCCGAGCCTACTATTACGTCCAAATGGAGGCGGCAAATTATTATAGTATAAAAATAAAATAAAACCTAAATAAAATAATAATTTTAATATTATATTTAATTTTTTAGTGACGTTGACGAAACATCGGAAAAAATTTCCTATAATTGTGACGATACCGTCAATTGCATTAGTTCCTCTCCTTGCTTTTTTCTCGCTTGCCCAAAATGTAACGATGGTAATTATAATACCGACTGTTTAAATTGCAAACATGTTAATAACAAAAAATGTGTACAATTTGCTGCCGAACAATGTTCGTCAAAAAATTTGCTTAGGAAATCTTCGAGTCAGTTTCAGTTTGAAGGTTTACTTCAAAACAAATTTAAAAAATACGATGCTTATTTTTGTCCTTTGTCCGATATTGTTGGTAACAATGTTGACAAACACTTTGAAGACTGTACGTGTCAAAACGAAAACGAATTAATTAATAACGAATTATTGGTGTCTCCAACGGAGTGCATCGAAGACAAAGACGTCGAAGGTAGTTCGAGTATAATAGAAAGTAAACATCGTAATTTAACGGATGAAGTTTGTTTAAAATCAATCATCGATGAAGTTAGAAATAAAATTGCTAACAAAACACGGAAGTATTCAAGTTTCTCAATGGAATCCTATCAGGCTCGTCTCAATGCTTACAGAAAATTCGACAAAGTTAGCAAAATTTCTAAAACAATAGACACTTTTTCGGAAGACGATTCTAATGTTACCGAAAATGAATCGAGAGATGATAATTCATCCAAAAAGTTTAAATTTAATAATAAAGATAATAGTTGTATAGCTAGTGTAGATGATAGCAGTATTATAGCTAGTTTTTCCCAACCCAATAGCAATGAATATGGCGGTTCGAACGATCGATACGTATACTCGAGACATCATGACATTCCACCGAGACGATCCAGAGATCATCAAGAACAAGACATTAGGAATACCGTCGAAGCACAGCATAGGCATAGTCAACATCGGGACGTAAATTCGAAAAGAGGACAATTTACTAGAAGTTTATCCAACACTGAACCGCCGGTGGACGACAAAACTGGTAAACAATTTTTTTATTTGAAAAAATAAAGCTTACTCAAGTGTAATATAATTTTTAGACGGTAGTTTAAGCGATACTGCAGTTGGACAATTACATGGTTTGGAAGTGCCCCAGAAGGAGACAATTAGGAAAGAAAATCACAGAGAAAGGGATCGAGATCGATCGAATCAGTTCATGGGTCTTAGTAAAAAGAGTAATTCCACCAGCCAATTGTCGGCTACAGGTAAGCATTTTGTTTGGTTTATCACTTGGTTATCAAAGAACGAAAGAAAAATCGTATACCTAACATTTGATAGTTAGTATGTAAAATTTGATTGGGCTTTTTTCGACGTCGAAATTAACGTGTTATGCTCATCCTTTTTGAATTTTTACCTATCCATTTAATCATCTAAACCTTTCGAACACGATTTTTAAAAGTAAATACGCAGGTCGAAAAAGAAGAATGGGGTTTGGCCGAAGAGGAAAAACGTCGTTTACTGTTCATCGTTCGGAGGAAGTTTTGCCTGGTGATGTTAGGTTAGCGAAACAAGGCTCGTCGGCGTCCAGCGATGGCGAAGGATCTGCAGACGGTGACAGGTTAATATTTTATACTAAGCGCTAAACCTCTTCCATTAGTTATGCTTCCTCATTTCGATCCTTACGAGCAAACACGGAGTTAGGTACATAGAGAGATTCAAGCAGTACTTAAAATTTAAGCAGATTATGTGGTTATAAAATATTCAGGCCAGTAAAACTTGAAAGAAATAACGTGACTCGTATGCAAAATTTATTTTTCCGATTCTCACGATTTGAAGAAGTACAACCACGTAGGAAAACGTAACTTTTTGTACATTGTACTAATTTCGCTCTATACTAGATACCTATTTTGTGTAAATTGACTCTGAGGAAGCCCAATAAATGTGTCGAAACCGGAGATTAAGAAAAGCAATTAGTTTTTTTTTAAATTGGATTCATTTGAAAATTTTGTACTTACCGTAATTTGAGTATTAAAATTCTTCCAAGTTTATCTAAATATATTTAAAACCACTAAAAATAATATTCAAGACTATAAAAAAAATGCAAATTCTTAAGTAATTGAACATTATTACGAAAGGCCCCAATACTTACTTATTTAGTAATTATTTGCAAGCGTATAGAAATGCATAAGTAGACTTAGCTAGTAATGTTGAAAATTAGAAATAAATTTGCTTGTCCAGTTAGCGTTCGTAGTGTTAGAACGGTTTTTGCTTGCTGCTAAAAATGTTTGTGCTAGTATACTTGTGCTACGCATTGTCATTACTGTTCAGTTTGCGAGAAATATTTTGGAAGTTGATGGTATCAGACTTGACTGAACACGCATTTATTTCTCGCTGTTGCATATATTACGACAACAGAAGAAATTAATTCAGGATCGACGTAAAAAAAACTTGCAAAAAGTGTAAAAAAGTCATCGACAATAAAAAGGCAAACTAAGAACGCTGTCTGGATAAATTTTATATGTTTTTCTTATAGTTTAACTGTTATTTTAGTTCGTTTAGGATACAAAGATCTTATTTATCGATTGAAAATTCTAAAGCCAACTTGGTGACATTGTTTAGCAAATCGTTTGCTTGACTAAATTCATAGTATTTTATAACTTCAGACAGCGGATACAATAGAAAACGCGTATCTACAAGTAGCAACATACTGCGTTCACAAGAAGTCGTTCCTTTGCCAACACGTGATGCCAGTCAGCGAGCCTCTAGTTTAAACTCCATCTCTAGCTCAGAGGGATCTTCGTAAGTAATGTTGTGTGTCTGTGTGCGAAAGTATTGGCTGATTGTGCTGCATTTTTGTTAATTGTTCATAGAGCTTTATAAAATTGCAAAACAAGTAGGTATTTGATCCTTTTTTTTGTACAAAACTAAACAATAAATTATAATTTCGATATTGTTATTAATCTTTTCCACAATTATTGCTCGTTTGGCTAGATGAAACCAACGAAAACCGACATCCAGCTGTTTAGCTAGAAAAACTGCATAGTTCCACATATGAACTTGGCTTATCCCCATCATCGTCATTTCATTTCCCAATCCTATTTCTTTCTGGCTATATTTAGCCTAATAGCTTTCGATCTTATATGGTGCTGCTAATAATAACATCAACCAAGATACGAAATGCACTCGAATTCTGTATATACCGGTGGTGCCTATACCTAGAAAAAAAATTAAAAACTTGTAGTTTCGTCTATTTCCGTATTTCGTCGATAACGTGACATCTTATCTAGATCTATTTAATGTTGAATATTTTTGAAAATCGCCTAAGGCGCATTTTACAAAACTATAATATTTTAATAATATATTTTCCATCAAAATTAATAGGTACCACTGGTATTAATTTGGAAAACTTTGATTTTTTTATAAATAATTTTATACCTGAAACCCCAGCACTTCCGATATAATTAATGTTTAAACCTGAAGATTATACTCTATGTTGAATGTTAAAATAATTTTTATACGAGTAGCATATTTCAAAAGCAATTTTAATTTTTCTTGACCTAAGCAAACACCCATTCAACTTCGAGGTATACAACTCGAAAAGAATTTTTATATCACTTTTTTCTCTTTTGAAATTGCAACTGTGCGTTGCACAGTTCTGTATCCTATTCAGTCTGCACAATCAATTAACAAGTAGAATTTGAATAGATCCCATATTATAAATTATTTTTTAGGCGATTCGTACACTTAAAAAGCATAATAATTATTGTAGTAGGTGTGTTATAATAACAGGTATGTCTTCAGACATACTTTTTGTTATAACGTGCAGCTTTGCTGATCGGTCAAAATTTTTCCCTTTTAAAAATCCCGAAGTAATTTTCTCCATTAGTTAATTTAATTGCTTTTTAGATTTTTTTGGGAATTATAGTTGCTTCTTTTTATTTGTGTGCTTTAACTTATAACGGATGTGAAGAAATAGTAGCCATCTATCAAAAAGGGTCTGCCAATTGAACTACTACATACCTACCATATATTACGCAGATATTTCTACCAAAATAAAGTTTTAACTGTTCTTTTTTCTAAATAACAGCGGAAGTGACCACCTAATATATAACATTTTTAATTGAATAGTACTAATCATTTTCCCTGCACATATAACCTTCGAATATTTTATTTCATTCCGAAATCAGATGAGTTGAATTGTTCTAGTGCTGGAAATGAAAATTTTCACCGACCACAGCTGTGTTTACATAAAATCTCGTTTGCAGGAAAACTTTTGTTTCTTGTTTTTACCATTTTGAAGATAGACAGTAGACTCGAACAGTCTCCGACTAAATTCCATGACTTCAATGAAAGTGAATTGAACAAAAAAATTTTGGCACAATATTTTGAAGAAAAATGGTATAGAAGTAATTGTCTAAATGGTTATGATTTAAAAGAGAAATAATCGCCAAAAATTGATATGAAAAAGAGTTGCTTGGAAGCAGAAATAGCTTCGTTAAGTCGGGGTCACCAGCGTTAAGACAATGAGTAGCGTCATTTCTAGCTTTGTGATCTAAAAAATGTGTTATAGAAATTCGTCTTTCAGGAGGATCTTGGAAGAATTTAAAAATTTTCCAATGAAGTTATGGTAGTTGAGAGCGCAAGTTACAAATGTAAACGTTAAATTTTATGGATCATTTAAAGTTTCCTAAAAAAAGGCCAAAAACCTAATGCAGTTATTCGATTGAATGTTTCAAGAAAGTTAGCGGCGCCCATAGCGTGTCTTTTTGTTATACAAAGTAGCCGGGAACTAAAAAATATGGATTATTAGGACCACGGATTTAATAAAAGAATCCCTAAAACCTCCCAAACTCGAAAATTACTAATCTAGGAAAATGGGGCTTTTGGAGTTAACGAAATTATCAAAACCATCTCTGAATTGCGACTTGCTCCGCCAACTAAAACACATTGCTGCACCTATTTACGTAGAGCACACGTACCGTCAGAAAATGGACAAAATACTGACTTTTATGTGAAAAATCGAAAATTGGGCGATAATTGATCTAAGAAATCCAAGTTTATTCGATGATTTTCTTAAAATTAGGATTAAATTATAAGATTTGCTCTAAATTACTTCTTGAACTTAATACTGCCTTCAAAGTGAAATATTCGAAATTTACGTGTGAGCACTAGGTATCTCTCTTATTCAAAAATAAATGCAAAATAAAGTACAAAACATAACAATAAAAAACAAAGTAATATTGATGAAACATTATGAGTAGATAAGCAATGCAGATTCTACGCTAAATTTCTCAGTCTTGTAAAATTCCAATAGTGACGTCATATTTCTACAGATACAGCTAAAACTCTGTATCGTCTTCTTTTTATAAACGTTTTAGAGCATAATCGACATTTTTTATTTACTAATATGTTTATGCAATAAGAAATAAAATTTAAAAATTGTATTTTGAAAAAAATAATTGCGTCTTTTCGTGTTGGTTCTTGGTGGACCCATTGAAGTACAACCAACAACCATGATGAAGGTATTTTATTCCTAGTTATAGTTAAACACTGTCAACTATTCATGTAGTGCTTCGTACGTTCTAAAATCTTCTATTTTTGTTTTCATTTCAACTATTGAAGGTATACGGAGAGGAAAGCTACAGTTATCAAATTTTGAAGGAATACTTAAAAAAAAAATTTTCCTCGAAGAGTAATCGTATAATATATTCCTTATACAGTCGTGCTCAAATGTAGTCGGCCACCTATAGATTTTTAAGTTTTAGGAATTTGGAAGGCTTTTTAATAAAACTAATTACAAATATAAATTGAAAATATGTTTTTATTAATTATTTTTAATATTTGGTGGCACCACCTTTTGCCTTAAGGACGCTTTTAATGCGATTAGGCATTGTAGCTACTAATTTGTAGCACACATCAGGGGTAATTTTTGCCCATTCTTCAAATATTGCCTGCTTTAATGCCTCTTTTGTTGGAGTTTTATAACGGGCAACCCTCTTCTTCAATATCGCCCATAAATTTTCAATGGGGGACAGGTCAGGACTTTGTGGCGGCCAATCCAAAATGGGAATTTGATTTTCTGTAAACCATCGCTTTGTTTTTTTTGAAGAATGGCATGGTGCATTGTCTTGCTGAAAAATATATTTTGGGTTATCTTCCTCAAATAATTTTACTATTGTAGCCTCTAAATGGTCCTGTAAAGTCTCGATGTAGGTGTCCGAGTTCATCCTCCCTTCGCAGATTTTCACTTCGCCGACGCCCCTGGCCGACATTGAGCCCCATATCATGATACTGCCACCCCCAAATTTAACAGTGGGCACAACGCAAGCAGGGTCGAACTCTTCCCCCACCCTTCTCCTTACATAGGTGGATCCAGGCTGACGAAAAAGCTGGAAAGTAACATTCAAAATTAATATTAAATATTAATAATTAATAAAAATAACTAAAATAAGTGTTTAAGGTCCAATTATACAAAAATATTATGTAAAAACATTATAAAATACGTACCTCTATGTTGCTTTCGTCTGACCAAATTACCTTTGCCCAGTCGGCAACATTCCACTTTTTGTAATTTCTTGCAAATTGAAGCCGTTTTTTCATGTGCTGCTCAGTCAAAAGGGGCTTCTTTCGAGCTTTGCGACCGTGTAGCCCCTTTTCCTTCAACCGCCGTCTAACTGTTTGAGACGATATCTCGACCCCACATTGCGCCCTTAGATCACGTGTTAAATCTTTTGAAGTTTTCCTTCGATTTTTTAGTGACAATCTTTCCAAAATGCGATCTTGTCTGGGTGATGTCACACGTTTTCTTCCACTTTTTGGCCGATTTTCTACAGAACCAGTCTCAGCCACTCGCCTCAGGGTATCTTGAACCGTCGCACGCGAACACTTCAATTTTAAAGCAATTTTTCGTTGAGACATACCTGTCGAATCCAAAAAGACAATCTGACTCCGAAGAGCAACACTTAAATGTGGCCGTTTTGGCATGATGTTGTTGCTATCACTTCACAATATTAAACTAAAAGTTAAATTTGTAAAAATTTTACCCTTTAGATTAAATAACAATACCGTTATCGACAGGTACATGTAAACCGTAATATTAAAAATTTACATTATTTCAAAAATGTACCTTATTTTACCGCCCTTTGGTGGAAATTTAAATTTTAATCTCATTAAAGGGTGTCAGGTATATGTATATGTAGCATTCCTTTATAAATTCGGAACGGCTTAATACTTATGACAAAATCTTAGGGTGGCCGACTACATTTGAGCACGACTGTATGTATAATATATGTCATCTTCACAGTAGAAACAGTAAAAAATCTTTTTGATGATCGAATATCAATTTGTTTTCGGTAGAAATCTTCCGTCGATGTAAATAATATTCAAAGTTTGCTTACTAGACAGTTTCTTAGTATTGATTTTCTAAATGTAGAAGGGCCTGAGAAAAATTAGACGTAAAGACTGTCCAAAGTGTAAACCCTGTTTTATCACTTAAAGAGAATTTCATAGCCCAATCGCCTTGGCAATTATCCGGCAGATGAATAGAAACTACGATTGCATTTTGTAGCCGAACATCACGATTTATTCGTGACAAGTAAAAAAAAGCAAAAAAACAAAGTCTGCGAGAAAAACATTGATGAGAAGTTACTTGGAAAAATGTATTGAATAAATCTTCAAGCAGAATTTCATACAAAAACCATGGAACGTCTGGAACTACTGATATACCAAAATTTTTGAATTTTTTTGGCAAACAATAAAAAGTTCCCCGTCTTGTATCGTCACTTTTTCTATTTTAATCGGTTGGAAGAATTATTGTTACAATGTTTTAGGTTCACAAGATCACATCAGTTAGCTCATTATCTCTTATAATACACTTATCATATCTGTATTGTTGTAGAATCACCAAAATGTTCACAAAATACTTTTTATGGATGTTATTTGTGAAAAAAGTTTATAGTGAATTTTTTGGCGATTCATTTAAAAACATTCTGTACATACCTACCGAACATATTTATTGTAGTACATACTTACCGCACAGCTGCTTATAATGAAACACTGCTCGATTAATGTAAATCGTATTTAGATTTAATTGTTGCTAACAGATGGTTCTAATATGGTATGTATAAAATAATATTAAACTAATTCCTACATATTAATAAAATGAATATTAAATTAATATATTAAATTTTTAAAACAGGTATTTGGTTAAACTAACAAACAATTAAATTAACACAACTAAAAAATTGGTATTTTAAAAATATGTATTACATAATTTTATGCTTCGGCTGATCATTTTGATAAATTTGTTTTTAAGCATGTTTTCGAAATAAGCATGGAACACAAAAACCGTCGAATGTCACGGTAAAATACCTTACACAATTTACTTAACAGTAGTAGCTTTAGTTTTTGCCCAATATTTTCTATTTCTCTCTATGTACAACTCTGTGTTGCTCTTTGTACTTAATTCTTTGAATTTTCCACTTAGAAGTAACATAATATGCAATGTTTGTTGGGAAGCAATTGAAACTAGAAATAGTTTCCTCGTAGAAATCCTCAAGTAGTTAGAAAGTTTTAATACATAGTTTATTTTAGTCATAATTTATTGTTGTGCTACCCAACTTACATATTAACCAAACTTTTTTTCTTTTTACGTTAAAATCGAATATTTTGTGTATTGCTAGGTGGTCGCCTTCGTTGCGGAATCCCGGAGAGGGCGGTCAACTCGCGGATTTTATAGATGGACTGGGTCCAGGACAATTGGTCGGACGCCAAGTTCTGGGTGCCCCGGCATTAGGTGATATTCAATTATCTTTATGCTATCAAAAAGGTTTTCTGGAAGTGGAAGTCATAAGAGCTCGTTATCTTCAAGCCAGACCCGGTTCCAAAGTTCTGCCTGGTAATTTTTGCACATTTTATCCGACCGTCTCCAATTTATTTTGTTTGCAGCGCCTTACGTAAAAGTATATTTGGTTAATGGAAAAAAATGTATAGCTAAAGCAAAAACTTCGACTGCACGTAAAACATTAGAACCATTATACCAACAACAACTAGCATTTAGAGAACCTTTTCAAGGCTGTGTACTTCAGGTACGTCGGACCCGATTCCTTATCTTCTATTACAAACTACATTATTTTTTCTTGCAGGTTACCGTATGGGGAGACTACGGTCGGATCGAAGGGAAAAAAGTGTTTATGGGTGTTGCCCAAATAATGTTAGACGATCTAAATCTCAGTAATATCGTAATAGGATGGTACAAACTATTTGGCACGACGTCCCTGGTTAGTGGACCTCCTTCTCTTGGCCTCTCTCGCCGCAGTTCCATGGCTAGTCTAGATTCCCTCAAATTGTAACCCACCACTTTTTCATTTCATGCTATTTTCTTTTAAGTGTGCAAAAAATATTACGTTACAATATTAATTCGATAAGTTATTGCTGATTTTGTAAATAACATTACTGACGTAATATTTTGTACATGCCACACTTTTCATATCACGCCACGTTACTGCCCTGTAGACGACGTTTAGACGCTGACCGTCGGCTCACCAGTCACATAGGTATGAACCTCTCACTTCATGTGTTTCTTATATTATTTTGCCATCATTTTTTCATCATTTATATTATGATTTTATGCACGCACTGTACACACACTTTTTATAATATGCTGTAGATATTATATGATATTCTTGTCTTGCTTACCGACTCTCATACTGGCTTTCTTATGACCTGTTGCATGCTCAAAAATAAACTAATAAACGAAAAATTGGAAAGTAAAAAAGTTAACCTTATACTAATTATTATAATTATTATTATTGTGTCCTATTTTCTCTTTTCTTCTATATATGCGAAAGATGTTGTATCGTTTTCTGCTCACCTTCCAAAATTAATGTCTCTATCGAACTTTATCGTTTTTTGCTTGAACAATCGAGTCATTCATTTTTTCATTCAGATCTCAGACATCCTCAGAATTTTATTAAATTCCGCATTTTTAATCTAATTTTAATATTGCAGATACTAAGTGGAGCATAATTATTATTCCCTTCCTTTCTTCCAATTTAGACCAAGTTATAAGTTAATGACAGGCGACTATTTAAAATAGTGGATGTGCTTTGGATATTTATACGTTTGCCCCTTAACTTGACCAATATGGAACGTAATTTTAATAACCGAATTTTGTGTTTCAGTGAACCAAAATGTATTTCAAAAGGAATAAATGGAATAATGTGTGCCCATACCACGGAGAAAAGCGTTATGAATCATTATTAATAGAGTTATTTCATTTTTGCTTAAAATTTTTACGAATACATTTAAAAATAAAAATCCATTTAAAAAGATATACGTACGACTATATCCTCTAAATTTATCCAAAACCATTTACTACGAAAATGTGCTCGAAACAATTTTCGACAAAAAT
The DNA here is from genome assembly GCA_947369205.1 of Cantharis rufa. Classification (NCBI taxonomy): domain Eukaryota; kingdom Metazoa; phylum Arthropoda; class Insecta; order Coleoptera; family Cantharidae; genus Cantharis; species Cantharis rufa. The sequence goes on from OX376303.1 coordinate 25,116,276, forward strand.
TGAGAAAATGCAAAACAATAACACTCATACTAATAGCTAAAAAAATTACTTTATAGTATTCGTTTATAATACGATGATATACAGAGCGGTGCGAGAAAATAATATAATGAAATATGTAGTAATTAATAGAACAAAAAAAACAGGATAGATATATTTAGTCTAAAAAAATATGTAGATATCACTGCACATGTGAACATAACTACACATAAAATCATATCTCAAATGTGTAATATAATCATACATTAAGCAGGGAGGTTAAAAAATTTCTACAAAATTTTTAAAAAAATTTACAACGACTAAATTATAGAAAAATTTGGTAATAAAAGTTACGCCATGTATAAATATTAAAAAATAAAGTAACCTAATATACCTAATATACTAATTATTCTTGTCAAATTTTTAAATCTTCCTGCATAAAACTGCTTAATTGGAATTGAAACTGCTTTTTTACTTAAAAAAAATATACTGTAAAAGGACTTAGAAAGCGTTGATAAGTATGTATATTATAAAAAAATAATGTACGATAGAAAAAAGAAAAAATTATATATATATACATTATATATATAAACGTTTACTGTAATATATAATTTTAATCGTTAAATTGCATGTGATAATATTTTATGTTAGCTGTCAAATTATCGTTTGTTGCTTTCGATTGTTTTTAAAACAAAGAATTGGTTATCGGCGTGATTGATTCCAAAATTTATATGTTAAAATCGTTTATTTCGAATTTGCCAAAGAAAAACACATCAGGTTTAAAAACGAAGCAGACATCGATCTTTAGAGGTGAAATTGTAAAAAATATTCCATTGTAAAAATACAGATCTTAACAAATACTCGTATAAATAGGTCCACTTAATTGTTATGGGATGAATGATTATCCTGGTACATATTACATCGTGCAAATCTTAAATATCCCGTGAGCAAAATAATCTGCTGTAGCTATAACTTTCTTAAAAATCTGAATTTGTAAATTGTATTATTAAGAAAAAAAAAGGTTCAAAGTTTTTCTAATAACGCCAGATGCAGTCCGTACGCTCCGATATCGACGAAAAAACGCAAACAATAAATTTTCTTGTTTTCCACCCATGGCATGCGAGTAATTGTCAAAAAGTTATTGTACCCGCTTCTGTTATTAAATTTTGTTAATTATTATTATTATTATTACTTATTATTAAGATCGTAATTACCAAAAAAGTATATCCTATATTTACAGTATTTGTGGTGAATTATTGTGTAATAAAATATTTTATACCTTGCATAATTATGAATGTTTGCAAGTGGTATACATATACGGGGTGATTCTATTTCGTTGGAAAATAATTTGTCTTTTATTAACAATTTTTTATATAATATGTATATATTTAAAGTTCACCCCTTATAAAAACTATTTGCAAATTTTGCGTAAATTAGTATTATTTATAATTAATTGTTTTAAAAATGATGTAGCTATAAATTTTTGTACCCACATTGTATATACGATCTGCTGTTAAATATTTCTAGTTCAGTTTTATATTTTAAATTTATACAATTATTATAGAAAATGTTCCATGCTTGTGATGAAAAATTCTCTTATATTACATAATTCCTATAAAATAGCCCTTGTTCATGTATATATTATTTCCACTCGCTTCTAAGAGAATGTTATGCACTTAATACAGTTCAGATGGTTGATTTTTAGAATATGTAATAGAAAATTAGTTAGTTTTTTCTACAAATGTAGCAGAAAACCTTTTATATCTACAATATCTCCATTATTAAAATTACTATGTCAAAATACTATTAATTGAAAAATAAATGCCCAACATTTGACTCCTGAACTGTTTAAGTGTAATGGCTGTTTTGACAACTGCATATCACGGAAGTGTCGAGGAATCGTCCACTTGTATGTCCATCTGACACGTTCACTATGACTGATGTATCCATTATCCAAGCCCGCGGGCATGACAATAAATGAATGAATGAAAATTGATTTTTATTTCCCAACCAATATACAAAATTTGCATTCCACAATTCGGCAAATCCAATTTAATATCACAAGTTTTTTGGCATTTTTGAGAAAGAGTTTAACGAAAAAAACTCATTCGAGCTTGAATTTATTGAAGGTAGACCGTAAAAAGTAAAAGTTTTTTTCTCAAAGAAAAGAATTTTTTGTTCTAAAATGCCATGGCATAATTTAAAACCACCAGAAAAATTAGATTAAAATAATTTTAAAAATTTCGCGGTTAATATAAAATAAGTTTTGCTCGAATGTCCCAGAAGAAAAGTAGTGTCTATTATTGTCAACTAAAATCAACCCATAAAATTATAAATATATAGAAATAGAATTAGGTCGGCAATTAAAATTTTTCTTGAGATATTTCGCTCACTTACATATAAAAAAATGTTAAACACTAGTTGAGGAAGTAAATTCTGCAAAAAAAACTTTTACTAATTTATTTTACGATAACATAATTACCTACAGTTACATAATAATTAGACGTGAATGCGACTACCAACTACGACTTGATTATTTTACTAGTACTCATTACTTCTTATAAATTGTACCATAATAAGTAAATGTAATTATAACTTGTAAGCCTTGCTTTTGCTGGTATGCATACTTACTTTTACAAACCATTCGGGCTTTCCCTTAACCGAATAGTAATTTACGAAATGAGTGTTGAAAGTGTAATTTTATTTTATGAAAAATTGAATCAAGTCTAGCAATCTTATAACATCAACTCGCTTGGCAGCTCGTGCTTAAATCTATCTACTCATTTAGTTATCAGCCTGTTCAGAAAACATGGGCCCCAGAACCAACAGGTCCACTCCATATGTGATGTCCATGTATATACATTTATTTAAATGCATTTTTTAAGTAAATAATAAAATAAAATTTTTAATATTAACTAATTTATACTGCTAATGCTTCCAAACATAGCTGTATAAAAGTAAGTAAATAATTATCCAGGTGCATAAATTAATTAAGAAGGGGAATTCCTACAGGAGATAGTATAATATACCCTTGTAGAATACAAAAATTGTTTTGCCAAAAGTTTGTTGATTGTTATGAGTATCACCCACACGATGCATGCCATTACGTACGTACTACTACGACGTTGAATAATATAATATCTAATTGTAAGTCAATTTCGAAGGTAGCCAAAATGCCCGTCAGGCTTTTGCTGCTGTACAAAATCAAACTAAAAATTTTTGGATTGAATTTAACAACCTAACAAAAGATTCTACTGCATATTACGTTTAAACATAATACTTGTAATAAATGTTAATAAAACATAATAAAAAGAAACATAAAAAAATATACTGCCTTTTAACATGGTGCAGTATGGAATACTTGCAATGTGTCTTAATTTTGAATGTCTTTTAGATCTTACTAAACTAAAACCATTAACTGTTGACAAACTCAATTTTGATTTAAAATCATTTTGAAAATAGCCGACAAAAAATGCAATGAAAAATATTGGAACGTGCGTCTAGTTTACTGTTAACTTAATTGAGCACTGAAAAAATATATAAAATATATAAATTTACTAAAATAAAAACAAAAATAGTACAATTATTGCAATAATTATATTTAAGGGGTAAAACCACAGTAAATCTGCAAATGTTTTGCAAAAGTCAAAAAAGAAAATTGTAAAAATTGCCCCAAAAACAAGTTGGCGGTATTTTAATCAGTAAAACAAAAGCCACGTTTTCGTCGTTTCAAAATATTGAAAAAATAAATCTAAAAGGCTTAAAATCAATTTTAAAACTGCGCTATTACTATGGAAAGAAAGATATTATATTATTACATGAATGTCTTTTGCTGTGGCATTATGTCTAATCTAAGGCTGCACTGAAAAAAATTGTAGTAATTTGTACTACAATTATTGTAGTAAAAATTGCTACAATTTCTAAATAAAATAGTAACATACACAAATTGTAGTATTAATATTCTATAAAATTTTGTAGTAAATTTTTGTGATACCAAGTTCAACAAAATTGTAGTAAATTTTCTAACAAATATGTAAGGTGATGGTGTTTACTATTTTATTGTCGTACAAATTTCAAATTTTGTGGTAATAAATGCTACATTGTGAAAAAATATTTATCGCTCTAACAGAGCTATTAGTAGCTATAGCCTCAACTGAGTTTTGTTTTGCTGCTATAACAAATTTTTTGTTGCTGCAACAAATTATCTGCTGCCATAACTAAGTTGTTTTCTATTCAGTAAAAAAGATTAGTTGAATTAACAAATTTTCTTATTCTGCATAGAAAAAAACTTTGTTATGGCAGCAGAAAACTTGTTACAGCAACGAAAAACTCTATTGAGGCTATAGCTACTAATAGCTCTGTTAGGGCGACAAATCCTTTTTCTCAGTGTGCATTGAATTGCTACAGATTTTAATAGGATTTTACTACAAGGACTTCTAAAACCTTCAACAAATTGTCTAAATGATTTCTACAAAACATTTACTACAATTTTATAGGAAATTTTTATAACGGTTTTTTTTTCAGTGTGTGGCCAACAATTTTTTATTAAAACTACATATTTTACACTTATGGGTGTGTTCTTTATTCTTTATTTGTGAGAATATCGAAAAATTTCCATTAATAACGTAGAAGAGCGGAGTTTCAACTAACCAATACATTTTTTACACTTTTGATTATGTCCATATTTTGATTATGTTATATGGAATATTTAAATGAAATTCTTGTAATTATTGTAATCAGTGTAGTTAGGAAAGTCAATTCTCGGTTGATACTATAAATAATAAGGTCGAATCTCGTTGTCGTAAAATGATACTGATGTGAGTAGTGAAAATATTTAGAGGAGGCTTCAAAATTGAATTGCGCCTGGAGCCTCTCAAGTTCTAAATCCGCCAGTGTGTCTATCCAACTTTTTTGAGATATTTTCACTGTTAAAAAAGTTGTTTTTTTACCTAGAGAGAACTACAGTAACAACAAACAACTTATACAAAATATACAGTCAACAACAGTCAACAATAGTCTACATATAGAAATATACGGGTGTCCCAGAACTCAACGTCATCCCTTATGCCGCCCGTATTTATAGTCACGGATCAATCAGAGACTCAAAATGATCCTAGAATTTACCAATGAGATTACTGGAATTTAGACCGTATCGTAGCAACAGCTGTTATTTCGGGAATTGATCTCGATTCTCGGTTCAATCCATGACTATGCATTGTACGGGCATTAGAGGGCTGATCCACCAGCTCGTGACTGATCAGAATATCAAAAATAACCTTAGCAAAATGTCCTTCGTTTTCGAGATATGAGCACTTTTATGAATTTCGTAAAAATTGACACTTTAAATCAGTTTTTCGAGTGCCACAGGTACAAAATTCCATATTCAAAGATTCTAATTTTGGTTACCCTTTACGCAGCCCTGAATAGCCCTGCTATTTATCACGGGCTAAAATAAAACTAGTGGTGCCACACTCAAAAATTTTTTGACCAACTACTCATGAGTTAATTTTTTTATTTGCTAACTTCGACTCTTCATACTGTAAAATATCGTCGGTGTTTTGTATAAAGGGCGAATAAGCCATTTTCACAAAAATGAGATTTTAATAAAAATATAATATTCAATACACACTAATATTGTTATGCAAAAAAAACACCTTTGTATCTTGATAGGAACAGTCAGTATTTTTTAAATCTAAAATCATTCTTACATAAACCGCAATACAATATGGAAACATAAAAACGCTTCTCCTGTAAAATTTGTCATTTGGCGAATTCGCCCTTTATACAAAACACCGACGATATGTACCACGTTAACTGGCAAGTTATTTTAAAAAATTGCTCATTTAATGTAGTTGACGAAATTATATAACATTTGCTATATTTTACTTTAGAAAGGAAGATATTGCTAGTTTATTGTAAAAGGAGCTCATTATGAAATTATTTCAATAATTATGGATTCCAATGAAAACACTTTTTCAATTTATTAAAGTGACAGGGATTTGGCAATAGATAGGTCAGTCATGAGCTGACGTTGAGTTCTGGGACACCTTGTATAACGTTTATTAATTTGCTATTATCCTCAATAATTTTAAGCCAAAAAAGATGCCCAGTTTTTCATTTGTGCGTTAAATCTAGTTTAACTTTCAAAAGTTTAGCTACGTTTATGACCATTCTGATTGACTCTGAACCTTAAACATGAGTTAACTTGCAATTGAAAAACTATGAAATGACAACTTAAATTTGAATTGTGTCGTTAGTGGGCAAATCTCCAGATTTAAAATGAAGCAAGCACAAACTGAGATCATCAATAACTTTTCTTGGCTTTGTATGTAGTACCATTTTCAAAAGCGCCTATTTTATAAAAATACCATAAATCTCAATTGGGTTATATACGGTTTTAGATTTATAATAAAAAATATAATCTTAAAGAAAATTTGAGAAAAACTTTATAAGGCTCGCCAACCTTTGGCAATTGCATGGAACAGAAGTTTCATATATGTAATTGTTCCAATAATTTTGGACATTTATAATCACCTGATCTACCTGACAATCGTTGAATTTGAATCCAATACTATTGCGTAGTATATGTTTGTATGTTCTTCTGTACGTAAACTGGGAACAAGCCAAATTAGTAACAAGCCAAAATAGCAAAATAGAAACTTAGACTCAAATCCAAAAATTGCGATAGTTAGTAAACCATTTCAATAGCTTCTTACAACATTAGCAATGTGGGATTTATGCCAATTTTCGTCTTTACCAATATGCAAAATACGTATAACAATTTATTATAACCGAAAAATTTAATGTGGCGGTTAGGAATTCCAAAAATACTCCAATAAGTTTGGTGCCAGAGCGTAAAATTTACCACCTTTTGCTCCACAATTTAAAAATGTTGGCCTATATTCCCATAGTGCTTTCCAAAAATTCAAAAAAAGAATTTTCAAAAAGTTGCACCTGACGTAAATTTTTGACAAACACTTTCAGCTTCCCCCTCTCTGTCTGGAATTAATTATGAATAATTTTGAAAAAACTAATAGGATAAAAGTATTGCCTTAACTACAGTATTATTTTCTCTTCATTGTAATTAGGAGCAATTAGCAAATTAAACATTTAACACAATAAATATTAATTTGCATTTTTAATTACAAATTAGAAAATATTTTTAAAATCGGTGTCTGTGTACAGAGTTCTCGATGCAGCTTGGTCGACAAATATAGCAGTTTTCATTATAGATGTCGCTAAATCTAATATGCACATAAAATAAATTGATTATGTTTAGTTCTTGGAATGAATAAATTTTATTCGAATACATATTATTAAGTTAGCAATTAAAATTTTTAATTATGTTTAATTTTTTTGCCGCTACAAGTATACCTACCCACTTAGGTTATTCTCTACACTAATTTCCTATGAATAATGCAAACAGGATTTATTGCTTTTGCTATGTCAGAGGAATTTTTTTGCGATTTAATAATTTTTTTAAGTAAATCTAATAAGGAAAGCCGGCAAATTAATTTTAAAGGTAACGGAACACCGGCCGGCCTTCTCTAAACACGTTCTAAGTGAATGGCCCAGAATTTAAGAAAGTCGATAGTTACGCCATTATTTGTTTTGCATGAACAATTTTTCTATAAGGTTTGCAAATAATATATTTTTGCATTACTATGCAAAGAAATAAATAGTTTCTCCACATTATTATTATTATGAGTTAGAGTCGATGTGGATCCAAGGAAAGTTAATAGAATAAAGATGAGTAGATATTTTAATTGTTATTTTTTGATAAAGCTGTTGTATAAAAATTAATTATTAATAATTAAATACCTTGAATATTATAATATTATTTTTAATTACAATTAAAGTAGACCATGTTATTAATAACCTTTCTGATGAGTTAGTGTTACAAGGATATTTTGCGAATTTAAGCTATTCGAATGGAAAAATTAACTGCTTTGCTCTATGAAAACTTTCGATTAACCAACAATTTATCATATTAATTATATCCTGCTAGAAATTACTTTGAATAATTTCATTTGTTTATAATATACTTCACTTTTGAGGTAAACCTATTCCAAATTCTGTCATTAATTCCATAACATCTGCAACTTATCTATTATGCAAAAGTGGTAGACTATGGGATATCGACATCTCGCTCCATTCAAAATTGATAAACTTACCGTACTTATTACGTAGGCGGTATTATATAGGTATAAATATACGCCTGACGTGTCTACCATCCACTTTAAATTAGGAAGTTGTTATCTCACACTAATTTGAGGTGATGGCGAAAGTGGTTGCTATTCCAGAAATACAAACGGCAGTGAACAAATTCTACTCTAATTAAATTTATTTGAAAACCTAGACTAAATGTGCTTTCCTCTGCATCAAAAGTCCTGTCCCATCTAGAGAAATATTCTCCCTATAAATATTTCAATAAACCATTGTTGGAATGAAACTGGTATAGCTACAAGAATTGAAATGGAAATAAAATTAACAACCGCAGAAATTGAAGACCAGCAGCATTATTTCATAATAATAGTAATAGTAATTATTATACTCGCACAATAGCACAATCACACTCTTTAAAATTTCTGGTGTTGTTATGGCACTATATTTTTTTTAACGACGACCTGTTGCTTCAATAATGTCAATGGTACGCGGATATTTATTTACCTTAAAAAAATCCAAAATTAATTTTGGTGAAAACTGCCAAATGTTTGCTTTTAGTAATTAATTTAGCAGAATCAGCACTTTTACATTTTAAAACTTTCACATTACAAAATTGAATTTATAATTACTTGCAATTCTTTATATTGTTCGTGTTAGAGAGTCTAAATTTTATTGATTTCAAATTATAATAATAATAGTAGATTTACTGAAGTCCAAATTTTGTTAAATCGATATTAAATTGGTTCAAAAGTTTTATTAGATCAAACTCGGAGAGTAATAAAATAATAATATCATTCAGCGTTTTTCTGCATACTAGGCCTAAGCCTGTCATGGTTAGAACTAATTTTGATGAATAGCAGTAACTAAGGGTGAAGATCTGTAACCTGGAAAATATGCAAAATCGTAGACAATGGCCACTTTACAATCGGACGGACTGATAAGTTTAGATCAAATACGGCTATCGAACAAATGCTCACCAACAGCATGAAAGTTGTCTCTTCGACAAATAGAATTTGGCAATGATATTTGCGAAATTCTAGAAAAATACTATGGCCTAACCATTTTTGCTAGAGAACAATATTAATTGAAGGAAATGGTTTTATTATTAGACAGAAAAGAACCCCAAAAATTATAAATAGAGAATCCTCCCATAGAGAATCAGCCTAGAGGTAAATAAACGTCGATTTTATCTAGAACGCACTCCATTTTACACTTTCTCTAGCTTGGTTCAGTAACTACCTAGTGTACAGAGATCTGCGTGGAATTAACTGCAAAATGAAATTTTTTAAAAGTTTTCTACAACAAATTTGAACCAGAACAGTGATGAATTTCTAAAGCGGTCCCAAAAATCGCAAAATCTTCAATTTGGCCTTTTCTTGTACATCCTGTATGTTCAGCGTAAAAATTTTGCAGTGGTGAAACCAACGAACGCAGACAAAAAGTACATTTTGTTCTTTTTTACAAAATTAAAAACATTTTTTTCGAAAAGTGTTCGGTCGATTAAAAATTTTTTGATTTTTTAAAAGTAGGACATAACAAACATAACTTGCCAAGTTATAAGATCTTGACCTTTCTTTTATTTATGTAATAGGTATTTGGGAATTAACACTGCAAAATAATTTATATCTGATCGAGTGAGAAAGTTGATGAACCACTAGCCGAGCACTGATTATGGTGTACTCGTATATTAATAGTAATAATTATTTAATTCCTCTCTTTAGAATATTCGGTTCGCTAATTTTTATTTAATTTTGTGTTCTCTGTAAAAATATAATAAACATACATTTTCCTATTAATTAAGAAGTGAAAATTAAAAATTACTTTTAAAAAAATGTATACCACACAGCCCTTACATTCGAAACTCTATAAAGTAAAAATAACACGAAAAAAAAAGAAGATATACAAATATAGGCAACTTTGTAGATAATTAAATTTCTTGCAAAAACATCATATTACTATTACGAATTGACTACCAAAACGAAATTCTGAAAAGCTTCTTTCTGTATAGAGACTTGACGTGCCGTCAAGTATTCATTCATTACATTAAAAGTAATCATTACGTAACTTGTGATGTAAATAGTTATTTTTCTTTTATTTTTACCTAATTAAACTGCTTGTCATACTTCAGCTCTCGTAATTGGTATGTTTTTATCACTTTTTTCTCTTCTTCAATTGTTTCTTAACGTAACCATAAATAAAGCCTCTTTTTTAAAGGCTTTCTTGGACAGAAATTACCACCGTGCTGCAATTATCTCAAAAGCAAACATTCGCCAATCAATCAACAATCAACCCAGTGCCGCAATATGGTGTAACTATTGAAGTTTTACGAATTCAGCAAAACCAAGCGGTATCGGTAAGGTTCATCTGTGGCTGTTTAAAATATTATAGATTATAATAAAATAATAAATAATATAATAAAATAAAATAATAAATAATATAATAAAATAAAATAATAAATAATATAATAAAATAAAATAATAAATAATAACGTTTTTTTAATAAAAAAATAAATATAAAAACGCTAATAAGTTTGTTCGTTTAATAAAAGTTAGAGCTTTTCTTCACGAAGTTAACTTCAAATTGAAACAAATTATTTTAAGGTAGAACAACTATTCATAGTTTCTAGTTTTCACGGATCATTAAAAATGATCCCTTGGCGTGTCAACAATATTAGTATTATATACCACTTTGCGTAAATAATTCTTTACTGAGGTTTTTCTTTTGGAACATATTTTAATAATTAATATTCCAACAATAATAAATTTCATTTTTTAATGGACATAGCATGTTAGAACGGTGTACCGACAGTTGACCCTGCGACAACTCGCGTCGGACAATTTGCCTTGGCGACGACAACTGGCCTTGGCGACAAGTGGTCTTGGCGACAACTGGCCCTGGCGATAGCTTGTCCTATCGACAGTGGTCACCAGGGCCACTTGTCGTCAAGGCCAGTTGTCCGGGACGAGTTGTCGCAGGGCCAAGTGGCTCAAAGCCACACATGTCACCATTTCTGTTAGAACACCACGTTTAGATCTGCCGGTACGGTTTATGTGTAAGAAGTTAAGGAGTAGATAATATTATTTAATAAAATTACTGCAAAATTAAAAGTTTTATTGAAATGAACAAAAATAACAATTTATTTATGTAATATTATTTGAACATTCATTTAAAAATTAATTTCCGAACAAACGCCATTAGGATTCCAGATTTGTCAAAAACTGAGTTTGTCAACTCAGTGGATTGATGTGATTTGCTAGTTGAGTTACAGAGCGAAAATTCTAGCTCGGCTATCTGGTATGCATCAACAAGCTGTAGATTTAGAATTGGTTCTATTCTGCCCAATTGACCGAACGTCAAGTCAAAAATGAAAAAACATAATTTTAGATTTAATTTCTTTTTATTTAATTGTAAGAGCTGAAAGCGTAAGTTTTCATTTTTTGAATTGACGACAGAAAAATTAAATTAATATTTAACTACTTTAGTTTCACTCATACGAAAAAAATCATTTTTCAATGAGACAATGAATTTTAAGCTCACAGTAAAAAAATTTCAATATGAAATGGGTAAAAAACGTGGGACGACTGATGTCAGCAGATTACTTCATGAGACTCTTATGGGCAAAATATTGTTTTATGATGAGTGCATAACAGCAAAAGCTCCTTGAAAACATTCAATTGGCAAAAGGCGTGGTTGGTTAATTCTGCATGAAATTAATACTACGCTTTTAGTATAAGGTATAAGCTTAAAAAGGTTCTCTCTGATCCTTTATTATTCTATCAACGCTACTAATTCAACCAAATGTTTTGCCCTATTATGAAAACTATAAAAATCCTTTACAAAAAATTCGGTGGGTGAGGGGGTGAGAAAACAACTGCAAGACTTTTGGTTTCTAAATTTGAAATAATTATCGATTTTTATAAAACCTCATGTGTCGAGAAAATTATCGTTGAAGGTAGATATTATAATAATTTAATATTTCAATTTAAGTTCGTAGTATCTTCAAGTTGTAATTTCTCATTATTTGTAGTAAGGCGAGCAATACACTCCCTATTGATGAAGCTAACGGCTTAATGAACCGCAACCGGAGATGAGAAAATTACTGAACTGGTCTTGACGCTCTGCTGTATACATATATGTATGTACTATACCATAATGCTATATACATAGTATACAACATACAAAACAACCTTATTTAGTCAGAAATGAAATCAATTGGTATTTATCAATCAAATCAAAGCCGAAAAATTGCTAAAATTTAATATTACTGAAAGAATGAATAATAAATTATTGATGAATGAATGAATGAAAAAAACAAAAATCTTCAGACACTTGCATATTCATATTTGTATCTAATTTAATTCTCCACCGTCATTTGTTTTTGAATAATGACGTCATCGTTTTTTAAATGGCAACCTTCTATGTTTTCTGTATTTTAATAGAGAATATTGAGTTGTTTAAATAACAACATAAAGATTATATAGAAAAATGTTTGAGCAAATAGCAATTACCCCCTAAAGGCCCCGTCGAATAAATAATTATCTAATTTTAGTATAATAATATACAACATAGTTTTTATAAACTTTTTTATTTTGTTTTATTTTTTATTTTTATTTTTACCACATTTTATGAATTTCTCGATAGAATTAAAACATCCTTTAGTTAGGATGTCTAGAACCCACCCGGTGACAGTTTCTCACTTTTTCTGGGAGTATAGATATTAATTGTGGAAACAAATTTTTGAATTAAAACAATGTGGATTAAGCCTATCGGGAAACCATTCGAAACAGTTGATCGCACGAAAAAAAGATATTAATGTTTTTTGTAGGAAATTTTAAGAGCTACAAATGTGATATCTTGTAATTTTCACTTAAAAGTAACGACTAACAAGATATTCGCAAAAAGTGATTTTTGCTACCTCTTGAACCCCGCGTAGAAATGTTAGCGGCACTCGGATCGATGGGGAACTTTCAGATCTTATTTAGAACCACAAAAACAACGTTTCCACAAAAATTCAACTTTCCGCCACTTAATTTTTCCTAGAAAGAGTCTAACTTCCCTGGACTATAATGTAATAAATTATTTCAGGTCTGCTTGAAGAAAAGATGGGGATTGCCATTTAATAACAAAGACGATGACGTCATTACTCGAAAATAAAACAAAACAATCCTATATATCCATTGTCACGAATTAGTTAGCATTGTTTATGATTTGTGTGCTTACACTTATTATAGGGCAACAAAAACACAGAGGGACATAAATACTGTGTAGAGGTAAACCGCATAGCCCCTGTAATTTTTGGGTAGTTATATTAGATTCCAATTTCCAAGTTTAATTTGTTAATATTACAAAAAGTTCCATAATATGGTCCAAGATGGTTTCGTGAAAATTTCCAAAAAAGGTTGCGTATCTTATTAAAAAATTATAACAAAGATTAAAAATTGACGAAAGTTTAATGCCTGCATAAATCTGTTTACTCATTGCTAATTTAAATTACATTGTATTTGTTTGTTTTTATTTTTTTTTAATTTTAGAATAATTTGTTGTTACCAAGACATAAATGAAACTTTGGTGCATCAAGTGAATCATAAACAGGTGATGACAATATTATTCAACAAACAATATTTATAATCTATTATACTAGTTTGGTCGCAGTATAATCTATGTAGGATACCTATGCACTTGAAGTAAACAAAAGAATTTTTATCTTTTTCGCGATTGGCTGAATATGATTTTCTTTTACCGCACCTTTCAGTGTTTTTTGTTCATATCCATCCATATATTACTACGAGCGCAAATTAAAAAAAAAACAAATTTTGTAATACGGTTGGAACAAAAGAATGTGGGAAATAATTGTATTCATTGTTTTTTTTTAATTATTCGACCACTTTGAAATCGCTTTTATAATGCGTTTTTTATTGATTAAATTGTAAACACTACAATAAAATAAAAAAAATACGCGTGCATATTATGTCACACATTGGGTGTAAGAAAAATGTATAACAATGTATAATCAGAATTTTAGATTTGCTACCTACAATCCGAACTATGTAGTCAATGTCAGTTTCGATTGATCTTGGTTTACTTTCTAATGTACGTCATATATCAGTTATCTTGATCATTTTTACGATTACAACTTAACTGACGTAAAATAAAATAAGTTCGGTGCTTTGGTTGTTATTCGAAGGCGATAGGCATAGAGGAAGAGAATTCCAATGGGAGAAAGCGTGATGGAGAGAACCAAAACACAGGGTACACATGACCCTTTACCCCACCCTCAAAATTTAGCCAATACGTAAATGTAGGTCACCAGCATAGGCGAATGAGAAAATCGGAACACGTCACGTGGTTTTGTTGTTATCATCAGCTGTGACCGGGCCGCTACTCGCAATACGAATGCCGATGTTATGCGAATGTACGTGTTTGTGTTCTATCTCTGTTCTTTTGTGTGTAATCGTGTGGGATGGGTAATTGTTGTACGTTTGTAGCGATCAGCTGTTTTCAGTTGCCGGCCGGCTGAACGGCATCAGTCGCCTGTCAACTGCAGTTCGTGACGCAGGGTACTTCGTCATTAGCAATATATCCATATTATGAGAAAGAATAGTATGTGGTTTGATTGTTACGAAAAAATTACAGATTTGGATTGCAATGTTTCAATAGAGTGTTTCAGTCCTCAACAGGAGTCGCGACAAAGGGTCCTTGTGCGTAGATTGTATTTTAAGGATACGCTTTCGGATAAAGAGTGATAAAAAACTCAATCAGTTATTGTTAACAAGTGGTTTGTCTTTTTGTTAAAATTTTAAAAGTCGTCGCAATCATGTCGACCGGTAAACGTTTGGCCAAGAGATCAATTATCGGTACGAGAGTGTGCGCTCCCGGAGAAGACGGAAAATTTTATTCGGGAGTCATACACGCCGTGAAAACGCCAGCAAGTTTTCCCGAAACCAATAATTGTATCAATTTGACGCCGAACACGCGTTACTCTGTGCGTTTCGATTCTCGGCAAGGAAATTTAGGCCGCACCACTGCCGAATTCAGAGAAACGGATCTCATCGGACCCGGATTTCGATCTATGGCTGGTATCGAACTTGTGCCAACTCAAAAAGTCTTTGTTACTTACAACGGAAGGGAAGTTTGTGGAGAAGCTCTTAATCACAACGTCGTCGATGACGAAGTTATAATTAGAATATTTCCTCCGGGAGTCGAGGTAATTAGAATTGATTAACGCATAATTTTCAATTTTGCGAAACATTTATATGACGACGGTTTTATCGAGTTTCTGCTTTTTGTTCGGAAAAACTCTTTGTTCTGTTCTGAAAAACTCGAAAACATACGGACTCTGAATGTTTCGTTTAATAATTTATTTTATTAAAAAATGATAATGGTAAACAAGAAAATATTGCAATTCGACGTGGAAATTGTTAAATTGTATATTCATGCTGAAATTCTTGTTGACATTTTCTTGTGTTTTGGGGAATGTTTACAAAATTTTGATGGTGCTTTCATCTGCGGTATTCGTCAAGTCAACCAGTCGAATTTTCGCCGAAAAAGTGAACTTGGGCTTGGTCGGTTTGTTTGGATAATTGGAATAAATCTCCAAGCCCAAAACAAGATCTGCGCTTGTACGGAAATCCCCACTTTTTAAATTATTGCATCCTTGTGACGTCACTCTTATAAACAAGTACTACTGCTCATGGTCAATTTTTTGATCACCATCGCGATAAACATTTTATTCTTTATTGTATCCTATCTACGTAATTTATTTTAATGTGCGTGATCGTTTAACGCCATGCCACTACGTCTCGTAAACTTTGTTTACGATATATTTATCTAATTATTAATTAAGTCGCATTTATCTAGGAAGGATAACGATGCGGATTTTATAAGAACAACACAAAATTATTGTTTCTCTTAATTAGACGCTTTTACGCTCAATTCGACTTCAATTGACGAAATCAGGGCGTCGGGCGTCGCCATTTTATTTATTGAAAATTATATTGTTTCTTTTTTAAATAAATTCTAATTGGAACCGGCCGGCCGGCCGGCGCTTCCTAAAGAAGGTCGATTAAGAGAGCTAAAAATAAATTTTGACTTTTATTTTGCATTGAGTCGCTGCAATTAAGAAATTGTTACAAAACACCTTCTTTTCGTAAAGAAAACTAAATGTGACACTCGTTGCGACATAATAATCTTTTATTTGGCACAAATTTGCTAATTAAATGGGTTAGCCAGCCATGGTGAATGTCGTATTATTGAACAAGTTGTTGCAATTAAAAAATTCTTGTTTCGTAAACTTACTTGTGACGTTTGGCAGCGCATTTAAACCTTTCTCCTTAGAGCAGATATATCGTAATAATCCACTTGTAATAACGTAACTGTTGTTTTCCTTTTACTTTGCTATTGGGGAGAGCGCATATACATACATTATTATACATGTGATCACGATTTTTCACTTTTCGTTCGTTACAGCGACACACTTAAAAAGACTCTCGATTTAAATGTGGATCGTGCTTTCAATTTTATATTATGGCTCCAAATTTAATCGTCCGGCGAAAAAAATATTGAGCGTCGCCGCCCCGCTCGCTGCTACACCACTGCTTTAAAATAAACAAAATAATTTCAATTCCTGAATGAAAATTAACGTAGATACGTACGCTCACGGGTTTTTATCTGTGCAACATCATTACTACTTATTTTTAATCTCGTTTATTTGGCATATGGATATAAATAAAATACCTTTTAAATTAAAGTTTTGTGTGTAGCACAAAAAAAGCTAGAAATGGATTAACGACATAATTGCATGAAATGCGTCGCAGTTTGTAAACACCCACATGAAATGGAAAAGGTTAGCTCGCTTGCGTGAAGTAAAATTCGCAGTTGGTCGAATCCCGTTATCAATAAAACCACCACCCCTACCGGTTCAGTATAGTTCTGCAAGCTGCAAACTTATGAAATAGAACTTACATTGGCCCAGAAAACCGGGCCCGGCTGCGCGTGCGACCTAATTTTGCATCGACCTGTGACCCAGTTGTCATTTAGAGTGTACCCCACTTGCATGGGGGGGGACAATGCGTCGTAAGTATTTGTTTACTAGCCGCGTTTGTGCAACGGCTGCCATTTTTGATTCCGTTAGTTTGGCATAGTTACATTAAGTAACACATCCAACGGTTTTATTCGCCAAGTTGCAAAATGAGATGCTTTTAAATGTTTAAATGTCCAATCCAGTTCATCAACAACTAAAATTAGTTCTTTCAAATTAGCCAACGTAAATACTTTTGAATGAAGTATGTAGTTGTATGTTTTGGTTTAAATATAGACAGTTCAGTTTTGTTTTTGCACGTTTGTATTAGAAACCAAATAAGTTTTTCTATTTTCAATAATATTTATTTTTAAACTTCAACATTATTAACACTCTTGTGTTAATTCTATTTTTAATAGCTCTACTGTGCATGGTAATAGACAAAAAATATACATAGTACATTCACACATATAAATCAATCTTATTTGTTTTTCGTGTCTATTGTAATTTTATCTCCACCACCACAAATTTAGCAGCAGAAGAGCCGAAAACTGCATAGTTCCGGGTACCGAGCTCCGCATGTCATCCAGCGTAAGCACTATGTACACTAGATAAACAGGTGCCCCGATGCACATCTGTTTCACTACAATTTTTAAGCAATGCAATAATAAACAACAAACTTTATTTTCCCTGAAAACCAATTTTTCGAAAACAAATTCCTGGCGCATTTTTTGTTTTTTTATGAATCGTTGGAATAAAATAAGATGCTGGTGTGGCAATTACGTACACACTAACCCACTTTCAATTATATTTAGATCTTTCACATATGTTGTTGATATTATAAACTTCTTTGACACATATCTGCATTGTTTAATTACATGAGTAGGTACGTGTAGGTTGAACTGTGTAATTGGTTACACAACTTAAGATTACAAGTGAAGGCCGATTGTAACAACTATTTTTTGTTGATGTGTAGGAAGGATAATGGGCAAGTTTTATTTCACCCTCGCTTTTTTCCTATTTCCGAATTTGGTTTTTAAATCTTGGTATTATGAGATAATCTTCCTTCGTGTATTTTGCAACAATGTTGTTTTTGTCGATTATTATTGTTATCCCCATTATCGTAATTGGAAAGGAAGTGGAGAAAATAAAAGTTCGAATGAAGATATTGTTTCCATATTATACGAGATATCGCACGAACCATGAGAAAGTTTGCTTCTGGTGGTTTGGTGGTTGCCTTAGGAAATGTGCACCGAAACCTCCCAGCAGAAGTTTTGAAATACATGCATCTGGAATGGATTTATATTAATCAATATTATTTAATGAAACAAACTGACCTTTTATGCACTATTTGCCATCGTCGATAAATACAAGATAATGGAATGGAAATTTATGGAGTCGTACAAGTTATGTTTACGTAGAAGAAAATAGATTAGTTTCTTGAACTTATATAAAAACAAGATAATTACTTGCCTAATATTTCGGACGCTAAAGCTCGAAGAAAAAATTAATAACCAAACAGACAAAAGTGTTCGTGTAAAATAAACTCAACGTAGCAGTACATTTTAATTTGCATAATTATATTGTTGATGGCGAGATAAAATATTATAATCGCACTATATTTTATCCTTTAATGTTGTAATAATACACACTGTTTAATTTTTTGCGCTTAGAAAACGAATGCATTATAATTTTCTATGAGTTTCGTAACTCATAATGAATATAAAAGTGGTACCACGGACTTTCATTGATGCTACCGCTTTAAAAAAAAAGGATTAGAAATGAACAACTATCGCTAAGCATTATCCCACAGTTTTTTGATTATTTTTTGAAATTCAAATGGAGGAAGATTTCCTTCTCTTCAAATAAATTTTGTTTGGGAAAACTATAAAATGAAGATAAGGAGAGAATATAAGAACAGGATACGCAATAAATTAGCTCAAATTATCAGGTTATGGGTTCAGACCATTTTAGAAATTGAAAAGAAAAAAATGTGGTTATTTCTAAGCTAATGTTTATGGTATTGTAGATTGCTACTCAGAGATAACCCTGTCTACTACTACTATCTTGAAGGATACGCTTATGGGTAATGGTCATTCTTCATCTAACTCTTTTTGTCCAAGAATTCTGTTAACGTTATAAGTTACTACTTTACTCTTTCATTTCACGGTGTAAAGTGGACGGTTATCTATCTACCATGATTAATCAATGCAACACATTCTGCCTTATCTTTTTATCTTTTCAGCTTTTACCACCTCAATCATAGAAGATAATGTGCATTAATGCATTAATGTTAGCATTAGGCCCAAGCATATAGAAACTTATTGACTTACAGTTTGATGACTGTTCAATAATGGCAGGTTAAACTTCTATACCAATATATTTCAACTATGCATCTTGCAAATTAAATGTTTCGAGGGAGAACGTTGCGTCAGTTTTTCAAGACATTAACAACTTGAAAGCAAAAACAACAATGAAAAAGTTTTGATAAAAATCTTGAAATCGTTAATCCACATACATAACCACATCCAAAGAGTAGCCAGCTTTGAAACAGTTCCAAGAACCAGTATACTGTAGGTCCTTTTTTAAATGGGTACCGGTTTTACAACTAACAAATCAATCATTTAAGATAAAGAAGCTTCTTTATTATCATGCCAAAAGAATAGATAAAATATGGTTTTGCCATGAATTTAAAATTCCAGAATATGAGACAAAAATACTACAAATAACATTAAAAACAAGGTTAAACTGGTGACTAAACTGAAGGTTTCGCATGCTATTAATATAATGCAAACAACAATGAAATAAACCACCTGTCAAGTGAACCTTATCAAACAATGAAGTACATTACACTTCCGTGGTTCAGAGCCCACGTTAAGCTTATACACGTGACAACATTTCACATACCCGGTAGGGAATTTTAAAAAGAAGATATTTTATTAAAGGACGTTTTATTGTGCCCCTTTTGTTTCTAAATACTAAATATACCATAAATATTAGAATCTTGCAAAAGATCTCGTACCCACTTCAACAGTTTTCCAAGTACATTTTCTTACTTTGTGTTCAAATACAACTTGATTTCATTAATCGTTGCTTTTTTCTCCAACCTTCGTATAATTTCAAATATTTATGTATTTATATATAAGTCGAGGTAATTGGCTGGAAGTCAAAGATAAGGAAGAATACAAATTACTGCACGTGCCATGTTAATAGTTCCTGCCAAAATTGATAAATTAAGTTACGAGGAAAGTGGATTCATTTTCAATTTTATGTGAGCATAGTTTTGTTCAGACGTTCTTAGAAAAAGTGTACAATCTCATAACTACCTTCTTGGGAAAGGATTATTTTCATGAAAGACTTCAGTACCAAAGTGTGGTATGCTGATAAAGTCAAAATAACAGGTGGCTTATGTTATTGCACAGAAGGCCATACGTTTAGAAATGGACACCTCGACTATGCATTCGCTCCACTTGCAATAGATTTCCACAGTGTGGATTTAAACAGGCAGTCTCTTGGAGATTTTCAATTTTCCTCTGATCTTCCGTTGATTGAACAGAAGAGAAAGAACAATTTATTCCTATGACGGATGTTTGGAAAAATTCATCGTGACACTTTCGATGCGGAGCATTTTCTAAATTGCAAATTACAGAAAGAATAATAATTACAAAAATTACGAAACTAGAAAATCTTTTGTAACCTAGAGCATAGGAACCACAAAAATATGTCGAAAGGATCTTTCGTACAATTTGATAACGAATGGTGGGGGATCATCTCCATTATTATATCATTTTCTTTTCTCGTATAAAACAACTAAGTACTGCAAAATAAAATTACTTTCAATTTTATTATAATAGTAAATAATTATGATAATTCTCTTTATTCTTAGTTGTTATAACTGGAATTTGATGTGAAATTATAAGTTTATTACGTACAATTGAGGTAAATCCACATCCTTTTGATGGCTTGAATTTGAATAAATTAAAGTAATAATTTGTTTTATGTAATAATTATGTGGGTCATGGGCCGCATAAAATCACAATTTGAACTAAAAAGAGGTGTACGTACGTTTATTTACGCACAATTTTAAGTAAAAGTACACAAAAACGTTATGTCTCGACGTATTTGTAAACTGATAACACAATTTCTGAATCGTAGATTAGTTTTTAAACAATGAAATCCATATTTCTATAAGTTTGACGATGGGAAGGTTTCATAACGTGATAATTAATTTTATCTAATAAATAAAAAGTTAACTGGAGCATTTGAAATTAGATATTTATAGAAAAACTGTAAAATGAGAAAGCACATTTTCTTACGTCCAAGATTTTTGGTTTCCCACATAATATCTCAGCGGAAAATCGTTTTTGCCATGCACATGCACCATGACTTTATATCTAATCAGAATTACACCTATTTATTATTAAAATCTGAAAAGTGTTTGCAATTGAAGTAAAAATAAATGAGAATTGTTTTAATGGAATATATCAATTTGGGTCACCACAATATATTGCACATCGTTTAAAAATTTATTAACTCTTTCTATTTTAAGCAACATACGAATACGAAGAAGAACCACTCTCCACAATTGCAAAAATTTAATTAACCAATCACCTAGATTGCATAAAAATTCAATAAATTTTAAGTTTCTCCTTTATTACAACCATCAATAGTTTCTTTTTTAATTGAAAAACTTTTGTTATGTTACACTATAATTATGCGAATTGTTTGAAATTTTACGTGCAAAACCTACTTAGCAGCATTTGATTATTCAAGACAATTGAAGCATTCAGTGTATGTAACGGTGCTTAGGATTGCTAGTTAAACGTAATCCTGAGGAGAATAATATTGTAAGAATTGCAAACCCGGTAGCGAAACGGTTACTTTTATTAACCTACATTTAAAATTAATTAAATAAAAGTCATGGGCTTCTAATTGACTATCGCTCGCGCGCTAGGATTAGCGCATTGTCAGTATTCTTCTTTCGGATGGCGGAATAAACAAAACGATAACAATTACCTAATGAAGTCGCACAGCTTTAAGAATATCCCAGATATAAAAAAGTTTCAAAAAAATTTGTAAATTTCCACAATAATATAAATTATTCAACCTGTTAGCGATAACTTTTAAATTTTAATTATAACTAAATTAATTGCATTTTCCACGTTCTTTCTAAAATTATCCGAGCGTATAGTATTAAATATACCACTACGTGCCCATTTTATTTGCTTGTTTTTTTATTACGGCCTTTTAACATATCATCGGGTAATTAATTTTTTAAAAGAAATTTACGATTTTCCTCTCGATTAATCCGAATCAAAAAGTGCAAATTTAAAATAATAAATACTTCCTATATAAAACATACCCACCCAAATTCCACCATTAGAATTGGTTGTAGCTGATTTTCTACTTTTCGAAATCGATTCGCTCGAATAACCAACTATTTTTATGTCGTCTTATATTTAATTCAAAATAAAAATTGCTACTATTTCTTGTACCACTTGGGATTTTTCTTATTAGTTGGCGACTTTCTATTCTTCAATTGATTTTATTGCCAGGAAATCAGCAAATTTAATATACCAAGGGCGTTACATCGAAAATCCTAAAAAAATCGATTTAAGCCAGCAGAAAGAATTCAGTCGCAACGTAATAATTCGAGAAATTAATCGTTTAATTGATTAATAATTAATAATAAAACAACAACTTTTTAAAATTCGCATTGCAAAAATAAAACAATTTGTAGGAACATTTAGAGTTCAATACGAGTGTTGAGCGTAGTAATTTACTCGTATCCACGGGAGGTAATCCTGATCTTCAAGTTGAGAACTTTAGGTTTTGAAGTTATTAGTTTAAGGTTAGGAACTTCGAGTTACCAATTCATTTTTGATCTTCAAGTTAAGAACTTTAAGTTCTGAAGTTGTTAGTTTGAAGTTAGGAACTTTGAGTTATTAACTTAATCTTGATCTTCAAGTTACGAACTTTAAGGTCTGCAATTAGGAACTACAAGTTAATAAATTAATTAATCTGAAGTTAGGAACTTCAAATTACCAAGTTTGTTCTAATTTTTAAATTAAAAACTTTAAGATCTGAACTTGTTATTTTGAAGTCGGGAACTTGCAAGTTACTAAATTAATTTTCAATTTAAATAGAGAACTTGAAGATCTGCAGTTGTTAGTTTTGAATTTCAAATTACCAAGTTACGACCCTAATTTGTATTCAATATTTGGTGAAAATCGTAAAATTCTTTTAAAACGAAATATTGAAAAAAAATTCTTTAGGAATATGTCAACTTGTAGAAAAGATCAGTTGGACTCTTGTTAATCTTGTTACCGACCTGACTAGTCATTCTTTGAATAATGGCTTTTTTTCCAAGTTTAATACTATTTAATATACAATAAGTATGTAGACACTCTATTATCATTACTAATATAGTCAAATATTAGACGAACATTAGTCAAATAATATTGTGAATCTCATTAATTCTCTATCACGCACGCAGGGTTGCACCAGGGTGCTGTTATAACTGTCACTACTTATCTACAGTGTTCAAATCAACATTCCAATTGGTCCTCGCGTATACGAGAGCTGTAGAACAAAAACTAGAATCTAACCCTTTATTGTCGAAAATCAATGACTTGCGAGCTTTTTTCTTTGAGAATCTTGTATCTTTCGGTATAAAAAATTTAACGGACGAAATTCTATGATAGCTAATTGATTTTGAAAAGGCAATTCGTTTCATAGAAAAACCGTAAATAATGAACAAATTCCATTCCAACAAAATTATCAAAATTTATTTGAATTAAATAAAATTAATTTCCGTTTATTTAAAGCTCTGCTTTATTAGTAGAAAGCGGTATGCCACTTATAGAGGCTGTGTATTAACAAGTACATGACGACGACGTCACAAAAAATTGTTGCACGAAATGTAATTATACCGTACATAATTTTCTTTTCGTTGAAATTCTAATCAATATATAAAATAAAAATTGTACAGGAATCAATTTTGCGCAATTTATTTTATTTTCAAGAAAAATAATAGTTCCGACTCGGCCTTTCGACTCGTTTTCTAGAAACCAAGACTAGTAAAATTTTAACATTTTTTGGGAAATATTTTATTTTATACCTTATTTACCTTGTTTATAACTTTTTTTTTATTTTAATAAGTTTAATTAAATAAATAAGTTTAAAAGTTTATGTAATTATTTGGCTCGGTAAATTTGCTATTCCGCAAGAGAGAAGCAGTTGATTTTGGACAATAAAGGCTTAAGATCTAGCTTATTGTAGGTAATTTTAATTGTTTTGTGTTGATGTCAATTATTACACTAGTATTTTTTAACTAAAAACTATTTTTTGAAGGTAACTTGAAATAAAAAAAAGAAATTTTAAAAAATGTTTTTTTTTGTTTACTGATAATAAAAAGTAATAGAATCCTGCAGGTACTATTTGGTTCAAATGACGTGGGACTTTTATTTTTTACCCCATATAAAGGTACTTAAAAATTATGTATATTGATTTAAATGTCATGCGCTTTTGATAGATGGCGTCGTTACAACATTCTTAGACTGTAATTCTTAGGGTTGACTGTAACAATGTCATTTAAGAATTTAATAGGCATAATCTCTAAAATTGGCAATCACACATCGGATTTGTGCAATCCATTTAAATTAAATGGAACTAAAAATTTTATAGTATTATGAAATCCTTAAACGACGATAGGAAAAACTTGAGGCAATTTTAAATTTGTGACTGACTCTAGAACATAAAAATGATAGTCTAAATTAATGTGTTTTGTAAGAGTCGCAGTAGAAGTTCTAATTTTATCTGGCTTCTTTGTTGATTACTCCAGTCGATTTTACCAAGTACGTCAATAAAATTGCAGTAGTAATCTTTCACTTAACGTTTGTTGAGTTCGATTTCCTAAAAAAATATCCTTCATTGCTAGATAAACAGGATAATAAATTTTCGGAAATTGGGTTAACTAAAAAAAATTTCGCAACTCTGTTAACACAGGAACGATCAATTGAGAATTTGCAATGCATCGTTGGAAATGTCCAACTCCATTCAATTAAGCAACTCACTTATTTGTAGAACAAAGTTTGTGATTTTAAACCTTGAAATTTTAATTTTTCAATTAAAAAGTTTGTCCCAACTAAAATTTAGTTGAAAACAATTTTTAAGTTTACCTTGGTTCCATCGATTTTCCTACATTTTCCAGTGACACGCCTAATTTTACTGTTTTGAAAGTTCCAGCAGATATTTATTTTGATAAACAAGTCGAGAATTTTTTGTGGTTTGTTTTCATCTTTTTTTCGCGGTGTGACACTTTTTGTTACTTAAAGTAATGTAGAATTGCAGGTATCATTTCTATGATGTTGACATGCGATATTGTAATATTTATTTCAAGAATTATAAAGTAGGACTACTTTTTGTACTTGGTGGACGGCCTTGACTAAATATTGATTTTTTGCGATCCTTTTTTATATATAATGAGTTTTCCTGGTAAGCTTAATTCATATTTCATTTTGAAAGGAAAATGTTTTTGAGAGAAAATAAAATATCACCGAGTTGGAGTTTTCTTTCTCTGATCAATTTATTGTGCGGGCTCAAATTCGGCCTTTTCGCCACTTGACCTAATTTTTTTAAGAACATAGTATTTTGGAATACCGAATTTAAAAATGACATAATTAATTACTAATGCATATACAAACAAGTTTTTGCATGCCTATCGTTACTTAATATTAATCGAGAATTTCAAGGCCTTAACTTTCAAAGGAATGAAGATGCTATGTGCAAACCATTAAGCAATCCATCACAATTTTATGCAAAAAGTAGCACAGTTTGCAATAAATTCTAGTGACACTTGAACCAAATTGTTTTAAAATGGAGACCTACTTCGAAACAATAATATCATTTCCTTGTCATCGACTAATGCTACTCCGTAGTAAGTTTTTACTTTTTGTTTTCTTTCTTTTTTTTTCGGGTTGTTTCGAATCTGCAGATTATAATATGTATTATGCACTTACACACCTGTTACAACTGGAACTTTCACGACTTTCACTCTTACTTTCACAATTTAGTAAATTAAATTGCTAATAGGATTTTGCTAACACAATTTTGTGTCCAATTTTATTGACCTTCTCTAAATGTACAGGACGACTTTGCTATTTAAATGCCAGTGCAATAGTATTTTCGTACCTTTTATTTTTATTTTCGCGTTATGTCATCTTGGCAAGCCCTCGACCACTAACGGATTCATGTTTTAAAGGAACCCAAATTATTATTACTTAATTTTTTTGGGACACAGTTTAAATTAACGTCTTGCTTTTAAAGGTCGCCTCAATATTGATATTTATGTGCAGCCTAAAAAATATGGTAACCACTTCATGTTTGCCAATATTACTATTCAAATTTATTCCGTCTTTCAAATTTGCTTCCGCATTTTTAATATTATAATTTTTTATTTATCAACATTAGTGGGACATGTCGAAAATTTGTAAACAATAAGTTGTTTTTAAATAAGCCATTTTGCGAAACGGTACAAAATTTACGACCGTAAATGTGTAATATTTAAAAAAAAAACAAAACAAATAAAGAAGATGTAAATAAATAAATTTCGAAATGATGTCACACACCGGACTGAATTAAAGATGCACATTCAATAAATATTTGTTTGAAGCTTTCATTCATTGATAAATGCGACGAAGTATTTAGCTAAAAAAATGGGTTTTCCGAAAGTTCCATCTTCGCATGTGCTCTGCGATTCGTGAAGTTTTGTAGGTTATTAACGAAAATTACCCGAATCTTTCGTCATCACTCGATGATTAATTTAATTTAATCGATGTTCCTATATTTTTTTTCAACGTAAATTCGTCGTAAACAAAAGTCGTGACGTACGTGTAATTCGGCTTGGAAAATCCATGCAATTTTCAAATCCTTCGTGACCTTAACCTGCACACTTATACATATACTGCAAATAAAATTGTTTATTACTACACGTGCCAAATAAACGTCATTTGTTGAATTATGTGATATTGAAAAATAATTTTTACAACAATATAAAACTCCTTTATCACTTAATGCTATGTTTACTATTATTGCGCTAAAAAACCGGCCGGCTTTTTATCTCGTTCGAGCGATGCTAATCAACGTAACCGAAATTAAATTTGCAAGGATGCCAAGTAAACATTATGCAATCATCAGCTGATGGTTAAAATTATTCAGGTATTATGTAATGTAATTGCCCACATTATTTCGAGATTACTATTTTAAAAGTTTTACTCAACCGCAAATTACACTTGGGGTCCCGAGCAAATTTATTTTTCTTATCACCAACATAATCAAAATTGATTGTTGTTTTTTAATAATGGTAGCGAATTAAAATTCAAAAATATTTCGTGCTTATGCAAGAACGCGAGACAAGGTGTTACAAAATGCAAATGACTAAAACCGGCGGACTCGACAAAAATAAAATAGTTGCGTTATCAAAATGTCATCGCTGCAACCTGTTCGGTTTACTTATTTATGAGCAAATTACAATAAATAAAATATTCACTTGACAGACACAGCTTCGGTCTGTGTCTGTGCGGAATGAGAAGAAACTTTGTTTCATTATCATCTGACGAACCCGCAATCTTTTGCTACTGCCACCGTAGATGATATTCTCGAACGAGTTCAAGGAACTTCCAAATTCACAAACTTGCGTTTCTTCCTGCTTTAGTATTTTTGAAAACCAGAGAATTTGTTACGCCAAGATTCCACATCGTGGAAAATTTGTAACAGTTTCACAAACGACGCGACGTAATAAATAGATTGGTAATGCAGTCATTAGCCGTGATGATTTATTATCGACCCGCACACTTATAGTATTGACTAATGCAATTTTGATAAGACATACTGTTACGTAACAGTAATAAAAATGGCATTTCAAAATTTCAGTACCCACGCTTTGCACACGAATAAACCAAATTGTTTTGAAATTTTATGGCTTATAGGTTTTTAAAAATTAATCTTTATAACGTAATAAAATCGTATTCCAATAATAATTGCTCTTACATCACCAACAATCGCTATTCTATGAAAAATTAAATTCCTCAAGATTATAATCTTTTTCGAAAAAGATTTACTATTGATCAAATGACGATAAATACAAAAATTGTGAAATGTAAAATATAACAAAAGAAATAACTTTTTTTTAATTTAAGAGAAATTAATTTGGGTACCTAGTTGCACAAAGAACTATTTTTTAAATTAGAATAAACAACAAACGTGTATTATAATTGCACGTACATAGGTAAACAAACTGCGAAATATAAACAAACACGAAAATGTTTTATTATTATTAACATCTTTGGACAGAAATTCACGTAGTATTATTTTATTTTACTTTTATTTACCTTTTTGCCACAGGGTAACACTACAATTATTTTAAATTAGTAATACAAATTTTAAAAAAGCAAAAATATTTATTGGCGAAAAAAAGTTTTAGGGGATATTTTACTATTTTAAATGTTGTTTTATCTATATTACCTTTACGTAATAGCTCACTTTTACACTGATTTGAAACAGATAATGCAACCACTTTTACAGTAGTGTGGAAAACGATTTATTCCAATATCAGTGTTAAAAGTAAATTCGGTGTACTTTTATTGATTTTTTAAATGAAGAAACAGACGTTTGTTGATATTACTTGTCAAATAAAATGTTAACAGTTGACAGTTTGTCACGGTAATAAACAAATCAGTATAATAATTATATTGCAACTTGGATTATGAATTCACTAATTTAAATAATAACTTCATCATCTTATTTTATTAATTAACTATAATATGGGAAACGTCAATTCAAATAAACATCAATACTTTAAAAAATGCAATATATATTTGTGTTTTGCAAATATCCCGCTCGTTTGACAATGACTTACTTTCTACACTGATCATATAGACTACTATTATTGTTTTGAATACTTTATTTGAATAATATCTCAATTTCTCTGTCTTGTATGGTAAAAATAGTGCCATACTAAAATAAAAATAATTAAATTTCGAGGAAGGAATCGTTGGGGAAATCTGATCTATAAGTGAAAGAAAACCTGAGGAAATCCAATAAAATCCAGATGAATCTTAAGAAACTCAAGGATATCTTAAGAAATCTGAAAAATGAAAAAAATCTGAAGAAAACCAAGGAAAACTTGAGAAATGTTAGGAAACTATATAGATGTGCTTTTTTTGCCATTTCAATTTTTTCGAAAGAAAAACGCCTTGTAAAATCCTCGATGCGAAGAAAATATCGATTTTCACGTTCTACAAAATTGTAAAAGAAGAGAAATGTAAATAAACAAAAAGAATTCAACTACTAATTTAATATTTTGATCATGGACGTCCATAGAATGTTTTTCAGGGAGGAGCAAAATCAAAAAAAAAAATTTATTCTAAAAAAATTCTACACTAAAAGTTTTTAATGTTCTTTATTATTTGCAGAAAAGACAAATTTCAAATTCCGTGGTCCTTCGCAAACTTAGTAATAACTTTCTCCACGAAATTTAAATTAATTATAATTAAATTTAAAGATTTAAGGCAAGAGCCAGGGGGGGGCAGCTGCCTCTTTCGCCCCCCATTCACTTGAATTTCGAATGTATTCCGGGGGAATCTATAGTAGATACTTGTCTTTGATCACTTTTGGCGTTCTATCTTGTTCAACTGTTTCTAAATTTATATTATAAGAAACATAACAAAGTTATTACTAAAGTTGCATTCTCATCAAATTAATGCTACGTTAATTATACGTACATTAATAAAAAAAAACGTAATTTGCTTAAACCCTCGTTTCTATCTCTATATTTGACGTAAATTAATTAATAACAAAAATAAAAATTCATTTCAAGTCAAATGCATCGGCAAAAACGTGGTTTTAAAGAAGAAACATTACTTTTTTTATTAATTTACTTAGTGTTAATTGGATGAGAACGAGACTTAATTGTCGGTTTTATTTCATCAAAATTAAAACAAAAATATTTAAAAAATGTATTAACGTAAAATTATTAGGTAGTTACCTATAGAAGGAATTTTGTGGAAAAATGCTTTACAATTTAAAAAAAAATAATGAAGTAAACATTTACATTGAAATAAATATGAAATCGAAGCACTAACACGCGGGTTTGAGCGGAATCGAAGGTTAATGTAAATGACATTTATTTGAAAACGACGAACGTCTCAAAGTGTTTTTTAATATTGTTCAGTTAAAATTCAAATATTTTAGCATTCAGTTAAGTCACAACATACAATTCGTGTATCTATCTTTCTCTACTTGGCATAATATATTTGTTACATATTATTCGTACAATATGAGATACTGACGACAAATAATGAAAGTATGTGTTTCTTTGTCACATTTTTTCTTATGCTATTTCTATTCGTCGTTTTAAATAAGCAGTTACCAGTATAATACCAGTACTAAATTAAAATGATCATGACGCAAAACTCATCTTACGTGATTTCAATTATATAAATTATTGATAGATCAATACCGAATTATTCGAGGAAATAAATTTATTATTTTTAACAAATAACCACGTTAATCTCATTTGACGTATAACAAACGTTTTTCAAACATACAAATTTATCTACTCTTATCGTTAATTAAGTTTTCACAAAAAGTTATTACTAATAAATTATTGATTAATTAACCTGCAGCGAATAAAAAATTGTGTGATTATGATTGATTTCCCAGTGGGTAATTTTTTGTATTTTTTTTAGGCACCATTTGAAGTTCAAAAGAGACTGGAAGAAGTAAGACTTTTGGAATCGAGAAAGTCGGCCCGTTTGGCTGATCAAGATACAGACTTTGCAAGATTAGCTGACATGGCGGGCGATCGTAAAAGAACTGCTTCACATACCATTGATGTTCCAATGCCTTATCATTATGGGTAGGTATTTTAACAAATTATAAGAAAAACTTTAAGAATGCCACTTACTAATGGCTTCGTCGAAAATTATTAGACTTTTTATATTATTCTACGTCAATCAATTCCATTAAAATGCGGACATTACCCATTCACTTATCTAAAGATTGCGTATAGGAATTCGGAAATGTGTGTCGTCGAGAGGAAGCGAAGATAGTAAATTTAATTGTTTCTTTTAAACTTCCCTGACCCAATTTTCCTAAACGATTTACTTTCGTTACTCTTTGTTTGTTTTTCCTTTCATTTTTTTCTATGCCTACCACTTTTACTATTGAAAAGTAACCGACAAATGCAACGATTGAATCATTTCCTTTGTTTTTGAAAAATACAAACGCTTACCACATTTGGTCAGTTATTGTGGTTTGTGTATGGTTAAATCATGGAATCGATGAAATAAGAAAAAGTTTGAATGGTCGAAAGCGAAATTTTATCTGATGACTAAAATGCTTTTAATAATTCGAAACCGAGAGGCTCCAAGACCACCGAAATAAAATTTATTTATTTCTTATTTTATTTAAATGCCTGGAGTGTGGGCTTTTAATTATCATTTTATTTTGTAATCTTAAATTTGATCCATTCCGTTTTTTTCCGCTCTCATAGTTTCAATTTTTCCATACATCTTTATTTTTTAAATGAATAAGTAAAAAAAAGTAAATGTAAAATAAATTTTACATTACACTCATTATGTAGATATTATGTCACGATATCTATTCATCAGTTTGTGAAAGGAAAATTCGATATTTTATATAAATCGGTTGTAACTTTAGGTCAAATCAAGGACAACCACCATAAATTATGGTTGTTACTTGCTTAGTTTAGATTAAACATTTATTTAGAAAAGAAAATATAAAACAAAGTGAAAGGAAACAAACTGTTGAATGATTATAGCATTTTACTGTATAATCTGTTTAAAATTAGGTTTTCCAATTTTATCATGCATAACAAGTACGGCATGGTTTTGATAATTTGTAATATTATTTTTTTCGAATTCCTGAAAGTTTTAAAATTCTTTTCATATTGGTAACATACAAAAAATTTTTGAAATCAAAATTGCACCCTCTATGATGTGTAAAGTAATTTTTAATACTCCACCTGTTCAGTAATGTACTGATTTTTAAATTTTAATTTGGTATGGAAATCTTTCGAAAAAGATATTTCATCTAGACTTTCTGTCACTAAATGAACAATTTGCCACACCCTGTATAAATGTGCATTCCATTGTTGTGTGTGAACACACAACTTTTTAAATCAGCCACGACCCTGACCGTTAATTAATTGAAATGCCCAACACCTAATTACATTTAAAAAATAATAAACAAGTTTTATCTCTTCTCAACTATACTATGCTCTTTGATATTGTCCATTTATTGTACTAGAGGTTTCTAGTTCAATTTCCCAATATTTTTTTACTTCCTTTTTTATTATAATTAAAACAGTTTTGTGTGGTAAGAATAAATAACGTATGCGTTTAAAAAAAGTTTTAATGGCCAATTACACAATACTATTTTGTAAATCGTTTGAAAATTAAATTTAATTCGAATATATCTGTCATTTTTTATCAGAACTATTCATCTCTCAATTTTGATGGAGATAATTGTGTGTATAGTAATACACTAATGCCAGTGATATTAGTAACAATTTATTTATAGGTTAATGTAAAATTGGAACTATTTATTTTTTTAAATTGAAGTTTGAAATTGCTAATAGGATCAGAGCTTTTTTCTCGTCTTTTAGACCGTAATCAGAGCGCGCCGTTTAAAACTTGTAAAAAATATAATTACCCATGTAGTTGTGTACTACTTAATTATTAAACTTATAATCTAACAGGTATTATTTTTACAATATACAATTAAATTTGCACAATTAATAAGTACTATTAGCCATATTTTTTTCTAAGCTTACGGTTAAAAACTTTGATGTGTAGCCTCAGGCACATTTAAATTCTATATACAAGTTTCAGAATGAAATCCATCTCAAATTACAGAGATTTTCATTTTAAATTTCATTATTTTCTAAGTAATTGCATACAAATTCCTTTTTGTTACGAAATCGCGATCCTTTCAATTTAATAAATTTCGGTGATGCTCATCGGATGAACACAATCACGATTTTTTAAAAGTAATTTCAAAAATTCTTTTGTTTAGTTTTAATTTGTTTAAATTGTTATTATGTTACGATAATCTTTTATTACACCTAATTATGGCATTGTTGCACGTGTGATAATTAAAACCCCATTAAATTAATCTTGCATAGACCATAAACATATAACTGACACTAAATAACAAATTTTGATTGGAAATTGGTTTAAATTTGTTTTGTCACAAAATTAAATGGTTACCTTAAAAGGAACCGTTTTATGCATTTTTTTAAAGGTTACTGACATCGTCAACATTATCGTAAGGTAATCGAGCAAAAGCCTTTGACATCATAACTGACGAATAAATAATAGCTCGACCAGTGCGCAATGGATCAAGTTAAATTTTATTGCTTCGATAAGTTTTGTAAATTTTGTAAAATTTGTAAATTTTCTAAAAGAGGTTAAAAGCCGGAAACTACAATTTTCATTCATAAATTAATATACAATTAGCTCTATTATTTTATTATTGTTATTGTAATTTTCTACTTTATCACCTCAAGTTTTTTATGGTCGACGTCCTTCGTGACAACATTTTGAAACTGGATCGTCCCCGGCCCCTAACCTTAGTCACTTAATTGACCTAAGTCACTGTGTTAATTGGTATCTTAATAATAATTACAACATTTTTGTATATTGCAGATCTCGTAAAAGAAGACCAAGCAGCAGCCAAGACGACAGTCCTAGGGATGATAGCCAAATGGACGAATGCAGTGCTGCTTTAGTTTTAATGAGCCTTTCGTGTTCTCCTCATTCACCCAATTGGGGCGGTAAGTTTCTTTTTCCAGCGTGAAAAATAAAATAAAACCTTGGTTATCAATTTAGGTTAATACTATATATCAGCACCACTTAAGAAAATATGTATGTAAATAAACGCGTGAATATTATTTTTGTTATCTAACCCGAGTAATGAGTTCATTGTTACATTTAAAAAAAAAAATAGGGAACGGTAACCTATAAATTCGGTCATGGTGTGTAGTATGCAAAGCTCAGCAGCAGCGCCGAACTTAATTTAATTCGAAATGATTAGAAATTAATTCTTCTTGCAAACAATTACCTTACGCACCAAGTTTATATTATTCAAATTGCTATTTTATACGGCGTAACTATTCGATTATGCATTCTATATGCCTTTGTTTCTTTTTTTTGTTTTCAATTTATCTGAAATTTGTGTGTTTGAAACAGGATGTGGAATAATTTTTTTAATTTGAATAACAATAATGGGTGTCCTATTCGATATTGGTTGCCCCTCGGGTTACATATTTGGAGATTTATGTCATAAACAAAAAGTGAAGCAAGTTTTATTTCACTTGTTCTTGTTTTCATTTTTTTGTTAACTTACATAATTATTAAAACATAAATTTGAATTTTTAATCTACAGATTTTTCTAATGTGCTTTATGCATGCTAACAAAATTCCTTCGTGTGGGTATATTTAAACATTGCTCTTGTCCAAGGCAACATATTTTAACGTTGGGCACGTGTTTGATGCATATTACATAATAATTACTTGTAATTACATTTACAATTTAGACCTTGAGTTCTAATAAATTATTTCGATAATTATTAATAAAGTTTATCTTGACATTTTTATGCAAAATGTCGTGTTCCAAATACAGCATTTTTATAAAAGCCATTTACAAATTTGCTACTTTCATTTTGCATAATATACGAGGGACTCTCCGAGTTTAATTAAATTATTAGTGGGTTTATGCACCATTATAAATTATTTTTATTTGACAGGTGACATCATAATGTAGAGATGATTATGGTCTTGGATGAACAGTTCGGAAACTGCTAACATTTTGCAATCAAATACCGTTTGTGCGTTGCAACCTAATGGCCAAAGAAACGAAAGCTAACACGATTTTAACTATTATAGAACGAAGGGCAAATTGTATTTTAGCTTATAGCTATTTTGTTGGAATGCAAGACGAGTTGGTATTTGACCCCTACCAGTTATATACCGTGCTAAGGACGATATGTTTTGGTCAGCTTCCATTATATACAATTTCAAGGTGGAATCTCTTACCGGTTATTTGCTCAAAATTTGAATAATCTCCGAAAATGTCTACCGAACCTACCCACATTGTAGGAGTTTTACAGAAACAACAAAACTTGCGTAGCAATAAAATATCTCTCCAAATATATACTGCGGTATGAGGCCCAAGGCTGCAATTAGTGCGTTTCCGTTATTTACTAGAATTTGGTTGTTAAGTATTTTAAGGCGTGCCCAACAATTATTTCTTTTCACCTCGAATCCTAAAAATTTCGTTCCTAAATTTTTGCAACCTAAATCTTCTCGACAGCAATTTATTGCTAGTCGGAATTCAAATTTATTGCGTTGCATTAAAATTGTGATAGCTACGCCATGCTTGGACACCTTGCTAATATTTAGCCAATTTATTAGATATTAAATATTAAAAGTGATGTAAATAAAATGGTGTGAAAGTATTCGTAAATTGACTAACTGTTAATGTACAGAAAATTTTAATTTCGAATTCGACAGCTGCTAAAAGATTTTATTATCTTTTTTCCAGTTTCACATTTTTTCTCTTTGAATTTTTGTTAAAAATCTTAGCCGGTGACGGCCGATACGGAGAGGATAATGGAGCGTCGTCCTCCCAAAACACAATATTTAATCTTAAATACATTATTATTGTTATTGCCAACTGTAAATTCCCGAACCCACCGCTTTTCTGACGTGATCCTGCACCGAAGGAAAAGATTACGGAAGGTTACGCTATTTAATGTGGGTCGTTTAATAGCAAAACTACATGTTGTACTACATCGTGGAATCAATATTACAATATGTTTGAAATATTTATAGGCAGAAGCAGCGACCACAACAAACCTCGGTGGTCGTAAAATATTGAATCGGGGGAAGGAATTGATTGATAATTTACCCTTTTTAAAGAATTTACATAATGTTAATATCCAACACAAAAAAGCTTTAAACAATAATTCTTTAAACAGTTTCGTAATAGCTTTTCGATGTTCTTATACAATTGGATGCAAAGCAGCTTAAACAATGAAGTTGGTTGTTCTGTTTCTATGTTAGGAAGTTTGTTGTACAAGACACTTTTAATACCGTTTCGTCATTGAATTTCAACAATTGAACAGTTGGAAGCCTTTGTTGCTATAAGCCAAAGAGCTTAATAATCAAGAGTAACACCAGAATGTCACCTATCGAGTTCCTTTGTTTTCGAATTAGTGGAAATTTGGGCGTACATAGCAATTTCTCAGAACTGCAATTTCACCGATTTAAATTTAAAATATAAATTTTGCTGCATTGTTTCATTCTAAAATTATTTAAAATTTAAATAGCGATAACACAATAAAATCCAACCGACACGTGCGTTAATGTGAACAAAGTTGACATATTATGGTCGCTTGCACCATCAAATAAAGCGGGCTTTGTTTTATATTATCAAAACGCCACACATCCCCATCCCCTTTGTTCTATATATTTTCGTAATACCGAGTATTGATTTTTTCAGCATGCGCCTTTTTTCAATTTCGAGTTTATGTTATCAGTGCGATTAAAACGTGCTAATTAAAATATATTTATTGCCATATTAGATTATATTAATGGGTTTTATAGAAAAATATTTACACGAGAATATTGCATCGACAGTTTAATAAAATGCAACTTATTATAATTGGCTATAATGCAAATCATTCGGTAAGATAAAAAAAGGTGTTAATAAACTTTATATTATAATCGTTAATCGTCATTCACGCTTTGTTTTATTATCTCGATTTCGACCTTGGACTTTACCTACCAGAATGTAATGCAAAATTGTTGAAATTATCGCTTTTATGTAGGTACTTACGTTAATGATAATTGATGGATTCCAGAAACACTTGCCATTGTTTTAAATTTTACCATTTAAAAAAAATCATGATAATATCACTATATGGGCGTAATAGGTAACTTTTTACTCGCAATATATGCCAAAATTGACTAAAAACGGGTCATTAATATCTATCTACATTGTAGTATACAATTAATTTCTTCAAAAAATGTTCTCGGTTTTTCAATTATAACATTTTCAGGTATGCAATGGGGTGGTACTTCACCAGAGAGTAGCAGTTCCACGTCGAACAGATCTACTCCATCGCCGCCTCCTGGCGATCTTATATCATCACAGGTATTATCAACGAGCGCCCAATCGGACGAAGGAATCGTAATGGACTATATCGAAGTGGTACCAAAAAAGAAAAAGGTAAATTTGATATTAATTACTTGGGTTTATCGTATGTAATTTACATTTAAACTTGATTATGTAAACACCATTTATCAAATCGAGAAACCTTACGCGGTTGTCTAAATTTAGCCTCCCCTATTCGACGATAATTAACTTGACAAAATTTGTAGGAATTACGAATTTGTATGTTTATTTTAACAATGCAGTTAATCGACGTCATCGAAAATTGAATAATAATACTGGATCGGTGGGACATATTGGGTTTCTATTATATACATAGATACATACTTCCATTAGCATCAGTTAGAATAATTTTCAGTCCAAACAGAAGTGAGTATAATATTGTTTTTATTGTTTACAATATGCGTGTGCTATTAATAGAATGTAGATCATTTTTTTATTAATCAAACATAAATTGGAATTTAGAGTTTCTAAATGGACGAGATGAGAACCACCGTTGGCATATTAAGTAATTTTTCTCGACGAAGTGAAAGTCAACATTTTCCAATCGGCGTAAATAATTATTTTACGTGTGTACAATTTTATTTCTCGCTTGGTTTATTATAAGTTTAACGCTTTTGTATTATGGACGATCGTCGCTTAAATGTCAATTAGATCTTGAAACTGTATTATGTAATTTTATGACGAATAGGTTAGGTGCAGCAGCTTTTGCCGGCCGGCTAACTACCAATTTTCCTGTTAGCAAGGACAAAACTATTTATGTATCGAGACATCACAAGGTTGTACTACGAAGGCGTAAGAACAACAAATAATAAAATATAAACGGTTATTTTTAATATTTCGGTAAAATTGTGATGTAACCAATAATATTGAACCAGCCTTGGAGCGCAATTTTTGACTTCAGTTCGTTCTCAACGCACAATAGACAATTGCCACTGCAATAGCGCGTCTATTTTGCGTTGCACTACACGTGCCTCACTCAAGGCTGCCGTTTTATCATGTACTATGATGAAACAATTCCGTATGGAAATTTGCAACAAAACAGACCTTATTATACTATATGTTTTTCATGTTTAAGCCTACTGTAATTATGCGTCACGGTGGCCTTAGTTCTATTTTTGGTAATCGTTTTAACTTAATAGGTATGTAGTGTACAGCATCAACCATCGTTTCGTATGTCGTATCGCTTTGGCGATTTGTTAATCCATCGTTGAACTACTTGTTAATGTTAAAATTATACGCATTTTTATAATTATTATTTATCTGCTGACATTGCTCAACATAATTTAATCAGTTCCTGTTTCACACCAAACGAGAGTAGTGAAATGCACGGCTCAAGGCCCGTAGACGATCACCTTCGTGTATATTAATTTTTCAAAACTTATTGGTATTAACTTGGTATGCACAATTCATTAATATTATCATACTAATTTGATCGAATGGGCGTTAAATCTAATCTCGCAACGATAAAAATCCTTGAGAGTGTTGTTAGACTATTTTTAATATCAGGAAGTGTTTGGTCTTGAACTAGTAGAAAAGAGCCCACACGTGTGCTTAATAATTTTTGTGGAGTACATGCTTGCATTGCATGAATTGAAAAATATTTTGTTATTTATAAATAGTGCGTAACTGCAATATTTGCAAGGGGTTTGCATAAAATAAACATTAAACACTAAATTGAGAAATGGCAAAAAGATAGTAGCATAATATTATTTTGGTGTCGAAATTGTACATATTGCGCAAAAGAGCCTGGCGCTAAAACCTGTTAGGATAGGAGCACACCGGTATAGAATGCACTCTCCAAAATCAAAATTTCTCTCTACGTTCTTCAATCGCCATGCACAATTGTAATTCGTTACGCTTTTGTTTACCTCTCACTTTCAACAAAGAATAATTAATTTCTTACGAATATTTCCCAAGTTTTCACTATATGCGCCGACTTTCAGAAGTTCGTTGACTCCCGCATTCGTTTCAGGAGGAGAGTGGGTTGTTGACCCAAAATAGTAGGTTTTTATGGCCAAGGGTAACCTTTTTTAAGATCGGTTAGCAATGACATCACACACCTTCTTAAGGTGACGAATCAAAGTTCTTGGAGTAATCGCGCTCATAAAAGTAAATTTTGTTGGATAAAATAACATTCGAATACTACACTGACGCAATTTGCGTTTCTATTATCGTATACAAATTGTATCGTTTTTTACGCACGTAGTAAATTCAAAAAAAAATGATAATGAGTCACGAGGCTAGTGAACTTTCAAATTTAAAACATAAACAGGATTTTAGTATGTGGCTACTATTTGCTTCTATCAAATGGATATTGACCACCAAAATAATAGATTCGAAAACGTGGCGCAAAATACACATCATCATCATCGTGTTGATTTTTTGGAATGCTCAATTAAATTTATCGCTTCTTCATTGCATTTTAATTCACGAAAGTTTTTAATATCGACGCATGTTATACGCGAGTGGTAATTTAATTATAAATATTCAAACTGAATTTTAACCGTTATAATACCTATGTCTCTATTAGAAGTGAAGAACAAATATTTGGGCCACCTGCTTTGTTATTATTATAATATGAATAATATTATCCGTACAAAATGTAAATAACACTCTATTATGGGTTATTATTTAACTTGATTTTCTAAAAGTACTCATTAACTAAATTTATATAGTCTATCGCAATCAATTATCACTCGCAAAAGAATAATAACCAAACCAAACAATATTATGTTTCCTAATAGATGTAATCAAACCGTGACTAGACTGACTACCGTTTTGCATTTTGACTGCGCCATAATTGCAAATTCAGACATTTGATTTCTGGGTAGATTTGGATTACAAATTAAACGTCATTAGGCATACGAGGTCGATTTATGAAGTATCCAGATTAGGAAGAGGTGAAAACAACCTTCTCTATTATATACTATTGGGTTAAAGGTAGCGTAGCGAGGATTATTTTAAATAAAAGAATAGTTTATAGTTTAATATTTTAATAAAGCAAAAATGCATCTACACACTTATATGGTCAAGAACGGTATATTTACAAAGATTCCACTCTTGCAGTTTGCAAGTGCAAGTTGGGATGGTATGATTGACATATATAAGAATTTATGGTTTCCGTTCTGTGAACGAGGGTGTTCATTCGTTCTACATTCTCAGCTTTAACTTAGTAACAGATTGTCACTTGCTGATTAATTGTTTTGCATATTTTTCCATGTACAAAACCAATACTCCCCCTCAAAAAATTAATCAATAATAATAATTATTTACAAAAAAAAAATAAAAAAAATTAAGGATTATATTATAGTAGTTATTGTGGTCCAACATTTGTTGCTAAAAGGATTAGGGAAAAACCAATAAAAACCTAATCAGACCATTACATAAAACATTAGAAAACATTATACGAGTACAAACATATATTAAAATAAATATTAAATTTATTCGCTTA
Organism: Cantharis rufa; assembly: GCA_947369205.1. Taxonomy (NCBI): domain Eukaryota; kingdom Metazoa; phylum Arthropoda; class Insecta; order Coleoptera; family Cantharidae; genus Cantharis; species Cantharis rufa. Next base: position 25,157,147 of record OX376303.1, read on the forward strand.
ATCCTAGTTTTAAACGTATTGCCTGGAACTTGGGTGCTGGTAGTTGTTTCGTAAATGTGTCGGCTAATTGTTCACCTGTGGGAATATATTTTAATTTTATAATTTTATTTTCAATTTGCTGCCTAGAAAAATGATATTTTATATCAATATGTTTTGAACGTTTATGAGAGGTTGGATTATTGGCAATAGCAATGCAACCATTATTATCTTCAAAAATAGTTATTGGCTGTTCTAATTTTAATTTAATGCTTTCTAATAAAGATTTTAACCACAAAACTTCTCTAACCCCTTCAAATAAGCTCATATACTCAGCTTCGGTGGAAGAAGCTGCTACTGATTTTTGCCGTTTCGTATTCCAACATATTGTGCAATGATCAAATAATTTAAAAACGTAACCTGTCGTACTAATGCGATCGTTTTCATTACTTCCCCAATCAGAATCGACATAACCGACTAATGTTTCGTCATTTGTTTCACTTCTTTTATATATTAATTTTAAATTGATAGTACCTTTAATATAACGTAATACTCGTTTTAATGATTGCCAAAGTTCTGCATTACTTTTACTTTGGTATCTACTTAATAAATTTATTGCAGTACACAGATCTAGACGTGTACACAGCATTGCATACATTAAACATCCAATCAGATTTCTGCAAGGTGCATTTGTAGTTTCATCTGAATTTAAAGCTTCATAATTCAGTTTTACTGGAAGTGGAGTACTGACGGATTTACAATCGCTCATATTAAATTTACTAAGAACTGTTTTTAAATAAGCACTCTGATCTAAAGAAATCTCATTTGCAGTCCTTTCTATTTTTATGCCTAAAAAAAGTTTAATGTCTTTTAGGTCGATCATATTAAATTGTTCCATCAAATATTGTTTTAAATTTGACATTGTATTCATATTTCTGGTTACTATCAAAAGGTCGTCTACATATAAAATGATGTAAACGTTTTTGCTTACATCGCCTATGTCTAATAAATATAAACAACGGTCGACCGAAGAGTTTTTAAAACCCTTTTGTTTTAATATTTGATCAAAACGTTCAAACCAACATCTCGCGGATTGTTTTAATCCATACAATGATTTATGAAGTTTACATACTACATTTTTATTTGCAATTTTAATTCCTTCCGGTACTTGCATATAAATTTGTTCTTTTAGAATGCCATTTAGATAGGCTGTTTTAACATCCATATGGTGGGCTAAAAGATTATGTTGATTTGCAAGTGCCAAAAGTAATCTGAACGTGGAAATTCTAGCTACTGGTGCAAATGTTTCGTCATAGTCTTGTAGATATTTCTGACTGAATCCCCTGGCTACTAATCGCGCTTTATATTTAGTTGGATTTCCAAAAATATCGTTTTTAATTGTAAATACCCATTTACAACCTACTATATTTTTATTTACAGGTTTAGGAACTATTGACCATGTTTTATTTATTAAAAGGGAATTAATTTCCTCATTTATTGCTTGTTCCCATTGAATTTTATCTTCCCTCGCGCTTATCTCTTGGTAACTGGTTGGAATTTTACAAACTATAGATTGCGCGCATAAGAGATAGTTATCAATGTTATCATCATCGTTTCTGTATAAGACAGGGGGGCGATTTTTTATTCTTGCACTATGTCTAGTAGTTATAACTTCATCCTGACAGGTGTTTACAAGTTCATCAGATTCAGTTGGTAATTCACAATTATCTGTTTTAGTTATTACAGATTTATTATCGTTGCCTGATTTTTTAATTGTATCAGGTTTAGCAATTTTTGAAATTTTAATATTTTTGAAGTTTTCATTTACAACTCCTTCATCAAGTTTTAATAATGGTCTTGATGTTTTAAAATTTCTTTCATCAAAAATAACATCACGTGCAGTAATGAAATTTTGATTTTCAACATTGAAAATTTTATAACCATTTGGTACGTAACCTACTAGTATGCCTTTGAATGATTTTTGATCAAACTTGGTTTTTCTAGTTTTGTTATGTACATAAACAGTAGAACCAAATACTTTTAAATGGTCTAACCTGGGCTTTTTATTATGCCACAGTTCAAATGGTGTTGAATTTTCTTTAATTGCTTTAGTAGGGGTTAAATTTATTAAATATGTGGCCGTTAAAACGGCTTCACCCCAAAAACGTTGGTCTAGGCAAGCTCCGTGTACCATAGCACGAGCTTTTTCTGTAAGAGACCTGTTCATTCGTTCCGCAACCGAATTTTGTTGCGGCGTACGAGGTATTGTTAAGTGGTAAGTAATACCTCTTTTAACACAAAAGGTTTTTAATTCGTTTGAAAGATACTCGCGTCCATTGTCGCAGTATAAATTTACGATTTTACAATTATTGAAATGTGCTTCACTTTTTGCAATAAAATCTTGAAAAACTGTAAACACCTCGGATTTATAAGTTAATAAATAGGTAACCGTATAATGTGTATATTCGTCAATAAATGTGACAAAATAATTTCGGTTATCAATTGTTGTCGGAGTAATTGGTCCGCATACATCTGAATGTACAATAAACAATGGTCTTTTTACGTAAGATTTATCTTTGGCTTTAGAAAAAGGAAGTCGAGTTTGTTTACCAAAAATACATGCCTCACATAAGTCATTTGTAGGATTAATTATACTCAACTGATTACTATTAATCGCCAGTCCTTTTGTTTTTATCTCTAAAAATTTATCCTTTCCTATGTGACCTAAACGTTCATGCCAAATTTGATAATTGTTGTTTATTGAGTTATTAGTACTAGTAACATTTGCATGCCCTTTTATACCATTTGCATTTTTAGTTAATTTAAAAATTACACAAAATAATTCATTCAAGAGCTTACCCGTTATGATGGTCTTACCATTCCTGATTATCTGTACGTTGCCGTTACCTTCAAAAATTACTGTCATCCCACTTTCTTGAATGCGTCGTACGGATAAAATATTGTAAATATTTTGTACATAAAAATACATCAGCGGAATAGAGGACGTTCTCCAGTAATCCATTTTGTCCTAAGTTTGTTGTTACTTTAATTGTTCCTCGGTGGGTTGCTGTGATGGAGACATCATTTTTAGCCACGGAAATGTTTATTGGTTTTTCCAATTTCGATACCGTGGTGAAAAGATGATATTTGTTTACCAGGTGATCAGTTGCTCCCGAATCCAATAAAAATTTTATTTCATCAGAATTGTCTTCTTTTCTTGATGTTTCCATTCCAAGCATAAAAATGAAACTTTGCTCGGTATTGTCAGTTCTTTGAATTGTTTGTACAGTCCTGTTGTTTCGATCACTTGAACCCTTTTGAATGTTTTTGTAGTAGTAACACTCCGCTTTTGTATGATTTCTTCTACCACAGTGGTTACACTTTATTGCACGAACATGTCGATTGCTTCTGCTTTCACTTTTATTATGAGTATATTTATTAAAACGCGGTGCAGGTCTAAAATTTTCTTGGAGTTGTGATTGCCGTGAATTTTGGAAAGATTTTCTCTCGTGGAAAGTTTTCTTTCTTTGTTGTTGATTCTTTTCGAAGAGTAAAACTTTACTGCTGGTGTCGTCGCTTTCGTTTTTGAGTTTTATTTCGTGATCAAGTAACCTTGTTTTCACGAATGCGAGGCTCAGATTTTCTTCCGACAATGTTTGGATTGCTGTAACTACTCCATCGTAAGTCGCTGGTAAAGTTAATAAAAGGTGAGCTACTTTTCCCATTTCATTTAAATTTCCACCTGCTGCTGTTAAATCGATCATCATTTCATCGAATTCTAGAAAATGCTTTATTAGTTTCGTATCGCCTTGTAATTTGAAACTTAATAATTTCTTCTGCACCGATAATTGGGTGGCCAAACTCTTTCTTTCGTATATAGAATCTAATTTATCTATAATGTCGCGTGCAGTTGCTTCTTGAGTTGCAATACCAATCATAGTGTCGCTGAGGTATTCAATTATATGACTCTTTGCGGTTCTTTCCCATTTTCGCCATTTTTCGGTAATTATTTCTGGAGGATTTTCATCGAGAACTTTTAATGCGTCGTCTTCTGCAATTACAGTTCGTACACGAAACTTCCATATACTGTAATGGTCACCATCGAATGGTTTAATATTTCGCTTCTTTTTGTTATCCATTTTCGGTAAAACTTAAAAACTTTAAAAACTTAAAACTTAACTTTTTTCACTAATTATAATTATTATTAATACACTAATTATTGTTTATTATTATTAATAAATTACTATCACTAATTATAGTTTATAATTTTTATTTTTTTTTTTTGTTTAAATAATTTTCACTACACCACACTTATTATTTCGCGTATAATCCTGGGCACCATAACCTATTGGGTTAAAGGTAGCGTAGCGAGGATTATTTTAAATAAAAGAATAGTTTATAGTTTAATATTTTAATAAAGCAAAAATGCATCTACACACTTATATGGTCAAGAACGGTATATTTACAAAGATTCCACTCTTGCAGTTTGCAAGTGCAAGTTGGGATGGTATGATTGACATATATAAGAATTTATGGTTTCCGTTCTGTGAACGAGGGTGTTCATTCGTTCTACATTCTCAGCTTTAACTTAGTAACAGATTGTCACTTGCTGATTAATTGTTTTGCATATTTTTCCATGTACAAAACCAATATATACTTATACACAATTTTAACATCAAATTCCGGTAGTTCAATAACCTGCGATTTTTAACCTGTTATTTGGGATGAAAATTACCTTAAAAGGTAGTAGGCGAGATTTAACGAAAATAAAATTTTATTTTATTGTTCTTGTCCATTGTTTTTAAAATCTTGAAGCAGCAACGACGGGCTGGCCACTTCCGATTTTTGAGATAATTGATGTGAGAGAGTAAGAGTAGGTTTAATTATTGTTTGATAAAGCATCGTGGCCCGTGTTTGATGCTTTGTAAATTGTAATATTGCTTGATTACAAAACGTAAAGGCCGGGGTTATGTTATCTCAGTGTGGGGTTGCATTATATTTGAAATGCCCTGATTCTGATTTAACCGTTAAGAGAATGTCGGCATTGCTTGACAGGGTCGATTTGGAAGTGTATTTTTATAAAGCTGACTCATGGTCACTAATTTCTAAACATTATTTATCAATTATCACACGATGCGCTATCAGTATTATACTTAACAATACACATATCGTACATATATAAAATTAAAACGTATCAATATACGATAAAAGCAATAAAAATCTATTTTTTATATCTTCGATAAAAGTCACCTCTTGAAACTTCCAAGTTTGCAATAATCCTCGTTCTAGAAACTGATGCAACATTGCCGAAGAAAAGGTTGAAATCTGATGTGCAAACTTGGACTTACATTAAAATGGAAAAATAATCGTCTGACCATATTTCTAGAAGCCACTCGATAGTCAAATTTATACATTACGAGAGTCTTGAATCTTAAGTTGTGCTTCGAGTTCCTGTGTGAAAATTTCAGTTTCGAAATCCCACTTCATAATCAAGAGCACCTCTTCAGCAATAATTTTAATATGTAATTTTGATTTGTTTTAGTTTCATTAATATACCCACTTAATTTATAGTACATACTTCAAGGTCTTCTACATCTAGGGTATATTGAGATACATATAATTTCAATTTTCTTTTCGATGAGTAAATTAACTATCGCATATACATATTCTTTCATCTTATAACGAGTCAATTTAAGGCTAACATTTTATTATCCAATTATAAAAATCGATTATCGAGCGTAATACCGGTTAAATTGTTGATAAACTGACTAATAACAATACAGGTTTACTAAATCAAAAGCATCATCTTGTTTTTGCCATCCACAATCACAGTCCAAATATATAATCATACTATTGGCGAAATCAAGATAACAATAGCTACACGTTATAATTATTCCTATATTCAAAAGTTATGTCATTGTATAATTAAGAAATTTGACATGTATTAATTTTTGTGTTCATTCTCTGCAACGAACAACTGTTTTGTTTATATGCCAATTTGTTATATATCAGATTATATCAGCGTTATTTCCGGTGCGATTAAAATTTTTAGTTATTATATTCAGATGACGATAATAATTCGATGTACACCTAACTTCATTTGTTTTAACGATCCGTTATGCGGTCCTTAGCAACCGTTACTTTTTATTTTTTGTTATCGACGCCAAGTTATATCTAATTAATTATCTTTGGGTTACCGAAAGATCATCTCATTCATTGTGCATTGACGGTTCTTTTATCGTTTACATACTTCTCCCCTCCCTCTTCGCTTTTGAATAGTAATTTTTGATAACCCACGCGGATCTTACAACTCTCGCAAGATAACTTGGACCTCGCAATTAGTATCTACGGTCGTTTATACTTTCATTACCTTCATATTTTGTTTGAACACGAAAAGTTTTGGGACCTAGGAATTATAGGTTCTATCGCGTTTAATAACCCCCCAAACCCCCCGGTCAGGGAGTCAATATAATTTGATGAAAAAGCATTTGGGTAAGAAAACTGAAAATATTGTGATTTCCTTTTCAACATTTCTTAGAATATCCACTATAATATAGTGAAGCCCAAAATTTGAAGTTACGTCACTGGTGCATAGGATACCCTGGCAAGTCATAATGTCAAATTGACCAATAATGAGCGTTGTTTAAATCATATACGATTATTTAATTTCATGTGAAAATTTCGACATTAGGTACATGATTGTCCTAATGCAAATCTCTATTCTCTGTTTTTCGGTATTTTTGACTTTTGGTGTTTTGACGTTCTACCCGATTGGTTAATATAATAACATCTGTTGATTATAAAACGTGAAAGAGGCCCATCGAATTCATAAAAAATTAAATCTCAATATTGATTACCACATAAAGAAAGTTAAAATAAACACATAAAACACATGTTTTTGCAATAAAAATATAAAAGAAAGTATATAATGTATTTAAGACCATAAGGGATCATAAATTCAAAAGCGGATTGGATGCAAATGAGGAATGTTAAAAATATGTTCAACCTCGCATTTTGTTAAAATTTGTATACTACTTTTCGACTGTATTTTCTTTGTTTGTGTAAATCCCACAATTATTTATTCGGTCTACGAAAGAATATACAATAATTAACCTTAACACTTGTTAGTATCATATAGAAGTTGGTTACTAGGTTTCCATCCATATGCATAACTTGAAATTCGCGCGCGTGGTCGATGTTTTTGTTTTTCACCTATGTCATTGTCAATGTTACACATAAAAAGTTGCAATGTTTTTGTGTGGGGAGAAATTAAGTTGTATTGTCACGACTTGGAATTGCGTATAACTTTCGAGTACTTGCAATGTAAAAATCGTGTAGACACAAAGGTTTTCGGAAAATTAGCAAGACGACCTCTGGACTGTTTTCAAGTCAACGGAAACAGCACTACATAATGAAAGTGATAAAAATTGATAAATAAAATGATAAGTTGTTTTTTAGATCCTCGGATAAACATATAGGAGATACTGAAAAATCACAACATGGCTAATTGGCTTGGAGGAAAACAGGTTCGTGAAAGTAATGAAGTAAAGATGAAAAATAGAAAAGTTGTACGTATAGCCAAGGTCGACGTTCTGCCGTTTTGACTTTTTGGTTTTTTTTAGAAGTTTTATTTACTTATTGCAAGGATTTGATTAATTACCGCGAGGTTTTAGTTGGATAAGAAAATTTGGATATTGTTTTGTTTGTATTTGCAACTTTTATCGTTGTCTGAATTTCTTGCAGGTAAATGCGCTTTGATTTATAACTTCTTTAAAATTCCGTTAATAGTCAATAAACCTGTATTTAATTTACGACGTAGTTATAATGTTAACTATAGCCGATCTTTAAACTCTATGGTTTTAATTGTACCGGCAAAACGACTTGGTTAGTTATTTACAGCTAGATCTTGAAGAATGACATCACGAATCCAGCGTCGAAATCCCAGCACAAAGCAGAATGCGTCTCCCATCCTTCGGTGGGGGAAGGACAGAACCGAGGGCATTGCCCTGTAATGTTTACATCGCAGTAGGGCTGCACCCCACGTGCATAGGCCGACTGCAAAGCGGTCAAACACCTGATTGCTGCTACAAACAAAAACTAAAAAAGTCAGTTGTAGTGGTCGTTCAAATCATTGCAAATCGTAAAAACATTTTTGCCTTGTTAATTCTTCTAACGAATCGCTTTGAAGTAATCCGTTTACAAGTAGCGGCTTTTTTGTTCCTAAACAAATTAGCATTGTTGCTTTCTTTACATTGTTAGACGACTGCCAAAAGTTTGTAATCATTCTTTGCTTGTTGCAGTATACGACAGGTGTTTATTTAATTAGCATTATCAGTCATATTTACGGTTAGCATGTCACGCTTCTTTATTATTATTACTATTTTTTGCTGCAAAAATTGTAGATGGGAACTTCCAATGCAGAAAATGCATATTATATGCATTTTGCAATGATTTCTTCTTTCCCAACCAGTATAACTAGTTTCATTCAAATAGGACCAACTTGGTCTTACATATCGTTCCACTCGATAAATTATTTTTTTGAATACTTGCCTGAAAATCAGAAATACTTTCTTAAGTGCAATAGCAGTTTTACAATTCCAGGTATGTACCTATACTTGTTGAACTTTTAATTGCGCGAAACGCCTTAACATGGAGTTTCACCGTGACATTTTTGGCTTACTTTCCCAATGGGAATTGATTTGTATCGAACGAGTAACGATGATTCTCTTGGGGGAAGAAAAGAGCTCTTGGCTCGGCTCGATGTAATCTGTTTAATCGGTGTCGAATCCTTGAATCCCTTTTCTATAGCCCGTATAATTTGTGATACATTTAATTATTTGGCCAGCCTATATGACGTCGTTGTTAGTTCCTTCAAGCGTTAATTTTCTATCATAAAATCAAGGGCGGTGATATAACACGCAAAGAAATTTGGCAGTTGCTAGGAGGGAAAGCTTCAGGAGTGTCATGTCAAATAATAATAATAATCTTGCTAGGTCTTCGACTTTATTATCCAGGTTATAGAGCCCGAAGGGAGTTATATGAGATAGAAATGAAGAGATAAAGCGGAAGTTGAAAATTTTTGAGTTTCCCTCAAAATTCCGTTGTAATACAACATTGTGTGCTTATGGCTGATTGATTACAACTACAAATTGGTGTTGGTATTTAAATTTTATTTGGCGTAAACAGATTAAAAAGAACCTTTAAAAAACCGAGGGTCAGAGAAACCTTTCCAACTCCCCCTTTCAAGTTCACGTCTAATTTGCATCGACTACGTTGCGTTAATTTGCAAACCGAATATGTGTTAGCGTAAAAAGTGTGATATATTGCCAACTTTTAGGTCATAGATATCTCATTTTATGTCAAGATCATAGGGAAACCTTTGTGATTTCAATGTCACGTGTTAATTGCATGTTTTAACGTTAACACTCTAATTAAACTTCCATAGTAATCATAATCAATTTACTCACTTCAATACCGGTAACATCTGATAGCGCAAACTGCATCGTCATAATAATTATTTTCAGAAAAAAGAAAAATGTTCCAAATGCATAATGGAAAATTTTTGTGTTTAAATTAAAAACCCCAGTTATGCTCGTCACAAAGCCGATCAAAATAACTTTTGGATGTAAACAAGCAAAACGGAAGCTCTCCTCGGTCGTTTTATTTTAATTGAACCGCGTATCTTGCCATCATCATTAACTGTAATATAATAAATTTCAAGGCAACCATTGTTTTGTGTTATAAACTTTCCAACTCGTAAGTAAACACACGCGACCTATCCTATACTTCGATTCGATATTCTTCTGAAAATTGAACACTTCGTACATCATAAAACCTTGACAATTGCAGATATTGTGGAATGTGTCCAGATCTCTGTAAGAAATCACGAAGGAGGATATTTCAAGTGTGTTATCAATAAAAACACGAATTAATGATTTATACTATTCATATATTATTTAAACACGACTTAAACTTTGCCCTTGGCTAATGTTTTTAAGTTTTTGAATGTCGACAGATGTGTTTAAAAAATATTAAGGAAATGGCACGCAAAGTGGTCCCACGAATTTAAAAATGGTAGTTTAGCGCGTAAATTACAAAAAATATGAACATTATATTTTAGGGATTATTCAAAATTTCGGGTAAAAAGGCCAAAAACGTAATGTGATTAATTGATTGGCTGTTTCCATAAGGTTAGCCTTGCCCATGGCGTGTCTTTATGTTATGCAAGTATCTTTTTGGCATAATTTGCTCAATGGTACGTTACTACCGAAGCTCTTACGGCCAAAAATGTATTTTTAATTGTTTTTAAAACATTTGCTATAAACATTAATTTGTTCAATTTTTCCTTGCGTTGAGAAACCTGAAGAGACTCCAAAGGAAAAAAAATATTCCACCATAGAAAGTAGCGAGCTTTTTTGTTATGTTATTGCATTTTCTCACGTAATAAACTGTAGAAATACCGATTTCCCTTTATATATATGCTAATTTTGCTTGGCTAGCATAGGTAGGCCTATGCAGGAAATTATATTGATTATAGTCGTTGATATGCGGGCTATTACGGATATACGTGAACATAACACTGGCTTGGCAAATCTGGTTTCAATTTATGAGAGCAATAATAATCGCCTCCGGACCACATGACATACAAACTGCTTCTGACAAAATAAATGAAAAACTACGGGCAGATCCTTGGGAAAGTCGTGACTCATCTGTCGGTGTTTATATTCCAACAACAGATAAATTTTTATTAGAATATCTTGACAATTAGAGGATGCTCAATGTCTTACGTGTTGGCATCAGAAAGCAGATGAATACATTTTTATTAGAGAAATCCATAGTTCACAAGAGGTAACAAGTGTTAGATAGTGAAAGCACGTCATTTTTAATTTCTCTGGTATTGTTAGTCGAAAATTTAAATACCAGATAAATATTTATGTATTTGATGATAATTAGTTCAAAGATACCATTTATTTATAGTTTAATTTCGATGAAATTTTTATTTCAATTTATTAACCATGAGCCAATTTTTCAAATTATCTTAAATTCAAAAAAAAATTTATTACTACCGATGTTTATTTGTTAACTTTAATTTAAAAAGTTCCATACAATAACAGTAAACAATCGCTCTTTTCTTACCAGAAAAAATTTGCAATTATATTTTGTTATTCTTCGGTTTGCCGTTTTCATGCGACCTGAATTTTATTGAAAGTGGAATAATGTTTTCGCATCATACAAGGTTGCGGATTGCAATCAAAAACGGATCTATGGACATTTAGATCCTTGGCAAGGCTGAAATCGTTAGCATTTAATTAACTATTGTAAATCTAATTCGGCGGTGGGGTGACGATTTTTTCTTACTCTCCCATCGACTAAGTAATTCCCCTAAAATTGTTACCGAGTGAAATTTAAAATTGCTGTTAACTCTAAGATTAGATTACTTTTTTTTGCCTTTTGAGTCACTTTCTATTCCTTTGTGAATTTGAAGGTTGATAACAAATTACAATTACCCACAATCTTATCGATTTAATCATACACTTGCTGTAAGTAAGTATTTAAGTTTCTTATCTTGTTTACAGATTCCGTAATAAACAAAAGTTGCGATATTAATTCTATTACCAGACCTTTTGTCGCGTTTTTCTCTAATTAGTTTCGATAACCTAATGGTACTTCAGAAGATATATGATTTCCAGTGAATTTATAAATAAAATATATTCGGGTTAATTTACATTAAAGTAATGAAAAAACTCCCCATAATTATTATGATTATATACGACGGTGGTGTCCATATAATAAACGACGATAGATTACCTGTACATAAATCTACCTTCACAACTATAATGCTGATGAAACTATTCAAGCTTCCTAAAAAAAAGCTTGAAAAATTGAAAATTAAGGAACGAATAATTAATCAAAAAATATTGCACTTGACAGAGTCAGGTTTACGACCCAGCCAATTACAAAATCATATAAATTAAAAGTAAATTTATTACTTGCGACAAAGTTAAGGTGAATTGATCGTACTTTTACTATGTGCAACAATCAATTTTGTACCAGTTAATCGCTCAATCGATTAATGCGGCTGCAATTTTATTTCATTGCTGTAAAGTACCGATTTATCCATTTAACGATATTTTTTATAGACCGTCTACCAGACAAACGATAATCCGTACAGAGATGTTATCTGCGATTAGAATGTTTATACAGTCTATCGATCGGTTTTCAAAAATGTTACCTTTGCCGCTTTAATCCTTTGAAAAGAAACGCCACCAGCGCCATTGCACGCGATCGATCGGATGGCAAACTTTTGGTTTGTAAAAATTATTTTTGAAGTGAAAAGAAAAATTGATCCAATTAACTAACCTGCAACAATAATGGAATATTTGTCCGTTTATCAAAGTCGGTAAAAACGTTGCATGCACGTACATAATTTCCTTTATTACAATGTTAAAAGCAGAAAAATGCAGCTCTGAGTTGGGTAGTTCACGACGATGTAATTCTTCGGAACAAAGGAATGCCCGAGTCCTAAACTAGGATTGTGTTGGTGCTGTCTCCCTTTTGCTCGTTGAGAAATACTGTGTGACCCCATAATATGTAAAGATGGCGGCAGATCAATATGTTGGTATACAAAGCCACGTGCCTTCGTTGCAACGCAGCTACGAACAGGAGTTTAAGGGTCAAAGTCGAGCGAATCCTTTGTCCTTGAGCTTATTTTAATGCTGACGTATTGCAGCAAATGCTTAACACCCAGGATAAAGATTTTTCTGCAAGGATTCTAATCAACATTAGCCTGTTTTTAATATGGAAATTTCAAACTTATAACTGCGCAGTGTAGTTTTCGAACTTATAATCCTTTCCCGTTTTTGTTTTTATTTTCTGAATATAAATTGTAATATTTAAAATGCTAGTTTTCTCTATTGGAAATTATAGGAAACTATTAAAAATAATGTCTAAGTAGTTATTAAAGGTCAATGTTAACGACTTTTCTGATCAATAATACAGCATTGATAACAAATTCTCGATTGAGGTCGACAAGTCGCAATTTAGTTTTTCCTTTATTTCGGAGCTTTTAGTTTGTTTTTATCGTTTCTTTATTTTTCAATTGCAAATTTTTATTTGTTTTCCTTCTCAAAATGCCCATCGCTGCAAATCCTGAAAATTTATCTGGCATCGAGTCAATTGAATTTTCGTGCCAAATGGAATTGCTTTTTAATGTAATTACTTTTTAATGCATCGTCAGGATTTTCCTTTGGAATTACAGAAATACGGAAAAAATGCAGTAAAATGCAGATCGGTGACCGGTGAGGTTTATTTATTTATAACAAAGGTGCAGATATGGACGTGCAATAACTTTTCCAGAATTGTGTATTTTTTAAAAATACCTACATACATGGTTTTTCTCACAATGGATGCATTGTGCGTTTGTGTAATTATTAGTAACGATAAAATTTAATGATAAAGCAAGATGTAACTGTTGGATTAATTATAATTGCGCTTGCGATCGAAAGATAATTCGTGTTATTTTCTCTAATTAGTAACTTAATTTTTCTAATTTATGTTGTATTTCAACATACAAGTATCAAACTATCATCGTAGCATTCGAAAATATTTTTACTTTTACATACGCATAATAGGGCTTCTTAAAAGTGTGCGTGATGTAATTAATTAGACCAATGGCAAAACAAAAGTAAAATGGACACAGGACACGAATGTTTTCCGATTCGCTCTTATTCGCACTTATCCTCGATAGTATTATTTTGATTTCCAAATTCAAATTATTGAAGAAATTCTTAGAATTAGTGGTAAACATGTTGACGCCTTATCAAATCACAGTTATTATTTCAAAATAAATAAATAAAAATTAATAAAAACAAGTGTAACCTTGTTACTTTTTGTGTTTCGTTATGATAATTAAAAGTAAAAAATAGGAAAATATTTTTACTTTCTTGAAACTGATTTCATAAACAATATCTCTCGGCGAGAAAACAACTTTTAACTTGATTTTATTAAACAAAAAAAAATAAATTGTTACGCAATCAAGCCAAAATTTCTCTCTGGGTTTTTGGAGCACGCACTTATTGATCTCTTTCCAACAAGTAGTAACCAAGCCGTAAATCCGCTAGTTTGGAAGCGCTGAAATAGAATTATTCTATTCGTACATTCCCCTAATACACTTCCATTCATAAAAAGGTCGCTTTGTATGTTACCATTGGCAATACCAAATTGGATTACTATTGGTTTTAATTTTGAAACACCCTATAGGTATAAGCAACATTTTTTTTAAAATGTGTAATTAAAACCGTCAATCGCACGGTTACTTCATTTTATGTGAATCACCGAGGGAAAACTGGAGTAATGTAAATGCCAACAAAGAAAGCTAGAAGTTAATCTATGTTTTCTTCATGTAAATTTATATTGCAGTAAAATAACTGTATTTTGCATTGAGATACAATCAAAAAAGTTATTCATTAACAATTAAAATGTTAATTTTTATTACTGGTTATGTTTAATAATTTAGAGGATTTTCAACCCTATAACGATTCTCTTTGTTGCAGCTCGTAACTCGTGTAGTATTTAAATGTACTTGGCCTACCTGTCCCTTCAAAACACACATCTGGAAGGCCATAGAAGCTCACGTCAAAAGAAATCACTTTAGGTGAGTTCGTTTTTTCTCTTATAGGTCTTCCCCCTTTTTCAACAACTCCACATGAACTCCTACGCCTCGGTAACAATAGACCAGAAAAATTTGAAAACTACCTGTTTTTGTGATACATTGGGGTGCTTCTTTTAGAGAGGATTTTTTGTTCGGTTTCGTTCTCATACGGCAGGTGTTGTAAACTTCGAAGGGAAGAAAAACTTGTTCTTCTTCCTTGTGACTCACATGAATGAAGTTGGAACCTAGATAATATAATTATAGATCCGAGCTCCTCCGTCTACTGATTTAACTTTTATGTTCGCTTATAATTTTATTGCCAACAATTTAAATTATATCGTTAAGTAAGGGTCAAGTCCAAAGATTTATCTACGACTTTTGTTTATTATTTTTCACAACAAAAGATTATTTCACCTGTTCAAGATCTAACTTGATTCATCTTTCATGATTCATATTTGAACCTGCTTGTTTTGTTTAAAATTAAAAAAATAGCTTCTTGCACTTACTAATAACTTTCTAAAATATTTTTATATTCCTTCTAAATTTCAAATTACGTGGTACTCTTTTACAGTAAAATTTTTAATTGTTTTTTAAAATTAAAATAAATACCCTAATAAAAAATATAATTTTGAAATTGAAAATCAATTTGTTAAGCTGTTTTCAAAATGAGTTAAAAAAACCGCATTCGGATTTTTATTATTTTATTTAATCAGTTTTCGTAATCGAAAGTCATTAGAGTTTTTGATTTTCTATTATATTAGGCGCTGGACACACAGAAAAGACGTAAGACGCAGACATATGTCTTTTCCGCGTCTTTTCATATAAAATGTATAGAAGCGTCGCAATGCAAAACATACAGAAAAGACAGGGCGCGGACACGACGGTTACTCGTCTGCGCCCTATTGTAAAACATATACAGAAAGGACGGGGCACGGACGCGAGCGGTCAATGAACGGGTGAGGTCCGAGAAGTTAAAACATTGTGGAGACATCTTATATACTTCTTGAAAACGATCTGGATAATTATGTAGATCCTCCACTTTTTTAAAAATCTATTGTTTTCATTGCTTCGCCTTACCGGATGTACCCAGTAACGTCTAACTCTCTGCGTATTAGCGAGATACATTAGTGCTAACAGATCTTCATCTTCGGAAAAAGACAAAATGTTATTCTGTCAAAATCGAACTGCCGAATGAAGTTAGTTGAAAACCGTCATCTCTCACGGCTCCAAGCGAGCGTCACGTCCGTGCCTCGTCTTTTCTATATGTTTTAAAAAGTCGCGACGGCGCCCCGTCCTCGTCTTACGTCTTTTCTGTGTGTCCAGCGCCTTAAATTTTTGGAATTTACAACACAATAAACTATTTTAAAAATTTTGTATTTTTAAAATGTACGAAAACAGTGTAAAAACGTAATGTTTGGCTTTGGTGTTGACGACGGGCGGCATTCAAGTACTTTAGCTCCGGCGCCAGCATAATATAAATTAAATTTACCAAAATTATTTTTTACGTTTAAGAAGAAATAACATGTTTTATTCGGAGCAAATGTACTTTTTGTGGCTTGTCAATCCTGCAAAAGTCAAACATTTGTTCCTTATAAAACAGTATAGGTAAAAAATACAGAAAAATAATGTAGCTTATTGTGTTTTCTAAAATGTAATTATTTAATATACACCAACATGGTTTGGACTCGCTTACTTACTCGTTGCTTTATTAAAATAATCGACCAGGTTATCTGGAACGCTGAAACCTTGCACGCCTGGGCTAAAATCTAATAATTTAAAAATTCACTTCGCGAAAAGAGTTATCAGTGTTTTTATTATATGCGCCCTGGATTGATGCGTGATTTAAAAACTTTAATTTTATATAAACGAGGCTTCCAGGCCACAAAATCTTGTAACCTAGTTTCAAATAAAATTAATGCAAAAAAAACAATATACAATTTCTTAATTTAAATGTTTATATTCAATGTGTACTATCTATACCTATTAAAAAATATTATTCAGAATTTGCAATAGTAATAATAATAATTATGAATTTAAAATTTAATAATATCATATTTTGCTGGAGTGGGCAGCGCGGACTCTATCGCCTTCACGTATTAGCTGCAACTGAGTATAAAAATACCCTTCGTTATCCGGCTGTTTAAATTTAATTGTTGCCAATTTTTAATGCATTAGCCGTGCATGCAGGTATATTGTTTTTAATTTTTATTAATTTCTTTATTTTTATTCAAATATTAAACTTCGCTTACAATAATTGGATTTACTTACAAAAAAGTTTGTGTCTATTTGTTTATCTATTCTATGTGTGCTATAAATAAAGTATAATATTAATATATTATATTCATAATATTGAAATAGTGATAAAAATAACTATCTGCAAAATTTATGAACAAAATCCTGTTATAAACGAAGGAATTTAAAAAAAAATAAATAAATAAAAATTAAAAATATATATAAAAAGTACATAATTCTAGCAAAAGCAAATAAGGGTTATAAACGTAAGAAATGTGTTTCCTAGAAAGCTAAATACTAGACCGATCTACCTCTAAAGTCGACTCCCTCCCCAAAGGCTCTCAAAAAATTAAATTTTAATTCCGCCTATTCCCCTTATATTCCCTCATTTTGGGCTCCACTTTAATTAAAACTCAAGTTTACCGAAATTCCGCGAGTAGTCGACTAGGGTCCTTGTGTTAGTTTTCTAATGAGGATTAATCTATCGTAGTCGGTCTAAAAAACATTAGTGTAAATAAATATTAATCACATTTCTTACTAAAGAAAATTTTGGCTAGATGCTCCGCCCTTGTTCAAAAATATATCAGGCATATCCATAAAAAATTGAACATCACTAAAAAGTTTTAAATATTTAATATACCAGTGCAGTTGAATAAATTAACTACATACATCTGGAACCCAGTTGAGAACTCGAAAAAATTAAGTTCGACTGTAGTATTAACTTTTTTAAGTAGGAAAATAAATTAAGACCCAGAAATGAAGAATTCATCGAAAAGTAAGAAAACGCTTGGCCGATAAGTGTCCAAAAGTTTTTGCAAAAGTTGTCAGAACAAGATTTGATTAAAGGTTAAAGAGATAGAAAGTTTGTTGCAAAAGATGAAGACGCTTTCAGCCTAAGGAAGAAGTTGCAAAATTCGAATTCACAGTTACGAACTAAGAGGTTTTATTGTAATAATAATAAGCAACCGTTACGTTGTGCGTGAACGAATCTGAGCTTATTTTATTAATATAAGTAATTTTCGACTTGTTAAATTTTGTTGATGATATTATTCACATAACGGAACATTTTAACATTTTCTGTAATTTGGTAGCAATCCGCGAAACATCAGAACTGTTATGTAAACGCAATTAGTAACGGTCCAAGGTTAACTTTTAACCTTGTTTCTGTATCTTATTTGTTTATTATTGTTTTATCTGTTCTTTTATACTTTTATTTTTTTTATAACAAAAGCTATTTTATTTACCTTCTTCCAATGTTTACGATCGACGAACATTGTAAAAATCGATTGTACTAAAACCCGCAAAGAAAAACATTTTCTTTTGAGCAAAAATCACGGTCGGTATTCGTACGCATTTTTATCAAATTTTTTTTTATTTATAAACTACGATGTATCGTATTTTTAATATTAGACATTGTTGAATATGTGTACTAACATCAAGGTCGAACACACCAACCAAAGTGTTTTCAATGCATAGTAATAGCAGATTTATTTAAATGGGTATTTTGACTTCATTTATTTCGTAACGGCCACAACAAATTTAACTTTTACCGTTTTATAGATACATATACTTTATCAAAAGGTTAATTTAGTAATTTCTGATACCAAAGCGCTTTCTTTGCATCTATAAAATATTCCACTGCTCAAATGTAACAGCTCTGAAGGGTTGTTCTGTTGTTCACCCTTCTAAAGAAATCCTTCGGGATCCTGTCTTAACGATGTCATCTACTCCTCCAGTACATCAAAGGTGATACATGCATTCACTATTATTTAAGAGGGGGTTATGCCATAACCAATGTATTTTCTCCTGAAAACATCACTTTATTTTAAAAATTTTATCAAAACAGAATTATAATTATCGGCCAAACGACCTTCTCTGACATACATCGACCCTTTTCCCAAAATTCAGGTATTAAAATTTGTAGTTACGACACCGCCAGATCTTGCATCCTGACCTACCCGAAGGTTTTAATAATTTATAAGGAATGTGCGCCTTATCGGGTTTCTATTTGGTGGTGTTTGGGTAATAAACACGTTTCTTCCTAGAAACACCTGCAATGCACCATCTGGCCCTAGACATGATCTAGACATATTTGTATTGACAAACGAACGATAAAATTATGTGACTCAGCAAAAGTTTCATTTTGTTTAAGTATATTTGAGAAAATAGCTATTTCTCTAACTAGTTGTGAAAAATGTAAAAAATTTTTCAACAATTTATTCCTCATGAAAAATAAAATTGTTACTAATTAAAAAGCAAGTTATACTAATTTATTTTTGTTATTGCAGGCCTCTTGGGGATGAAGATTTCTATTACAATGATGCAGAAGGAGGCTACATTAACAGAAGTTCACCTCCGACCTTGTCTCATCGCGATATGGCGCGTCCTCCACACGAAGATCCCGAATATCAACGACAAATTGTGGGTTCATATCGTCAAACATTGTTCTCCGGACCTATAAATATTCCTCAGTCGCCTCATAAACAGCTCAAGTTATCACCTCGACCACATAGTCCAAAAATGCCTGCATCTCCACGCCGTTTACGTGGAGAAAACAAAAAGTGCCGCAAAGTATATGGTATGGATCACAGGGAGCAATGGTGCACACAATGCAAATGGAAAAAAGCTTGCAGCAGATTTGGAGACTGATTTTTGTCGAAATAAATCCCAAATACATAAAATGTGTTCAATCCAGTTATGTAACTGAGACTTTTTAAATGTAGTTGCGTAACAAACATTTTATTATGTGCAAATGAAAACGACAAATCGGATCTCAAAAATGAAAAAGTACAATTTATTATTATCGTTATAATTATTGTAAAATGCGGTATTTTATTATTACTATGATCATCAACCAGATGTATCTGTGTTCTTATTCGTATTAAGTCATGTTGAGAGTATATTACGTTATGTTATTTTGATTCGTCTTTGTATTAGTCTTTAAAATCAACTAAAACGAATTTATCTTATTTAATTGTTGTGTATTATTATTATTATTATTATTGAGAAAAATTTATTATTATTATTATCATCGTAAATTATTAACGTGTTTGTGAATTGTTGTGGTACCGTAATATTTATATATAAATCGTTGCCTATGACAAATAAATTTTATAGCTTTGTACAAGACAGATTAAAATTTTCAGATTTTACTATTGTACAGGAGGATCACTTTAAATAAAAACCTTTTCATCGATAATTAATATTTTTCGATAAAATCCATTGCGACTGAAATTTTTAAATCGGGATTTTGCCTTAACATTCGTTTCGAATCAATAGAACTAATTGAAATTTTAGCAGTTTTTTGGTTGTTATTTAAAACGATGGTCCTGTGATTTGGATATTAAATCGGTTGTTAGCGCTACTTCACATAACCTTTTACAGTTGTAACGAGCTGTGCTAAAAGAGCCATATTGTTTGTTTTTTTGCAGTACATACGATTAATGTACTACCATATCAAAGCTATCTGTGAAAGTTAATTACATACTCTTCTAGTTGTGAGCTTACAGAAAAAAATAAATTTCTCGCTTTTCTGTCTGGGCATATTTAGAACGTAGAGATTATGATACGATGGAATAGTAATTATCTGCCATAATTGAAAATTGATTAAAAAATAGAAATATAAAATTTATGTAGAAAAACGGGGGCGTATTAAATTTATATTTATATACAAAATTATTATATTTTAGAAGAAAAAAAAAAGAGTTGATGGAAATGTTTAGAAGAAAGAAAAGTTCTTGAATATCTCGACAGATAATTTAACAGGCCCCCTCCCCCGTTGATTGATCGCTTGTACTTGGATTCCCTTATTAAAATATGTAAATTATATTTTATTATGGATGTTTTATGTATATTAGTTATCCTCTAGTTTTATATTTATCCTCCCGCACGATAACATTTCATCTTTCATTTATTACCTATGTGTCTTTCATTCTTTATTTGTACTCAAGATTATTATTATTATTATTATATTTTAAATATTTATATACCTAGATATATTTTACAGAGTATTGATATATTAATATATTAGAGATATACACGAATATATATTTTAATAAAATAAGTTGATAAAAATTTATCATACATATTAGAAAATAAGTCACTTATTTTAGATTATGTTATAATTACACATATATAGATTACTTATATTGAGACAAAAATTTTATGAATGAGAAAGTTCTATTTGTGAAAGTATAATAAAGCACGCAAAATTTTTACCATAGTTTTATTTTTCTTTTTACCGAAACTGAAAAGACAACACCGACTTCAACTTATTATCAATTTCAAACATCTCTTGCCTTTTTAAATTAATTATGAGATTTGGGGGTTGCACAAACCAACAGCACCAGCTGAAACTGCAGCCACTAAACAACTTTTGACAAATAAAAGTTAGGTTGGAATTTTTGTCAACACAAAAAAAACAATCGTAATTTTGGCACGAAAAGGGTCACTTTTGGTTAATTACTAGAGATTTACGCAAATTTATCATTTCATTGCAATTTTCACGCAAAATAAGAAAATTCGAAACAACTAATAATGAGAAAAGTCAAATTTGAAATGAAAACCGCGCCATCTCCTTTTCGTGCATTTTCGATCACGTTTAAAATTTAATGAAATCAATTTTCACATTGTACTACATTTTGATGTTTTTTTATAAAATGTTTGATATATTTGACACCATGAATTTGTTTCACTAAAATATTCGTGTGTGCAGTCTACGTTCACTCAAAATGTTGTGCGTTAGGTGACAGTTGTGTTATGTTTTGGAATTTGTTTTTGGTTATTATATTCAGTAAGTCGTTAATCTTACATGCAACGATTTTAAATATTAAAGCTATTTTTTAGTGGTTATTATAATTTTAACTGAACTTTTATACTACAAATATGTTAAAACATCACAAATATTTTGGCATTTGAGGTTATGTTGTATATATTTTAACGGTTATTTAAAAACTATGTCCATAAACGTCACAGTAAATGGCAATACACTATCTAAAGGCAAAGGAAAAATGGTATCAACGTCGAATCCAGATTTAGAGAAAATGGAGTTTAACAAACGACGTCGTATTCGTCTAGAGCAGGTATGTCTTTGTCGTAACACTTGTCGGATTGTGTTCTTGTTTCGTAGTGGCTAATAAATTCAAATATTTAAGACATTCTTTCTGTGGATGTTTAACGTCTTTATTTTCTAATTATTCTAAAGTCACTGGATAGTTTTTATTATTAGAACGAAATCTATATAACCCGGACACTAGAAAAGCTGCAATCTTACCTATCATAAAAATTGGTTGTGATTTTGACTTACAGATTATCTGGAGTTCTGCGTAAAGTTAAATTATTTTGGTTGCAATGGTGTTCGGCTTATACAGATTATATTCTATTTAACAGTTACCAAGTTAGTTTTTTAACGTAAAATAATCGATCAACTTTTTTATTCAGTAATATAATTATTTGACTATAGTTTCGGTGAATTTCTCACCATGGCCATATATTTATTTAAAGTTTTACAAATTATATAAAATTATTTCAGTAAAAATAAAAAAAAAAAAAGAGATACTGAAGTATTCAATCGCTGCCGATGATGGTGTTTCTAAATTTTGTACTTGACTTCTACATAACAAGTTTTATTAATTGTTATTATTAACTATTTCAATTTTTAAAGGTACGGCAACAATCGAAAAATATAGCAGAATCTGTGAGGAATAAAGTGAGAAAGGAAAAAAAGAAGCAATTATCAGATTTTGAAAAAAAAGGAGAAAACGAATTAAAAAAATGGCAAGCCAAAAAACTATTAGCTTTACAACAGCAATACCACGAATGCCTGAAAGATATAGGTTTGGGTCACGTACAAGCCGCTATAGAAGAGGATTCTGACGAAGCCGAAGAAATTCGCAAAGAAAATTATTCAAAAATTGCCAAACACAGAGGTCAGATGGCATTAGATCGACTTAATCAGGAAAAGCATCAAGAAGAAACGGAAAAATTTTCGAACGAAAATAAAAGAAAATATAAGCAAGCTGTAGAAAATGCCAGAGCCGTACTAGTAGCTAATTTAAAAAATAAAATACACAAAGGAAAGAAAAGAAAAACGTTATCAACAGACCTTAATACTAGCGGTAGGTTAACGGCTGGCTCTGATACCGAAAACGAATCTTCTAAATTTTTTAATCTTTCAAGTCGTTGCACTAGTCCGTCGACAAGTTGTTCTCCTACGCCTAGAACATGTAGTCCCCCTTCCAGGCCTTTAATATGCAGTAAACCTCCCAGACCTACAACATGCAGTAAACCTCTCAGTCCACCTCCAAAATCGAAAACGTGCCCAGGCCCATGCAATCCGGTAAATGCTGTAAAATCGACGCAAAATTTGGAAATTAACGGACGGCAATCTTCTTGTAGAGAAAGCGATATTGTAGTTCCTCAAGCTTCCACTTGTGCTGGAGATACCAGAATTTCGGATCGAATACGAAGTAGAACAACCGTAAATGTTGATATTTGTGAGATTGATGTTGAAAAGGGAACTTGCAGTAATCGATCAAAAGCTGGTCTAGGTTCTGTGGATAATCCTCAACTGCGTGTTTCTGATTTAGTGGAGAATGATATCGAGGACGAGGAAATTAATCGTGCATGTGCACGTAAAAGTGATGTTCAAGTTATTCCTAAAAAGCCGTCAGTTACTTTACGCCCAACTAGAGTTAGTCAGGAAGTGCCTTCTAATCAAAAATCCGCTCGTTCATCACATTTAGAAACAGGCAGAAGTAAAAGTAAAACACAATATTATGACCATAAAAATCGTTTTACCAAACATTATACAGATGATAAAGTTGATATTCATAAAATCGACCAAGATAGCATCGAAGTGTGTCCAAGCTCGGGTAGTGAGGTGGAGTATAAGGAAAAAATGTATAAGAGAGATCGAGATGCTGCCATGCGCGGCAAAAAGGCTTTAGAAAAAGTGAAGGTTCAAAAAGATTATCGTGAAATGATGCAGCAGTTGCCAAATTTACAAAAACAAGAAAAAATCGCATCGATTCCTTTAAATAATCCCAAGTTTCATATGTCTAATGATCGATTGAAGGAGCGCGAACAGAAGAATCAAAATCGCATGGAAGGAGCTTACGAGAAGTTATTTCCTAAGACATGTACGGTTACGATACCATGCAAACCTCCGAAAAAAACCATAACGAGTACTTTACCTTTTCAAACAATAACTATAACTGAAGATTCTCCAACTTTGAACGTAGCAACTTGGGATATCGATGCTAAACCTGAAGCGTCGAGACCGAAAAGTCTTGAATCACAAGTAGCGAATAATCTGTGTTGTAAATGTCCTCCCGTTGATGCCGAACATATTTCGAAAAAAGAGACGACCGAAAACTTACAAGGCATGTTGAAAAGTCTTACTAATTCCAGAAACAAACTTTTCGAAGAGCTGGCTTCTTTGCCAGAAGATAGTCAACTTCACAATTTCCTTGCTCAGAATGGAGGGCTTAGCAGTATCGACGAAGTTATAAAAGTTAGTGCAGCAGTAAAAGATGACGGTGCGTCGGGCGTGACTGGCCCAAAACGATCTAGAAGTAAAGTAAAACGAAGTCCAGCCAGCAAAAGTTCAAATAGGGGTAAGTGCATTTTTAGTTTTCTTTGTTTGTTCAACTTTTCTTTTTATAACCGCATATTTACAGTTTACATATTTACATTTACTCATACTTTTCCTAAAATTTCAAAATTTATTCTAAAATTAATGCAAAAATTAGTAAATTCCTAATTTTTATTTTCAAATTTAAACTAAAAACTTGACTATTTATAAAAATTTTAATATTTTTCAAATTTTTAACTGTAGGTATGGCTGATAATAATTATTATTGATGTCAGGGTAAAGAAATTTGTCGAAAAAATTTATAGCTGATTTTGATTTTGTATTTGAATAAATTTTATTGTTAATATTCAGATTTTTAAATTTGGTGTGGTAAAGTGGTAAACCCCCCTCTTTCTCTAAAAACACATTTTGACTCAACATTTACGAATAGTAACATATCGTCGGCTTGGAGCAAAAACAAGATAACTCCAAAATGATAGTTTTGAGATAATGCGACTTGAATGTTGAGTTGACAATGTAAAAGTATACAAATTCAAAACTAAATATCTTAATAAAAATTTTATTAGTGTTAGTACAATTATCTGATTTTGCCAGAACGTAGTTGAGTATGATTCGTATCCAATCGTGTAGATAACTCATTTTGTCCAAAAATGGAGTTATCTTGTTTTTGCTCCAAGCCGACGATATGATCTTTTTGTGGCGTCTCGGGGAATTTAATTAATATTTCAATGTTCACCGACTTCTCACAATTTTCTATAAATACTAAGATTTTATTTATTTTTTTATATTTATTTTATTTATTTACAAGTGTAAAAGATAATGTAAAAGATAAACTTAAGGGGAGTATATACTTCCCATCAACAGGGGCCGCTCTAACTTTTACGCCGCCCCGGACAAAAAAACAAATTTTCGCCCCTTTATGGGGTTAGTGAGCTTTTTTTTTTAATTTTTTCGATTTTTTTGTGGCGTCTCGGGGAATTTTATTAATATTTCAATTTGTCACGTCAACAGCCAAAATGCCGCCATTTAGATTTGACGCCCCGGGCAAATGTCCGGGTTGTCCGCCCCCTACAGCAGGCCCTGCCCTCAATTTTACTCTAAATTAACATTATACTTTGAAATTTATTTAAAATTTAATTTAAAAGAGATATATCTTATTACCTGTACATATTTGGGGCCGTCCATTAATTACGTAAGGACGATTTTTGAAATTTTTTGCCCCCCCCCCACGTAAGGGTACGTAAGATTTTGTCAAACCCCCCTCATATTACGTAAGGATTATTAAACAAAAATAATGTTGACCCCCCCCACACTTCTTATAATAATTATTGTAAATTTCATATAATAATACGATATGCAAAATTTTATTTATAATAAATCATCATCATTACGGCACTCCATTCCTGACGGAATATCGCCACGTCGTTTGACGTTTTTAAATCCACTTTTTAGGGTGGATATTTCGCCGTCGCCGTTTTGCCGTGGCCGTCGCCATTTCGCCGTTGCCCATTTCGCCGTCACGTTTCGACATTTTTTTACTTTAATTTATAACTCAAAAGTTATAAAAAATTTAATTTTTGACTGCAAAAATTAATATTTTCGATTATGGAAAATAAGAAGTTAGAAAAGCAAAAATAAAAAAAAACCTTCGAGGGTTTGAATTTAGAAAAAAAAATTTCTTAAATATTTTTTTTAGAAAAGTGTGACACCCTGTATATAAGCTATAGAATCAATCAATTAAATTATTGATTGGGCATGTTAAAGTAATCTATAACTTATATAAAATATAACTTATAAGTTATAAAAAAACTATAACATTTTGACTGCAAAAATTAATATTTTCGAGGCTATGCAAAATTAGAAATTAGAAAAGCAGAAATAAAAAAAAAACCTCGATATTTTATATTTTTTTATTTACTTTGTATCCTTATTAATTTTTTTATTTAATTTTATATATAATTTAATGAAACTTTAATTGTAACTTTGGATTTATATTTTTTAATTAACGACGGCGAAAAGGGCGACGGCGAAACGGCTACGGCTAAATGGGCGACGGCGAAACGGCCACGGCGAGACGTCCCATTCCGGGATTAGTCCCTATATTCTTCTGCTATTTAGTAAAACTATTATTCTCTTTTTCTTCCTCTTTTCTTTTTTTACAGTTCTTTATGCGTCTTTGCTTCCTCAACAACTTTTCTCCATCGTATTCTATCCAGAACAGTTTGATTGTAGTTTCCGATCCTCATTCTTCTCAGGTCATTTCTTATTTCATCTTCCCACTTCATTCTTGGTCTTCCCCTCGGTCTCACTGTATCCGGTTTCCATTTCATCGCACTCCTGATCGCACTATTTTCTTTCGCTCTTAGTACGTGTTCAAACCAGCTCAGTCTCATTGCCTTAATGTGTCTCACAATGTTTCTTTCTTCTAGTTCTAGTTCTCCATTTGTTCTTATGTAGTTTTCTTCTCCAATTTTAACTGAACCTAGAATTTTGCTCATAATTTTTCTCTCGAAGATCCGCAGCTTCTCTTCTTCATTCTTTGTTAGGCACATTATCTCCATTCCATACGTTACTACAGGTCCTATCAAGGTTTTGTATATTTTGATCTTTATATTTTTTTGTAACTGATTATTCATGATAAGCTTTCTGTTGCAATAAAACGCCTTGTTTTCAGCTATTAACCTATCTTTAATTACGTTTTCTCTGTCGTTTGTATTGTTAATCTGCATACCCAGGTATCTAAAGGTTTTTACTTCTTCAAAAACGCAATCCTGTATTTGTAATTCATTTAAAGTTATATTTTTTCCTCTACAACACCTCATGAATTTTGTCTTCGAGTCGTTCACTTGGAGTCCTGCTTTTTCCGCTTCTTTTTTCATCTTAATCATCGTTTCGACTAATGCATTGTGCGTTCTTGCCATTATTACAATGTCATCAGCATAAGCTCCCAGTTGTACCTCTTTATTATTAATCGTTCCATTGCACTCGATTTTTCTTACAATGCCCTCCAGCACGATATTGAACAATGTTGCTGACAGACCGTCACCTTGTCGTACTCCCGCGTTTGTCGTGAATTCTTCGATTATTCCTTTTTTGTTGTTACTACCGCTGTTGATTTTTTAAGTGTCATTTGCATTAGTCGTATAAGTGTTTCTGGTATTTTCATTTCTCTTATTACTTTGATTAAGTTACTTCTACTAACTCGGTCAAAGGCTTTCTTGAAATCCAAAAATATCATCTCTATTTGCATGTCGTGTTCGTAGCACTTTTCCATTATCTGGTTCACTATGAATATTGCATCGATTGCCGATCTACCAGGTCGAAATCCTTGTTGGTATAGTCACCTATCTCCTTGTTTACATATTCTTGTAATTTTGAGTGTATCATCTTCGACAAGGCCTTATAGAAGTTATTCGGTAGCGATATTCCTCTGTAGTTTTTACACTCTTTCATGTCTTCCTTTTTATGTATTGGAATAATCTTCGATATATTTCATTAATTCTGTGTTTATGCCATCTAATCCTGGTGTTTTTCTATGTTTCATAGAGTTCAATGCTTTACAAAATTCTTCATACGTTGGTTCTCCTAATGTCTTTTCTTCATTTGGGATTGTTATATTATCATCCATAACGCTTTCTCCTATCTCTTCGTTGAGTAATTCTTTAAATTAATCTCTCCATATGTTGTTGATCTCGTTTTCTTCGTACTTCATATGTCCTTTTTTTTGATACCACCCCTGCCCCAAACCCTTACGTAATTAATGGACGACTCCATTATTGTATAAATAAAGTTTTGAAAATTTCTAAACATCCCTAAAATTTTAGTATAAAAATTCCTAAATTTCTAACTAAAATCTTGAAAGTTTATGGTGGAAAGCCTGTATGTACATACTTTTTTTTATGATTGCTGTGTAATATAAAATAAAATTTTTATTTCAGCTGGAAGTCACAGTTCTTCGAACAAACGTACGACTTCACCAGATAAACTTAAATCTTCAGCCAAACAACCCCGTAAATACTCTGCCGAATCTAGTAGAAGTCCTTCGCCTCCGTCTGATAATATTGGTGAAGCTGCCAAACCGGTAAAAACTACCAAACCAACTAAACCAAAGACATCGACTCATCCTCCACCACTTGAACCATTAATATTACAAAATATTGGTACACAAACGACACCTAGAGAGGGAAGTGATACAAACAACGAAATTAAACCTGCACCTGCAAGTCCTAAAACAAAGCAAGGCACACACCCACCTAAATCAATTTCTGAATCTGCGGGTAAGGACGGAGCAAAAACAAAGACTGGATTAAGTGACGATCGTTTAGTAAATGCTGCCAATCAAGCGGGAAAGGGTGACTCCTGCGAAATAATTATCAGAATTGGAGAAGATGGCAAACCCAAGATTTGCGTTAACCCAGTTGAACTTAATAATAAAGAAATTATAGTTAGAACTGGATTAGAGGCAATTGTAGAAACTTCGGAAGTTGGTGTGCAACAACCTGCTAAACAATTAATCTCCGATTCAAATAAGAAAAGCGATAAAAAGTCATCTGTACCGTCTGGTAAAACTAAAAAGGGCGCCAGTAAACATAAAGTACGTCCAGAGCGCGAAGAAAAGATTAAGGAAGCTAAAGTGCAGGATAAAACAACGACTTCGCAAACAAATAGAAATAAGGATACGTCGTGGCGCGAGTACTTGAGTCAAAATTCAATTACATCTAGTACGTCATATTACAGTCCACCATCTCAAAATGTGCTAACGGGAGATTGTAAGTGTTTAGATACTAGGACCTATAAAAGTATTCCCGACGAAGAACACATTCGTATGTATCATCCGCAATTTAGTCACCTTTTACAAAATAAATCTCAGCAGGGTAATTTAAAAATGCCAAAAAATATTCGTTCGAAATCTGTGGACCCATCGCTCGTCGAATGCATTAAAAAATTATTGACAATGTCGCGAAACACTATTGACGAGTTGGCTGTCAGTTCCGTTAGCGATATATCAACACCTAGCTCCAGCGTCGTGAATATTAGTACCAATATAAAAGTACATCAAATCAAAGACGCCATGAAACGTTTCAACATCGATGTGTCAAATATTAATCAAGTTTTGAATTATTCCGCGGACGAAAGTAACCCGCATTATAATACCGCCGAAAGTTTGACAGTCAGTTCGTTCGATTCAAAATGTAATTGCGTAACGTTAAGTAAAAATCATGACTTACAAAAATCTGCAGACGCCAGAAATTTAAGTTTGGACGAATATTGTACGGAAAATTATGCCGGCGTTTTATCGACCTATAATCAAATGGCGGAAAGTTATTCAAAACGAATTGAAAATCTAACCACCATGATAGATAAATTAAGATCGGAAAAATCTAACGTTTTGTTTAGCCCTTCTAGCGAACGAGACAGTTCTACTAAGTACTTGGAATTGCCGGCAGATTTTAAAAGCAAACGAGGAGGAAGCGAAAGCAAAAATAGTAGTGCCGATGAGCAAGAAGAACTTAATCGTTATTTATTAAGCACCGATTATGGTTTAATAGAACCATTGCAGATACCTGCGCCAGAGAAGAGTAGAAAATCGACTATAAGTAACGAAAGTGACGAATTAAAGGATAGCATAGATAAAGAATTGAAAAGGCGTTTTGACTCTTTGTTGAGTACACAGGCACCTTTACCCGAAGTTGTTTGTTGTCCAAATCCTTGTGATGACTTCAGCAAGAACGATAGTACTAAAGAAGATATACCTTTTGTGCCACTGTTATTAGATATTCCTCGACTTCCGAAGTTGGAGGGTTATTCGGAGCAAGACAATTGTAAGCCTTTAGATAAATCGAAACCACCTATATCTAAAGGTTTAGTTTCCGCTAAACGTTTTAACAATGACATCAATTTAGTTCCTCACGAATTATCGACGATTGCAGAAACTGAATTGTCAAGTAGAAATCAACGGACACCAGAGAAATCAACACGAGGTAAATCTACGTCAAATGCCATGGCGACTTTGAAACCATTTGTGATTTTACCACAACCCGAAGTTTGCCAAAGTAAACCCATCGATATTGTAGACGTAAGTAGGAAGTCTTCAACAGGACAACATTCAACGAAGAGTACAAGTTATGATAGTTTATCTGATCTTGGCAACGAAGTGTCGAGAAGTAGTATAGGTAGCAAAAAATCGAAAAACAGAAGTCTTACGTCGTCCGAAAATCCTTACAAACAAGAACATACAATCATGTTTCAAGAAATAGTACCGAAAGCTGTGGCGGAAGCAACCAGCGACAGTTCTGTAGATGAATTAGAAAATATGGAAAATATGTTAAAGAGCTTAGGTATGGGTTGGGCAATTTCGACATTACGGAAAACGCAAGAAACTTTAAATTTGCAGTCGAGCTCGAGTTCGCTGGACATCAGTCTTAAGAAGAGCATAAAAGTAACAGAATCAAATAGCAGTAGTGATATTAGTTTTAGAGATATTTTAAGCAAACAATTTCTGACGAAATTATCTTCTAGTAGTTTAAAATCGGAGGATTCTAGTACTTTGTCACCGTACTTAAATCAGTTTCAAAATATGACTTTGATTCAGAATTCGGACGGAAGTCAGGAAAGAACGACACAACGCACTTCGACGCCAATTCAGAGCAATAAAACAACAGATAAATCGAAATCTGATTCTCAACCAAATGTGATATTAAGCGCGGAATCGGAATTATCTTCTATCAAAGAACATTTACCCTTAAGTGAAGAACAACGTTTTTACAGTTTAGAAGAGGATACGACGTTGACCAAAAATGTGAGCAACAACGACTAATTTTTATATTGGTATTTATACTATTGTATTTATTTTTAAATTTTCTATACAAGTATTTGTAAATTTAATATTGGCTTACTTTGTAAGAATAAAAAGAGCGCTTTAATTTTATATTTTTTGTATTTATTTGATAACGACGCAATTTTAAATAAAGTGTTATGAAAATTATATTTGGAATATTTTATCTGTTAACGTGTTAAGATTTTAAAATAACGTTGTGCCTTATCGCTCTATTTGTAGTTTTTTGAGCACCTGTTGATAAACGAATATTATTTAATTCTCTTGTAATTATTTTTTTCAATGTTGAAACGGAACGAGGCTTATTGACTGTAATTTTTAAAGATACGAAATTGTACATACTAATGAAAATTTTTAGAATTACCTATATGTGTGTTACTTATTGCAAAAATTGAATTATTGTTATGGACCAGTAGATGATTGTTTAAAAAAAAATTGGTAATTTTTATTTTAAAAAGTATTAAAAAATTTCAATTATTCGCATTTTTATTTATTGCTACAGTGTTGTGTTACTGCCAAAAGGATGAGCTGCATTATCCTGTTTGTTTTTAGTTGAAAAGAAATTGGATAAACATAAGACATTTTAAAAAGGATTTAGATAATATGATACGCTACAACCCAGGGTGGGGCTAACCACTTCTTTTTATGAAAGGTTAGTAGTCATTAAAATTATGGATGAACTATTACTGTAAAAGCGATTTTTATATGACGAAAAATGGCTTCAAAACTAATGTCTTGATTAATTTTGTAAGTCGGTGTATATTATTCAGACAAAAAAAATCCACAATTCGTTGCTGTCAGGATATACAGTGGCTCCAACAATTATTAATACACCCTTATGTTAACCATGTAAATTGCACATTTTGAAACCGTTTTTTGACATATAATACTCGCTTTTACAGCAAAACTTTTCAGATATTTTTTATTGCAAATTTTAATCTCTTCAGTTTTGTTTCTATACATTTTTTTATTTTCTTTCGACGTTTACGAGTTACAGCGACTTAAAGAAAACTAAGTAAAAAAGTTAATAAAATTAACATTGCTCTTATGGGAGTATTTTACAGAGTTTTCTTCAAGTCGCTGTAACTCGTAAACGGCGAAAGAAAATAAAAAAATGTATAGAAACAAAACTGAAGAGATTAAAATTTGCAATAAAAAATATCTGAAAAGTTTTGCTGTAAAAGCGAGTTTTATATGTCAAAAAACGGTTTCAAAATGTGCAATTTACATGGTTAACATTAAATTGAAGCACCCTGTATATTGCTGTTTTTGTAAATTTGTCCTAACCTATTACGGTTCTGCTTCTTACATGTGACAGCTACACATACACGTTTTTTGTTGACAGTTGTAAGTAACCTAACATTTTATACTGGAGTTTTCAAATTTATTTTGAAAAAATTTATATTATTTAAAACTAGCAAGTAATGGAAGTTGATACACAAGAAAAGCGTTCTCAAAACACTAAGCCTCCGAAAAGAGGAATTATATTTTTGTCATCGATACCACCTTACTTGAATGTGAGCCAAATTCATGAAATATTTAGCGAGTACGGTAAAGTTGGACGTGTTTATTTACACATGCATAAGAAAGGTAAAGGTATTTTAATTTTAACAAGTCAGTTGGTTCACTATTACTTTTAGATGACGAAAAAAAGAAGAAAAAATATAGCAACTATAAAAACTACAGCGAAGGATGGGTCGAATTTGAAAGAAAATCTGTTGCCAAAAGGGTTGCAGAACTTTTAAACAATACACAGGTCAGCAGTAGAAAAAAGTCAAAACAATTTGACTGTATTTGGAATATAAAATATTTAACTCGATTTAAATGGACGCATTTAAACGAAAGGTTAGCGTATGAAAGAGCAGCTAGAAAGCAAAAATTAAGGGCCGAGGTAGAATTGGCCAAAAAGAAAACTAATTATTTCACTTCAAATTTGCACAAAAATAAAAATGTTCAAGACGGTACAAATTTGAAACGTAAAGATGAAAATTTAAGCAACGAAGAAGAAAAACAGGAAGAACCAAAAGTCGAAGAAAATAGAAAAGATTTCTTGAAGTCACTGTTTCAGTAACTCCACCCGATCTGGTATAAGAACATGCGACCATGTACATAATTTATTTTGTTAAATTAAAATAAAAAATTAAATAAACATGGTTTATTATTTCTAAAATGTACTACATTATTGCGTAATATTACTTTTTTCTACTGCATGTTTACTAGGTGGTGCAGTTTCTCTACCAAAGATTTTCGTACCATCAACGTCGAGAGCAAAGTTATAATCTACAGGATTGTTCATAGCATACTCGATAGCGGCATCTAATTTGTCAGGAGTTATAAAACTATCGGAAGCTGCAATCGTTTCTTTGACTATTTGATTTGCCTTCTCTCGTTGTTTCATTTGTTCTTCTATGGATTTTTCAAGCATTTCACGAGCATTTTGTAATTTTAATTGAAGTTCTTCTTCCACTCGGGCTTCCCTTGCAAGTTTTACCTTTGCATTCCATTCTTCGTTCACTTTACTGCAGGAGAGGAAATCTTCTTCTAAGATTTTCTGATGTAGTTCTTCGTCAAATTGTATCATGCTTTGGGATTTATACTCATCTTCGAAAAATTTGTTAACCGATTTGATTGCAGTACGATAATTATTCCAAAGCCTTTTTAATTCTGCAGCTTCGTCGGGTGGTAATCGTATGCGTGGTTTTACCACAAATATTTTACTTTTTGCGGTAGGAAAATGTAGTGGTTTCTTACGACTTCGAATTGTATTTAAATTTTTTGTCGTATACGTAGGTAAAAATGTCTCAGGTAAAAGTAAGTTTAACGTTTTGAAATTCCTAACTAACTTAAACATTCTTATATTTTAATAATTTTACACCATCCAAATACAAAACAACATAACCTAAATTGCAATTTTTAGAACAAATTTAAGTTCCTGCATTTGTTAACAGATAGTGCTGATACATGAAGAGTAATTTTTTTCGAAAAAATTTGAAAATAATGTTGTACAGTGTTATGAGATGATTTTCATTTATGCAATTTTAGAATTTCATGAATAACATTTACTTTAGCTCCCTCCTACTTATAGAATAGACAATTTTCTATCTACGTACTACGTTGGGAAATTTTGTATTGCCCTGTATTTAATACGACACTATCGACATCTTGTGAAACAAGCAGCGCACCCATTACCTGACAATATTAATAAATTTAGGTTATGTCTACTAACTGAACGTTCAGCCGGGAAAATTGTGATAAATGTGCTTTAAAAGATAATTTAAAATTAAAATTAATGGTGTTGCGACTAGAACAAGTTAATTAAGCAATTACAGAACTATAAAATTAAGGTAAACTTTATATAGTAAAAATTTGGTCTTGTGATGTATGAAAACGTAAACCGATAAATCATTTCTTCGTATTTATTATAGGATATAATGTCTCAGCCTCCTTCGGTTATCCAAGTTACGTCGTTACCATTATCAGATGTACAATACACAAATGATAAGGAAGATGTAAAAAACGGTTGTAAGTTAATCGAAATGCAGGTATTAACATTTTAAACGTCTTGTTTATTTCAGACCTCGAAACTTTCGGAAGGGTTTTACTTAACATAAAATATGTTTGGACTTCCAATGGTTCAAATTTTACGATAGTGAACTCAAAAACTGGCTCCAAAATTGCTGCTTGGACTTTTGGTTCGATAGTTAAAGATTATTCGACTAAAATTGTTTGCGTGGAAGAGTTACCACGATGTAATGGAAAATTTCCACTTTTAGTGATTGGTTTAGAGTGCGACTCTTCTAGGGGTTGCGTATGCATTTTTGATGTTACCGAGTCTCGAGTTTTAAGAGCAATTCAAATTGAAGACAAAGTTAGTGAACCTCTAAAAAGATGTTAAATTTTTTTTTAAATTTCTTGTTGCATAGGTTACAAGTTTGCATGTGATCAATACAAGTCAGGATGGGTGTCCTTTGCCAGGACCATTACGTGCATTTGATGGCATTTTAGGTATCGGGACTGCAGGTGGCAATGTGCTATTGTTAGATTTATGTAAACAAATATACGAAGAGAGTAAGTACATTTTGAAAATGTATGGTTTTTCTTGTATTATCGTGAAACTGTTTTAGTACTAACCGGAAGTGGAACGGATATTAGGGATGAAATTAATAGTTGCGAGGTTAAGATTGTACTCCCAGAAAATATCCCATCTTTGGAACTGTTTAAACGTGCTGCCATTAAAAACGGAGAACATCTCTCTGTTCACTTGAATGGTAATGTTGTTTTTTCGGATTAAAAGAAATTAATAACGATATTTATTTACAGCTACATTTAACGAACATGTGCCTCATTTTATATTAAAGGGCCCTAAGGGCGAGAACCGTATTTATGTAAATAAGTTGGAGGTGACCGTCAGTGCATTGCATTATTGTCCTCAGTTGGGGTCATTATTGGTTGGTTATAATTTTGGAGCATGGCAGTTGTGGAATTTAATGACACTGAAACTTATTCACACTTCTGCCATTTATGAAAAGAATATACCCGTGACTCATTTTGCTATTCAAGAACCTTCGGATGATCCCAGATCATTTTGTTATATTTGGGCGGTTTATAGTAACACCGTGAAGTACCAAACCGGCTTTCCAATAGCAATTTTGAACTCTTTAAATTTTGGTGCTAAAGAATGGCACGAAGGCTATGGAATCCTATATCAGGTACAATTTTTATTTTTTTAAATTGGAAAAATAAATTTTTTAAATTTCAGGATCTCTTATCTTGCACCGTACGATTCCAAACAAATCTCACACTTTTTGATGACACTTCTAGTAGTGAAATATCGCACGGTGCTTATTGTTTAAGGCTGCAAACTATCAATAAAGTTATTTCGAAAGGAAACTCTGAACACGAGCATCACGACGAAACTCTTTCTATTTGTGCTTTTATTTGGAACGAATGGAAGTCAAAATCGAGTGCTATAAGTGTCACTAAAACCTACATGAGATTGTTTGATATAAATCAGTGGTATAAAGAACAAATGCCAAGTAAGTCAAGCATTTCTTTGACTCTACCCAGCTTTTTATTTTAATTTTAAAATTAACATTATTTAAATCGCAGATTCGTCGAATTATAAAGAATATGACAATTACATGACCAACATATGTTTAAACAACCTCATGGACGATGTAAATTCAGAAAAGGTACCATTTTTGGATGTATTAATAAACCCAAATTCACTCAGTCAATTTATTGGTATTCAAAAACTGGAAGAACATTATTATCCCTCTTCTTTAGCATTTGGTGAGTTTAATGAAAAAACCTCGAAAATTTTGTTTAACTGAAATTGTTTTCAGAGATGTGTTCTCTAAGAGAAAAAGATGTGTTGTTTTTTAACAACCAAGGCAGTCAAAGATCATTATTGGCTCAGCTAGAATTAGGTGGACCATTATCGCTTATAAAACCGACACAACTTTATCAACAGTGTGTTGATGCAGGATTACTTCCACTTTTTATGGATGTTCATTTAGACCTTTCAACTACTTATGTAAGAAGTTTTCTAATAATTCCGAAATTTTGCTGCAACTTTTTTTATCTAGGAATTTCAACGGGATGTTCTTTTGAGTATCGCTTTAGAACAACAATTAATTGGATGGCTGTGTAGATGTGCTACCGCATGGAGCAATGGTAGTTATTCCATATCTGGTTCCACATTGCATTTCCTTCTTAATTGGGGCTGGAGACGTGCTTTGGTATTGAAACAACAAGCAAATACTTTATGTAAATTTTTTAATTAGAAAAAATATTTGCAATTTTTACAATTTTAATTTCAGCAACACCTCTGTTTGACTATTCTGGCTTGAGACTGGACTCAAACACCCATAATTTGTTAAGCAGCTGTGCAAAGCAGTTGACCAGTTTGACCACCTTATTTGAATTTATTTTTAAAAAATTTGCCACACAATTGGTAGATAAAAGTGAGTTATCCAAATAAGAAATAACACAATAACTGTTTGAATATTTTAGGTGTTGTGAGACAGCAATTGCAATCATTGCAA
This sequence comes from Cantharis rufa, assembly GCA_947369205.1. Lineage (NCBI taxonomy): Eukaryota > Metazoa > Arthropoda > Insecta > Coleoptera > Cantharidae > Cantharis > Cantharis rufa. Next base: position 25,194,481 of record OX376303.1, read on the forward strand.
ATGGTTTCTGTGCATTTGGAAGTACTTCAGTGGTTGTTAAATGTCGGTTTATTACCAGAATGTCCGTTATCAAGTTATCCTCACAAAGACGAGTGCAATCGAGTTAGTGCACCGTATCCAATTAACAGCATGTTGAATTATTACAGTGAAAGGTAATTCATTCGCTATTTTTTTTTTTATTAAACTTATTTTATTGCTTTTAGGAGGTCCACGTTGCAAGGTTTAGCAAATGAAAGATTTTCAAGCAACGAAAGTTTATTATTCATTGACAATCTCATAAGATTAGAGTGCGGAGGCGTAAATTTACAACTGTAAGTTTTTTATTTTCTAAATCAAGTATTTATGTAATTCTCTTTTGTCATTACAGACAATGGGAAAATGATGGTGGTACGGGCGCATATCCACCTCCATCTTTACAAGCTCTTTTACGAACCTATTTAGTCCAAGGAGTTGACATATCAATGAAACATTGTTTAGTTGTTTATGTTTTCTTAGATTTAGCAATGACTTTAGACAAGAGCAGATACAATGCAATTACAACTCATTTGATAAAATTCCCCGCAGTGTTCCAATTAAGTCCAAGTATAATTAAAATCACTCAAGCATTTTGGCAATTGGATCATGGAGATTTTTCCGTAAGAAATTAATATAATTAACGAAGGTTTATGTATTAATTTAATTTTTTAGACTGCAATGGAACAACTTTTAGATTCATTAGTCTGTGTTAAAGACTTGAAAATCTGGCATCATCGAGTTGCCTTGCGAGCTTTATTAGCACAAAATCAACATAAATTTGCTTTACTTTACCTGCAGGTGAGAAAACCTCCGGTGAATGAAGTAGACGATATGTGCATTGTATTGAGTTTATACGTTGCAAACTACATGCTAGAAGAGGCTTTTCATTTTCAACGACGAAACAAAAGTAAAGAATTTGAAATTCAACTTTTGCGTCACTTCTACAGAGGTTTGTTTGTTTGGAAGAGTTATGTCCTTATTATAATGTCGAATTTTCTTTAGAATGCGATAAAATTGGTAAAATCACTGCCGTAGTTTATTTCCCTTTAAATAAAACCGAAGAAAATATTTTCATGAATTATCTTCATGAGCATAAACATCCCAAGTTGGAAAACTTGCAGACTTTCTTCTATGTTCGAAACTCTCGCTTTTTGGACGCCTACAATGCCAATGAAAAATTTAACTTGTTGAAAGGGAATCAACAGGGTTTGGATGGAATGTCTAATAGTAGTGTTGCAGACATAATGGTTAAAGGATTTATCAATACGTTACCGGAAATTAGCAAAAATTTGATAGATGTTTATCACAAGGATAAGAATTTATCGAGGAAAGGTGAGTGAACCGATGCATTTGATTACTTTTTGAAAGATATAATTTTGTGGACATAACTGATTACTTACTATTGCATTTTTTAGGACCCCAAGGTAGGAAAACGTTTTAATTAACATTATCCTGTAAAGAAGTGTGATTTATTGACTGTTTCTTCCATGTTTTACAAAAGTTAGGGTAATCGTTCAAGTGGCTTAGATGTAGAAAGTTTCTTTTCTATTTTTTGATAGTTAAATTTGTGGGTGTAACTGAGTAGTTTTTGCTAGGAAAGATTCCATGTCAAATCGGCCAAGATGCTGTTATAAATTTTGATAATATTATAGGACATATGAATAATTCAGAATAATAATAATATTATTAATTATGATTTGTCGATCGAAGTTAATTTATATTATTTATTTAAAAATGTACTATACTTCGTTTTATATTTTCTTTTATTAGTTAGACGACATGTTTCGAATATACAATATTCATCATCAGGAAGTCTACAGAAGATTATGTTACAAATATATTATTAGATAAAGTTATAACGTACCAAAATTAAAATAATATTTGAAAATTATTATTAAAAAAATTTATTATAATATTTATTATAATATTTTATAATATTTGAAAATTATTATTAAAAAAATTTATTATAATAATAATTTTCAAATAATATTTTAATTTTGGTACGTTATAACTTTATCTAATAATATATTTGTAACATAATCTTCTGTAGACTTCCTGATGATGAATATTGTATATTCGAAACATGTCGTCTAACTAATAAAAGAAAATATAAAGCGAAGTATAGTACATTTTTAAATAAATAATAATAATATTATTGTTATATAACTGCAACTGGATATACGAAAATGTCCATAAGTATTTTTGTATAATAGCCACAAGCCACAGAATAGATAATTTAGAAATTTAGATATAGATTAGAGTTGTGGTTTTTGCAATTTGCCGACATAAATAATTAAAAACTAAAATATCAAGGTTCAAAATAATTGTTTTGTTTGATTTAACATGAAATGAACCAGAATAAAAACTAAGAATAATCATAAACGTAACGTAATCTTTTCTAGGATGTGACTGAAAATTTAAAATTTCAAAAATTATGGGGTCAGTTTTGAAACCTTTTTGTTGCTGTAGGTACATTTATAGAATTTGTCTGTACTATTGATTCTACTGGCAAAATATTTTATGATATAAACAAAATTTTTGTTCAAATATAAGAAAATATTATAACAGTTAACAATCAAAGGTTCCATAAGTCGGAACACTTTTTATTAAGTTTGGTTCAACTTATTAACTTTTAAAGTACTTTCTTCTATTATTATCAAGCTGATAATTCATATATTTTAACATATTTTTAGTTACACAACCAGAACCTTTTTCTGTTTACATCCACACTGCAAAAAAAGATGCAAATTATAAATCATCTTTAATACAAACCATTATAACGAAGACTAAAGAAATTTGGACTCACCCAGTTTTAGACAATACAAGTGAAAATAACGAAACTAAATTCATGTCAAACAGTAGTAATTTTGAAGACGTACCATTTTTACGTACACCAAAAGTCGAATCGTTTTTATCTCGGTAATTTTTTAATGTTTTTTAATCTTTCAAAAATAAATTGTTTGTTTTTAGGCCAGCTACTCCTCTAATATTTCCAAATATAATAACGTGTGGTCAAGCTGTTTCCAAAGAGGAAACCTACGAACCTACTCCTCCGAAACGTTTCAAACCCTGTCCGCAGTCTTCGTTAAGAATATCAAGTTTATCTAATATTACTTCAGGAAATGACAATTATAGCGATGATAGCAGCACCTTGGTGACTCCTATTATTAAACGCAAAACGAACGATAAAGGTGGTTCATCACAAATTGCTTGCGATTTGTTTTCCGTAAAAACTCCTCAAAGTATTTTAAAGGTAAGGAATTTTTATTTGTAATTTATTGAATACTAATCTTTTTCTGCTTTATTCAGTTGCACAATCCTCCAGAAATGCCAGCAAAAGTTAATTTTGCCACCCCTACTGTTATCAAGGCTACTTTTAGAGAAGAAGTAACTCCGATACCTACAGCTGCAGCAGTGAGAAATGATAAAATCGAGTTTTTTTTATTGTGTTTAAATTTTTTATTTATAGAAAACAAAGTGGAATGTGACTTCAAGACGCTCTATAGGACACACGCCAAGACCAGCAGTGAGATTTAACATTTCTCAAGACTTATCTGATTCGTCTTCGGATGAAGCTAACGAATTGGAAAGTAAAACAATCGAAGAAGTGGCTATAATTCATGAACAAAAGATCAGGAATTCTTCAGAAACAAAAGGGAATAACAGTTCATTTTCAACAGATTCGTATTATTCTCCAAACTCTTCTGTAACGTCTAATGTAGAATTGGAAAACAATGCCAATTCAAATGAAATGGAGGTGGATCCTACATCACCTATAAAGAAGGGAACTCTTAAAAGTCAGTGACTTTTCTATAATTTATAAATATTTCAATATTTTTTTTTACAGGATCTTTAGATTCCAGTACGGAATCTGTTCTCATGAATAACGAAACTCTAATATCATCGCCAGCAAAAAGACCAAGATCTCGTTCCAGTTATAAAAGTTTGTTTGTTGCAATTTTTAAAATGCTTTATAATTTTGTATTACTTTCTAGCATCGACGTCCCCGTGTACTGTAAGTTCAGAAGAAAAATTAATTTCGGATACCCCCTCATCGTATCAAACGGTTAGTCAGGCTTCGCTTGGCATGGATGCATCATCAACCTACACATCTTTTCCTTCAAGTTTGGAAAGTGAAAGCAATTTATCTCGAGGAAGTGAAGATTCAACAGCTTCAAAATCTATTTCGGGTCAAAGTACACCCACACCAAATCTAGTAAAGCCTATATTAAAAGGACGTAGATCACTTACTAGGAAGGTGCTTGAAAATAATGCATTTATGAATCAGGCAAAATCTGCTTCTCCATCTCCATTGCAACAAGTTGAATCGACCAGTTCAAAAGCATTTGATGCTCAAGACAATACTGCAAACACATCGTTGTCATACACTCCTCCAAAATGTCGTAAGACTCTTAATAGAGAATTGATGGACGAGTTTTCTGAGTCTCCTCTATCACAAAAGTCACTGTACTCTCTTTTACCTTTCCCAACTTCATTATTAGAACCTGATTCAAATACTTCTAATACTACTCAATCAAGAGTTACTACTAAAGAAATTAAAACGGTTATAACTACTCAATCAAGTAAAGATCACACAGAAGAAATCGTTAGTTCCACTTTCAAAATGGACGTTACAGAAAGTTTTTCTCAATACTCTCCGAATTTATCTTCAAATGTTTTATCGTTTCCTTCCTTGTTGGAAACTAATGTAGACGAAAATGTCGAAGAAAGTGAAAAGAATAGTGATGTAAACGAAGAGGAAGATATTAATATTTATGAAAATGTATCTAACGATCAACAAGTTGAGGATTATGAAATTAATAATGATGTAAATTTGAACAATTATGCTGATGTATTCGATGATGACAATGAAATTATCACAAGCAAGAATAAAAGTGACGTTATTGCAGAAGTGGTGGTTTTAGATGACGAGGAAGATAAGTCTAGTGAAAGCTCTCATTCAGTTTCTAGTAATCTTCAGGGTGAAGTTATAGAACTTGATGATAGCACTGCAAGTGAATCTGATTCTAGTTATGAGAGTTACGACGAAGATGTTATGCAGAAAACAGATGATTCTAACAGCAAATCCACATTTGATCATTATTCTATTGACGATAATAGTAACAAATCGAATCAATTTGCGAGAGACGATGATGTTATTTCATTAGATGTTATTCCCGAAGAACCTGAACTGAAAATTATAGAAGATAATCAACAAGATCAAATTGTGGAGATTCCTGAAATTGATAATATCTTAGTCGAAACTGTTAAAACTACCAGTAATTCAAGTTCAATAAAAAATGACGAAAATACAAGCAAAAGCTGTGATGTTGAAATGCCAATGGAAGTAGTTGAGAATCCCTCCGACGATTTGATTGTTACAGAAAATTTAGAGAAAGTTGTCACACCAGGTAATTTTTATTGAGATTTATTTTCTAAATTACTTACAAATAAAGAGGCTTTGCCACCTTACTAAAACACTAAAAATTATAATTTTTAAACATCAGAATTCCCTTAATTATTAATTAATTTAAAAATATTTTTCAGCAAGACGCTCAAAACGTCTTTCTTCATTACAACAATCTACTCCTGATCCAAGCTCGCTACCCAAACGTGGTACTCGTAGAAGTTTAAGTATTGCCGGTGATACTTTAACGCCTAAAAAGAATACACTTAGAACTAGAAGAGCAAATAGCAGTTGCGAAGAAAACACATCCACGTCAATTTCAAGAAGAAGACGTAGCACAAGCATTGATTTAAGAGAACCCGAGAAGAATGTTGTGTTACATAAAAATAGTAGCAACATACAAAAATCTTTGGTAACTCTATCGGAAGATTTAGAAGCACCGAAAAAATCAATCGTTAGAAAGCGAAGTACAAGATCAAATTCGGAAACACTTGTTGCTAATACAAGTGCAATCGAAGCGTATTCTGCCACTAGAAGGTTAACCAGGCGGCAAGCTAGTTTATTAGAAAAAAGTTTAAGTGCAACGCCAATAAGTGGAGACATTTTACATCCAGAAGAAACTTTGGAAAGCGATTCTGACGAATCTGTTATTCAAGAAAGGGGGCCTCAAATTGGCGAAATTGATCCAATTAATTTGTTAGATAAATTCAATTTTACAGGTACGCTAACATTGTGAATTTTTCTCTATCATGTGAACTTTTGATTTTTTTTCATAGGGGATCCAGACCCAGACGAAGAAAGAATTCACAATTCACCAACTTCTAGTATAGCAGGAAGTCCGGTAGGTTCGGTGGTAACTAGAAGAACACGAAAACAAAGCTCATTATCCAACTCTTCTGTTGCATCTAATCTCTCGACGTCTTCTAGATTAAAGAAATCTTTTGCAAAGAAAAGCACAAGTAGTGAGTATCTATTTATGTCAATTTAGATTGACATTAAAAGTACAATAAAATTTCTTTTAGATGAACCACAACGAAAACAATATCGAAGTAAGTCACTTGATGTGAAATTAACTGATATATCTGCTGTTGAAAATACACCTTCACCTAAAAGAAAGACTCGACAAACCTTGAAAGTAAAGTAAATTATATTTTGTTTGATTGTTTAATTAATTTTTTTTATGATGCAGGAACAATCTAAAAGTATCGATGTAGCGGAACGCATAAAAATTGTTCCAGTTAGAAGAACAAGATCGACATCTTTAACTTTGGATCAGCACAGTACATATTTTGTTTACCAGTGTGTCACTTTTTCTAATATTTCTTAATTTGCAGTACCCATAAGAAGGAGTGAAAGGCGTATGAACTTAACGAAACCAGATCTAACAGAAATTACAGAAGAACAAAGTACAGTAGAAGAAAAAGGAAAAAAGGCTAAAAAGAGATAAAATTAAATTTAATCTTCCAGTAGAAATTAATTGTAATGTACATGCACCCATATTTCGTAAAATAAAATTGAAAATTTGTATGTTAATTTATGTAGTTAGTTAGTTTATTTTATTAAAAAGTTTTTTTTTAAGTGTTTCATTAACTTAGTTTTTTTCTTCCTGAGTTTATAAGATTTTTATCTTAAGTTAATTTATATAATTAAAAAAATAAATTGAGTAAATTTTTTAATTTGGAAAAATTAAAATGGATTTGAACCACTCGCAGTCGATGGAAATAGCACCATCATATATGGACGTACATGGGACCCATTATCATAGATGAGATGAATTTGACATGACGAATCTGACGTTTGTGATTCATATTATCAAATAACCTTAATTAATATTTGTATTCAGTTCTAATCTGATGTAATAATTATAATTGGACCAAATTATGGTGTGCTAATTTAGTGAAATATGTTAAAATTTGAAAATTAATTATGTGTTTTAGGAATACAGTCAAGTGGCTTATCCTACGGATGCAGCTTATGGTGCTGTTCCTGCAAGCACCCTTTCTCCCGACGTGCAACAATGGTTTACATCTGTCGATAAAGACCGATCTGGAAGAATAGAATCTAAAGAATTGCAAGTTGCATTGGCTAATGGCAAGGGCCAGCATTTTTCCGATGTTGCTTGTCAAATGATGATCGGAATGTTTGATAAAGATAAAAACGGAACCGTCGACGTGTACGAATTTCAGCAATTATACAATTACATTAATCAATGGTTGGGTGTTTTCCGTATGTACGATAGAGATCAGTCCGGATGTATAGAAGAACAAGAGTTAACGCTAGGTGGGTGTCGTAATGAAATATGAAGAAATTTAAACTTTAGTAAATAATTTGATTTTTAGCTCTTCAACAAATGGGTTTTCGATTTACTCCCGAATTTATAAAGTTATTGATCAACAAAAGCGATTTAAAAGCTCACGAAAAAATGACAATCGACAGCTTTATTGTTGTTTGTGTTCAAATTCAGCGTTTTACAGAAGCATTCCGTCATCGTGACAATGAATTGAAGGGGACAATTACCATAGGATTTGAAGATTTTTTAAGGGTAGCTTTAGAATGCGGTGTTTAAATTACGTAAATTGGCATTTTATAAGCGGACAAGGGGTATTTATTTTTTGAAATAGCAATAATTTATCCAGTATTAATTTTTTGTAATGCAGGCTTTTATTTTGTTACTGGACTTTCTACTTTTGTTATGGAAAATAGAATATATTTTTGCAGCAGCTGTTTAATAAGTAGATAGGTAGTAAAATAAAAATTTTATTTTTACAATAAATTATTGTAAGGTTATTATTAGCATACTTATTTGAATTTTTAAATGCCATTTAAAAGTTTTACAGATCTTAAAATTTGTAACGATGCCATGTAATAAAGCTTGTACATTATTCATCATTTGAAATACTTACTTGGTTGATATTAACGATTGCACACTTTTATATGAGATTAGCTTAATATTTGAATTATATAATTGTTTTCAATAAACATGTTTTCTTTTTTTTAACACTTCACCAGTTGCGTATGTGTAAATTTTACACGATTACATGTATTCTGCGTAAGAGCAAAATAACGAAAATCTTGAATTTTTCAAAAATTTTAGGAAGTTTACTAATTAAATTAAGATAAATTTATTGGTTTGCATTATATGAACAATTCTAGTTAATAAAATAAAACTTTTTACACAGCTTTTATTACTCAGGCTTATGTGTTACAGTTACATGTAGCTATCGTTATCGGACCCAGTGTCTAAAAATATAAAAACATTATCTTCTAGAAAGTATTCTCCAAGCAGTTACTGAGTTACTACTGGTCTTGAAAGAAGTTCTTTGAGTTTTTAAAATTCTTTTGGAGTTTCCTCGAGTTTCGCATGTACAATATATTACAATTTAAAAATTAGCAGATTAATTATTAAACAATGAAATTAGAATTATTTTTATTCAAAGTGATAATCGATAAAAATTTCATCTACTTATTTTTAATATATCCTATTTTGGGTATAGGAAGTGCAGGAAACGGTCAATTTAAGAGTTTGAGATTTTTGGGATTTTTCTTGATAAATTTGCCTCTGCTCCGGTTTGAATCTGTGTAGAAAACTTGAAGCTTTTTTTCTGATATACATTAAAAGGATTTTATTGACCACAGCTCGTGGCTTTTTCATTTGAGGAGGCTAAACATAAAGTATAGTATGAAAGTGTAATCCCATACAACTGACGGCTTTCTACAGGGTGTCCCCGGATACACTTTATATATCTTGGGTGGTGATAGAGGACACTTTTCTAAGAACAATATTTAACAAAAATTTTTTTTCTAAATTGAAACCCTCAAGGGTTACGCCTCTTTAAAGCATTTTTTCCTTTATTTATTTTTTTTTCTTTTGTAGCTGCCTGGTTTATTATTTTCTGATTTTCTGTGAAATGGGCTGGCCTTTAAAAAAAATTTACTAGACAAAAGTTGTAGTCCATTAAATTTCCTATCCGGAGTGGGGCGTCAGATTTCTTGTAAAATGTTTCGTTTAAAAGATACAGGGTCTTGAAAAAAAAAAAGAAAATTTTGAATTTTTCAACATTTTTTAACTTACTTTAATTCATAGCTCTGAAATCCGTTGATTTTAGACGGAAAAAGTTTAAATGTAGTTTTTAGATTATTTCACGCTCTTTAAAAAAGCACTAAATCATTTTTACTGAAATTCAATATTTTCGGGGATATGGCCACGTGAAGGTGGAAATTGAAAAAAATGCTTTAAAGAGGCGTAACTCTCGAGGGTTTCAATTTAGAAAAAAAAGTTTTGTTAAATATTGTTCTTAGAAAAGTGTCCTCTATCACCACCCAAGTTATGTAAAGTGTATCCGGGGACACCCTGTATATGAGGTAGATGTATAATAACTGCACACCTGTTGAAATTTGCGTTTTTTCGGTATTTTGCTCATATTTTACCATTACTAAGCTGGTTCGTGATTATCCAAAAGACATAGTTCTAAATTTACTAATAATATCAACGTTACAGCGGTAATAATCAGTTTGTAGTGAAATTAAATTTGCTGTTTTTGAAGGTGAAAGCCACCCAGGGTCCCTCCCAAGGGGGAGGAACGAGTCACAAGTCACAATGCAAATTTTTGTACACTGGATTTTCTTTTACGAGAGTTTTGAAAGTTTTCTTCAGATTTCCTCCTGAATGGCCTCAAGATTTTCTTACGAAAAAGTTGAGAAAGGAAAAAAGAAGTTGTCTTTTATAGTATTCCTAAGATTTCCTAATTTTCCAAGACTTTTTAAGAATTTCTAAGATCTTCTTAGATTTTCTTGAATTTCAGGAGATTTGAAGTTTTCTTCGATTTCCAAAGATTTCTTAAGATTTTTTACATTCCTTTCGATTTCCTACATTTCCTCGAATTTCCTATTTCCTTGAATTCTTCCGGATTTCTTCAGGTTTTTCTGCAGTTGTACACTAGATACTCGGCGATTCTGCTCTTATTGTTTCAAGTGAAGGGAAATCTGAAGAAATTTCACAAGAGGTAATGAAAATGCGGTGTATAAAAATTGATGTTGCCATTCGATCGCCGGATAAACAAAACATTTTAGTTTTATAACCCAGGAGGTCGGGGGGTGGGTTTGGAATATTTTCCAGTATTTTTTAATCTTTTGATGCATACTCACCTTCGGGTTAATCTGTGCCTGATGATGAGAAATTTCTTCGAAGTAATCTTGATATCATCAGTATACGAGTAGTACAGTAAAAAATGTGATAGATATATCATCACGTATGTTCTAGGTTGAGGAATTTGCTTTTGCGGTAGCATAACTTTATTTTTTGGATAAGTATTGTAGACGGAGTATCTATCTTTTAATAGTTCGCATTAACGAAATTTTACTTTTTTATTTTTTTGAAAATTTTAATAGTTTAATTATTAGTTTAAAGGCCAAGCCTCTCTTGTCTCCTCTGACGAGCCGCCGCTGCTGTGTGGTGATCTTAAATGTAAGATCAATTTGTGGGTAATTGCGGGAAAGACTGGAATATCACACCATTGACATTTCGCCGATAAGTCATTTTGGCTTTGACCACTAAATCGATCGGTTTGGCTTACAAAGAAAAAGACAAAAAAATAAGAAAGTTACAAATAAAAACCTACATAATATTTATTTTACAGTCTATTAAGTTTTAATAATACAAGGTATTGCGTTTATTACTCTACAAGTAAAAACTTGATAATAAATTATTATCACAGAACAATTAATATCAATTTCGTTCATATATTTGATATACAATTTTAAGAATCAAGTAAAAAATTAAATGCTTCTTCTCAAAATTTTTGTACGTAAATTAGATGAACATTTAGGGGGGATATGTTTTAGAAGTAATAAAATCACTACCAAAAAACATATCTAAAATACATTTAAAAAATGTAAAAGATTTCCTAATAATTTACAATGCAGTACGTTCATCGTAAACTATAACAGCTTCATTGTCCACTAGAGAATCTGTATCTTTGTGTAAAAACTGACTTCTCGATTTACTTAACGCTATAATTGCTGCTTCGTCGTTTCGCATTCGATTTTTTCTTTTTTTGCTGAAGTTTACCTGCAACAAAGAGAAGAAAAATAATGAAAATGTTCACTAGTTTGTTGGACAAAAAATTTACTAACTTTAGCATAAAGATCGTTTAAATCGTCCTCCGTAGATAATGGCCTTGGTTTTGACCGTACCCAAGCGGGAAGACTTCTCGTTTTCAGGGCACTTGTCCCGTCGTCTTTTGAGAGTTCATCTAAAACTAGAAAAACCCTTTTTTATTTTTAACCGTTTACACGAATAACATTTTAACTTACCACTACTAGAAGCATATTGTGCGCTTTGCGGTGAAAATTCTGATATTTCGGGCATTGGCACAGGATTGGAATGAGCAGGTTCGCCATTTGATATATCACAAGGACCAAATCTAATAGGCTGACTAACGGGGCGTTGTTTTCTCGATGTATTTGTTACACTTTGTGCCATCTAAATTGTTTGTCGGATTAGAGAAATTGTAAAACGGAAAATATTTTATGATTTACTTGTTGCGTGTTCGATCCCGGATGACTACTACTGCGAGGCACAGGACAAATTCCTGGACATTGTATACACTGTTGTGGTCCCCCAATTACTCTATTATTATAAACCCAATGACTACCTTGTCCGCTCGACGAAGTTACTAATTGATTGTTGTAACCCCACGAATTTCCTTTCGGTTCGGCATATACAACAGACTGACTAGGATAAGCAGGAGGAGCACCAGGAGGCACTTGGGTAGTTGGGAGGCCCCCCTCTGCTTTACGTAAACCTTTAAACATATTTAAAACTTTTAATCGTTTCATTACCGTGCTCGTTGCAAATTAATTTAGATTCTTAATCAATTTTTCGAATAAGGAAATTATCAAATTAGACTAGAAATTGAGAATTGATAAATTTCCGCAGGAAATGACACGATTTCCGCGAATATAAAGAGTCGAAAAGTAAACTTACTATAATGCTTGTCTCGTTTAGGCATGATACAACACTTATAAATGATGAAAGCAAATAAGAGACAAATTACAAGGGCAGCACCACAAAAAATAGCAGCTAGCAAAGGCAGTCGATCACTTGGCACTCTCCAGCCTCTCGGCGAGGCAGTAGGCTCAGGCCACATACTAGCAGTCAACGTGACCCACTGTTGTTGCAGCACTTGGCTGCGGGGTTCTTTGATGTAGCCTTCATCTCCTGGAAAAAAAATTTGAATTAAAATTTTAATATTTAATTTGAGTATGACGAAAATGGAAAATGTTGATAAAACAGCTAAGCCGTTCATTGACTGTGGTATTAATACCTGCGATCTCGAAACTTTACGTATATTGGTCGGTTTGAGCAATCAAGGAAAAATCGCAAGAAAATATTTGAAACGATTGCATGAAACATTTATATTAATATGGAAATCACAATTTAAAAAAAATGTTTTCATATTACCTGCATTGAAACAGTGTGTTTCAATAGCTGTCAAGACAGTCGAAACACGACAATTTCAGACCACTGCGAATATTGGTCAAACATTAAAATGTTTCTGCCCGAGGGCAGAAACACTCAAGTTTCTTACCGCCAACTCTGTTTCCGATTTCATTTCAACCCTGTCAGAATTAAAATAATTTTTCATTACTTCAAATAAAATTTAATTAGTATGACAGCTGTCAGATTAATTCGATATTGTTGTTTATAAGTAAATTTTTTTTGCGCGCGATCGATCTAAATTTTTGCATATGGCTTCCCACCGATAATTCATCGGGGGTGAGTACGGGACGAGGGGGGGGGGAATTTTTTCTCAGTTTTTCGATATCTAGCGCCGTTGTCGAGTTATTGCTGATTCAAAAAATTTTCGAATTTAAAATATTTATTTTACAAGTTTCAATGCAAAAAAATTTTCTGTTTCAATGCAGGTAATATGAAAAATAGTATGTGTGGCGCGGAGTGAAACGCGATTTCAGACGAAGGTGATGCCAGCCCTCGCTTCACTCGGGCAGGCAAATTTCACCCTCGTCTGAAATCGCTTTGTTTCACCCCTTGCCAAACAATATACTATTTCAAAAAAGTTGATATAATCCAAATTTTAATTTTTATGACCGAAAGAAGAAAATAATAATGTAAATGCTTTTCTTTCAGGAGATTCAAATGTATATTATTATTGTGCAGGTAAAATTACTTTAATATGTTTTAAGGGCTTTTCAATTTGATTAAATTTCCATATTAAACAGTTGATGGGTATCTGAAAATTACATATCGACATATTATTTGAAAGTTCCGTTTCAAAAATTAACTATCGTAATTTTCAAGGCACGTTTACTATTTATTCATCAAGAACATATATAATATTTTCTTAGAATACAAAATTTTATTACAAAAATTTCTATTCTACAGATGGAATTGAACATTTTATGCCACGTACAATTTTAAATGAAATTTTATATTATTAATGATATTTTGAAGAAATGTATTGCGGTCCTAAGCTTTACAATATAGATTTTTTAAATATTTTTTTCATTGTTGCAAAGCATCTAACAATAATTTAATACAAAGGGGGGCGGCGGAAGGATTCTTATATCATACATTTGTGAACGTAGTATAATAATATATTGGCGAGGTTATTTTAAGTTAATCAATTAATTATCAATAGATTCATGAAACTCGATATTATCCAGATCAATAATTTAGAAAAACCAAAAATGCACTAAATATATTTTAGAAATTTATTTATTGATGTTCATTATATTAATTGATAATGTAATATTAATTAATTAAAATACAACAAAATATATAATACGTATACTACCTACTAATTTTTAAATTATACAAGGTAGTTGAACAAACGCGTCAGTTGTATAATTTTGTTCCGCCGTCGCCATTTCGCCGTTACTCGTTTCGCCGTCAAATATTTAATATTTTAATGTTAACATGAGCATTCGTAGGATTACTTAAGAGGGGAGAAGCAAATTCAATTTTTTTTTAAATAAACAGTACAATATAATATAAGTATTACAATTTAAAAATTAACTAATTAATTAAACAACAAAATTTGAATTATTTTTTTTGTTGCACCCAGAAGAAGCTCACTTATGTGATGCTTCCTTATGTGAGAGAATTTCGTTCATTAATTTAAAACAAAATTGTTGACCTTTTTAAATCTCTGGATTAACTTTATCTTTTTCGAAATCGAAACATTTTTTGGCGGTTTCTTATGCAGTTTGGCGAGATAAATCGACCGACGCAGGCAGATTTTACCTAAGTATGATATTTTAGGATTTATGCGTCTTTAAAATTGACAAAATTTGATCGCGATTTTGAACCGCTTACGAGCATTTCCCCCAAACCAAAACGCGTTTTTCGAACTCCCCGCATCAAATCACGTTGGTTATGATCAAAAAAAGACCATCTAAATTTTTGGCGATTTTTGAAAAAAACGTAAGGTTAACCCCTTTTGTGTTTTTTCACCCCAAAAATTGAAAGTCTGAAATCGAAACATTTTTTGGCGGTTTCTTATGCAGTTTGGCGAGATAAATCGACCGACGCAGGCAGATTTTACCTAAGTATGATATTTTAGGATTTATGCGTCTTTAAAGTTGACAAAATTTGATCGCGATTTTGAACCGCTTACGAGCATTTCCCCCAAACCAAAACGCGTTTTTCGAACTCCCCGCATCAAATCACGTCGGTTATGATCAAAAAAAGACCATCTAAATTTTTGGCGATTTTTGAAAAAAACGTAAGGTTAACCCCTTTTGTGTTTTTTCACCCCAAAAATTGAAAGTCTGAAATCGAAACATTTTTTGGCGGTTTCTTATGCAGTTTGGCGAGATAAATCGACCGACGCAGGCAGATTTTACCGAAGTATGATATTTTAGGATTTATGCGTCTTTAAAGTTGACAAAATTTGATCGCGATTTTGAACCGCTTACGAGCATTTCCCCCAAACCAAAACGCGTTTTTCGAACTCCCCGCATCAAATCACGTTGGTTATGATCAAAAAAAGACCATCTAAATTTTTGGCGATTTTTGAAAAAAACGTAAGGTTAACCCCTTTTGTGTTTTTTCACCCCAAAAATTGAAAGTCTGAAATCGAAACATTTTTTGGCGGTTTCTTATGCAGTTTGGCGAGATAAATCGACCGACGCAGGCAGATTTTACCTAAGTATGATATTTAAGGATTTATGCGTCTTTAAAGTTGACAAAATTTGATCGCGATTTTGAATCGCTTACGAGCATTTCCCCCAAACCAAAACGCGTTTTTCGAACTCCCCGCATCAAATCACGTTGGTTATGATCAAAAAAAGACCATCTAAATTTTTGGCAATTTTTGAAAAAAACGTAAGGTTTAACCCCTTTTGTGTTTTTTTCACCCCAAAAATTGAAAGTCTGAAATCGAAACATTTTTTGGCGGTTTCTTATGCAGTTTGGCGAGATAAATCGACCGACGCAGGCAGATTTTACCTAAGTATGATATTTTAGGATTTATGCGTCTTTAAAGTTGACAAAATTTGATCGCGATTTTGAACCGCTTACGAGCATTTCCCCCAAACCAAAAAGCGATTTTCGAACTCCCCGCATCAAATCACGTCGGTTATGATCAAAAAAAGACCATCTAAATTTTTGGCGATTTTTGAAAAAAACGTAAGGTTAACCTCTTTGGTGTTTTTTCACCCCAAAAATTGAAAGTCTGTTTTTACCTAACCACTTTTTGGTTGCACTTTTATTCATAACAAGGTGGAACTCGCTTTTGCGACAGTTCTTAGGCTTCTATACATCTACTTTTTCGGTAGGTTAAATTATTTGGGCTTTATTTTATTCCAATTTTTAATGCCTTAATCTTTTAATTAGGTAGATTTTTTTACTATATAAGGAAAACGCTAACATTTTAATATTTTTTTTTTATTTCGACCTTTATAGGTAAATATTTGCAATTTACAAACCACAAATAAAACACAATTCATAATGAAATATTAAAATACCCGAAACACGTACCGAATACCGTATTAGAAACACGTAAAATACCTACTCTAAAAATACAAAATAAGAATATCGGATTAAAAAATATATATGTAAATAATCTGAATAATTAATACCAATCTAAAAATATTCTATATGAAGTAAAATTGTTTTAAGAACGTGCGTTCTGATTGGTTTTGAATTATGCGGACAGACGGACAGACGGACAGACGGACACGGAGCTAGATCATAAGGCTTCTTCCTATACGTTGTATAGAAGCCTAAAATCAAAGATATGATGTTAGTAATGATAAAGGTACCCTCCATAGTTAAAGATAAATTGCAGGTATTGAAGGCACCTGTTACGTCACACACCTGTAGTCACGACTATCGAAAACTATCGATAGCTATAGAAAACTATCGATGGCTTTCGATAGGAGTTACTATCGATAATGATCGATAGCGCTATCGATTGTTCTCGACCTCTAGTGTGTTGCATGCATTGCATTCTAATGTATTATAATCATTTATAGACAAAAATAATAAAAATTAACAAAAATTTAAAAAATAATTATAAATTAAAAAATAATCAAATTAAATTCTTCAAATTAATAATTTTTTTTCCGGCATGAGAGTGATCCATGATCCATGGCATTTCGAATTGCAAATTTGGTTGTTGGTGCGACACACACACATTTAGAAAAGAGTAGTTTCATCATCGCCCACTCTGTATTAGGCAATGACGTCATTGCCCGGACAATGATGGAAAAACCACATATGAAATTTTAAATGTCAATATCGCCCAAAATGCAGGATCAGTGATCTTATTGGTCGGACGTTAACGTCAATGTCCAGTTAAGCAAGGCATTAACGTCATTGACTGGCCATTGACGTTAATGGCCGAGTTGTCATCATTGACCGTAACATATACAATAATCTCGGGAGATCTGAAAAAGAGAAATATGGCGCCCAATGTGGAGTTTGGCACTTAAACTTGTTATACTATAATTATATCAAAAACATAAACTTTCATTTTAGGTAATGTTATTAAAAACGTACTGCTTAAATTATAAGAATGAATGACAAAATTAAAATCAAAACTTAGGAACGTTGTCACTGATTAAAGAAACAAATCTTCAGAGGTTTTCAAGAGTCTCAATACGTGATTGACGACACACAGCACTATTTAAAAACTTAAGTTCGAATTTTACGTTTTTAAAAGACACATTTGACGTTTCAACGTTGTTTAGTGCAATTCTATGTCCAAACGAAAACTATCTCCAAAATAATACAATAAAAACCTTTTTAATTAATAAATTTCATGGCAAAAATTTAAATTGAACAACATTAATTTATGTAAACGCTCGATATAAGTCCATATAAACAAAGATTTGCATAAAATTGAAAATAAACAAATAAACCGCAAGAAAGTAATTAAGAAAGGCGAGATAGAATAAGTTTGTTAGGGTATTCCGAATATATTAGGTTGAAAAGGCAGCAAAGGAAAGATGAAGTTAATTTTCTAAAATCAGATCAAAGTTATACCGCAACTATTTGTAATGATACGAGTATTTTGTAACAAAGGAGGGGCATGTAAATTTAATGTATTATATAGGGTAATTTTTATTTTTAAAATAATATTGTAAATACCTACGTGAAAGCTATTGAACCCTAATTTGTTTATTTAAAAAAACAGAATATAAATTAATATGTTTTGAATATTTAATTCAAAATTTTAAAATTTATAATATGAGAAAGATGATTTAAAATGATTTATTAAAAATTTGTAAATAATATCCGACTCGAGATGTTGCATATTCAAAAATTTTGAATCACCTAACGTTGTGTTCTGGTAAACTTTAAGATTTTCAAGGAGGATTATGTCATGATATTTTGTCATAAATTTTGGGGTTTTTGCTAACTATAAAATTTGGATAAAATAAAATTTAACTATAAAAATTTCTATTTAAATTTTTTAAGATAAAATTATCATGTAATATTACCCAATTGATTATAAGTCCGATGATACGTAATCCTATAATAATAATACACATAAATTTTACTTTGATTCTGCTATTAGGACTTCTGCCAGAACGTGGACTATAATAATAATTATTATAGCGGTATAGATTTGAAAAGTAGTAATATTATATTTGAAATGGTTTTACAACAATTATATTATTAAATATTTTAACCAAGTTCTTCGGAAATATCACGTTTAGCTTATGACCTTCTGAAGGTACTTCTAATTTGTAATTCGGTAATTCTTTATGAGCTTAGAGAGAAATTCGAACTTAGATTTAATTTTCTACCAAAAATAAGTTTAGATTTGCCGAATCGAATTACGAAACGAAATTTCTCATATGGCTAAACACGATCGTTGTAAAAATTTGCTAAAAGTTTTCGCGAATCGTATTCAGTAGGTGTTCGTTGAAATACAATCCAAACTTTTTGCCGATAATTCGTAAATTTGTTTTTATATTCTTACATCGAACGTCGAGTAATCTAATTTTATTGCGTGTAGCATATAAAAAATAAAATAGTTGGTAAATTTTATATTTTGCTAAAATACTAAACAAACTTGAGAATTTATAAAATGTAAATATTTGACACGTTAAATGTTGATATTTCGGTGGAAATGGTGGAAGTTATAAACTGCTTTTAAACATTTACACCAACCCGAACCGTTGTAGAGCGATAATGAAAATAAAATATAAAGGAACTTATCGAATTTTGAAAAATTGAGAAGTATCAATTTAAGAAACAGCTTTTAGCCTCTTACGTTCGTATTGTATACATAAATATTTATGCTTTAATTTACTTTAACAATTTTTTTATGTTGAGATTGTTTACTACTAACACCAAAATGTTGTGTAACACTACATGATTATTTTGATTGGAAGTGTAAATTTTTGCATTTAAAAATAATCTATAAGTGACTTTATTAGATTGCATTAAAAAATTAAATACAAAATTTCTTATGGCGAAACGGCGATGGCGAAATGGCGACATCCCCACACATCTTTTTTTCCATCTTATTATTATTAAATATTTTGTAGAAAAATTTATTGATGTACTGGTAATACAGATTTTATTTTTCTTCAAGTAATAAAAATATTAATGAACTAAGAAGGTTTTTAATAAGTAATATGATTCTGAAAAAATTGCAAATAAAAATATTTGAATATTAAATGAAAATGAAGATACATTCGTAGACAATTTATTTAAAAAGCACTTGAAAGATATTAGTTTACCACTTAGTCACATGGCACACTTATAAATATTTGAAAAATATAATGTAAATACAAAAAAAGAAGGAATCATGAAAACAGTAAATTTTATGTAAAAATTTAAAGATCAAATATAATTAGCAAATAAATTTAAACGTGGACTTCATAATAATTTTTTATCAATCTTCAGTTACATTTAAACGAAACTAGCAAGAATATTACACAAAAGTTTTATGTCAATCAAAAGAAAACTTCTTTGAGTAAAGAAATAAAACACATTTAAAAACTTTTTGTTAGTAAAAATATTTTTTATCTTTTGGAATAACTAAACAATGCATTACGCAATTTTCAGAATTAAATTACACAACGTTTCAACAATTAAAATGTATTGTAAGCATAAATTTTGCAAATATTGCCATCGTGCAATGGCGAAAATCGAATTTCACTACTTAAATTATGAATCTATTAATCATAATATGAAATAATTAAATTAAATGGTAATATTAATCAGTATGCAGTAATTAAGAAAGGATAATTTGAATGGTGTAAAGTAATCAATAACAATAAGAAGTTACGGAGAATTTATTAGTTAATATTATTAAGAAGAAATTCGTATAAATGTAATTGAATGTAAAAAAACACGAGGAAAATGTTCGGATCGCTTCAAAAATTAAGTTAAAAGAAAATGAAAATTAAAATACTAATAAACACAATTAAGAGGAAACGTATTTTAAATAAAAATTAAAGGAAGGTAGCAAGAACTTATGAAATTAAAAATCGATTAAAACAAAATTTGAAAAGTAATAAGATATTTAATTTGGAAACAGAAAGTAATAATATCATTTAAATATAACATTTATTAAAAATTTAATAACTGCAATTAAATTTTTATCCTCTTTCACGTAATCTGGAGTTTTAATTAATTTTTGAAAAATTTCACAATTTTAATGGCGTATTGTTCAGATAACGAATGTCGTGATCACAATAACTTACTTGAAAAATAGTTTAAATCCTAATGTAGTTAAACCGATTCGATTTTAAAAAATTTCCAAAAACCGTTTCACGGAGTAGTTTTTATCAAAAACGAATTAAATATCTTCATTTATCTATATTACTTAAATTTGCATACAATTTGCATTGGGCTCTCTCCACGTAACCGTAGGCCAATGTCGATAGTATGACTGATCATCATAACGAATTCTCATTGAATTCGCCGTATATCCGTATAGGAAAGCACTTTTTTAGTTTCAAATTTAGATATCTAATGCAATCCATTATAAAATATTCTTTTATTGAAGTTTGCTTCAGAATTGGTAATGGGAGCTTAATGTAAATAAAATAGTATTTTAATGCATCTCTTCATAAAAGCTACTTGATAAGCGGTTAAACCAAACCTTTGTGAAGGCTTACCAGTCACTTCAGTTCTAAATCTTTAAGAAAGTATTAATTTACTCTGTCAAGAAGATGTACTAGATATCAACCACTGATACAAGGAGTAGATTGGTATTTTTTAATTTTGATTTTTTTTTACGGTTTGCAAACAAGATTTGCGCTGTGTAGCTAACAACGGCATGGTATGCATTTTTGTTTCTGACGTCAATGCAATGGTACAATAAAAAACATATTATATTGTTCTACTTCTCCATCGATTTTATATACATAAAAACTATGCATGCAGATATCGGTGTCACTCATGCTAATCTTCTCGGTAAACTTTCAAAATAAATAGAATCCCACCGTAATCAGCTAATGATTATAGATGAAAAGTTACAGTTTGGTGAGTTTTGGTTCCGAAAACTGTTTGCTTTTCTTGTATTATCTGTCAAGAGCTTATGGCTCTGGCTAAAGCAAATGCGGGAAAAATTAATTGAGATGAATTACTTTCGATAAGCCGTTTAGACAGTCAAAAGTAAGCAAGCACGTTCAGCTTTAATTTCCCTCTACAACATAAATACGCTTTTCATTGGAAAACCCTAACTAGAAGTCAATAAATATGTTATAAATTGCTAGGTAAGTACCTTTCTGCAATCACTTCCACTATTTACACAATTTTCATCGCACGCAAAGGTGAGTCAACATTATTCTGAACCTTCAACATTATGTATACTATAATACTAGAAACTATAATATTGTAGATATAAGTAAACATTAATTTAGTCTTGAGAGATACATTTGCACCACACGATCACTATAAAGTTGATGAGCGTATTATTAGATCCGTAATTAGTGTATTATTTTAGTTTAAATATAGATTATTATAAATAGGTAGTATTTATAGAATAGCAAAGTAAAATATATCCATGTAGGATGTTCCCACAAAAGGTAGTCGATTTGAATTTGCCGATTTTCCGGTGGCTGTAGAACATAATTAGTCGTGATATAGCTGTCCTGTACATATATATGGTAAAAAATGTCCCAATTTCTGACACTTTAAAGTGCTTTAAGTTTCATCTCTTTTGGATTAATTGGTAAAAATTAACTAAAAATATTGCAATGATCTACTTCTATAATTTAGGGTAATTAAAATCATAAATTTTTAACTTTTAATTTTAATTTGTTAATTTCTTTTATTATTTTTTTTATTTATGATTTTTTTATATCTATCTAATCATTATACTATTCAGTCAAATTTCCCCAAAATAAAAAAAATGTAATAAACGCACTACACAGGACCGGATTATCGATATTATCTATAGCAGTGTTTTTCAACCTTTTTCATGATGCGACCCCCTTGGTATGAAAAAACATTTCGCGACCCCCCGACCCTTCGCTTTTTTATCATATATGTACGTATTAAATCTATATACATCGAATACGTCGCAGCAATTTACGCACATACGCACGTACGACCAAGGCCGATGCCGACCGCCCGGCAAGTGTGGTGGGTGGCTAGCTGGCGAGTTGTTGAGAGTGAACGAACGAGCGGACACAACGAGCGTTGCGGAGGAGGGGTCGCGGGACGACGCGATACTCACTCAATTCACGTCGACGTTTAATTGTTTGACGACCGTTAGACATTGTTTTTACTTTTATTTGTAAGAATTACGCATTTGTAGTGATTTGTAATAATTTAACATGGATAAATTCCTGAAAAGATCAACAGAACCGTCAACTTCTGGTGAAAGTAGTGGAAGTAAAACAAAGAAAAAACGTCTTTATGACGACAATTATTTGAAATTCGGGTTTACTGTGATTGACAATAAACCACAGTGCGTTATTTGCTTTGAAACTTTATCAAGAGAAAGCATGAAGCCGTCGAAATTAACACGCCACCTTAACACAAAACATCCAAATGAAAAAAATAAGCCCGTGGAATTTTTTGAGAGAAAATTGCAAGCTCTTCAACATCAAAAAACTAGTATAGTGCAAATGTCCAACCTAAATGAGAAAGCGTTGCTTGCTAGTTATCGAGTAGCTTTTCGTGTGGCTAAAGCAGGAAAACCTCACACTATTGCCGAAAATTTGATTTTACCAGCTATATTAGATATAGCAGATATTATGTTTGGGAAACAAGAAGTCGAAAAACTCAAAAGTATACCTCTCTCTGACAATACCGTTCAACGCAGGATAAGCGATATGGCTACTGACGTTCGTGATCAAGTCATAGAAAAAATAAAGGAAAGCACTTTTGTATCTTTGCAATTTGATGAATCCACGGACATTGCGGGATGTGCGCAGTTTGTAGCTTTTGTGCGTTTTGAATCCTGTGATAAATTAATGGAAGAAATACTATTTTGCAGAGCGCTTCCCACAAATACTACAGGTCAGTGTTTGCATAACATGTTCCTTGAAGCTACGCAAGATATGAATATCGATTGGGCAAATAAATGCATTGCTATTTGCAGCGACGGAGCAAAAGCGATGACAGGTGCGAAGAGTGGATTTATTGCTAGGCTGAAAGAACAGATGCCAAACGCTTGTTGGGTGCATTGCTTTCTCCATCGCCAAGCTCTTGCGGCCAAAGTCTTGCCACAGGAATACAGCCAAGTTCTAAATATTATTATAAAGATTGTAAATTCTATTAAAGGAAAAGCGTTGCAGTCACGATTGTTTCGGATTATTTGTCAAGATATGGGGGCACTCCACCAAAATTTACTCTACCATACAGAGGTTAGGTGGTTGTCAAAAGGTAAAGTACTGGCAAGAGTTATGGAACTTTTAATATATTTACAGCAGGCCAAGTCAGAATACTCTGAATTCATTTGCGCCCCGGAATTTCTTTTGAAATTAGCTTTTCTTTCTGACTTATTTGAGCATTTAAATATCTTGAATAAAAGTCTTCAAGGGCGAAATGAAAATGTCATCACTGCAAAAGACAAAATACATGGCTTTACAAAAAAAATTGACTTGTGGTCGTCGTCCATAAATCAAAATAACTTCGATTCATTTTCGTTGACACAATCTTTTACTGAAGAAGTCGGATGTGAGATAAACATCAAGACATATGTACCTGGTATGAAAGAGTTGTTAGATAATTTGAAAGAAGAATTGTGTCATTACTTCTCAGTGCAAGAGATATCAGAGAACACTGGGCAGAGGTGGATCTTAAATCCGTTTTTAAATGCAGCTATAAATGAGGCTAATTTACCAAATAAGCTCAAAGAGAAACTGCTAGAATTATCTGCCGATGGGATGTTACACTTGGAATTCAAGTCTTCTAATTTGGATACCTTTTGGTTAAGGAGAAAAACAGAATACCCGGAATTGACAACTGAGGCTTTGAAGTGTTTGATTCCATTTGCCACCTCGTACTTATGCGAGTTGACATTTTCATCGATGGCCCAGATAAAGAGTAAGCAAAGAAATCGCTTAAATTTGGAAAACGATTTAATTCTATGTGTTGCAAATACAGATCCACGATGGGATACATTAATTAATAAAAAACAAGCACAACCTTCGCATTAATTAACATGGGTCTTCGGATTTTATTTTTTGTTTCTCTTACTTAATAAATAAATAAATACATATTAATAATCTTTATTGTCTTTCTTTTACTAAAGTACCTAGTTCTCTCGACCTCTGGCGACCCCCCTACAGAAGCTTCGCGACCCCCCAGGGGGTCGCGACCCACAGGTTGAAAAACACTGATCTATAGGCTTATCCTACACTAAAAGAAATACTTCATTGTACTGATGAAAAATTCATAACTTTTGCGCCGATAAACAAATTCACAAATAGGTATAATGATTTTTTTCATGAATAAGTTTTCATCAATTTGTCCATCGGCGCAAAAATTGTGAGTTTTTCATCAACTATTTTTTCAGTGTTTATCAATAATTATGGATCTGAGGAGATGAGTTTTACAAAATACATCGTGAACAACATTGCAACATTAGTATCTAAATAATATTCTGCTTAAAAATATTCTGCTTTAAAATTTATAGAGAAGTATAATAATATAATTGATAAATTTAGTGCCGATGTAGAGGAAATTTATATGTTGAGATTAATTTTAACAGATTTCCTATTCCAAAAAGTGCATTTAATAATTTTTACTTATTAAATAAACAATAAATAAATAATACTTTTATTTTGAATGAATTTCAACACATAATGGAAATATTAAAATCAAATAGTAATGACTATCTCCCTCTGACGTCATAACTAACCTGTCTACCAATCACCAGATTTCATTTCAAAAATGTAGTCCAATAAGATTTCAATTTAGCGAACATTTAAGTTGTCTAGTGAAATCGACCAATCACGAGTAATATGCACGAATTACCGATCATTTTTCATCCTTACTTTATTTACAATAAAAATAATCGTGACACTATTATAATAATAACGAATGGTAACTAGGCATTTGTAAGATTTAATAAACAAAATCATAACCGACACTCTTTTTATATTAATGTAATAGTATATTACATGCCGAGGTGGAAAATGCTTCATTACAGCCGAGCGCTAAGTTAGTTGACTGAGGGCCAGTTGTATAACAGAAGATCAACCTCGGATCAGAGTTAAACTAGGATCAACTTACTGTTGATCCAATCGGAGTGCTCGAAATCAAAGTTAACTCTGATCCAAGGTTGATCTTATGTTATACAACTGGCCCTGAGGCGCAAAGTGCCGAAGTCAACTATAAGCGCGACGCTAGAATGAAGCTTGACACCGAGGTATGTATACTATTTTATTTACAATCAGATGGTAAATAACAAATAATTAAAATTTGTATTAAATTATACGCTGCTTTTCACTTTATTTCATTTTTGAAAAGAAAATATAGTTTATCAAGTTGGTATAAAAAATAAGCAAATTGCTGTTTATGTCAAACAAAATGATGGCAAGTATTTGAAATTGTACTTTAATTATTCTGGCTAAATTAACATTGTTATAAAACTTACATTTTTAAACTACATAACTAAAATAAAATTAGATTATAGTTAGCTTGCACTAAATTTGTACTTGACATTTGACATAATCTTATTTAATTTGACGCACATTATTTGTTAGTTCCTTTTCTTGTCAACATGCGACTTTGCAGGTCGGGAAGTGATCACCTCCCGACCTGACGTAGGTTGGGAAGTAAAACAAAATAGCTCTGATTGGTTGGCAAGTGAAAGTAAATAATAAACTGCTTCCCAACTTCTTAAAAATCAGGAATGTATCGATTACTAACCGATTGTGAATAAAACAAATTAATGTAATTTAAAACGAAGCAAATTAATCGTCAGGAGATAGTCATGGGAATTTCTCTTTTGCACAGAATATTATCTTATCATTTGTATCTGTATTTGTATATTTGTATATTTGTATTTGTATAATCGAACGAAATGATCGATAATATTCTATGCACTTGAGAAATTATATATGATAATTTTCCCATCTGTCAAAATTATCAAATTTTATTTTACGATACTGATCCAGTAATATTAGCTTTTAGTTTCAGAAAAAATCTATAGAGCTGAATTTTTGTATATATACACCTACTACTTTTCGACTTTCTAAACCAAGTTTCAGTGTTCCTCATGACTTCGTTGCGTTAATAGTGCAAAGAAGACAAAAAAACTCGTTTTGTTTTTCTAAACCGATTTATCTCAATTTCTATCAATATTTTATCTAGAATACTTCAGTACAAAATTAAAGTACATAAAATTTCCAATAAATTTAGGAATAACCTTTGTTGAGTAAGCGAATGTTGAAGATTTCGACCTATGATGATTCTCGTCTCTAAAAATACCATTTCTAATTTTTTTTATGCAACGATTTTTTTAATAGTACATATTGCGATGCACCCCAGTATTAATTTTTATAATTCAGCACAACGTTAATTCGGGGCCATTCATTTTTTTATTAAGCAAGAGACTTTTAATTAATTAATAAAATACTTTTATTAAACTTAAAAATCAAACACTTGAATTATTTTAAATCAAAAACTTTAATTAAATTAACTTAGAAACTTATTAATTCAATTGGAACGGACAAACACACGTCCGTTTGTCGGCCATCACAAAAGCATACATACACATTTTTCAATTTACAAACTTAACAAATAATACCAACTTAACATTACTAATAATAATTTAAAATATACAGGACGATTAAAAATTAACAACACAAAATTTATTTACAAAAATTAAACAATTATTATTATCAACCTCTTTTGAACATGACAATATATTGTCGTGTTCCAAAATCATTTTTTTTAAATTTTGAATTTCAAAGTTTTATTTTTGTTTAATGTGAAATTAAATCTTAGTTGGGAGTAAATTCAATTTTAAAGTTTATTGATTATTTGATTTTTGAAATACACGGGACAATATTTGATGACAATATTGTCCCAAATTTAAGTTAGTGTACCATTCGATGCAGGCATTATTTACAATGCCAAAAAGACAGATATCTCAATTTTCGTTTTTTTTTGATGTCTTACTGTTGTTCTGAGACGACGATATTTTAAAAGTCATTGCAATCTATTGAGATGACCCAGTGGTCTCAATTTATGAAATAATTTATTTTTAAGGAAATGTTATTATTCCTTCGGGCCATCCATTTTTATGAATACGAGACTATTGCTTTTTTTTAAATTTTAATACTCCAATTTCCAATTTCCAAATTTTAATTATCAACTTCAATTATCATGTACTAATGCTTCCAAATTTCGTATTTAAAACCTTTCAAATCACTTCAAAATCGTCCAAATACGCGCAAACGTCATTAAAATCAACAATAAAAAATTACTCTCAGTAAATAATAACTTTTATTGCATCAATACTCAATTAATTAATAAAATTATACGGAAACTTCCGCAAAACGCGTCCGTCTATTTTAACGAACCTGGCAAAAGCAAAGTTATCACAAAACTTTCGTGCCAACTTTTTTACAAAATTTAACAATGTAACAAAATTTAATTAAAATTCACAAAATAATCAAAATTTTATTAATTATTAATTTTATTAATTATTAAAATAAAATTAAAAATTTACAACAAAATAAAATTTCAAATTTAAAAATTTAAAATGATTTTGAAACACAACATTTTATAATAAACACACATATCTAATTACACGGATAATAGTTTTTCCCAATAGTTTGGGCGTTTTAGATGAAATTTTGCCTAAACCTGGTAAAAATAAATTGTAAGTCTGAAAATTGGTGTAACGATTATCAAACATTATTAAACAACATACTAAATCTCCCAAGACCTCTCCCGTCAGCACCATGTCTTTTAATAGTAATAAGGGCGTAAGTCAAATGTACATTAGCAAAGATTTAGTAAAATCTATCCAAGCATATTGTAAATTGAAAATTAGCCTGAGTACACCTAAGAGTTGCTGAATATTAAAATTTTCCCAATGTAGTAAAAAATTGGCGAAGACATGATTTTTTAAAAAGTTAGTTAATTTTTGTCATTTTGTAGAAATCAAATTTCAAAGCGCTATTTTTGTGATTTGATCGAATCAAAATATGGTAAATAGCAACGTAAAAGATAATTTAATTTTCAAATTATCTTTTAATTCTCCATGGTAAAAATTGGAATTGTTGTGACTATTTATTGTTAAGAAAGCGCGAAATTATCAATTATTATTAGCTGTAGATACTTAAATTGCATTTAGAGAAAATAATTGATCATTGGCAAAAAAGTTGGGGACCACTGATTTGTGGTAAAATAAAATATGACTTAAATTTTTTTCTTTTTTATTTTAATATTAACGTGCATCAACTACTATGGTTATTAGCACCTGGCCACAACGTGTTGATGCATACCGGAAGGCCGAGCTAAAAAACTCTGTCAAGTCTCTGTGTCTGGAGACTCGAACCCAGAATTTCCGCTCTGTAACTCAACCAGCGATCACACCAATCCACGACTGTGGCTTTAAAATTTTTGTCTAAATTACTTTTATATTCCTTATTTCAATATTTTTCAATTAACCATAAAGCAAAATTTTATTAATAAATGAATTAAACACATTAAAGCAATTTTTTCCCGAAATTCTTAATTTTATATTCAAAATTATGTTGAATAAATTTTCATCATCATCATCATCTACACGTGTAAGACTGCGATCTTATTATTACTTTTATTTTGTAAAATTATAAACATTTTAGTCAAAAACTCATGGGCGTACCCAGCTTTTGGCCTAGAGGGGGGCAAATCAGGAATTCTCTGTTGATAAATAATTATCCTGGCATAGGCACATAATTAACCAACTATATGTATGGGAAACAGGAAGGATCCAGGGAGGGGCAGCTGCCCCTCCCTGCCCTCTCCTGGGTACGCCCATGCAAAAACTCATAACATTTTGTGCAAATGCTCACTTGGCTATTTTGGAGAAACAACCAGTTTTTATCGCTTAGTTGTTTTGTTTGTAGAATTTGTGGACGACCAAAAATTGCAGACGAACACTAAAAGTACATTTGCTCCGAATAAATCTCGTTAGTTTTCCTTCAAAGGTAAAAAGTAAAATATTAAATTTAATAAACATTACTTTTACAACCACTAAATGTGAATTTCAAATAATGGAAATTTAATGATATTAAGGTAGTTTTTGGCGTTTGTATCTACCTAATTTGTTGTAAAACATTTTTTGAAAACTAAGAACGCTCACAAGAGAATAACTTAGTTGTTTCAATTTTTTAATTTTATTTAAACATTTTTCGTGTGCGAGCTACTTTTATTGGTTTCATGTTTGTGTTTGACGTTGAAATACATTGGCTGAAATATTCGTAAAATTAAAAAATAATCGATAAAGTAATGCTTTATCAACCCCACGAACGTATAAAGTTTATCTTGGATGAAGATAAACTGTGATGATTAGGAAAAACCTTTGTTAATCGTGTATTTGCAACAGAGCAGTGTATCGAGATAATATTAATTTATTTTAGATATATATATATTAATAATAAATTGGAGTTAAGATAAAATATAATTCTAGTATAGGTACGTGACTTTATACAATATTACAATTTTATTGGGAATGCGAATAATTCATTTTAATTTCTATAGAATTATATCACAATGGATATTACATACAAATAATATGATGTGCACATTAATTTCAAGATATTAAACAATAATTATTGTTATCATATAACTAATCATAATAAACGAAATAATTATACTAATCATAACAACACAGTATTGCAGTTGGTGTGATACTGGAGAAAATAGTGAGCGAAAACCACCGAATTATAATTTCAAATTTGAAATGCATACTTTGATCTCATCCTTCTCTACTAAAATGTACATTTTGTAACAATATCAGATTAGCACACTTTGTAACAAAATGTTACAAACCAGATTCGTTCTAAAATATTTAATGTTAGAACACTGAAATTTATTACTGCAATATAGACACCATAACTTTTGGGAACGAAAATGTACACTTGTAAAAAATTATAATGAATGCCGAGTAGTTTCCGAGTTTACTCTCAAGATTGAACACGTTTGCGTCGAAAGATGTATTTGCGACTTCCAGAAGACAAATTTACGGCATCAAATGCATCGTGCAATATGAAACTGCAGTGTTGCTTTTGCATTTGCATGACTTATTTCAAATTGAAATAATTATCTTATTGTAATAATTATTATTCAGTTGCACATTGCAATATTTTTTGCAGCCGGAAGTCAAGTTTTCGACACAAATAGATTTTTTTTAATAGAACGTTCAACTTCATGCAATTGCGGTCATGTTTTCAAAAGTAAATTCCGCATACTTTGGCAAATAAAAAAAAACTTGGGATTGGTCCAGTTCATTTAAATCGTGCACGGTAGTCGTTCCTCGTTCGACTTAATATTGCGTCTAATTTTAATTTGAGAAAACAAACAGTGTGCTGACAATAATAAATTGGAAAAGTGAAAAATAAGCTTGCTCAAAATTTTGAAGTTTCCAGATGACTCCGCAAAAAGCTCCAACGAAAGATTTACCTAGTAAAACATTATTTACATAACATTATTGCAAAATATGTAATTTAGTT
This sequence comes from Cantharis rufa, assembly GCA_947369205.1. Lineage (NCBI taxonomy): Eukaryota > Metazoa > Arthropoda > Insecta > Coleoptera > Cantharidae > Cantharis > Cantharis rufa. Next base: position 25,225,520 of record OX376303.1, read on the forward strand.
ATAACTAAATAATTAAATATTTTTAATTTAAAATGTAGTATTTGCAATATAATAAATCAGGGAGTAAGGGTTAATTTTAGCAACGTAGATTTATTTCTTAAAGAGTTTAATCAGTTTTTTTCATATCTAACTTTTTAATTTTTTATTCGCACTAATTAGAATTTTGTTAGTTTCTTCTGAATATTAATAGGCAGATTAAAAAAGTAAAAGTAAGTATATTTAAATTAAATCCTGCTTTGAATTTGTGCTGTCTTGCCTTCTTCCGAGGAATTCAGCTGCAGCTAATTGCTCAAAGCTCACATCGGAACGCTGGCTGCAGTATAACCACAGGTCGTGAGAGCTTCCTATAGTGGCTTTCGAAATGCTTTCTAATATTAGTAGTACCTGTAATCTTTCAAGATTTTATCGATTTCTGGGCGTTCAATAAAAGAAATTAGAAATTGTTAGAACAGATCGATTTCGTCCATTTTTCTATAAGAAGCAAAATATGCAAAGAATTTAACAGTCATCCGAAGAAAAAAGAGTTACAAGATAAATGGAAGAACTTAATCTGGAGTTAAATTTTAAAACCAATAAACGAAATAACGATAATTGTGATATATATGTAAATGTTGTAAATTATTCTGTTAGCAACAATTTAAATTTATTAATTTAAAGTTTATAGCATGTTAAGCTTCTCGAAACTTTAAACTAACATTATTAAACTAACTGCATATCAGTATTACTTCGAAAGGTTAGGTAAACTTTTAAACTTAAATAGCAAAAAAATAATTATATTAATGTAGCAGTAATCAGTAAAGCATCTGATGAAATCTATTAAAAGCACATTATATGAACCAATGATATTAACAAATGGTATTTTTGAGCAGTCACGTTATGGGGAACGCCTTTTTTCTTTAGCATTAACGTGAATTAAAAAAAAATTTTGGAGATATAAAAATTCTATGATATTAACTATAAAAGAAAAATTCCTAAAAATTAAAATTAAAAATTTGAAAAAACCTTCGACGTACGATGTAAAAGCAAATTCTAATAAAAGAAAGCTCTCGGAAAAGAAAGAAAATAAGTCCAATTGACTAACTTCTCTCATTCTAAACCTCAATTTCTATTTCACCTAGTCGGGGAGCTGCTACCTCCATGTTCCAGGCTGTGCTTTATAGCTCAAGGAATTCTAAATCTCAGAACAACACAGTTTATTACTTCAAGGCAGTACCCATATTTATATGTATTTATTCCAGCTTCGCGACTGGTAATACTCATAATATACTACAATATACTCAGTGAAAACAGAATTAAGGTTTAGAATGTGAAAAGCTAGTTAATGATATTATTTTATTTATTTTTCATGAATTTAAAAAAATCCTTTTATTTTATTTCGTTTTATTAATTTTTAAATGAAGGTACAAATTTTGTAATTACTTTGAGCAAGATGTTAATCTAATACATCTACTTACACCCGTATTCATAAAAGTTTTAGAAAGTTAAAATAGCTTTAAAATGCAGGCGTCATAAAACACCAATCACAAACGTTCATTTGTCTACATTGTAAGGTTTTCATTGGTGGTTTAACTTTAATGAGCGTTTTAGTTAAAATAGGTTTAAAACACTCTTTAAGTATATTTTTATGAATACAGGGGTAATTATCTACATATGCACATATCTACATATTGTCGTGCTCCAAAGTCAATGTTTTTTGGAAATTATTTTATTAAGTTTGCATTTTATTTTGATTACTATGTATTTTGGATTTAAAATTAATTTGTAAGTATTTGAATCGTAGTTGGTGACAAAATTTTGAATTGCTACGAAAAATTTGATATAACTTCGCTTTTTGCCGGCCGAGTTGACCGGAGTGGTCGTTTTTGACGGAGGGTCTCCGTAATTGTAAATTTTGAACCGTTTGTTGAAAATATATTTTGAATACTTTGAGAATAAAAGTTTTAATTTGCAGTAAGTGAATTTTATTAATTTGTTTATTTTAGAACTAATTTGGAATTTAAAAGTTTTAATTTGCAAAATACGAGACATGTGGTATTGTTGCACATTTGGCAGGCCGACGGCCGATAGATGTAGATCACAGAAAGTAAAGTTGGCATTTTTAAGAAATAAACATCGTTGAACTAAAATTAAATTATTTTGGATTTTGGAGAGGCAGGGTCATCTCAATATATGTATCTAAGTTCAATATAGCAGATTCAAAATGGCGGAAATCATTTACCATATTTTTCTTAAATCATAATTCTTAATAAAACATGATATAATAATATAGATTGTAAATTTCATTCACATCAGACAAGTTTTCAGAAAGTTCAATGTGGCACATCTAAAATGGCGCTATTTTAATAGTATATTATTTAATGAGTGTATAATGTAGGCCATATTACACGAGAATTGTTTACAACACGAGAGAACGCAGTGAGCGAGTTTTGCAATTATTCTCGTGTAATATGGCCCATTATATACGAATTGAATACAATACTTTATCTTCGACTGTTAAACAATAATTAAGACTGCATTATCTAATTATTTAAGTTTAAGTTGTATCGCGTGTTTATTAATTTTCAACTATCGAATCAAGTATTACATCGCAGTTCTCTATAAACAATCGATAAAAATTTAAAATTTTCAATATGAAATTTTAAATCTAACTCGATTGTTCGGTTATTAAATTTCATTTTAAAAATTTCGAGTTTTTTTCAACAGCAAATACGCTGACGGTAAGTATGCTGATAGTAAATACGCCGACAGATAACTGTAAGTACCTGTAAGTCCATAGGCGCATCTAAGGAAGCTGGGGAAAGAGCTTAGCCCTCCAAAATTTCAATTAGTAGTTCTGGTTTAGCTCGCGAAAACAACACGTAAGGTGCAAAAAAAAGTCTTATTATTTGTAGCCCCCCAAAATATTACACTTTGTAACGCCTATGCATACGCCGATACGTAACCGTGCTGATTAATGCCAAGAGGTAAGATTTGGCTTAATTTTAAAAACAAGCAAGAACGGATTTAGACCAAGTTTATGGAATATGATGTATCTGAGAAAGCGGATGCATTTATTAAAAACTTAAATTTTTAATTATATATCTTAATACATAAAATCACAGCACGCTGCTGCTGCTGCTCCAGCGTGTCATTTTTTGGTGAAAAAAAAACAATCTGATTGGTCGACTATTTTTTACCAACCGAAAAATATAATAAACCACCGCCGCCGCCGGTACTCCCCCTGGGACGAGTTGCACATCAATAGAGTTTCCAACCAATCGAGTCTAGATGCCCGTCCGCGGATGGGCCTTCCAGCTAGTAGTATTAATAATCTTCTCGATAATATATCAATTTGGAAACAAACAAAGTACAACCAAGAAAATTGTTAAAGTAAATAAATGATATGAGACTTTTCAACGCCGCCATTACGGCGAAGGGACATTTCAAACGAAAGAAATTTTTAACGTGGAGACATAAGAAATGCTAAAACTAAATTTAGTGATTTTCTTGAAGTAGTCCACATGGGAGTTCTCACATGTGGAGTGTAGTTCGGTAGTGAAGAGGCTCAAAATAGAGAGCAGTCCTGGAGTTTAAAAGAAAGACTCTTCACATGCTAGGCGTGGAAAGGTATCACTTTCCCCCATGTAGTACATTTCTTCAAACATGGGGACTACATGTGGGTCCTCAGCCAAAAAATCCAAAGATGGAGAGAAGCCTTAACAGATATGGCCTTAAATAACAATTTTTTGTTAGCTTTTTCAAAACATTTTTCGATTTTCTACAGTTTAATTTGTGAAAAAGTGCACTTTGTTCACGGTTTTGCCAACTATTCACAGATTTTGTCAACTACCTACTTTCTAACAAGAGAACCCAAAGTAGAAAGAAGCCTTAAGACTCCCAGGAGAGGGATTCTTTTATGAGGTACAGTCACCAGCTTTTAGACCAACGTCATATAGGCACAAATCATGAGGCAAAAGGCCCAAGTTTAAGAAAAGCCTTAAGATTCCAAAGAAAGAAACCCTATCACATACAGGCTGCTCTCACCTTGGAGTTCCAGGTATTTATTAACATTTATTTAACATTTTTTTTAAATACGTAGCTTAAAAAGGCAATTGTGGTGTCTCAATTAGGTTATATGTTAGGAATCTTACTTTATTAAAAAAATCTGCTAAAAAAGAGAGATCAATACATAGGTTGTAAGTTAAGAATTGTCATATCTATCTCATATTGTCTTACGAAGTCTGAGCAAGTATTGTAATCGTGCAGAAAAAAAAGTTGAGATTTTGATGAATTAAGACATTTTGGTGTCCCAGAAGTGGAAAAATTATCATTTCCAAAAAATGTCTGTATGTCAAATTTGGGTGAGCTCTACCTCAAAAAGTAATAGAAATTTTTTAACAAAATTTCGTATTTAGTACATAAATATTGCGAGTTGCGACTAAGAGCTGATTAGATTTTGGTTAAAATCGGTACACGAAAACGCAAAAAAAATATTTTGTTTTAAAAAAATTATTTTTTTTTATTTTTTTATTATATTCTTCTCCATGATAATAATAAAAAAGTATTAATCAATAATAATCGTGTAAATATCCTTTTTGTTTGTACAGTTTTTACAAATTAAAATAAACTTTTTTTAAATTGTTTTTACGAAAAGTTTCTTTTTCTTTTATTATTATTGTCCTCCAAAATAACAATTCTTTAAAATTTTTTTAAATTTATTATTATTTAAGTATGATAAAGTTATGGGCATGGCCACATCCGATTTTTTTAAATTGTTTTTACAAGAAGTGTTTCTTTTAATTTATTGTTATTTGAAAGTATAATAATGTTGTTGGTATGGCCACATCCGATTTTTTATTGTTACAAAAAGATTAGGTATTCGTATGTAAACTGGTAGGTATCTTATATTATACAGTAATAATATGTAAAATTCATCCTATGATTAATAATAATAACCTAATATAATATTATATATTATGCAAATATCTACTATAATTATATCTGTGAAGCTAAATTGAAATTCAAACACGAGGTAATTTGTTCGGGAAAATGATTAAAACACAGGTAAATTTGCATTCGGTGAATAAAATATCATTACTCAGTTTATCTTTGCTTTTTCTTTTCAATTTTTTTTTTCAATTTATTTAAACCAAGCCCACCATAATAATATGTTTTTCTGAGCAAATAAGCGATTTTTTTTTATTTTGTAGAATGTAAAATTTTTATTTTGGTATATTTTGGAAAATATAAAAATCAGGGATTTCTTGCAGTTCACGGTTTATTAAAAGAATTTCATTAAAAATTAGGAGTTCGCAAACTTATTTGCTTAATATAAAGTTAAATATTTCAAATATGTTAAGGACTTTCGAAAGTAAAATGAGATACCCTTCCAAAGAATAATCGGATTGTTGAGAAACCGTGGTTGTTATGCACAGTGAAAATCATTCGAAATTTGTGAATACGGTTGCTTTAACTAAATCTGTTCTAGACACTTATTGAAACAAAGTGTATAAAAATGCGTACGATGGATGTTAGAAAGTGTTATATTGTTTTCCGGAAAAGAAAAGAAAGTGTTTTTTTTTTATAAAAAACGTGCGATTTAAAAATTCTACTAATTTTTTTAATTGTTAATTTATATTTTCAATAAAATTATAATCTGGATCATGGTAAATATATTTAAGTATCCTCGAAAACTACCAATTTGAAATCCACTTTTAACAACATTTCGTTTCTAAAACGAAATAATAATTATTAAAGAAGCTTACTTATATTATTCAAGATTTCGGTTCAAATTATGTCTACCCAGCGTCAAGTGGCTGCCTTAATTATCTTCCGAGTTCAAATTTGATAAAAAGGAAAATCTTAAAAAATCTTGGATTATTTCGTTTTTAAGGTAGTCTTCTTATGTTTTTAATAAAACTTGTGTGTTTAAATTGTATAAGTTTATTTTGAGTTGTCCGCGAAGACTTCATAAAAACACAGAATTTTTTGTTTGATTTTAAATTTTGATATTACTAAGTTAAAAATTAAAGAGACTAAATTTCTTAAGATCCCTTGCCTTATGATGAAGCCGTCGGTTCCTCTGGGTTGATGAATTGCCATCATTAACAATAAAACAGGGTCACATGCTCATCTGAGACTAAGCCAAATAATGTAAAATAATTAATGTAATCATAGTTGAATTAATAGTGGCTTGAGATTTATATTTATAAAATTCATTATATTAAATTTTTTTCCTAAATTATTTCTATTAAAGTGCACTGAGAAAAATAATTTGTATTCAATAACAGAAAAACTGTATAAATTAAAATATGTAGTTGTAAAATAGGCGCCAGTAGCTCCAGTTTTTATAAGATACAACTACCAAGCTGTAATTTTATTTTCTATAAAATAAAGATACATAGATATATATAATGCAACTATCAAGTGTTATATTAAGTATAAGGTAACTAAGGTAAGTAATACAACTACATAGGAGTACAATATACAACTACATAGGAGTAAATTATACATCATCCAATATATTTAATACAAATTGTAGTTGTATATTTGTAACTGTTGTGCAGTATTTAAGAGAGTAAACTGTTGTAAGTAATATTATCTTTTATATAGTATTAGTAGCAACTGCCATTTTTTTATAGTTTATAGTTAAATCTTCTAGATGTAAGTTTGAGTTCCAACTCATAAATTAGTTCGTTAATTTTTACAATACATCTGAGCTGTTCCAATTTCCCTATAAAGTACACAGCAGGCTACTGTGTCATTTGCATCAATCGTGATCGCGCCTCCCTTTGCTCAAAAACAATTACAACTACCTCAGATAAATTCCATTCAATTAATAAATTGATCCATCAGATGACAATAATTTCACTAACAATAAGAGCACTAAGGACAACTTATCATACACGACGACTTATCCCACAAAATACAACGTGAAAAGAAAATCTCGACCAAGTGGTATGCTCTTTTTGCATACAAGAGATTCTCCTTAAATGGTAAAATGAAACTGCCGAGTGTTTGAAACGTCACGAAGATTACAAATATTGCAATTATAAGCAACATTTATAACTAGAGTCTTATTAGATATTTAATATTGTAGTTGTAAATAATAATACATCTGTAATTACTATAAGTAGTTCTAAATTGTTACAACTACGCTTATTTTAAACAATAAAGCTTCTTTTGTATATAATAAATGTTTCAAATAAATATATAGTAGTAATATTTAATAAAAATAGAGGTATAAAAAATAAATTTACAACTATTAAAACGTATGTTTACTAATGTTAAATAATAATAAATTGAAAGAACAACTACACATTAGTAATTAATTTTACTTTAATTTTCTCAGTGTGAATTTCATAAAATGTACCTGCATTAAGAAAAAGTGTGTAATAAAATAGAACATTTTTTCCTATAATTTTTTTAATTAAGCTAACTCTGAAAATTAGTTTTTGTAATTGTAGATTTGTAACAAATTCACGATTTTCTACTCGACACCTGTTGGAAAATTCTCTTGAATATCTAACGAGTACATACTTTTGAGGATTTGTATTTTCTCCAATCTGAGCTTAATCATCTGTCAGCTATTTTCAACAAAACCTATTTTTATTAAAAAATATAAAAATCATATTATCACCTTCCAGTCAAACTTGATATATTATTGATCTACACTTGCTTCTCATTTTTTAAACGATTATATACGTAAACTATGTATTACAATGGCAAATTAATTTTTTAAAACAGAATTTTTCTTAAAATTTGTATTGATTGCCAGTAGACAATAATATAACTATTTTATTAACTTAAAATTGACTACTACTGCACTGATATCATCGATTATAATAGTATTATAACCAGGGCCGATTTATCCATTAGGCAAGAAAGGCAGCTGCCTAGGGCGGCAGTCTTATAGGGGCGGCAAAAATACTAATTAATTCTAATAAAAAATGCAACATAAATAGAAACTTGATTGTAAATTGTACTTATTTAAAAATCATAATTACATTATGTAGAAAACAAACAATTTTTAAGTGCCGCATAGTAATACGAGAGAGTAAAGAATAAAAATAAACGAAGAACAAAAAACAGTCTACTGTTTAAGTAAATAAATTTGTTATTTTGCTAATAAATATTATGCTGTTATAATAAGTTCAAATTTTAATTTTAAGGGGGCGGAAAAAAAGAATATGCCTTAACGCGGCCCTGATTATATAACATGAGATGGACAATGAAAAGAATGATTTCCAAGTTCCAAAAGTAAGGTACACAAATCTCCCCAAAATATTGACAGAATATTAAAAAAATATATACTTAATTAAAAAATTTATTTTTAAATTAAAGATAAAAACAATTATAATTTATAAATAAATATCATTGTGTTGGCTTAGTTCGTAAATTATAATAGTAATTTTCAAAAGGTAAAAATAAATTCACAAAATTTTCATGGACCCTACCTAGTATACAATTTGTGCATGTTTGTTCGTGACTACGTTACAATAATCAGTAGTTAACAAAAAAAAATTATGAAAATTCGAATATTTTGTTTCTTAGCAATGAGTACCAACATTTAAATTTTAATTACAAAAATTTCGCTGTTTGGGGATTATTTTGTAATTTTAAAATTCAAAATAAATATTTAAAATAAGATGAGATTATTATTTAAGGAATAAAATTTAAATTACTTGCTTTATAAATTTGTTACGATATGTTAGCTGTATAGGTAAGATTGATATTTTTGGTTTCTTCAGAAACCACAAATTTAACTGAACGCCAAAAGTCACTTTCTTCCCGAGGTGCATATGTTACCGACAATTTGCGAAATCCGGCAATTTGCAAAATGCCTAGGTAATCTGCAAACCGACTAAGTCGTCAGCTAATATGCAAATTGTCTATATTGTTAGTTAATGTGCTTTTTGAGTATGTAACAAACTCACATTGACTAGGCAATGTAAAAAGCGATATTTTAAATAGATAATTTTAAAAGAACCATTTATTAAAACATAGCTCGTTGAACATTTTACAATTTTAATTTTATTTTTTTTATTTTTTATTTAATTACATTTTATTTTACAATAAAAACTATAAACCTATAAACATTAGGTTACTTATTTTTACATGGATTAGAAAAGTGACAGCGACTATTACACATTATTCCATTTTTCAGGCATTTGCATGATTTATTTATGTCTTCTTTCTAATCCATGTAAAAATAAATAACCTAATGTTTATAGGTTTATAGTTTTTATTGTAAAATAAAATGTAATTAAATAAAAAATAAAAAAATAACATAAAAATTGTAAAATGTTCAACGAGCTATGTTTTAATAAATGGTTCTTTTAAAATTATCTATTTAAAATATTGCTTTTTACATTGCCTAGTTAATGTGAGTTTGTTACATACTCAAAAAGCACATTAACTAACAATATAGACAATTTGCAAATTGCCTGAAACACCGTAGCCATTTTGCAGATTTCCTAAAGTACTAGTGAATTTGCATATTAGCTAACGACTTGGTCGGTTTGCAGATTACCTAGGTATTTTGCAAATTGCCGGAGTTCGCAAATTGTCGGTAACACATATACTGTTTTTTTGCAATTCCGGGAGATAAAGTGGGAACTTCGCGAATTAAGAAACTTAAAGCATACATTTAACGCATTTTTCGTTGGTTTTTACTCCTAGTGACTTTTTTATTAGTCATCTGGTGACTTCTTTATTTGCCTAGGATAAAAAAATATTTTTATTGCCCCACGGTAAAAAAGTGACATTTCACACCCGCAAATCGGGGTGTAAAGTGAGTACTTTATCCCCGGAATTGCAAAAACTATCTTTTTACGTAACGAAAATAATTACTGGCATTCGTATTTATAAGTAGAGAGCTAGTAAATTACTTTTAACCACACTACAAGTAGTATACTATCACATTGCATCAGTATTTTGTCAGTTATACTACAAGTAGGTATAAAGACACATAGTTTATGATCTTACGAATATAATTTACAAGCATGTGACTAACCACATCAGACGATAACTTAGAATCTCGACTACTGTTTTCCATCAATGTGTACATAATATCCAGGAGCTATTTTCAGAAAATATTATTTCAAAACAGAAAGATAATTAAACAATAACTAGATTTTAATTATAGTATGTAGGGTACTTACCATACGAGTACAAGAGTGGAATATTCAAAAATAAAATATTGCAGTTGGGAAAATTTTAGAATGAAGAGTAATGGATCCTAAAAACGATATGGTAAACAAAAAAGTTATAAACGATTTTCAAGTGCCAATACAAAACAGCAATAAAAAATGTAATCTTGCTGAAATGTTGAGGATATACTTTTATTTGGAATTCTTTTTTTTAATCGAAATGTAGAATGAAAACTTGTGCAAATCTCGAGATAAAAACTAAAATAAAAATTTTGTTTTGGCCTTAAGGAATTCACGACCTAGATGTGTTTGTAACTTGAACGAAATTGATGAATGTGTGAAAGTGAAGCAATGAAAAAATTTTCCAAGTAATTTATATGCTTTGATGCTGAATAAATTGCTTCAGACTTAAAACATCGACGGCAATAAAAAGTCTTCGGCACTGCTTAACACGAAAACGGTTTATTAATTTGACGATAATAATTCTACCATTTACATTATTTTACATAAAAGAAGTTTGTCTTCATTAATTCCATTCAAATGCTCCAACTTGGTTCTAGTGATTTTGCCAAAACAAATTATAGTTGAAACTTTGAGAGCCTCTTCAAATGCTCGCTTAATCTGTACTTTAATCAAGAACTTACACTTTAGTTCCGACATTACAAACCAAACACACTGCAAAAAAAGCTTTTTAGTTAATAACTTAGGAAAGCACTTTACATGTTAACAGTAGCTTAATCAAACATTCGCACTCATAATAAACGGAAAATGCTAATTAATACCGAATATTGGAAAAAAACTTCGGCATCGATGGAGCGCGTTACCAGTCCAAAAAAAATTTAATTACCTAAAACGATGAGCTCGAGTCATTTTCAATTAAGTAACAACTTATGTATTTTATATCTTAAAATCCTCATTTTAACTGAAATTGAAAGTCAAATATTAAATCTAAAATCCATTAATATTTTAGAACTTGGAAGTCTAAATTTATATTCCTCAAAGTTTCACTTTCATTGTTAAATCGTCATTAATGGTGATGCAAAAATCGAACTCGACAAGATTTTTTCGTGGACATTTAATTTTTCCTTTAGCTAAAAAGAGGCAACTATTTATAAGATACAAAGCAGCATAAATCATTTCTCAAAATTCATCATTAAAAATACCACTATAAACTAATTATAGAAATTTATTTGGTAAGATAAACATTGCCAAATGTTGCTCTACGAAGCTTCGCAAGATTTAGCTTTCTTTTAATAATGCAGTTTTCATCGGTTTATGAAATATTAAATTTTGGGTATTTGCTCAAATTCTTCTGCAGAGTTAATTATATTCCTTTATACTTTGGATTGTTGGAAAAAATATTATTTTTTTAATAAAAATTTATACGGAGCCTAATATTATTTTTGAGCCTTGTCTTCCTTGAAATTTTAATAATCCAAATGGAAACAAATCCGGATCTAGTTCATGGCTTTTCAGTTTTTACCATTGTCGCCAGATATTATAAAATATAATGGTTGTTCAAGTGACCGTGACATGAAAATTCCAATTTCATATCACATTTGAATTTTTTTGCAGCAACTCCTTCATAATGAGGTTACTTGTATTCGAAAAATGCCTACTTCATTTTAACAAGCGCATTTTGAATGGAAACACGACTTTAATATGTCATTCTAGTTTGTTTAATTAAATGAAAACGAATAAAAGCATTTTATGTTTCAACCGAAAACCTCAAATTTGTATTTTTCATTTGTACCGCAATTTCTCTTCGTTCGGGACCTCACAAATGTTTTGTAACTTTATCTGGTTTAAGCTTGGACACAGGTGTAAGTTTATAGACAATAAAACCAAAGTTTTTTTTCAAACGATAGCAATTTTTTCTTTTTTATAAACTTAAACGTAGAAGTGGTGCAAGTAGTGCAAGCACACGGCAAAGAAAAATTATCATAAAGAATATGATGTATTATTATGAATGAGAAGCATCACAGCCAATTTGACATAAAAGCGTCTTCATACTATTGGAAGTGCGATAAAAATGTTTATCAATCATAATATGAAACTGTATTCCGTATTCATATTATATAATATATTTAAATGCATTATACGCACCTAGAAACAGTCAAATAGTACCTATGTATTACAGTGAATAAAGAAATGATCTGGACAGTCCTAGTTTTCAATGTATGTATGTATATTGTGCATTTTGAAACCTTCGTTTGTTCAACAAAAATCGATTTTGCAGCAAAACTTATTAGACAATTTTTATTGCAAATTTCATTGACTTTATGAAATTCTAAAATAAAATATTAACCGGTGCGAGGTTTGGGCTCACGATCTCCCAAGTATGAATTTGTAATTCATGCGCATGACTCATTTCACTACCGAAGGTGGAACTAATGTGTATATGTTACGGTCAATGATGACAACTCGGCTATTGACGTCAATGGCCGAACAATGACGTCACTGACCGTGCATTTTGGGCGATGTTGACATTTAAAATTTCATATGTGGTTTTTACATCATTGTCCGGGCAATGACGTCATTGCCCAATACAGAGCGGGCGATGATGAAACTACTCTCTTTTTTTTTATTTGATTTATTATTGGTTCAGCTTATACATGCTATACACAATACTTATAACAAAATTAGAGGTTTAACATTAACTAATAATTCAATATTTTAATTTTTACGGTAAGGAATGCTGTGTTGTAAAATTGTTATCATTTTAGTTGGCGGTTTGATTTTCTATTCCATCAGAAAGTAACGTATTTAATGTGCTTTTGCAATCAGTACTAGTTATTAAGAGATTAGAGATAAGAGATTATTAAGAAGAGCTATTAAGAGAAAAGTTAATTTTGTTGGAAAACATTAGTGATACTACCAAAGAAAACGAGATTAGTCTTAGACAAGCTGCAGCTCAAAGCAGTGTTGTAGGGAGACAGGGTTACAAGGGTTGCTAATGCAAGGGTGGATGTAAAAACAATAAATGTGCATTGACGTCAACGCCCGATTTACATCATTGACCGTAACATATACATTTATCTGATGCGCTTTTGCGGTTGCTTGTAACGTAATGCCGCTACAACTTCAATTTTGTACATATACATTTTTTTATTTTGTCCCAGCGTTTCTGACTGATAGCGACTTAAACAAAACTATGTAAAATACAAAAAATATTATCATCTATATCTCGGAAACGGTGCGACAAAATCGAAAAATGTATATGAACAAAAATGTAGATAAAAAAATTTACAAGAAAAAATACTTATTCATTTTTTATTTCGTTGTACCATTTCTGAGATATAGATAAAAATAATTTTTGTCCTTTACGGAGTCTTGTTTAAAACACTGTCAGTCAGAAACGGTGCGGCAAAATAGAAAAATGTATGTATTAGCAAAACTGAAGGGAATAAAATTTTCAACAAAAAATGTTTAATAAGTATTGCTGAAAAAGCGATTTTCATGTGTCAGAAAAAGTCTTGAAAAGGTACAATTTACATTACTATATTACTAACATATTACTCTCCGAATCATTTCTTTATTCACTGTAAATACCAGTTGTAACTCGTGGTTTGGAGATGTGGAGTCAGAGTGTAATACTATATTAAAAAATAATTATCAGAATTGGCAATAATAAATAGCGAAAACATAGCGAAAGCGATGCTTTCCGAGTGTCCGCTCGGCAGCCAAAGCGAAGCATTCCTAGTCAGCTCATAAATCGACTAGTAATGTAAAATCGACTGGTAATGTGTTTTCATTAATGGTCGCTTCTGTCACTTCTGCATGTCAAATCATTTATATTATAAAATAATGCTATTATAAAAATTTGACTTTCGCCGTGAAGTTCGAACTCACGATCTCTAATCTATGTAATTATGATTCAAGCACAAAATGCATTTCGCTAATATAGAGAGTTGCTTTAATTACATTGTTTTAATTCGTCTTATCTGTCACGATTTGTGATTTAAACAATATTTTAAACACATTTAAACACAATTAAGGAAGAGCGACACACTGCTTCTTCGACTATCGAGCCATCACACCATGTATGTGTTTCTGACTGAGAAGCAGTGTGTGTCTGTCGCTCTTCCTTAACTGTGTTTTATTTTTTAAATTTTGAAAATTATACTGGCAAGATTGCGAGAAATTTAATCTTTATAATATTTTTTATATTTGATATTATAATAAATAATTTTATGTTTTCGGATAAAAACACCTCTCCTCAAAATATGATCCGTTACTGGACTTAATATAGCTGCGCGCTTAGTAACAATTCGTTTTCAATGCTCGGCCAGTAATATACTATTAAAGGCTAATAATATACTGTTTTGAGAAATATTCTTAAAACGGCTCTGTTTATAAATATGTAGGTGTAATTTTACTCAAAAGAGTATTAAGGGTGGGGCAAGGTACTAAAAATTTTGTTTTTGCATTTTTTTTTTATTTTTTCAACTGAATACATAATTTCTCAAGAATATTTGTAAAAATTTCAAGTTAATCGAACCAAAATTGACCAAGTTATGAGTATTTGAACTCCGACGCTCCGTGCCAGCTTTTATAGTGTACAAAACTCATATTTGAAATCCGTGTACGCCAAAACTCAAAATCTACTGGACTAATCGTTTCGAAATTTTACACAGTACTTATTCACATAATTCGCCAGGTATCATCGAGAGATTATTTTTAAATAATTATTAATTTTACAACAACAAATTAGATTCTTTTTTTTTTTAGCGAAAATCGGTTTTTTTGCTTCCAAGGGCTACGAAAAATTGATAAATCAAAAAAAAAAAACAAATCCTCCCGTGGTTACCTCGAGAAACATCTCCTTTAACAAATGAATGTTGATTTTTGTGTTTCACATGATTCTGTTGCGAGTTATGATGTACACCGCACCGCAAAACAACTTTTTTTCGAGGCGCCTCTGGAGATTCACTATCGCTCGCTTAATTTTCAATATTTTTCAATAAAAATTTAGGAAAATATTGTTCAAATGTTGCATTATTATATGGAATTTGACTGAATAAACTCACACTATTCGTATCGCCAGAAAGAAATCTGAAAAGCTGTAACAATATTTATTGCTAATAATTGTTATAGTGCCACATTTGCCCTTAGCTCCGTGCCGCTAATGAAGAATCGCCTTGTAGCGCCACTACAAGGCGATCTGCGGCGAGCTCTTGCTAGAACTAAGTTAGTCTTGGGTTAGAGTGAGGGCCGGCCCAAGAATTTAAGGCGCCCTAGGTCAAAAGTCTAAATCGCGCCCTATCTGAATTCTTTTAATTAACTTAAAATATTAATTACGTATTAATAAATAATTAAATAAAAAAAATCATACAACAAATCTGTTTTTACGAACCTACATTTTTATATAACGTAATTGATACATTTTTTTTTATATGACGTAGGTATAATTGTTTTAATTCACTGTAAAATAAATTAAAGTATCACGGCGCCCTAATATTTTATGAAAGATTGATTTGAAATTTTTTTTTTTATATTTGACGCCCTAATCTGCCGTTCACCCCGATGCCATGGCCTCACTGGCTCGGCTCTAGGGTCGGCCCTGGTTAGAATTGATAGTACGTAGGTGTAGATTTGTAAGTCCGTGAAGGGGATTGCAACTACGTGGCCGATTGCTTAGGAAGATAAGCCGTGTCGAGGAATTAGAATCCGGAGGAGGGGATTATTTTGTGATACACCAACGTGACCCGAGGCAAGTTTTCTTCAGATGCCTAGTTGGGATTTTTCAACCTGTTTCGCAGTGTTTTTGTTTTTTTAATTGATTTTGGGAAAATCGACTACTTGTCTTTATATGTTTCTCCACTAAGGACAATATTGAGACGAGTAGCGGCTGTCTTCTTTTCCAACTCCGCTGAGGCTGTGAATGTGTTGGCAACAACTTCTTGTAGTCCATTGTTTTTTTTAAATCCACGCTCTTGCCTCCGCATTAAGAGCTGGTTTAACATCTTAGATTTCATCACAAAAATTGTTAATTACTGGAGAAGACCTATTCCAGGTGTGGTGAAAATTGCCATTTTTATTCACCGTAGTAGTAATTTTGGTTATAAAGCAAACCTTTTTATCACTGAATTAAACTTACCCCGCCCTTAAGTTAGGTAAATTTACTTCTAAAATTAGTGGCAACATAGTTACCACAAATTTAGAGATAATTTTCTTAGTAATGTAATTTTCAAAATAAAAAAAAAGTGTAACTAACCGGTCATTTTACATCAGAAACAAATACCTATAGGCGTAGAAGGAATTTATATATATGTATATTCCAATAAAGTACCATCAGGTACGGTCAAAGATGTAAGTCGAACATTGACGTCACTGGCTGAACAAAGATGTCAATGTATATTCGACGTATAAACTTCGACGTATTTTTAGCCCTCGGACTAAAAACTACGTCTTAGGCTATAAAAGCCTCTTTAAGCTCTAAATACATAAATAACTATTATCTGATTGTAATATTTACAATAATTAGCCAAATGTGAATGGATACTCATGATATCATTATCTAGTCTCCAGAGAGCAAAACCAATATATTATTTATTTTTGTGATATTTATATTTACAACATACTACAAAAAATAATAAAAATTAAAAATTAAAATTTTCCCCTTTAGTCCCTGTAGTGGCACCACTTGTAACTCTGACTCTCTTTTGAATTAGTTTGATACAATGTTTGAGTATTATTTAATATTTACTGAAAAGGAAGGTAATTTTAAGAAATTTTAATTTTAAAAATTCACCTCGAGTTTGGAAAATATTTCGATGACATTTTATTACTATTTATTGTGTTAGAGTAAATAATAGTTTATAGTGATCGTCTAATATCTGAAGAAAACACTTTCGATATTATCTGGACTTCTTCCCTCCAATGCAGTCCCAAACAAATAATTTATATTTATTCCTTGAAGGGGGGGGGGGAGTTAGCTACAACATCCACCTGTTAGTTTTTTGTGACTGCAATATAAAATTAATGAAAACGGACTGAAGTTCAAGTTTTAAAATGTAATAAAGGTTTAATTCCTATTTCAATAAATTCAAAATAATCATACTTTTTTTGTTTAGTTTTGCAATGATCTTCCCTGTTCAGCATAATGCAGCTCCTTTCTTGTGCATTTCAAAAGTCATGTTTAAACAGTACAGTAAACTTTCAAACAGCAATATTTTTCTTATAACTTAGTCAAACTTAAGTTTAGTTTGTAACAGATTTTATTGTCGTTGAGGTTACGCTAACATCTCTGCATTTCTTTGACCTAGATGTTTTTATTGAATAATTAAAAATAAAACAGTTTCCTTTTCTGTCATCTAATATAAAATATTATTATCATTAAAATTGCACCTCTTGCATATAGGTATACCTAACGATTTTTGAACCATTATTAACGTTTTAAATATGTTACGTGATTATGTTAGTAATTACGTTAGCACTGCTAGAGAGTCGCTTTTAGTTTTCTTCTTGTATGTGGATGATTTGCATGGAAAATACACGTTTATTTTTGCATTGCAAAATTTATTACCTCTTACAGGTTTAATAGCTTAAATTTAGTGTTTATGAACCAATGCAGCAAAAATGATTAATCCATCAAAAACAATGAATTGAATTGAAAGTATTTTTTGATTTATAGTATCTTATTTTTAGGATAAACCTTCTGTTCGCTATGTTTTTGTGATTATTTTTGGGTGTAATCAACTTTGCGCAACAATAAACACAAAACGAAGGCTATACAAATAATAATAATTCCATGGCAAAAATCTTGAACAACATTGAACCATGTCATTCGATGTGAAAATCTAGTATTCTGCTCCAATGCAATAACACAGCTTAAGCTAGGCTACCAGAGAAGTAGCTTAAAATTTAAAATTTAGATTGAGAGTATAATCGTACTAAATCGATTATATAAGACTGGATGCTATTCCATAATAGCCCCCCAGACCCCCGGTCTATAACACTATAACTCTTGAAACTTTTTTTTTTAGTTTTAACATGACACCGACCGGGCGGTACTGGTATGTGGTAAGTTGAGTTTTGAGTACGCACCCAGTGCACACTAATGTAAGTTTAGATTTAATGAATAAAATGAGAGAAGACATCTTTTGTGCTGCCCGTCGACGGCAAAAAAGTAACGGGATCTGTCAGGGAACTACAAACACGAATCGAGCCTCGACAAATATACTATTGGAAAGAGGACAATTTTCTGAGTATATAAAAAAAGAAATTTAGCGGATTATCCATTAGTTTTCAAGAAAACGGCATTTGAAAATCAAAATTTTACATGCATTTTAGATAGGGAATTCATTAACACGAAGTTCTATTGACGGTGCGTGCGTTCTGATATAGTCTTAGTGTTAGCAGGCAGACGCGATTGTGACATAGTCGGGTGTACATCGGGTGTATTACGCAACATTATGCAATAATTTAAAAAATAAACGCAGAACTCGTTTTTAGGTTAGAATCTCGCTAAAAACATCCCTCTAGGTAGCACAACCTCGCCAAAGGTGCAACTTGAAAGGGGTGAAACTTGTAAGGGTGAAACTCGTTAGCAACGCTCGATGTGTACCGTACGGTATCACAATCGCGTCTGTCAATCAATCAATCAATCAATAATCTCTATATTGTCATAGTGTTTTTAAATGTCATTTAACAATTTGGATATATGAGGTTTTACATGTCAGTGTCTATTGCTTCTAATTTACAATTTATCAGACAAAAAATGAAGGTGAATACAGTTTGAGTGGTAAATTAAAGTATGAATTTTCTGGGGAAAAAACGAGTACAAAAACCCAGCGGTGTGCTTAAAAATCAAATTAAAAACGCTTACAACTAGTTAACAAATATATACAATCCCGGTTAGCCAATCACGGCTCACCTTTCGGAGAGTCGCGGTGGATGTGGCCGGGTTTTACAAAGTTATGGATTTGATTGGTTAGATAAGGATATCGTGGATTAGTTAGTGTTTGATGCGGAAAGGAGCGTTGGATTTTCGAAGGGTGGTAATATTCGCGGTCGTCGGGTTTTTCGCGGTTGTTTCGGTAAAGAGTTTGAACGCTGTCTGATTGATTTTCGCCCGTAACGTGAGTGTTTGCGCGAGTTCATAGTCTGACTGCAAACACTAAGACTATATCAGAACGCACGCACCGTCAATAGAACTCGGGAGCGAATTAATTCCCTATGTAAAATGCATGTAAAATTTTAATTTTCAAATGCCGTTTTCTCGAAAACTACTGGATAATCCTGACCCAAGTGCGGTCTCAAAATGCTCAGAAAATTGTCCTCTTTCCAATAGAAAAAAAATCGAAGCTCAACTCGTGTTTGTAGTTAACTGACAGTAACCTAACATAGAAAAGTCATGTATACTTATACTTAATAAAAAAAATTCTTTGGTTCTTTAACTTTGCAGTTAGTTATTACTATTTCTTGACCTATCCGAAACTTTAAACTATAACAGTTTGGTTGTTTGGTAAGAAGTTAAATTATACGGGGCACGTATTTGAGATAGATTTTGCACTATTGGTTTTGCTTATTCAGTTAAATGATTTCTCTGTCTTTTTACTTTAGTGTTGTTAAATTTTGAATTACTAAACGTAATGTCTCCGGGCCTTACCTTGTCCTGTAAATTCTCTCTTACGAATAGGATCCTTTCAGGAAAGGGAAAGTTTGGTTTTCACGTAAAAGGTAAAATTATTGTTTGTGTAATATAACGTTCAGATTAAAATTTTGATTATAAACCAAACTTGATCTTTTGTGAAGGGATGCTTTCATAAAGGACAAATTATAGAATACCAGCATGTTAATCTAATCTTTCTGTTACATTTTAGGTATTTTAGACTTTTACCCGTATTTACAGATAATTTGAAAACAAAGTATAAATTTACACAAATAATACTTTAGTCTACTCTTCTGAAAATATACGTGACAGACAGCTCCTTAACTTCTCAACTTACGTGTCGAATGTTAGAGTGGTAATCTATCAGTTTAACTTTCAGCATACCTACATGAAAAAAGCGTATATACATAGAAGAAACGAATTGTGTTTCAAACCAAACATTAAAAATCGAAATTTTATCATTAAAAGCTTTTTCCTTGCACAATTACATATGTATTGTCCTTCACATAACGTAACGTAAGAGCTTACTGTTTGAACTAAATTTCAAAATTATTGCCATTGTTAATAAAAAACTGACTGTCAGTTAGCAGAAATTATCGTTTGTGCTGTTAAATTGTTTGGACCCACAAAACAACTGAAGATTTGTTCTGGCAAATTTTAAGATCACCTAGGAGGATATTTCATGTTTAGTATGAAGCTGATACCGGAGTCTCATATGAAGCATCAAAGGGTAAGGTTTAAGTAAAGGATTAATTTAAAACTTTTTTTACAATTTATTTTTTTTCGGTATACGTGATCCGACTTTATAAATTTTAGTTATAAAAATTAATTAGTGTGGTATGTCTATTAGTGTCCTAATCCTAACAACTTTATAATATACTTACGAACTTGGTGTTTCAAACTTCACCAATAATTTTATTGAATCGTTCATAGTTCGAAAGAGATACTTAAATGAAGATTAACTACAAATTTAAATGACAAAGCGACCGTTCAACTAATGTCAAAATTGCTATTTGGCAATAATGATCCCTTTTAAATGTAAAATTGAAACTTTCTATAAAATCTGTTTATTGCGAAGTCAATTTATTATGCCAAGCACACACCATAAGCCTTGATAAACTCAAAAGTCGCAATTGTGCGATGCTGAAAGCATAACTTATCGATCGCCTAAAATTTATTTATATTGAAGTATAAATATAAAAACTAAAAGTTTGCCTGATAAATTTTCTCAAAAAGTTAAATTAAAAAAAATTGATTTCTCTTGTGCTTACCACGACCGCGGCAATTTTAGATTTTGTAAAATTATAAACTTTCTTCCGCTTTAAAAAAAAAGGTGTACTGTATGTTAAACGACTATTTTTAATAGTATACTAGTACAATAAATTAAAGTAACTTGAAAAGTTTTGCAGCTGTATTAAATTATAAATTACTGGAAAGAAATATAAAACTTTTATAGGCTGTTTTTTACGTTGTTTGCCCTAAATTGGTAGCAGCGAAATTCATTTTAACGTTCGGTTAATTGTACTTCAATTTGCAATAAAAAACTGTTCGATCATTTAAAATGGAAAACTAAAATAGTATATTAAGAAACTAGTTTTATAAGTGGCGTTTTTAACGCACGCAATCCGTTTAGAAAACGAGCCGCGTAGCGGGGAGTTTCCTAAAGGATAAGTGCGATAAAACGTCTTATAAAACGAGTTTCTTATACTATTTTTTCTATTTTGAACTTTATAAGCCCTAAAAATATTTAAAATGTGCATTTTATTAAATAATAGTAAAGGCTCTAGCACGTTAAGATAGGTGAATCGGCCCTTGGCGATTTTTTTCAATTTTTCATGAGTCTTTGTTAGATACTCATAAAAGAAAATTTTTGAGCCCATGTTGACATTCCCACCCCCCTCCAAGGAGGCGTGACCTTGAAATATGTGATTTTAACGTTTTTAGCGATATTTTAGGCATTTTTCAATCAATTAAAGCAAAAATTGGTTTATATGGAGTGGTTTTAGGTACAAATACCCTCAATTTTTTTCATATTTTTTTCATCACTTTTACGCTACTAAAACCGGTTTTGAAAATTTCAAAATGGCGTCCTGAACGCCATTTTTAAGGTGGAGATCCAAAAAAATTCATGAATATTTTTCAAGGTATTCTTCAACTATATACCCATTTTCAGCGATTTTGAAGTCTGGGAACATACATAAACAACGAAAAAACCATTTTTTTGATCAATTATCGCTTACTTTTGATCATTATTACGTTCACTTAGCATCGATATAGGTAACTTTTTTTCATTTTTTTATTTTTCAGGTAGTTAATTATGGTATAACTTCTTCTATACGCCTTAAAGTTGGTATTACTTATTACGGATATTTTTGCCTTTTATTTCTGCTAGCTATTTGCGAGCAATTTTTAGGAGCTACTTGCTAGCAATTTTTAGGAGCTACTTCCTAGCAATTAGGAAGCAATTTAACCGCGCTGTAGCAATATTGAAAATAGCCATGAAATTGCTAGCTGTCAGCAAGCAAGTTGCAGCAACTTTTAAAAAGTGCTACTTGGGTTGTAACTTAATTAAGTACTAATTCGATAATATTCAATACCAACTAAAAATATTATATTAAATTATAAATTATTGTTGACCTTTATTAAAATTAAAATTATTAGATTTTTGTTGAGGTTTAGGTCTTTTGTTAACAATTTGACATAATTTGTCATTTTAGCCTTGAAAATGAGTCAGTAACGACTCGAAACGTTGGACAACTAAGATTGTTAAAATAAAGACCTAAACCTCAACAAAAATCTAATAATTTTAAAAATATTATATTATATAAGTATTTTATTTTTACTTAAATAAACAATTTGAAACCATAAAATAAAACGATAAATTGAAATACTTGCCAAGCTTTATAAGCTTTATTATGTATACCTATTATGTTTGTATTTTACAAATAAATTTTTTTTTTTTCAATTTATTAAGTGCTTTAATTACGCGATCATAGCACTGGCCGCAGCGTGTTGATGTACACCGGAAGGCCGAGCTAAGAAATTCTGTCAAGTCCGTAATTCGAACCCAGAATTTCCGCTCTGTAACTCAACCGGCGATCCCACCAATCCACGACTGTGGTTACAAATAAATTGTTAATACCTATAGCTAGAACTCGGATTTTTATAATTTGTCATGTTTTCCTACGTTGGAGAAGATCGCGCATATCATGTAGATCTTTGCGCGAATCATAACATTCTGAGCAAAATGGGCCCAATTTCATAGTGCATATTTTGCATATTTTGGGTATAAATGCATGTTTTCCCATTTTAGACGTTTTAGGCGCGTATTCGTCAAATTTTGGCCTTCTTTTCTCATTTTTTTTCACTAAAACCGTCAAACCTGAGAAAACCAAGAAATCCTGAAAAAAAATTTATTGGCTGTTATAATACCTAATTAATACATTTGAAATAATCTCTAAACCTTAAAACCTATTTCTTTTTATTTGTTTAATTTTCTGCACACTTCGGTTTTTAAAAAACGACTTTCAAATAGTTCAAATTAAAAAATCCTTTCAAAAGATACCCATATGCTAAGTGAACGTAATAATGATCAAAAGTAAGCGATAATTGATCAAAAAAATGGTTTTTTTGTTGTTTATGTATGTTCCCAGACTTCAAAATCGCTGAAAATGGGTATTTAGTTGAAGAATACCTTGAAAAATATTCATGAATTTTTTTGGATCTCCACCTCAAAAATGGCGTTCAGGACGCCATTTTGAAATTTTCAAAACCGGTTTTAGTAGCGTAAAAGTGATGAAAAAAATATGAAAAAAATTGAGGGTATTTGTACCTAAAACCACTCCATATAAACCAATTTTCGCCTTAATTAATTGAAAAATGCCTAAAATATCGCTAAAAACGTTAAAATCACATATTTCAAGGTCGCGCCTCCCTGGAGGGGGGTGGGAATGTCAACAAGGGTTCAGAAATTTTCTTTTATGAGTATCTAACGAAGACTCATGAAAAATTGAAATAAATCGCCAAGGGCCGATTCACCTATCTTAACGTGCTAGAGCCTTTGAATTTTTTTTGTATTTTTGTGATAGTTGGTAACAAAAAATTTTCAGGTTAGGAGATCGCATAAAAGTTTAAATAAACGAAATTATACTTGCAGTTTACAATTTTCTTTATTATTATTAATTATTTTATTGACAATTAACATTACTTTGCATCAATTTATAGGTTTATAATATTATAATATAGTGACAACATTAGTTTTAATTTTCACTGACGTTTAGTTACCAACCCTTTAAAACAAAAAATTGCGTTTCGAAAAATTGTCCATTTCGATACGCGACTGGGTTTCGAAATAACTTTGTTTTAGACGCAAAATAGAAAAACAATTTAATGTTATTAATAATTTAAGATGCGTGAATAAAAATAAATAACACATTTTAAAAATTCAAATCATTTCATTTATTTAACAACATGCACCACAAATTGGCTAACCGGCTATTAGTTTCTCGTTGCATGCAAGTTCTCGGGGGATCCCGATTAAGAAGTCTGGAAAACGACAAAAGAACAAATAAATCACATTATTTTAAAGTAATTAATAAATAATAATAAATTAATAATTAATATAAATATCTATAAATTAAAGGTAGGTATATGGCGCTCCCCAGCCATTTTTTATTTTAAGTTTGCAAAAAGATAGGTAAGTTATTGCTTGGTTTTCGACTGCTATAAGGTAGGTTGAGGGGGATTAGAACGCGCAAAGTGCTTCCCGGAGTTGAACAATTTTCTAATAAAAGTATGGTAGTTTACGGCATAAATTGCAAATATATAAATTAAAATTTGTTCGGGCAAAAGTGGCCAAAAAAACCGATATGTGTATTCCATTGGCTGTTTTGGCGTATTTATATTTTATACAAATACTTACCCGTACTTTTGAGCATAAATTGCACTTAAAATTGACAGATCTAAAAAACTGGGATCTCTGAGTAGCCCAAAATAATTAAAAACATTCCTGAGGAGCGACCGAACTCCAAAATTACGGATTTAGAAAGATAGGGTCGAGTAGTTCCGCCCACTAAATCGAATCGAATAGTCAGGCTATTTTCGTTAAGAGTCGAAGTCTAAATATGATTGATCGTCTATTGGGCAGTCCTTTAGCTACGTTCGCCGTTGGTAAGTCACCCAACCCACCATTTACTTCAGGACGGGATTTACTGCTTTATGTGAAATTCAAACCACAACAAAGCTGTGGAAGATAGCGAGTTTTAAACCTCCCCCAAAGATGCCCTCTGCTATCCTCAACATAACACATATAAACTTTCTTCGTCACTGAGATTCGAACCTGCGTTTACCAAACACCAGGCGAGTCTGGGTATTACTTGTCTACAAGTACACCATTTCATCTATTTACGTCGAGCATACGTACTGTCAACAGAATGAACTATTCACCGATTTTTATGAGAAAAATCTTAACTTCAAAATTGATTATTTCAGAAATTGAAGAAAACATTTAGGTTTTGCTACCCTTCAACCGTTTTTTTTTTAATGTAATCTTTCAAATTCTACAAGAATTTTTATCGTAAATATAAAACGAACTTTGCGTCCTAGACCAGTTGGAGGCTAAATGCTGATTAGTGTAGATAAAAGGGCAAAAGCTGATCCGCTTAAAGAAGTGCCGAACTGTGTAGTCAGAAGATCGAAAAGCATAATTAAATAATTTGTATAATTTTAATTGATATGCGTTATCTGAATAGTTTTAAACACTATCACACCCTAGTCATATACTTTTTTACACAATATTTTTGACCAGAATTGACATTAATCCCATTCTTTGGTTTTCGATTAATTTTATTTTCGATTATTATCTCATTAAATACTACTTCCACCTTTTCTTCTTGGGCAGCACCGCTTTCATCTTTGTCAATTGTATCTTTAACTAAATTTTTCGCATTTTCTTCTTGTTCTACTCATTTTTTTTTTCAAAATTACTAACATTTAATTTTTTATATAGTGTATAGTTATTAACATGTGAAATTATAATCAAAATAAAATATCATAAACATGTTATAAGTTAAAAAATTTATTTGAAAATTAATTTTTCAAATAAATTTTTTTTCTTTACTTATAACACATGTTTATAATATTTTATTTTGATTTAATTTTTTCATATCATTATTATTTTGTTTTGTTGTCCATCTTGTTATTCACGTTTCTTGATATTCTTCGTATTTCCTGTGATGCAAGTGTTACATCGTCCCCATCTTTGTCCGTTTCTGCACCCCTTTGCGTGCTATTTGCATTCGGGTTCAAACCTGGGCTGCTCATATCGTGCATATCACTAGGTTTATTTTCTATTTTGTCAGTGATATTTATGCTAAATATTTTAATTTTACCAATATTGAATTCTGGAAATAAGCCAAACTTGTTTTGAGTCTGCTTTTATTTAAAAACTTGTACCTATCTCAGGGTCTGGTGTAGGTTCTGAGAAACAGTCAATCCCTACGTTGGTTGTTGGGTTGGCAATTGAGCATCCTGTCCACAGTAGTGAATTATTTTCTGTTTCATATGCCAATACAGTTACATCGCTGTAAAGCTATTACAACTAAATTATAGATCAATTCTACAAAATCTTACCAAATCAAAACTCAAAACACCACAAATCATAAAATCTCCAACTTTCCAAATCAATTTAAAAAGATCACAGACTGACTCCTACGCTGGTTCCAACCTTGTAATACTTTTTCTAGCGTCCGTTTAAGTTTTTCGTCAATTGTATTTAAAAATCGCTTACACAACTTTCATAGATTGTGAAACTTGGCACGGTTGGTTGGTAAGCGGGATTCGATTCCTCGCAGGGTAGCCAAAAACGAGCTGTATTTTTCCGAAATTCAAATTTTTAGGTAGAAATCTTCCAGAAAATATACTCTTCAAAAAATAATAAAGCCAGACCAAAATTCCAGACCTGGCCCGGGATAGAGCCAGGCTTGGTCCGACTTCTACAAAGTCGGGCCAAGCCTGGGCCCGTCATACTTTCCTGTTAGGGTAGGCCTTAAAAATGCTAAAACAACTATTTCAAAGAACCTCGCATAAAATCCAAATTAACATTATTCACATCAATTTTCAATATAAAAATGGGAAAGTTAACTTGGAAAGATAAATCGACCATACGCGAAAGCTATCAAAATTATTCTTCATAACCTCCAATTTTAATTTTCAACTTTACAAATTTATCATTCAATTAATTATACAACAAGCAGTGTAGTGTAAATCATTATCCAATTTGATCTATGGGATATATGCATCTATACCAGAGGTGGGCAAACTTTTTTCATTAGGAGCCAAAAAAACCTAAAAATTTTTACGGGGGGGCCAAAATTAAAAAAAAATACAACTTGTTTATTTTCCTAGACAGCTAAGCTATGAACTTTGTGTTGTAAGTTAAACAAGTAAGCTGCAATTCTCAAATTCTATTTTTTTTTGCTGTTTTTTTTTGCTGAATATGCAGCGGTACTATTTCATCCACGTAATGTCTTAGGTGTAACCTTCACGTAGTATAAGTAAAACAAAATTTCATACGTTTGAGCCAGCCCTTGTTAATTGCCATTGCGTGTCGGTCGCGTTTAGAAAACTAACAACTGTCGTAGTACTTCACCCACGCTTTTCCTGACACGCCAAGCAACGACCGACAGACAGGCGGGTGGCAGCAATTTTTGCAGTTTTATCTACGTATTTGTTTTACACCTGTTTGTGCCGACGAGGCTGTTAAAATATATTTCCAAGGGCCATACACTGCTACTTTAGAATGGACATTGGCGGGCCCGGATTAAAACTCGTTGGGGGCCGGAGATGGTCCGCGGGCCGTACTCTGCCCATCCCTGATCTAGACAGATTAGCATCCTAGTAGAATATTATTCAAGTCCTCACAGAACCATGAGCTCTAACCAAACTTGTCCAAACTCGTAAATAATCCAAATTTGGGACAAATAATATTCTAAAAATTATTATTCGCACAAATTACTTACTCAATCAAAGTTAACTTGATTCGGGGAAAATTCAAAATCTTAACTCAAACCGGAAAATAATTCATTAGACGACTTGCTCCTTCACCGCTACGGGCGGCCATTTTTCCCCGCTTTCCTCGCCGCTTTTATAATGCCAACTTTGATGGGGGAAAAGCGAGAAAATACAAAAATTTTTACAATTCTAAAATAGGTATAAATATTAATATGCATAAAAAAAACAAAGTCAAATACGAAAATCCTTTTATATAATATCCTAAATATGTTACCTGTCATTTGATTTTCAACGTCTAGTGACGTCAAAATGCAATAACAATAAATAAAGAGCCATTTTATATTATTATTCATTACAGCTAAAGTTTAACTTTTTGCGGCGAGTTCGTATTATAGTAATATTGTGATATTAAGTAAGTGTTGATATTAGTATTTTTCCTAATTTAAATATACTAAACAGTATTTTTTTTAATAATAATGGGTAATTATGTTCTTCCTTTAGAACAAAATTTTAATTTCACACCATAAATGTTTGCATTTTTATTTAACATTTATTTCGCTTATTTTTTTAATATTTCTGAGGTTTTAATCCCAAAGTTTACGATTTAAAATATGTACAAAAAAATCTAGGGCATAACTAAACGTCAACTTTGTGTCTTAAATAAATGTAGGTTAATATTAAAATATTATTACAAAATGTATTATAAAAACGCACAGTTGGCAAACGCTAGAAATTAAGCAAAATATATATGAATTCCTTTAATTTGTATAATATAAATTTAACTTTTTAACTTACAAGGAAAATGTTATCCAACATGAAAACACGACCACTTTTTACTTATTCTAGTGCCGAACTAAAATGTATTACTAACACCATTATGCAAAGCTTTATCAGGTAGCACTAGTACTACAATCAACAATCTACGCATTTATAATAGCTTAGTTGCGTGCTACACGATTATTAGTCAAAAATTGTTAAAAAAAAGTTAAGCATTTTTCTGGATTTCCTCAAAGTTCTTATTGCGAGCTTAACAAAATTAATTAATCATAAAAATAATTTGCGATAGCGGCTACCACTATCATCAGATTTTTAGTTCTAAACAAAAACTTGAAATGTATAGGATCACGATTCTGACCAAAAACAAAATTGCACTTTCATACAAGCGAACGTGCACAAAACCATCAGCCTGAATTGTGGCTTTACTTCCGTAGGGTTGCGTTTTACAAAAAACTTCATATACGATCCAAACAGCATTATACAATTTCACGTCGGATTACCTTTATTGTGCAGTATAGACTTGGAGAAAATTCACAGTCTGTCATTTATCAAACAAATTTTGGGAAAATCATAATTTCAGCAGAAAAACTGATAATGAATATGGAAGCATTTGAAGATCTGGCCGAAAGAAATAATTTCGCATGAGAAGATGTAGTAAATTTTGCTAATACATAATAAATTATGTTTGGTAGAGTAAGCGGTACAAAACAGCGTTGGAGTGATGCAGGTAATAGATAAACTTCACAATATTATATACTGGCACCGGTTAATACTATTAGTTATGGTAGTAGGTACTATTTATAAGGAATCAATTTCTTCGTGTACAAAAACGTTAAATTGAAAATATCAACGATCTATAAATGCACGCAAAGTTCTGCAACTAAAATATACATGTAGTTCAAGCGGGTCAAGCACCTACAAACGCAGATAAGTTCGCTTTCGAATTTCAGTTTAAGCGGTTTAAGCGTTTTTGTAAACCGGAAGCAATTTTACCATTTAGTTTAGTGTAAAAAATGCTAAAACTAAATTAACAAAACAGAGGCTTTCAGAAAAAAAATTGTAGTATGTTATATAACTACGCTGAGCATATACTTAATCTAAATGAATGTTTTCGTAAACATCCTTAGAAACTACGAAATCTATTGGAATGTTAAATGGTTAAAATCGGTTTAGTACTTTTGCAGTAATTAAATCTAAATAAATTATCGTAGCGTGTGAAGATACTATATTCTCTTGAACACAGCCGGCGATTGCATTGTACTACGACACTGTACACAAATGATTATATTTAAATAAACAAAAACAAGTCAAACAGTAATATAACACTAATTTTTACTAAATTAAAAATTGTTGTTTATTTATTTAATTAAGTTTATAATTAAAGAAACAAATTACAAATACCGATATTAATATTATACATGCGAAAAAATAATTAATAACATCAATTACTTATTATTTTTTAATTTTTTTTAATTTATAGTTTATTTTTAAAATGTCAAATTATTTAAAAAATTTATTTATAAAACTTCAAAACTGTTACAAAAAATGTTTTGGGGCAAAACTAATCTAGTATAATCAAAATTACATTTTAATTTTTAGAAAAATATTAAAAGAAAAATTTAGATAAACTAAAATTTTGAAAATCAAAACAGAAAATTTGGAGTTAATGAACACATGAAAAATGTGGGAGATGTTTGATATCAGAAAAATTATAATAATAAAACCATAAAAAAATTATTTGCATATTATAGAAATATAAATATTCCTGAAAATGATAAATCTGAACACGGATACGTCAAAGTGAAAATGTGGGTTGAGTCAAATAGGAATTGGAAAAGCTGAAGATATGGAGATTTCAATGCTCGAAAATAAGCAAATTGGTGACTTATTATAGATACTTATTATATGTAGATCTTGGATATTATGGATGTGCTTGTTTCAGGCCTGACGAGAGGGGTGAGGGGGTAGGGGGTGATTTCCCTCGGGCCCGGGTTTCCGAGGGGGCCAAAATTTTAATCAAAATCCTGAAATCAGGGAAAAGTTATATATTGTCGTGTTACAAAATCTATTTTTTAGAATTTTGACTTTTGGAGTTGTGAATTTTGATTCTTTTAATTTTTTTTAGTATCTAAGTTTTTATTTTGTGAATAACTATTTTAATTTTTATTTTTGGAAATTGAATTTTGGATTTTTTGGACCTTTGAAAATTCAACTAATTTGGCATCGCAAAACGTATACTAAGTTACGTATACGTACCCGATACTAAGTTAAACCCACTGCTGAGAGGTCTTGCTTCCGACTTATTAAGTTAGCCCCAAAATCAAGGCCGAAGAGGAAGTGGGATTTAAAAAAAATCCAACGTTCCACGACAATATATTGTCATGTTCAAAATTGATTAATTAGGTTGATAAAAATAATTGTTTAATTTTTGTAAATAAATTTTGTGTTGTAAATAATTTTAATCGTCCTGTATAATTTTTAATCGTTAAAAATGTTTATGTTGGTATTATTTTGTTAATTTTGTAAAATGAAAAATGTGCATGTATGCTTTTTGATGGCCGACAGCCAAGCGAACGGACGTGTGTTTGTCCGTTCCAATTGAATTTAAGTTTAATTTTAAGAAAGTTTAATAATTTCGATAATTTGAGACAAACGGGTCATTACAATATATAGGCATATAGACTAATAACCAACATGCACCTGATGAAAAATTTGATTACGAACGATAAAACTACCCCCGAGCTCCGATTTTTTTTCTACGATTCCCTGGCCCGTTTATGATAAGGTCAAACTGGAAAAATAATTGTCGTAGAAATATTATGGACTCCCCACACATTTAATAATTGAAGAAAATAAAAAAAGTTTTATAGATTAATTGGAACTTCTCAGTAGCGTATAACTAGCGGTGTTCCATGTGCTCGATCGAACAAGGGCCCGGGCGTTAGAGGGCCCGGTTCTATCACGACCAAAAAATAAAATATTTTATCTACATAATATAATGGTAAATGTGAGACTGCCATTTTAAAAAAATTTGAGGGCCCAGGACACAGACCCATGGCTGCATGGTTACGCCACTGGAACTTCTCATCAAATAGACCAATTGGATTTCTAAATAATATATCAGCGGTCCTCAAACCTTTGTATCACGTGGACCACTAAACTTACACTTCCAAAGCCTGCGGACCAGTAAAATAAATATTTTTAAAATTAAAAAATCGTTTTTCAAAATTAAAAAAAAATTTCTTAAAATATAAAATTTACTCTATAAATTATATTTTTTTAACTTTAAAAGTCAAAAATATTTTGAATTTCAAAATTTAAAACAATTTTTAAGCTTTTTTCGCTCTATAAAACATAGTTTTCAAGGATAAAAAATTACCTCTATGTCAAAATAGAAAAAAAAACATTTTGAAAATGCAAAAATATGTTTGCATTTAAAAAATTCAACACTAGGTTAGCTACTGCTGATTTAAATAATATCAGATTTATGTTAAAAATGTTATAATTTATTGTAAGTACTACTGAGAATAATAATAATTTATTGAATAGTTCTTTTATTGAATATTTAAATTAATGGTTTCAATTATTGCTGATGGCTGATTTAGGATAATAAAGTTGAAATAAACTATAAATAATGAAAAAAATTTATTTATAATAACTTGACTTCTACTACTACTTGTACTAGTACTTTTTGTAGAAGTAGTACAAACTATAATAATTTACTAAAATATATATAAAAAATAATAAAATAATAATAATATTTTTTGTGACATTTATATTTTTAATTATATTGTTGTTATTAATTTAATTGTTGAGAGTTTGTAAAAACTTAATAATACGAAAAAAATCGAAATTATTAAATACGAAATCATTTTTAAAAATTTTGATAACATGTTTTGTGTTACTATTTTGTAAGAACCAAAGTAGAATCGCATATGGTATTCAGGTGAACGCTCGAATGTGGATTTACCTTTTTTGTTTTATAAGCAAAAATTTATATTTTTAAATACAATAAAATAAAAATTTTAACTAAAAAACAATAATAAACTTAATTTATGACGGGAGATCATATCAGTACACATAGTATATATTGATGTGAACCCAAATGGGGGGACTTTAAATATATAAAATGCTTTATCTAATTATGGATATTGTTTAATTATATTGATAACTCATCTTTTTTCCTTCATTAATATTATTTGAATTTTTCAAAATTCGACTTTTATGTATGATTGTGTATATTCTATTTTAAATTTATTCATCTTTATATGTATTTTAAACTAATTTAATTATTTTCTGTTGCAATGCTGTTTGCTCTCAATATTCCATTTAAAAACCAAACCATATTATCTATTATTTATAAATTAATATTATATGTAATGACTTAACAAATTCTATTTAAGAAACTTAAAACTCTCTTATAAAATTTGAACTCTCCCTAGGGGGTTAACCGTTAAAAGGGTAAAAGTTTATCCGTGCTATTTTCAGTTTGTCCTATATTAGCAAAACTAGTTCAATTTAATCATAAAAAAAATTAAAATTAAAAGTTACAGAATTTTAAACTACTATTTATAATTAATAGTCCCCATAGTTACTATGCAATAGGTACATACAGTCTGCAAAAGTCTGCTATATTATGTATATATTTATTTTACAAAACAATAAAAATGTATTTCAGTTCAGAACGAATCAAATTAATATTCAACATAATATGCAAATTTCTAAGTATCTTTAAAAATTTCTACGCTTCTAGGGAAATAAGTTTGCAGGCGTTTTCTTCACTATTTCAATTTTTATTCTCCATCAACTTTTACTGGTTTTGTTTTAAAATGACGTTTATCACGGTTATAACACTTATTTTCTAAAACTCGCCTAGGTTCCATCAAATTTGAACAGAGCTGATCATAATATATTTTTACGCAGAATGAAAAATAAAGTGTTTTTAGGGCAAAATAGATCAGGTCTTTTTAGACAAATGAGTCGTAAAACATTTTCTTTGTGTTTTTAATTTTTTACTTTCTTGTAATATTACAATGGGTCACGGAAAATTGCCATATTTCTAGACAAATCATGAATTACAAACTTTAAATCTACGAAACATAATTTTTAAGCAATCACGTCGGGGTCATCACTTATAAGCTAGGCTGCAGCGTATTATTTATTAGCGTAGCTAGCTTCTGTATTCTATAACGTTTTCTGTGAAAAATAGTCGCCAATTCGGACGAATAATCTTTCAAATCTGTTAGAAACGGAAAATTGTACCTACGGCAAATAATTTATTTCTATTCTAATAGAAAATGAAAACTTTCTTGGTCGTATTTTATTGTAGGATTCACTAAAAGTAAGTTAACAACGTTACACTTAGCTAATTTAAAGCATTGTTCTTGCGAAATTTGTAAATATAAAAAGCTTTTAACTACATTTTCTTAAAAACAGCTCCGTTGAAATGCTGTTCAAAATAAGAATTAAATTTAAATTTTGTTTTTTTTCTGAACAAAAAACGTTAATTTGTTTTTGTTTAGATTAAAAATTATAATAATTATGCACGTATGTACGTACGTATATGTAGTCATTGTTATCCTTAGTTGTAATTTACGGTTAACGCAAGGTTGAAGAAAATATAAAAAATGTTATCATTTATTATGCAACTTTTTGTATACATCGGAATGTTAATGAGTTTACATCAGGCAGCGGTTTACCCATCAGATCCTTTATCCGCAGGAGCACTGTTTAAAGTTATTTATTGGTTTGTTCGATTATATTTCTCTTGTTAGCAAAGTCGGTAGGAGATTTAACGGTGCGCCACATATAACAATATTGTATTGGCTCTGAAAGCAGAGTGAACTTTATTGAATTTTTCTAGAAGTCTTCTATTGAAAATTCGAGAGGTCATTAAGAAACACATAGTAAACGAAAATAAGTTTATACTTTGTTTTCTTTCTCCAAGATAAAATTGTTGCGCCGCATTCAACTAGCAACAATTAAATACGAAAAAAATAGTTTTCAAATGCACGAAAATGATTTATCTTGAAGTTATCTTGTCGACAATTTTCTACATTCCCGTGATATACTATACCGAAATTTCTTCCAAAGAATCACGTAAAAGTTTTTCCAAGTTAAACAAAAAGCTTCAACTTGGATGAAATTCTTATCATAATATTCAATTTAAGCTTTTACGGTTTTTGAAAAGGTGGATTTGAAACAATTTTTCGTATATGTGATAAATTAAGAATTAAAAAAATTTCTTGGATATTTATTGAGAAAATAAACTCCGAGGGCAAACAATTGATTTAATAAATTATTACAAAGGGAAGGGAGAGTGTTAGTAATTTGGCGATTAGAAAATTATAGTAATTAATTAAGAAAAATTACTTTATAAGAAACTTCTATATAAGTTATCAAGTTTGAAACTGCGTAAAAAATTAACAGTTTGTCTAAGTAATTACTTGTCAGTCAAAATATTCAAATAAAAATTGATTAATTACTAGGAAGTTCATTAATTATTGCGATTGGTTTATTAATTTGCAATTTTATTTTATAGAAAATCAATATTTCTAATTAATTTAAATTGTGACAAGCTTCCGATGGTACGAGGTGATTATGGTCATTTAATTTTAAATCATTTAAAATTAAATTGTTTTTAAGCTGATTTGAATTTTCATTACTTTTTAATGTTTTATCTTTTTTGTATATTATTATCTTCTTACAACATCGGTTCGCGGATGAAGTGCAATTCAGTTCATTCGCTTTTTACATTTTTGTACGTTGAACAACTTTGCTTCTGCATTGCAGATTTGCAAAAACAATTAAAAACTACTGCAGGCGCTTTCCTTTTCATTGATAGATAACACTATTAAACCAGTTTAATAGTTAAACAACAAAATAATTTTTTGTTTGCAAATTGAATTGCAGATTACTTACTTAACATAATATTGACAAAATAATTTGTTCAATCATGCTATTTGAAACATGTCGTTTCTTACTTGGATACCTTTTGTTTTACTCATTCAAATTATTTCTATGGTGACGAGTGGGCAAAAGAATTTTCTCCCACTAGTGAGTGGAAAATGAGAGAGGTAAATATCCCAAAAATTTTGTGTACACTCGTTTGGACTTCCCTTGGAAATCATTGGAATTCCTTGAAAATTCCTGAAATTCTTTAGAAATTCCTAAAATTTTTTGGAAATCACTGGAATTCCTTAGAATTCCTTGGAAATCGTTGGAAAGCATTGGAAGTCTTGGAAATCTTTGTAATTGCTTGGAAATCGTAGGAATTCTTGGAAATCTTTGGAATTCCGAGTCTTGTGTACAGAAATTTTACTGGATATTAGCCCTTTGGAAAAATGTAGTCATTTATTTATTTTTTGCGCGCAAAATGCGCGCTATTGATCTAGAATTTTGCATAAGGCTTCCTACGACAAATTGCTAGGGGGGTTGAGTACGAGCAAAAAGAGGTAAAATTTTTGGCTACATTTTTCGATATCTAGCGCCGTTTTCGAGTTATTGCAATTTTAAAATCTCAAATTTAATTATTGATGACACGAATTATAATAAATTGTATTTTCATACATTTTTTAGATTTATAAGTGCAGGATTAAAAAAAACGCTATAAAACATCACTCGTGGAGAAACTCTTTCGCTCAGCATTTGTCAGGCGAGTGTGCAGACGCAAATAATAATGAATCTTTTGGTTTCTCCACTAGTAATGTAATATACTATTAATCTGGTCTACGGCTATAGAAACAATCGAAATCAAATTTAATGTACACTAAAAAATGGTTCATTACGTACTATATTGATTAAAAATATCATCATTTTTGACGAACAAAATGAAAATACATTGATGAAAATGTCATAGTATTCATGAAAGAGATCATTGAGTTTATAAATTTGTTCGTCAAAATAATGAATTTCTTTATTGACTTAAAAATAATCAATTTTTCATGCATATGGTGCATGATTTTTTTCGGTGTACCTTTTTTATTAAATTGTGTAAATCCTTAACAAAATGTTATCAATGTTTTTTCATTAATTCCTGCTATTGAACCAAATAATTAGAAACATTTTTAAACCCCATGAACCCATGATCCGAAATTTCAATGATATACAAAGATTCAAAGATTCCAGATATATTCAAGAATTTCCAAGATTTTTTTTAAATTTCAAGGATTCCCAAATAATTTCACGAATTTTCAAGAATCCCAGTGATATTCAAATTTTCCAAATTTAAATTGTTTTCATGATGTTTTAATAAATTCTGGTTATTTCATAATTTTATTGATGTTATACAATCACGAAATACAAATCTCTTTAAAAGCCTTTTACCTGCTTTATTTATTGTTGTTTTGTATTACATTTACCGCTGATCAAGACTTACATTTATTTATTAGTTAAAAGGGTTAGATTTTACAGGCAGATTTTATTGTTTAACGGACGAGTTTCACTACATTTATAAAAATTTTTATTTGAAAGTAGAGGTCAAACTCAGCCTTCAGAATTTTTTCAAATTTTTGTGTGTACGTCTAAAGTAAGAAAAATAGATATTTTCGATACAAGTTAGGAAAACTAACATATTTCCATTCAAGGCGAAGTTTTACGATCGAGGCCGAAGGCCGAGATCGTAAACCGAAGCCGAGAATGGAAATAGATAGTTTTTCACGCGTATCGAACAATATTTTTTCTAATTATGTTTCAAAAAGAACCGATAACATACTTTTTATACCTAAATTAAAATGAATTTACTAAAAAATACTTTATGAAAATAGAAACATACTTAAAATTTAAATTTTTTTGGTACCAACCGTGGGTGCGGTTGGTACCCACGCTGTGGTTAGTTAGTTAGTTAGTAATATCAGGTTTAAGGTGGCAGTTACAAATTGAATAGGTTAGTGAACACACGTTTTTTTAAAAATTATTTCAAGTGCCAGTTACAAAGGGAAGAGGTTAGTGAACACACGTTTTTTTAATTTATAGTTTTACAATTTGTGTTTTTAGAAAAAATGTCTTCTGATATGTCGGAATGTTCGGATGTTGAGGAATCTGCGGCATTGGCGATTCAAGCTCTAATCCCACAGAAATCAAGAAGCAAGTATGAAAAAGCATATTTGCAATTCGACACGTGGTGCAAAGAAAAGCGAGTGAAAAGCATCACGGAAGATGTTTTACTTGCTTACTTTGAGCAACGAGAAGATTGATCCGGGTGCTGTGAACACATTTAATAATTGTTCAAATGTAACGGTTAATGTTTATTATCAATAAAGCAGATTTGTGTTTCTGACTATTTCTTTCTTTCCCGCATACTTTTGGAAGTGTGCGGAAAAAAACTACTTTTCCGCACACTGTGCGGAAAAGTAGTACTTTTCCACACACCTTTGAATATCACAAAGTAAGACTTTTTGAAACATAATTAGAAAAAAATATTAAAAAATTACTATAGATTTTAGAAAATAACTAAAAACAGCCATGTTGCCAAATTGCAAGTTGGTAATTTTGATGGTACGAAACAACGTTTAATGCTTCTGATAGCTTAATAATGTTTTCTACAAAAATTCAGTTGCATATAAATTGAATTTGAAAGAAACTGTCATTATATAATTCGTCCATTAAACCGAGTCAAGTTTGCTTTTCAAGTAGGTACCTATTTAAAAATCTAGCGGATGCTCATGTTAGTATTAAAAAATTTAATACTAAATTTCCGACGGCAAAATGGCGACGGCGAATACTGACAGAAATGTGAAATGCATACTGTTTACTTGAAAAATCATTGCGATATAAAATACTCCTATTAGCTACAACTATATCAATAATTTTTACGAATTGCCAATGCAAACCAAAAATTTTTAACTTTAAAAGTGTATTTACAAAATATTAGTAATTTATTAGTAGGTACTTGGCAACAAAAAGTCTCAATCAGAGCCGGTTCTAGACATTTAGCCACCCGCTTGCAAATTTAGTTAAGCCGCCTCTTTACCCTGAATCTGTAAGCAATTATTAGTTGTAAAATCTTCTCAAAACTTTGTGGTGAGAAAGACACGATCAGAACAATTTCGGTGTGCTTAGTCGAGGTTTAGACCCATGACTATACGGCATACCGTTCTAACG
Organism: Cantharis rufa; assembly: GCA_947369205.1. Classification (NCBI taxonomy): domain Eukaryota; kingdom Metazoa; phylum Arthropoda; class Insecta; order Coleoptera; family Cantharidae; genus Cantharis; species Cantharis rufa. Next base: position 25,264,154 of record OX376303.1, read on the forward strand.
CTCTAATCGCCAGTCTCCGACCGATTTATAAACTTATTCAACTTTCAACTATAAGTTTACTACAGAATAAATTTAATTGAGCATTTTTTGTTGGATTTAAAACATTTTTATTAGCATCTAAGTTATGAAATGGTATGTCTACCCTATATATAAAAAGTTAAGCTAAAATATGTTCTGTTTCTATATAACGCTTTTGAGTTCGCGTTAGATTCTTTTCTTTTCTGAAAATTTTCTGGATAAGAGATTGCAAACCTTTTTTTTGTATATATAATTTTTCATTTATATGCATTAAGGCCGTAAAGTGGCTATGGGTATTGGGAAGCCGAAAGTTTCCTTAAAATGAAAATTTTTTAAATGAGTAAAAAACATAGCCGAGTGAGGCGAAGCCGAGTTCGGCAACCGCGTAGTTAATATTAAATCTTTTCATCTAATGGTGTCCAATGCTATATTTTATTCGTTTGTAAGAGATTGCAAGTTTAATCAAGTGAAAAACTAAACTTTATATCATTTAAACTTAAAGATTAACTTTTTTTGCAAAAACTATTTAATGCTCACGTTCATTCTTGCCTTGGTGTTTTATTTTTTCTAATTTAAGCAAAAACCAAATAATTTCGGTTCTGTGAAGAAAATACTTATATATGTACAGGGTGGGGCATTTATCGTAACCGAAAGGCCGTCAGTTTTGAACGGAAAAGAATTTTTTATTTATTTTTGGATCAAAAGTTTATAAATTTACTAAATTTTTGTTATCAATTCACTTCTTGAAGATAATGCTGCTGAGATGCTGGTTATTGACTTGGACGCAAGCTTTGTACCGAATAATCATGTTATTGAAAATGTTAATTAAGATCGACTGCGGAATAGATTGAATTACTCTGGTTATTTCTGCCTTCTGATTTGCAATATTTTGTGAGCTGGCTTCGTACATCTTGGCCTTACAATACCCTCACAAAAAGAAGTCCGGTGGCGTCAAGTCTGGCGACCGTCGTAACCATATCATGGGGCCTATCGGCTGATGATTTTTTCATTAAATTTGGACTTCAAGAAGTCCATGACCTCATCTTGGTGCCTCATCTTGTAGTACGCAATTTAGGCAAAAAATTATCTCTGAGCATCGCCAAATACCGCTGACTATTGACGGTCACGGCACGGTCCCGACACTCAAAAAAGAAAAGTCCGACAATGGACTTTGACGACACCACACACCAAACTGTCACACGTTCCGGAAGCAAATGTTTTCTGCCACTCTAACCGTGATTTTTCGCTGACGCGTCTTTGGTAACACTGTACCCTCTTTCTCGAAACGCGAAACAGCCGTTCTTATCTGCATAATTAATGGTACATCGAATTTATGTTCATGAACCACCGCACGTCTGATTGGAGACAAACTGATACCAATATTTAATCATTTTCTTTCTCATTTCCAAATCCATTTTTAACACTAGACAAAAATATAGAAGACTATCTGTCAAATAAACCCAAGAACTATCAAAAATTCCGCTTTGGAGAGAAGTTATCGCCGGTTACTTTCGGTTAAGATAAATGCGCCACCCTGTATATTCGACATCAAATATTTGCCTAACGGGGTAGCACTTATTGCTCATCTCCCCTTATTACATATCAATTTGGTCTATTAATAACAGCCCCGCCAAAAGCAAATCCTAATAATTAAACACTATTGACATGTTTTGTATAAAAATCTGTATTTGAATTTGTAACTTTATCTATTAATATGCATAAAATAAAATGTTATATTCGGAGCAAAAGTACTTTTCGTGGCTCATTTATAATCCGGTGTTTCTATCATTTATTTTTGTTTTAAAATTTGAAATTGGTCAACGAAATATGCTTTAGATATCTTTTAATTAATTCTTTTGCAACCTGCAAATTCAAGAAATTCAAATTTAAAAAGTAGGTACAAATTTTAGATACAAGTCAATGCAGTATCATTTGTCGTATCCGAAAGTATTCGCGAAAACGTCAATATCGAATTTGAAAACTATAAAAATTCATATTCTGAAATTCATCCCTTATTGATGGATTCTTACATACCTGATAAAATTTGCTTTAAATCTACTATATTATGTAGTTCAGAAATGCTTAGGATATTTTCAACATTTAACCTTAAAAAACAACTTTACTGGACAGTGGCGGAACACATACAATCTGAAAAGTATTATAAATCTAACTAAAATCTGAACAGACCGCCAAATATTTTCTCATTTATTTCATTTAAATTAATAAAAAGCCCTCCAGAGTTTAGTTTCGCCACTTAAAAGAAAAAAATCGTTTTTTTGCTCGTCGTATAATAACTACGATATGTACATTTGCGATAAAGAGATTGAACTTGACCCCCTTGGTACACAAATAACTATTGCTTGAAGTTCTAAAAAACAAAATATCCGAAATAATGGCGCGTTTTATTTTAATAATATCTAATTTCCGAGATATATCAAGATATCTAATTTTGCTTTCAAGAATTCAAAAGAATGAGAATTGTTCCCGAAAAAACAGTTTCAATTTGTCTTTTTATCTCTTTATTAATAAAGAAATCATAGTTTTTGCGTAGAAGACAAGTGTTACTTTATAGACCCAGTCGTTTTCCTTCACAATTTACTTTTCGCCTTTATAAAAAGTCGTCGTTTTTCTTGTACGCTACATTACAACAAATTTGGCCGTAGTTATTAGTAGCTAGAAATTTGCCATATTTTACATCACCACTTCGGATGTTCGCATTTCATTTTTAATTAAATTTACAAATAGCGAAATTAATTAAAAGTTTTACAATTTTTACAGTAAAATGTTCTAAATTTGCTATATCATTAAATACGTAATAAATTTATTTAATTACCTATTTCAAATTTAACTGACGGTGTTGGAATTTAGTTATAATTCAATTGTAAAATGTTTGTTTGTTGAAATTAAAATTTTTCTTCAAGTTTTGACAGCGAGAGGTACTGCAGTAAAAATTTATTATTTAAATAAAGCGACTCGTAAGTGGTTCTTTCTTAAAGCTCTCGAACTTTAATTATTTATTTATAATATACTTGTGACCCTACAATTTCAGGGTCTGCAACCATAAAATAAATAAAGTTAACGACAGTTTTGCATGAAAAATGCAAAAAAAGTGCCTTTATTAAGAAAATTTTTTAAGTTATGATTACTGCTTGGTATACGATCTCAACATATGTGGTCTGTGAAAACTGCTATGGATGAACAAATTAAAAAAAAAAAATAAGTTTAACCAAAGATATTAGTTAAACCGACTCTGGCCATTAAAAGAAATTGGTATGCAATTATGTTTACCTTGATAATGATCGACGTTGACGTAAGGTGAGGCCATGGGATCAAACTTTTGATCCATTGTAATGTCAACACAATAACACAGTGTTACTTTACTTATTCCCAAAGAAAATTTATTCAGTCAAGTAACAACACAGAACCCAGATTAGATAAATTAGCACTTCCAAAGACGACACTCGAGTTTCACTTCAAACAATTATCAAGTTTCCTAGTGTTCCCACTTACATTAAATACAAATTGCTTGTAATTTTCTTAAATAATTACCTCACTAGTATTTTAATAAAAATAAATTATAATTAGAGCGCACATATTATATTTTAGTTCACATTATTTTGTTTTGTGGTGTACACTCAATAAAAATATCGTAGCACTCGAAAACAAAACTTGCGGTGGTCAAGTTTGGTGTAATTATGTGCATGACACGTGAACGCGTATGTAAAACTTGAGTAAAAGTACGTAACGTTCGTGACAAATGCTAACAAGTGACTGAATCACGTGGCGACGGCGCCGTCTAATAAGACAAGCACCGCGACGCCGCCGTCAGCTGAATCATCACATGACGTCACTCTTAATGCACTATTATCATTAGCGAATCAAAATAAACTGCTTGCAATAAATCACTCTTCCTATTTGAATTATTTATAAGAAGCATAAATGATAAGTCCTGCAAAAATTTTGAAAAATATCAAAATACGTGACTATAAGAAGACAAGTAATGTGCAAAATGGAATAACGAATGTGACGTAAAAACGTAGTTCTAATTTTACCGAGAAGTGATAGACCACTTATCGGGATAAGAAATTTTAGTACAAGAAGTAGACATAGAGCAACCATACATCAATTTTACGCGTGTAAAAATAAATTTCCATAATCACCCTCTATACACGGTAAAAAATCCGGTGTAAAATTTCACCTTTTCAGGTGTTTATATAGGTCCACCTTTTTCAGTGTTAAATTAACCACTGCATCGTTTGGTAAACATTTACCACTCGTAAAATTGATATATCTACGATTCTTTTTGTAAATTTATAAACGGCAAATTTTACCAAACCGCTCGTGGTAGAAAAATCTCAGATTTACCAATATCAGTGTAAAATTTAACACCAAGTAATTTTACACGGTAAGTTTGGTGAATCTATTTCAACGATTTTTAATAGTGTAATTATCTAACCCCAAGGGTGGTTTAAAAGGGCTAGCAGAAAGGCTGCACGACTTAAACACGAATTGGATTATTTAATCAGCTACTGTACTTTCATCAACCATCGTACCATGATATATTATAGAATTGCTTAAAATATTACTTCGTGAATTGCATGCCAAATGGCGCCAAAAAGAGGTAATATATTACGTCGTGGTTCGCTTTTAGATGGGTGACCGCTTTAAGAGTACCAATTGTTTTCCCGTCACTGGTACAAAAACAATTTTACTAAAACTTTGAAAAACATCCCTCGTTGTTCTAAAACCCAAAGTTAAATTAAAAAAAAAAATAAAATTATTAAGTTTGTTATTCAGCAGAATTTTTTTAATCAACTTCAGTTTTGGTTTACACCAAATTAATTTTTTATGTCATACCCGGCACTGACAGAACTGTTTGGGAAATTTTAGCGTCTAAAAATAAATTTCGGTACAATACGCTTATAAATTTATTGTTAATTATTACAAATTATAATAAATTTACATAGTATAAACTGATGAGTCAATATTGTAACTTTCAATATATTTACAATTGGCTAATATTTTTTTCAATTTAATGAAATAGAAATAAAAATTCAGAATCGAGTGGAAGAGAGAAAAAAATTAATGTTTCAAATATAACTCGGAACAAGTCAATATCATCAAAGAGTAAAAGGAAATTGGTTCAATTGTGCTGTCTTGAACATAGCGGAGATGTAACCGCTCAGAAGCGGACATCTTTGCAATTATTATGAGATATAATTTCAGATGTTTAACGGTGTAAAACTAGAAATTATGAAGGATTAAGGAGAGATATAAATGAATGAGAAAAAGCACTTGTCGAAACATGAGAGAAGTATTGGAATAAAGAACTAATTTAGCACGAAGCAAAATTAATGAAGCTCCGTTTTTCTCTACATTAATTTCTTGTTTGTCAACTTTTTATCGATTAGTTACTCTAAAGGATTTGATTATAATTATTATAATAATGGCACCTACCTAACCTTAATTGTGATTTTTTATTGCAACTTTTTTGAAATGCAACTAAGCCGAACTGCCACCGTCGCGCCGTGAAACCAGGAAAGTTCCAACACAGTCAACACTTCTAATCAAATATAATAAATTAAATTCTTACACCACCCACTAAATCCAATCAAAGTCCTAGCTCCTCCTTCGCACGTGCAAAAACACAAATGCAAGAATAACGATTAGTGCGTCTGGTTCATTTTGATTGGGATATTACACTTTTTGTGGCCATAAATACAGTCAAAAAATTTTGTGTGCAAGCGCTTCAATAAAGATAGTCTCAATTTTGGTTCTTTAAATTAATTATTGAATCTCAGTTTTCCATTCGACGATTAAAAACTTTTTTAACAAAAATCTCATTAAAAAAATATTGCCAGTTTTACCCAAACTTATATTGAGTAAATTTTAATTTAATTAAATAATAAATTAAATTAATATATAATATATTATAATATATAATAAATTATAAAAAATAATGTCACTTTTATTCGCAAAATATAACAATTTAATTAAAAAAAAATCTCTTCAATCGCTTAGGCGGCCTTCTTGGCAAGAAGGCCTGGTTTCTACCGCTAGTTAGCGCAATGTCAATCAATTTGCTGCAAAACCAAAGTTTACAATTTATTCTAAATAAAAATATAAAATTTAGAAAATGAATTAAAGAAATTTTGGTATAAATAATACTATATACAAAAAGTCGTATCTTATCTTTCTGTCGGTTATTTTTTTCCTAACATCTCTAATTAGTTTATTTTAAGTAACCAACCTAAAAAAATCGGAAGTTATCACAGATCACTGCGGTCATCCTAGATTTAAGTAGATTAAATTGAGATTATACGTTAGGTTAGGTTTGGTTTAGGCAGGCTAGCTAAATGACGCAGCCATGCCTCGGAAAAGAAGACCACACCGCAAGAATGTATATTGGTGGAACGACGAAATCGCCACAGTGAGAAGAAAGTGTAACACACTGAACAGGATGTGTAAGAGACACCGAGGCAGAAACGGGCTGGAAGAAGCAAGCGCGGCCAACAAGTTACTGAAAGCCGCAAAGAAAGAGATAGCGGGGCGGGCCATACTAAAAAGCCAAAAAGAGTGCTGACAGAGTGTGCTCAGAGAACTGGAGACAGACGAATGAGGTCTTGGGTACCGTATAGTCGCAAAAAAACTACGATCAAATCAAATACCATGCCTAACATCGGAGAGAGTGAAGAAGATAGTTAGCACCCTGTTCACTGTCCACGACAAGATTACGTGGGGAAGCACGGACCCCAGATGTGCCTTCAAACCATTTACGGAGAAAGAATATTAGCAGAGGCTAAAGATGAAATGTCCATTGGGAAGGCCCCTTGGACCCAACAGTGTGCCAATGGAGATTGTCAAAATTTTGGCAGAAGAACAGCCCACAATTATATTAAGGGTGATAAACGCCTACGCGGCCCGCGCCGAGTTCCCCAAGATCTGGAAACGTGCTATGCTGGTCCTGATAAGGAAGGGCGATAAACCACTAGAAGACACCAGCTTGTACAGACCAATATGTCTCCTGGATAGCATGGGAAGCTGTACGAGCGACTGTTGCAAAAAAGGCTCATAGAAGAAGTGGAAAGGACCGGTGGCCTCAGCGAGCACCATGCAATACGGGTTCAGAAAGGGCAGATCCACCATAGACGCAGTTAAAAAAATCGTCGATGCCTCTAATAATGCCAGAAGTGGGACGTGGAGAACGTGCAAACTGATGGCCCTGATAACTTTTGATATTAAAAATGCGTTTAACTCGATGAATTGAGGACACATAGTAGAAGCGCTGGAAGATAGAGGGGTGAACCCTAGCATGATAGCGATTGTGAAGAGCTACCTGTCGGAGAGGGAACTAATAATAAACAGAAATGTACACCGGCCGAACGAATATGACAAGTGGCGTTCCGCAAGAATCGGTGTTGGGCTCCCTGCTATGGGACGTTATATGACGGTATACTGAGGACCATATTGCCGACGGGAGCAGAACTCATTGGTTTCGCAGACGATATTTCTATGTTGGTGTCTGCCAAAATTGCAGAAGAATTGATCAGGATAGTAAATGTCACGATCGGCATGATCCTAGAATGAACAAGAAAAAGGGACTAGAAATGGTACCACACAAAACGGAGGCTGTGCTGATTGTCGGCAGGCAGAAGATTCCGAACATCACGTTCTAATTGAGTACGTACTCAATCCAGCCCAAGAAAAGTTTAAAAGTTCTTGGAATTATACTGGACCACAGACACCGTCCAGTCACACTAAGGGAATGGGGTTTTAATGAGTAAGAATCTCGCACTACCACCCGTCGGAGTGGTGTCTTTTAAAAGATTTCTCCACTCCCAGCGCACGCAAAAAAAAGCTAGGTAAATGAGGGGATCAAAGCCCTACTCGCACCTCCTCGTGGTGGTCCTGGGTGGTCGTGGGTAACTTGTGGAGGACTATCTGAGATCAGGTAACCAACCCCGGTGGAGAAGGGAAGTCTGCAAGACCAACGCGAGAGGCCGACATGCCCTGTGAAGGCCACGCAAAAGGCATATCCCGATCGAGCGGACGGAATGGGAACCGGCCGGGAGTCCCGTAGTAGGGCCGAGCTTGCAACTCGCACCCCTGGTGGACACTGCCGAGATACCCAGCCCGAATGCAAGGGATGGGAACCGGCTGGGGGTCTTGCACAGTTCATCCACAACACCAGAAGAGGAAACAGCAAATGCTTAAATCACCCAACGGAGACTGCTGGAGCATTTCCGAAAGGCGGAGAAAAAAGAGAATTGAACGGGCAGCCGAAGCCAAGGAAGTCTCTCCGACCAAAGTCGAGACATTGCAGGAACATCTGCAGAGGCGTCCATAAGACCAGCAGTCATGGCAACAGCCCCCAAAATACCGAGGAGCCACGGACACTGTAGGAATACCTGAATGGGCGGACAGAGCGGAAGCGTGCCAAGCGCCGGGCCGAGCATGTGGAAACATTGTTGGCCCCCTTGGAGGCCTGCCGTGCCCTAGTCGGAGACCAGGGATGGAAAACCAACCAGAACCGAAGCTCAACTTCTAAATATACCAAATGCGAAAATAACAGACGAACAACATCTACAAACGGCGACAGCAGGAACATCTAATCAGAAGGTACCACCCGCGCGACACGAACGGTATGCCTCACGGCGGATTCTCGTGTTTGGTAAATCGGGGGTAGGGGGGAGGTTTTAGTCAGTGAAAGTCTGATACTACCATCGTAGATGGCGATGGTGTCTTGTGCGAGATTTCATTCTCCCTGCTAAAGCTAAAACAAAAAAAAGGTAAATGAGAAGCCAAAGACCCATCGGAAATAAAGCTGGAGGAGGTTTTCAGGTATTTTAGCGGGGAGTAGGTACCCAGGTAGAATAAGGCCAATGTGTCAGGCTAAAGTATAATGAAGCAAAGATACCTGTTCTCGGCGGTAATCATAAAGATATAGCTGGAGCGGATGTTTAGAAAAATATTAGTCCTATTCAAGGTTATCGTAAAGGATACCCTGATAAGAGGTGGTGACATACTAATCGCCCATCGTCCACATCGACGCGTTCACAGTCGAAGAAGAACTTCAACGATACCTACAGATATACATTGTGATTGGCAGCCACATTAGCTTTACATTCTTTAAGCCGGCTTACATAGCCATCCTAGATCAAGGCCGAGACTAGGCCTAACCAGTGGTTGCAGAGTCCTAAAATTGCTCAGGTACTTTAGATATTAAGCTACGGACCGCGAAACGTTGACCTATAAAAGGAAAGAGGATCGCTCCAAGAAATGCTGTCCTCTATGTCAGTAAGACTGGGACGTGTGTCTGGCATCACAAGAGACAAGAGTCAGGAAGATAATTATACTCTATTTTTAGGTAAAGGTGCAATCATGGAAAGAAAAACCTTGTAAAGACACAAAGACAGCCAAACGACAAAATAATGCATCATTTCTTTAATTAGAACATGAATACATACATCCACTATAAGATGAAGAAAAAAGTCTCGAATGGACACGAAGAAGAAAATACCTGGACAAAACAGATTCTGTGAAAGCCGAAGTTTCTGTTGCGTGGAGTGAAATAAGTAATGCCTAACGGTAGATTCCCGGTTCCTAGAGGTTGGGAGAAAGGTTTTAGTAAGTGAAAGTCTCGCACTAGCATCTTCAATAATTAACCTGGTGTCTCGTACAAAATTTACTCTTCTCTCGCAAAACGAAAACACGACTCCATAATCCCCATAACCAAAATTTTGACATTTAATATTCCATAGTAATATCAGGATTTTCACCGGAGAGTAGTTTTAAGAGTTTCTTCGTCCGAATTTTGTCTTCATTGAAACTTATGTTATCGAAATTTCGGAGTAAACACAATTTTCACACACGTCCGCCATGATTGACGCAAAAAACGTGGAGTTAGCACCCTACATTTTGTGAGGTTCAAGTTCAAATCGAAAGCTTATGAACGAAGGCAACGCTGTAAATTTAAATCAGAGCGATTGATTGGGTAAAGCGGCTAAGACGACTTAAATAAGCGAAGAATAAATACACACGTCTACTCGTATATGGCTCGAGCGGACTATTTTTGGAAATCCAAAAAGTGGCGATATTATTTTATAATATTTTGCACTATTGACATTATATTCTATTTTGTCACAGCAATCAATAACTTTAATTTTTCAAATTTTTTTAATATAATTTTATAAGACGAGGTAAAACAGAGACTAAGCAAATAATAGTACATTGTCTTATTCGGATTAAAAGTGAAACTTTGTTTGACAAGCAATTTTTGCATTTGCAAGGCGGAGCGCCAGCGGAGCCGAGCGAATGCAATAATTGCACGTCAAACAAAGACACTTTTAATCCAAATGAGACATATTACTTTTTCTCCAACCAAAATTAAATAAAATTTAAAATATAAATACTTAATTTTAAAACATTATTTGATGTAATATCAGAAAAGTCACTTTGACATTTAAAAATTGTATAATTTCGAAGAGTGCTTTTTCTATATTGTTTGAATTAGCAATAACTCGAGAACGGCGCTAGATATCAAAAAACTGAGCAAAAAATTCTCCCCCCTCGTCACAGACACACCCCCGTGAATTATCGGTAGGAAGGCATATGCAAAAATTTAGATCGATCGCGCACAAAAATAGTAAAAAATAAAATCACTTTTAAGTCATGCACAAAAAAGTTTTTTTAGTGCACGTAAAAAAAAGTGTTGCTTAGCAATTTTCGCATTTTTATATTAATAACGAAAACGTCAACTTTTAGTTGAGGTAATGCTACTAAAAATGTACTGCTTTTAATACGGTTGGAGAAAAAATAAGTTTTTCTCCAACCGTATTAAAAGCAGTACATTTTTAGTAGCATTACCTCAACTAAAAGTTGACGTTTTCGTTATTAATATAAAAATGCGAAAATTGCTAAGCAACACTTTTTTTTACGTGCACTAAAAAAACTTTTTTGTGCATGACTTAAAAGTGATTTTATTTTTTACTAATTTTGTGCGCGATCGATCTAAATTTTTGCATATGCCTTCCTACCGATAATTCACGGGGATGTGTCTGTAACGAGGGGGGAGAATTTTTTGCTCAGTTTTTTGATATCTAGCACCGTTCTCGAGTTATTGCTAATTCAAACAATATAGAAAAAGCACTCTTCGAAATTATACAATTTTTAAATGTCAAAGTGACTTTTCTGATATTACATCAAATAATGTTTTAAAATTAAGTATTTATATTTTAAATTTTATTTAATTTTTGGTTGGAGAAAAAGTAATATGTCTCATTTGGATTAAAAGTGTCTTTGTTTGACGTGCAATTATTGCATTCGCTCGGCTCCGCTAGCGCTCCGCCTTGCAAATGCAAAAATTGCTTGTCAAACAAAGTTTCACTTTTAATCCGAATAAGACAATGTACTATTTTCTCCAACCGTATTAAAAGCAGTACATTTTTAGTAGCATTACCTCAACTAAAAGTTGACGTTTTCGTTATTAATATAAAAATGCGAAAATTGCTAAGCAACACTTTTTTTTACGTGCACTAAAATAGCTATTTATGCAACCTAGATGTAAAAGTGATACTTTTTATAACTAGGCGTGAAAATTGTCCATCGAGGCGCAGCCGAGATGGACAACGCGCCGTGTTATAAAAAGACACTTTTACGTCGTGTTGCATACAAGATTTTTTCTAATTCTGTGCAAAATGGGCTTTCTTAAAACAAAATTTTTTGAATTAGCAATAACTCGACAACGGAGCTAGATATCGAAAAACTGAGCAAAAAACTTTCCCCCCCTCGCCTCGTACTCACCCCCTTGTGAATTATCGGTTGGAAAGCATATGCAAAAATTCAGATCGATCGCGCGTAAAATTATTTACCCTACTAATAATATCTAGTTTACGTTGACAGTTCAAATACCTGCACAAAATAAATTATATTAATCTAGAAGTTTTAAAACATCAGTTGCTACAACAATATGTATAAACAACAAGCAATTTTTTATTTCGGGTAAATAGTTTTGCACGAGGTAATGGTAATAAAATGAGTGGTTCTGAAGATTCTGATATTGAAAATGATGCCAATTTGCAATTTTAACTTTATTGCCAGACAAATCTAAGCAAGTATACGAATTTGCATATAAACGCTTCAAAACATGGTGTGATTCAAAAAACGTCAAAACAGTAGTGGAAAAGGTACTTCTTGCTTATTTTGCAAACAAAGCAAAGGTTTATAAACCTTCCACTTTGTGGAGTACGTATTCAATGTAATGAAACAAATATTACTAACACTTCGATGCCACCGGCGAATTCCAGAAGAATATCACCCTCGCCATCGATATCTGCGCTGGAAAATAATCATGGAAATATGAAATTTGTAAATTGTGTTGTAAATATTTATAATTAAAAATTCAGTTAACTTATATTGTGATATTATTTTCATTAATGAATTCATGAATTATCGGTAGGAAAGTACGATATATGCAAAAATTCAGATTTATCGCGTCCAAAATTCTTCTGTCAAACTATGTTTTATTAACAGTGACATTACTGTAGTAACCATTTTATCACTAGTTATAAAAAGAACGACTTTTTAAAACTCGAATGACTTTCAAAATGTAGCCATTTTGCAACAGAATTAGAAAAAAACTTTTTTGTGCATGACTTAAAAGTGATTTTATTTTTTACTATTTTTGTGCGCGATTGATCTAAATTTTTGCATATGCCTTCCTACCGATAATTCACGGGGGTGTGTCTGTGACGAGGGGGGAGAATTTTTTGCTCAGTTTTTTGATATCTAGCGCCGTTCTCGAGTTATTGCTAATTCAAACAATATAGAAAAAGCACTCTTCGAAATTATACAATTTTAAAATGTCAAAGTGACTTTTCTGATATTACATCAAATAATGTTTTAAAATTAAGTATTTATATTTTAAATTTTATTTAATTTTTGGTTGGAGAAAAAGTAATATGTCTCATTTGGATTAAAAGTGTCTTTGTTTGACGTGCAACTATTGCATTCGCTCGGCTCCGCTGGCGCTCCCTCCGCCTTGCAAATGCAAAAATTGCTTGTCAAACAAAGTTTCACTTTTAATCCGAATAAGACAATGTACTATTTATTTTCTGTAAATAAATAAAGAAATATCAGAATGCGAGTATATTATTGTTTGCATGCCTTAAAAGTGATAATACTAACAAAGATATTGAAATCTTGGGAAGTAATTCTTAGTATTATAGTAAAATGTTTGAATCTACTATGTAGCTTCTCCAGACTGAAACTGGACTTTTGCCAAATGCCATTTATTTAAGTTCAGAAAAAGTAGAACACATATTGACAATTATTTATTGTTAACTTTGTCTTAAAATATGACTTCTCCTAGTTTTAAACCATGGAAATTGATTTTCAATTGTTTCTAATATAAACTTGATTGCAACAGCAATTCACAAAGATTCTTGGCAATAGACGTCATTGAGATTGAGTGCACTATTTAATCAAGAAATATACAAAGCGGTGTTGTAATATCAGCGCTTTTTCTAATATTTTCGATAGCTCTGATTAGCAATATTACCGGTATATAAGGATTGTAAGGTTTAACAATGCCGTAGTCAATAGAAAATAACTAGACATAGCGGTCTAAGCGACGCTACGTTTTAAGCACTCACAAATAATAATAACAGAATTTCCACAACTCGACATATTCAACTGAATTTGAAACTTCACTAACTAAATTTCATGTCTATTATGTTATTTACTATTGTACAATATTAGTGTAGACAGCGACATTTATATTGTAGTCTGCACTCACGGCGCTGAAATAATTATGTACTTTAGCTAAGGTCCTGTTTCTGCTTAATGTTTAACCAACCCTAATTGGAGTATTAACAATAACCGACAAGGAATAACAGTCTTAGTTTACTGCCGCACAGAAAGCACCTCAAGCGGCTTTTGCTTGTCGAGCGTGAAAATCGTGTTTGGCGGTGTTTGCGTTATTAACTTCTATGTGACTGGACATAAAGTAACAGTTACACCATACTGAATGCTTTCTTCCTGCATTTGTTTTCACTTGTCATTATGTCGCCGTTATCAATTGATTATTATTTAACGTCAAACTCTCTTTTCACGCTTCAAAAGCTAAAGTCGCTGAATACAAAGACAATTTTTCTGTTAATATACTATAATGGTAGATACTGACAAAATAAAAGACGTGACATTTTCATTATTTTTCATTTTTTCTCAATAAGCTTCGAGTCTTGTGCTCTTATATTAAGGTTTACTTAAATCCCTTGAACGAAGGAGTGCACACAAAGGATATATTTGTACAAATAGCAAAATTTTGAACTTTGTAAACCACAATTCTGCTAGCGGTGCTATCATTTTACTGAAAAATAATTTTCTATAGTTTCAAAGTTTGCGATTGTGGTTAAAAATTGGTATAAGTTAAAAAGAACAAATACAAATATTGCGCTTTTCGATTATTTAATAAATATTATTATTTCCTTTGAACACAAAGTCACATAATAATGTTATACCTTTATTATATTAGTGTTTTTATATTAGATTATTTCTGTATACTAAATGTATGTATTTCTCTTTTTATTCTATCTGGTATTTTAGTTTTGAAAATTAAATACATACTTCTTAAGTTATTAAAAGCATGAAACACTTGAGTTTTCGCCAATTGTTACATGAAACACACAACAAATAGTCTCCAGATTCGGAGTAGTTTTTAAAATGTAACAAAAAATAATAATATTTTGCAGCCAATATGACCAAAGTATCAATATGCCCAATTATCTGTTTTTCAGCAATTATCATGTTTATCATATTATTTAAATACTTATTGGAGCAACATTGCACCAACCTACTCCCAATATTGATTTTCAATATCGGGGCAATATTGGACCAATATTGGCTGAACATGGAAAAGCAATATTGGTCATCAATATTGGTGCAATATTGCACCAACCTCCTCCCAATATTTGTGCAATATTGATTTTTAATATCGGCCCAACATTGGAAAACAATTTGAATCAATATTGGCTGAACATATAGAAAGGCAATGTTGGTGATCAATATTGACGCAATATTGCACCATCCTACTCCCAATATTGGGGCAATACTGATTTTCAATGTCGGGACAATATTAGAAAACAATATTGGACCAATATTGGCTGAACATCGGCAGGTAATATTGGTCATCAATATTGGCACAGTATTGTACCAACCTACTCCCAATATTGGTTTAATATTTATTTTTAATATCGGAGCAATATTGGAAAACAATATTGGACCTATATTGGCTAAACATCGGAAGGCAATATTGGTAATCAATATTGGAGCAATATTGCACCAACCTACTCCCAACATTGGTGCAATATTTATTTTCAATATCGGCGCAATATTGGAAAACAGTATTGGACTTATATTGGCTGAATCTTGCAATATTGTGCCAACATTTAATATTGGCGCAATATTGCGCCAACATTTTGTGCTACATGGGTAGCAGTTATGAAAATTGCATCGGTAATTATTTCCGAATTAAAATAACACATTTTCACTTTTTGAACGCAATCAGTGATGTGCTAGGGGGGTATTCTATACCCCCCAGACCCCCCGGTTTAAAAAACTTAGCTTTCAAAAAAGAAAATGTATTTTTGAGCTTATGAGTTTCTTTAATTTTCATCCATTTCTGTTCTATTTTCTATTCTTTATTATTAAGAATATAATAATACTTAAAAATCTATTTTTGTAATTTGGGAATAATTCCCAATACAATTTTCATGACCGCTACTGTATATAACACAGTACCTACAGTTAAAGTTTTTATTTTGATGTACTATGCCAAATTTCATGCAACCCTTAACATATTGTATGTCGAGTAATATGGCCATATATAGATAAATGATACATTACCATCAGTGGCGGCTTGTAACTTTTTCATTTGAGGAGGCTAATAATCAAGTATAGATGTTTTAAGATGTTCTTGAATTTCCTAAGGTTTTTAAGATTTCCTAGAATTTTGCAAGATTTTCTCAAATTTTTCTTTGCACACCAAAATCTTACAGCGGTTTCCCCTTCGATTCCTTTCCAACTTTTTTAAATTAAAAAGAAACTAGCTTTACTGATGCTTTTCTTCTTCTATCTTCTTCTTAGCCTGTATTCATCTAAGCCTCTCGTGCTTCCTTACCCGCTGTATTTTAGAACAAGACCCGTTCCTCTATTCGCTTCACGTCGTCTAACCTTATTTTTGCTTCTATACTTCTTTTTAGCCCGATTTTCATAATTTTGAGCTCTACCCACCTGGGGTACTTTTATTTTAAAATTCAATATAACATAGATTATTTGAGAAGTTAAGTAGGCTTTGAAACGCCACGCCTTCCAATGCGTGTAATATTTCCCTGACTGCGATCGCTGCCGTTGATCCATTTGGATTTTGATTCTTCCGTCACGGATCCATAACATCCTCCCATTTCAGAAGATACCCATCCTATTCTTTGCTTAATGTAAAGTGAAATCAATAGGACCCCCTTCTCTCGTATGCTTGCTAACTCTGTTTTTTGTTAGGATTGAAACCATATAACCTCCGACAGAGTTTTTCAGCATGTCAGGGGTTACCATCTTGAAGGTGAGAGTAAAGTTGGGATGGAGACGTTAGAGAATGTCTCTTGTTGATATTCTTGCATTGTGCATCACATCTCCTTTGGTCACTTGATGATACTACTTTTAGATATATGACAGTGCACAATTCACATAAGAGCTTGACGCTCCACTACGTCTGTTTTTAAAGACTTTTTAGCTTTTTAGCTACGTTGGACACACAATAAGAAAGGGTGTTCTTTTTGATATTATATTGCAATACCTACTGTTTAGAATAATTGTAATCTGTTTTATTTGTTTCTTTTGTATTATTCAAAATTGCCGTCAATTATTCAATGCTTTTCTAATATTTTGTACACCCCTGTTAATTATGTTCTGTTTATCCCTTACATGGTACCTTACGCTTGTCAATCTTACAGCTCCAATTTCAGTTTCCTTCAAGCAACCGTTGAGTTCACGTCAAAAGTTCTCGACAAGTTTCAGTTTCGTTCAAAACTCTCTTTTGCAACGGAGGTAAAAACTCCTTATGAATTGTAACGTTTAAAGTATACTCCACATGCAGTCATTCGAATTACACATATCTATGACAAAAAGATTCAGTGATTGCTGTGATACTAAAAACCCCCAACAGTTACCGGTTAATAAATACAGTGCAAACATCAAATGTTTTATTTAGTGACCACCCCTACATTTCGCCTACTAAAGGGGTTTTTCAAAGATAAGTTGTAAGACTACGACTTAACAGACTGCCTAGTTACCGTCTCGCAAGCAGCTTTTCAAACTTGCAGACCAACGAAGCTAAACACCTACATTAAATCGATAGCGGCGTATTATATTACTATGTAATATATTCGAAGATTTAGTAACTGCTGGTTAATCTTTGCCTGATGATGAAAAATTCCTAGGGAGTAATCTTAAAAGCATCAGTAGCAGGTACAGTAAAACATTGCAGTCTATGTGATGGCTATATAATCTGCATGAATGTTCTACGTAGAGGGTTTTACTTCTGCGATGGCCTCACTTTACTTTTTATATAAAATGTAAGTATTGTGCGTAAGTATTGTATCTTTTGATAGTTCTCATAATCGAAAATCTGAAAATTTTTAATAATTAATAGTCCAGAATTTCAGAGGAGGCTAAGCCTCTCTTGCCTCCTC
This sequence comes from Cantharis rufa, assembly GCA_947369205.1. NCBI lineage: Eukaryota > Metazoa > Arthropoda > Insecta > Coleoptera > Cantharidae > Cantharis > Cantharis rufa. Next base: position 25,281,916 of record OX376303.1, read on the forward strand.
TGAAAAGTCGTCGCTGAATACCATTTACTATAAATGAAGAACATGGCCATATTGCTTTTATGCAAACTTTATGCAAATTGTCATTCGCCGTATTGCCCACATCCTATTGGCAATATGGCCAATTACCAATTTTTTGTAAGTTGTTTACTAAATTTTCCACAAATGACAAAGCTGATTTGTTTGATTATTAAATCTTTGATTATTAATAAAATAATTAATAAAGTTTTATTATTAGAGAACATGCACAAAGAACGATTATAACCTGTACTTTAGTTGAAAATTCAGAAAAATGTTTTATTATTGCAGGAAAAACTTAAAAACCTTAGCATGCTATTTTATTTTATTTTATATTATTTTATTATTAGTTAATGTTTGGGTTTTTGTAGTGAGTTTGTACAATTTACATTTATGTTTTTTTTTAAAGACCCAAACAATAACACTTGGATGTGAAACTTAATATAATATTAAAATTTACTTTAATTTCATGTATTTTATTACTCTTTGTGTGGGGTAGCATAGTTTCATATTCTTGAAATATGTAATTATATTTGCCAGAACGTAATAAATTATAATTTCCAAACAATGACAAACAATAGTAATGAAATTCAAACAAGACGACTAATATATTTTTAAAAGTGCTATTTTTTGAATATTATTAGGAGTATTATATAAAATACTTTCAAACGCGTAAAAAAATTCCTTTAAATTGAAAACGTTTTATTGTTATCCGTTAGAATGGGAAGCAAAAATTAATTTTTCACGTTATTTTCCTATGATCGGGTGTAAGGTCGGTCACCCGGTATCTATTGAAGTGTGTTTTTCTAAAACAATTTATTTCTAAATAAAAAATTAATTTAATTGGCAATTTTGTTATGAAAAATGTATTGAAATTTTCTTTGTTTTTCTTTTTAATGATAGCTTTGGTTTCATAATTTTTCATAAATTTAACGATGTTTTTGTGTATCGGTGCTCAAAACATAAATAAATCCTTAAATTATGACTTCTAATAAATCCCAAACAAATTGACAGTAACGAATAGTCCCCTATTTGCATTTGAGATTTCAGTTGCATGAAAATGTTTTTATTTCTAAATAATGCTTCGCATATATGCCTACACAAAGAGATAACAGAACCAAATAAACATTTAAGTGCGCACCTGTAATAATAATTAAATTTACAAAAAATTTACAAAAAAAATTTACAAATTTTAAAGTGATTAGAAGAAATCGTTTTAAAACCGAGGAAGTTCATATTAGTAGACCATAGATTATTAATAATTTACCTAGCAATTAACTGAAAATCTCCAAGAAGTTAATAAGTAAAATTTAGACTATTGATTTCAAGAAGGAATAATTGATTTTACAGAAAAGTGCCTGAATAGAATTCGCAGTGTGAAAATTCCTTGTGGATAAATAAAGATATTAACTTTAATTTATTTATAAAATGTTTTTAAAAAAATTAAGAAAAAGAAAATAGTATTTATTTTTAAAAGTACACGTAGTAATAATTTTACAATCGAGAGGATTAAAATTATGATTTGGCTAAATGGAATATCACATTTTATATTATGCTTTTATGATTTCCAAAAGCTATGAATATTTAAATCCTGCAATATAGACAATAGAAAGCATGCAATTTACTTTTTTTCAGATAATATGTATATGTGTACCTACTGACAAGTTAGAAATATGCCAACTTTTTTGATCGAATTTAATTTAAAATGCAAACAAAGTTTTTATATAAAATTATTGCATTAAAACCATACAATAAAAGTTATCAAAAAATTAATCTAGGCCAATTAATCATTTTACACGACACAAAACGAAATTTAAACCATTCATTTACTAACGAAATAAGAGCAATCTGCAATTAATTATAATTTTCAACTGCCCATCAGAGAAAGTAAAGGGAGCAATATTATAAGGGATGAAAGCTAAACACGATTGTTTGTTACTTAATGGGCACGCATTGTTATGGTTAACTTGGAGTGTTATTTCTATTTCGCTGAGTGCATTCTAGAGAAATTCCTTAAGAATAGTTTACGCTGTTTGTTCTGCTCCCACTTGTTCAACTTCGGGGTAGGAGGAAAAATCAAATAACTTTTTCAATTTCATTTAATTAAAAATTTTCTAGTTTCTTATTTTTGCTCTTAAATATTCATGTATATAATCTTGACTACAAAAAGTAAGCACTTTATAACATAAAATCTTTAAACGTGGGTGTTACAACCATCTTAAGCATTTGAATAGTTTGAATAGTTTTGATATCGACAGTATAATTTGATTTTATTTAAAATTATCATTAATTTGACGTGAATCAAAGATGGGTTTTGTGGGAAAGGATCTGGAACCAATGTAGTGTTAGTTTTACCTTTTACAGTGATATATTATATTTTTGCTCTTATTATTCTATGGACGCTTCCCAAATTGACCCTAATATTTATCACAGACAAGTCCTGGGTTCTGTGTAAATGAAAAGTAAATTATACAACTGGTATATCCTTCTGATACTCAGAAATGAGATTCGGGACTTCGTACTTCACTAAAATTTTCTGAAATAAACATCAAAATAGTGACGGAAGTTTGGGTAGACCTAATTTAAGATGGAAGGACGACAGCAAATAAATGTGTTGGATGAGTAAAACGGACGAGAGGCCAAAAGCCTATACCAAAACTAAACTCTCTTGTTATAATAAGAGAATAAGTATAAATATATTTAAAAAAAATGTTTTAATCAATAATTTGGAAAATATTTATTATTGTATTTGGTGTAGTGATCGAATTTTCTATAGGGTGAATTTGCCGGATACGGTCATTTAACAGAAATTTCAAGTTTGAAATGTAAAATATTAATTTTTTTACTTTGTCTTTGTAAAATTGAAAAATGTCTACTGCATGTTTAATGTTAATTTTTAGATTTTAAATGTTTTTTGTTAATTTTAAAATAAAAGTTTAAATAATAGTAAATAAAATAAAAGTTTTTTGTTTAATTTTATATCCTTTTGTGTACGAAATCGGGCGAAGGCCGCCAACAGGCAAAACTCGCTCTACAAGTGACCAAGTTGACATTTGACGTATAATGTAAAAAAAAGTTTTAAGTAAAAGTAATTTTTAAGTTTTAAAAATAAAAATTCGTATTATGACAATCTCTGGTATAACACCTCCTGCACATTATGGATTTTGTATTGTTAATTTGCGATATTATCGTTGACAAAAAAAATATTAACATTTGTTGAAAAAGGGTTTGGTTGCTAACAAAACAGTTTACTTATCGTTTTAAAAGCCTGCCTACTCTGTTTAACTAATTTCCTAGATTGAAAACCCACACGCTTTGGGAATAATGAAAAACTAGGTTTTAGCGCTTTAAGCACCAAATAAATAAAATTAACTCCAAGTAAACCTTTTACCGGAGCGTTAAACACGTTCCATTAGTTTTAACTATTAAATAATGTATACGCCCATTTAATATCAAAACAAGTGAAAGTAGAAAGAGATTACAAAATGTTTTAGAATCAGCCTTCTATTGAAAAGTTTGTATGCATATGCACCCCATCGTTTACACAACAACCCTAAACTCTTGTTTCAGAGAAGGTTTTTATCCTTTCTAAAAAGAGAGATCCTTTCTAAAAAGAGAATTTTGCATAAGATCCTCTTCAACTATTCAATATATTCGATTCATCTAGCAACGTCCTGTGCCCACTATAAAAGGTGAAGTTTACTTTTAATCTTCTGAAAAATAAATTTCATTTGATTGAATTTTAGTCAAAATGAAATTTAGTGTTATTTGTAACTCCGATTCCGATTACAATGTATTTATCGATTCACAAATGGTTACTTATGATGCTATCCATTTTATATAAATCCAAATGCAATACCCGTGTTGCTATGTTGTATTTGTATGTATGTATGTTATGTGCATTGGAAAAGCAGTTTTCGAATGTTGATATGTGGTATGTATTGGTATTTTAAACGTAATTTTCTTATTAACAACAACAAGATGCCCTGTCGTCACTACAGAACAAAATTAACAAATTAATTAGTTTATCTAGAGTGTGTAATTGGTAATAAATATGCAAATGCTGTTTCTATAACATAATTAGAGGAATAGAACAATATCCCGATTTACAAATTAAATTTTTTTTTTCTAATCTATTTATGGTATTTGATAGCATAAATTACAAATATAAAAATAAAATGTATGCGTCATTTGAAAATATTGGTAAAAAAAAATAAAAGTATTAGGTAATTAGAGTTTTTCTTAGAGTTTATAAATTATTTTTAGATTTTATGATATATATAAAACTTTTAAAAAATTAGAGAAAGAAGAATCAGCCCACTTGTTAAAAACATCTCTATAGTACGCCAGATGTCTAAAAGTACGAAATCAAAAAAGTTTGAATTTTCTGCCGAAAAGACTCGGTTTCTAAATAAATTTTGGCTATAATAATTAACGAAATTCAATTTAAAATAAAATTATGCTACCATGTTAACTGTTTGTATAGCAGCACCTAATAAGTGTAACGTTTACAAAAGTGCGGTTAACGTAATCGTGGAAAATTTACAGACTGTTAACAGAATGGACTTAATTCCCGCCCACTGAAGAACAAGTATACATAGATGTTTTTTGCATTAAAAATCGAAACTTTAATATATCAATCGTTTCCTAAAATAATAGTTATTTAAAGTTTAATCGTATCATTTTAATGTCATCGACGCTTTCTAGTCCGCATAGTTGGTAGTTGGTATCTATATTTGAACCACTTTTGTTTATTTAATAACAGTCCCAATCTTTAATCTTGCCTTGAAAACTAACAAAGTCATTTAGCAAAGTGATTGTTACATAAACGTTATTAGAGGGGTTTAACTTTTAACAATTACATATTCACCCTTTGTATTATATGTGCATAATAAAGGATTATGGAAATTATTAGAATTCTTTAAAAGTTTATAGCGGTTCTAGAATTAACATCAATTAAAGCAGATGCACGCAAATGAAACAATTCGTTTCCCCAATGCAATCGGCTAGTGAGTGTATTATAATTTATAAAGATGTTCAATGTTAACGACATATCTTATTTATGCGGGGGTTTAGTCTGTTCGAGGATTAGTGTGCATTGGAGAATAAGAAATATCCGAATAGGTGCTGGTTCACGTAGTTCAGTATCTTTACAATACGCTTTGATATAAATTGTGAAAGAAGTATTTATTTTTGAAAGATCACACTACCAAATCCACTTTTTGTTCTTTTGACCTTTTTGTCTTATTCTATAATGGTCTAATGACGAATTGTTAGATTAGTAGATAAAATATTATTTTCTTCCTCAACAATAATATTTCTCAATATTCTACAGGTTTAATTAAAATTTTGTATTAAAACAATTTTTGTTTGTAATTTTTATTACTTATCTACCCAATGTAATAAATTGTGAAAGATATGCTGTAATGTTTCAGTAGGTCGGTACCTATATCTTAATTTTTTCATTAAAAAATATTTTAAAATTTTTAATTAAACCGAAGTATTTATAACATGCTATAATAATTTATTGTACTTTTAAACGCTTAAAAGTTAATAATTTTTAATGAAATTCCTTATTATAATAATAACGAAGTTTACTTCCGATAATGAAAAAAACATTCAGTAACTGCAATAAAATTAAATAAAAAGCAATTCGATTTATTAATTATTATTGCAATAAATTTCTGATTTGTAAGTAGTACATTTTGTGGTCACAACTGCTCGAACCGACTGCGACTGTGTAATTTCAACTTGAATAAATCATAAAATATATTATAACAAAATTAAATTCAGTTGATTGAAGCCCGCAGTAAACACATACACATTGATTTTCCGTAAACACGTTGATAAATTAACGTGTTTCTACTATTAAAATATAGTAACAGCTATATCAACGTAAGATAAAAATGTGGCAAATTCAGTAAAATATGACGTGACTACAACGTTAATATAATATAGTATATGGTGACCAAACATTTCGTTACAGGACATTTTGTTATCACTCTTGAATTATTACTAAAATTATATGTTAGATTCTGAAATATTCAAGTCATTTGGATAATTTTGCCATTTCTTTTCTGCAATTAGTACTTATTTTCTAATTAATTTTCTATTTCTACCTTGGTATTTAAATGTCTAACGCCCGGTTTCTCCATCGCATCTTAAGCTGTTGTCTGGCTAAGGTCTAACCGCGTCTAAGCTCTACCTAAAGCCTGAGTCGAGTTGCACCAAAATATTATGGCGTCGCCTTATCTGAGCAATTGCTTAGCTGAGATTTAATTTAGAAACGGCCTAAAATCTGTCACATTGCAAGTGACAGTTGCAACTTAAGCTGCAGCTTAAGCTCTAGTTAGAACTTACGACGCGATGGAGAAACCGGACATTAGAACTCAAACTAAGCATAGTTTTTGCCGCTGCCGCTTCGCCGTCGCCGTTTCTATTTAAAATTTTACAAAATAATATACCTACTCTATAGATAATAGTTATGTAAACTAAGTATATTTTTAATAAACAGTGAGTCCGGTCAAATTAGACCAAAAGTAGGGGTGAAATTACAAAAATTCACACTTGGCTGAAAATTGGTAGAATTGTTCAAAACACTATTATAAATGAAATGTGAAAAGTCCTCATCGATCCGACACCTGGAAAAAAATTTACTCGGGGTCAAAGTTTTACAAAAAATTACAAGCTGCCAAATTTTAAACTTCAAGAGTGAATAACTCATGAAGTACTGAAGGGATTTCAACCAAATTTTGTATGTAGAAACATTTCCCCCACAGAACTTGACAGCATATACATAGAACCATTTGATACAAACCAAGAATTCAACATTAAAAGAAAAGATTACTTTTTTTGCGAAAACTTGAAAAAAGTCCTTGTCCCTCGATTTTCTTCGGCATTTCTGCTTCGAAAGCAGTCAAACTTTTTGGACGTATGTCTGGTGGGCTCTAGTGGGGAAAATAAGGTTTTGGCAAAGAAGTCTTTGTCAGGGCTACCTCAAATCGAGGGACAAGAACTTTTTTCAAGTTTTCGCAAAAAAAGTAATTTTTTTTTTAATGTTGAATTCTTGGTTTTTATCAAATAGTTCTATATGCTGTCAAGTTCTGTGGGGGCAATGTTTCTACATACAAAATGTAGTTGAAATCCCTGAAACACTTCATGAGTTATTCACTCTTGAAGTGTAAACTTTGGCAGCTTGTAATTTTTGACAGATGACAGATAGAAATTTAATTTCACCTATTCCGGATAAAGCTTTTCAAGGTGTTTAAAATAACTTATCACAAGACAAAATCGTTTTAAAAATTTTGTGTTTTCTTTTGTATAGTAGATTACAACTCGTTCAACTTTTTGAATCATTATATCTCAAAAACGGTGCTTCTTAGGAAAAAAAGTATTGAGACATTTTTTATAGATAATTATCTGATCTACAATTTTTGTCTGAGCTAATATTATGATAAAACTTACCGTTTTGCTGAAAATCGCGAAAAACCCGTTTTTGTGAACTTTGACCCCGCGTAAATTTTTTTCCAGGACACTTTCACATTTTATTTATAATAGTGTTTTGAACAATGCTACCAATTTTCAGCCAAGTGTGAACTTTTGTAACCTTGGATGTCTAAATTGACCGGACTAGAAATTAACATTAAATTTAAATTAAAATAATGGTTACGTTTTGTGAAGTTGATAAAACTAAACTTTATTATTAAATTTAAAACTAAATTACTAAATTAAAATTATAATTTTTTTTGTAACATGAGGAATAATAAGCGTTGGTTCTGGTTCGGCTGTAAATATAATATAAAACAACTATAAATAAAGCAAATAAAATGACTTTAAAGATTTGAATTCTTGATTGTATTACATATATGAATTTAATCTGGGTACAAAAATAAAAATAATTTAAATTTTACTGATTTTTAAATTCATTATTTTTTAAATTTTATGTACCTGGTTATTAAAATAGTGTACGAAATTAGTGTACGAATTATCCATTAGTTTTCGAGAAAACGGTATTTGAAAATCAAAATTTTACATGTATTTCTCCATAAGGATTGCACACACGAGTGTTCTATTGTCCGTACGTGCGTTCTGATAAGTCTTAGTGTTAGCCGTCAGACGCGATTGTTACGCTGTCTAGTACACATCGTGCGTGTTGAACCCCTTCCTTGTGACCGCACTCATTTGGTTTGTTCGTTTGTTATGCACTAAGCAACACCGAAAAAGTTAGTGTGGTGTAGTTTGCACTTAAAAGTGGAGGTAGTGTCAACTGGTGTAGTAACACCTACGGATAACAAACGAACGCTTTTTGGACATTTCAGTGTGCAATTTTATTTGCACCTTTTTTTAAATTAATAAAACAAATTAAATATTAGAATCGTTAGAAGCTATGGAAAGCAATATAATATATTAAAATACTGGTCCTCTTTACTAAACAGTCAATCTGACCGTTCTCCTTTATTGAACCTCGTCAATAATTAACCCGCCTTTTTTGCAATATTTAAAAAAATACTCCCCCTTACTTAACCTGTAGGAGTTATTGATATGTCTCATATCTTTTAACATGATATCTGGCACTTAAAGGTCCCAGCGCCCAAACGGCGGCGCCCAAACATCCGGAGCCCAAAAATCCGGCGCCTAAAAGTCCGCCGCCCAAAAGTCCGGCGCCCAAACGGCGGCGCCCAAACGGCGGCGCCCAAACGGCGGCGCCCAAATGGCGGCAAATGTCACGTATATTGTCGTGTTCCAAAATCACTTTTTTTTTATTTTAAATTATATTTTATTATACATTTGAAAATGTTTTGATTATTTTCTGAATTTAGTTTAATTTTTAATGTAAATATCTGAATAATGTTCTTTGATAACTTGGCTTTTTGGCATCTGCGTAGACGGAAAGTGGTCGTGTTTTACGGGCCCGTAAAACTTATATTTTGCATCTCTATGTTGAGATTTTTGAATGATTTTTACGAATAAATAGTTTTGATAGAGTGAATAAAATTTTTATTAGTAATGTGGATAATTTTTACATAAAAACTTCTAGATAGATTTTTCTAGAAACCTCTATAACAATCAAACCTACTAATCAACTGTATAATCAGCAGATTTGTATAACAACTACCAAGATTATCACATATGAGTCATCACGGATAAATCTTTATACCATGACCCATTAAATACAATTATTAACCTGTACCTTATAGGTTTCATAACAATAATATCGTAAAAATCGTAAATCTTAAAAATAATGGATGTTTTGAGAAGAACCTGCAGAAGATCGTGTTTGGAGAGAATAAGAAATGAGGTAATTAGAGATATGATGGAATTGGAAAAAATATAGCACAGGCAATCGAGAGCAGACAATTAGTGTGGTTTGGACACGCAAAAAGAATGGACGAAGATTGATGGCCCAGAAAAATTTTGGAGTGAATTCCGCCGGAGAAAAGAAAGAGAGGACGACCAAGAAGGAGTTGGAGAGATGACGTGAATGAAAGCTAGAAACCTCCAAGAAGAAGCATGTTGCAATAGAGAGAAATGGAAGCTGGGGAGGGAGAAGCGGTACTAATTTTAGACAATCCTTTATATATATAACAATAATATACATATTATTGTATGTATACAATCAGATGACGGTGATTTGATTAGTTTACATAAAAAAGTAATAGCAGATCAGGAGTAGAAAGCTATTAAATGCAAATAATATTTTAAATTATTTTAATTAATTTACCCCTTCGTCGTAAATTAAAAATTACATAATAGGAGCTACTACACGAACATCAACAGGTTGTTTCTTATCTTAAAATTTGTTGATATAACTTGAAGAATATTTTACAATTTAAAGAATAATTATTGTGATGTATCAAAAATTCATGATTTTTAACGCTAAATAAATAGATAAACTTGTGTATTGATTTCAATAGTCTTATTTTCAAATAGTTTATTATACCAATCAATAAAGGCAAACAATAAAAGTTTTCAAATTTTATTCACCTTAATTATTATTAATAATAATTCATATTCAAAGTATCCTATTTAAGTTAATATTAATAATCAGTAGCGTAACATGGGTTTATTGCACCCGGGGCAAACCTTTTAATTTGCAACCCACCAATTTTCACTTTCAAAATCACTTTATTAATTGATATTAATTCATTATTAAAATCAATTTATTAAAATTAAAATAAATAATTACAATTTTATTCTGCGTGATTTGTGTAATGCAAACTCTTGAATACATTCGTCAATGTTGATTTGTACATCTTTTTCGATTGCCAAATTACCTAAATTTGTTAATCTTAACGTTGACATTGTAGATCTTAAATAGTTTTTAATTTAGAGAAGCTTCTCTCACAACTGGTATTACTCAATTTTTAACTATTTCGCGCCATCTATCCATCATTAGCACGGCCTTCCCCCCCCCCCGGACGTGCCGCGCGGGAATTTGCCCCTCCCCACGCTACGTCACTTTTAATAATAATTTATTATGTATAAGATGTCGGTAAACAACAGAAATTACTTGGTTTGATCTCCGGATATATTCCAACACGGAAAACCTCGGTTAAAAACAAGAAAATCATGGAATTTCTTAACTCGGTCTGCGGCTTCTACCAATTCATAAAACCTCAAATACCAAAGGAAGATATTTTCACTAACATTGCCTAATCATGTAAACATATTTTATAGTAATGATGTGACTAACTTGAGCTGTAGAGGTTACTTCTTGCATTACTTTGAAATTTATTAATACTGAAGATTTACCCCGAAGTACAATGGTTTATCTGAAAAAAAATAAGTAATATCTATTTTGTCAATATTGATACTATGTACGTTTGCATCTCTATAATTATAATATAAATTGGCCTGTTTTTATGTTTAAATCAAATTTATTTAAAATCGATTGTAGTTATTGGGACTAACCATTTTTGAAATGAAAGCACTGAATTAATAATAAATTATCATCTTCTAAAAAATATATAAAAGATATTAAGCATTTACAGGTAGTTAGCGTTTTTGTCTCTAGAGCGATAAAGTTCTATTTAAAGACTTTTTGATAGTGCAGTGTTTTTCACTGGAAACGGACGTTTTTGAATTGCGTAGTACTCAGCATGTAAATAGAGATAACACCTGTGTTACAGTTTATAGCTCATTCGACTTATCTCTTCATGTCATTTAGTCTTCATTATGCCGTTGTGGAGTGTTGAGCATCATCGCATGTTCGCTCAAAATACGATAGTTAATAGTGGCGACTCTTTTGTGAAAATTGAAAATTCTCAGTTGCAATCGTAGCCCAGCCCAAAAGTGACTGTCTTGTGTGCCGTTACTAAGTTACTTGTAACTTAATTTTTATATCAATAAATAATTTTTGAACTAAAAATCAATGCAGTACTGTTTTATTTTAAACCATCTTCCGTTACCCGTCGACGACCCTGTAGATATCACCAGAATTTTAATTTTCTGAATCCTCCTTTTGCTCAAACATAAAACATTTGTAAAGTGACGGAATTGTCCAGCATTCATGCCGCAAGCTAAAAGACCACTTTATGTCCTTGGTAGATAAATAACTATTTCGTAGTATGAAAGCAGAGCTGCTTGTAAGGGCCACGAAAATTGTAATACACACTGGTTACACAAGGAGTGCAAAAGAAAATATAAGTACTGCCTAAAGCTGGATTTTGTTGAGTTGACATCAATAAGTTTCTAGGGGTTTAGCTAGGGGTCTCAAGCCTCTCTCGCCCTTCCTAATTATTGCAGTCCTAGCGCCGCAAACCAAAACACTTCGTATACACTTCGATGTTAAGATGATAAAATGTACTGTCCGTCACTCATAATTCACAATTATTTTTCAAATTAATCAATCAAGTTGTAAACATACATTTACTGAAGACGCCGTTTATGAAAGCCCTCGAGATTAATTTTGTATTAACGTCTAGTATACTAATAGGAATACAACGCAACAATAGAACACAAATTTTGAATTTTTTTTTTAAGAAAAAATTCTTGTATTTGGCAAGTATTGCAATCGCAGAAAAGATATCAATTGCTTAATGGACTTACCACGTGGTTTCTACTCACGAGATTTGAAATCAAATGTAATAGCAGAGTATAAATTGTTTGTTAGCTTCACTGAAGAGCTAAAAAAGGAGAATACCATTGAAATGGCATAGACACTTCCCTTCATGATAGAAAACGTTTTAGAAACTGAATTTCCAAACATGGCGGTTCTGCGGTTCTTTTATGAATTAAAACTAGGGGTGAGAGCAGGAATGAGTAAAAAATATAAGCATAGACGTAGACGTAGTTTTGAATATAAGTTTGAACATTTATGTACAGAGGCGGATTAATTAGCAAACAAAATAAGCTAGTGCTTTGGGCGGCAAAAGTTAAGGGGCGCAAAGTTTATTACAATTTTTTTTATATCATATTTTTATTAATTTTTGTTATAATTACATAATAATATTATATTATATTCAGTTTGTATCTACTAATATAATTAATATATATTTTTTATTTAAAAAATTTTATTTTGGCTACAAAATTATTGAAAAGTATTATTATTTAGGTACATATTTGTATATTTATGATACCTGATATACTTTTTAACTTGATATGAAGGTTATCATTGATGATATAACATTTCATGATGAAATTTTAAATAATTGTATCTGATCGCTATTAGGCAAATTTAATTTTCATTTAGTCTATAATTTGATCTAACGTAGGCTAACCTTGCTGGAGGCTACAGACATCTTCAGATAATTGTGCGTAGGCAGGCATACAAATCATTTGATATACCTAAATTTAAAACAAATTTATTTAATGAGTAATTACGAAACTACCTATTTCAATAATTTAGAAGAATTTTAATAAAATGCTGTTTTGTAGTTAATGAATAAGCCGGTATTCAATGTCACATGAACATTCATCCGAAAATAATAATTGGGAAAGATGTAATAAGTCTAAGAGATGGTAAATGTCAAAACACTAACGCAATATTAAAAACAAGAGATGGGCTTCAATAAGGATTATTTCATATAAAAAGCTCTGAGGGAATTCTATCATCAGTTCATATTCGCATTTAGTGAAAAGACAAACAACAAATTTACCAAAATGCAAATGGTAAGATAGTTTATGATTATAGAAATCATAAAATTAATATTAATCTTTTTTTATTTTTTAGATTATTGTACTCTCTGCCATTGTGGCTTTGACTATTGCTGCTCCTGCTCCAGATCACGAAAGAAATGCTTTTATCGTAAAATATGACAGTGACAATAATGGGTTTGACGGATACAAATTTGGGTATATATATTATACAATAAATTTAAAATTCAATTTTTTTAACTTTTCTTTTATTTGATAGATATGAAACAAGCAACCATATCGCTCACAAGGAAGTTGGTGAAATATTAAATGCAGGCACCGACAACGAAGAGCTCTCTGTACAAGGGGAATATTCGTATCCAGGAGTCGATGGCGTTTTGTATGTAGTGAAGTATATTGCCAACAAAGACGGATTCCAACCTTTCGGTGCTCATCTTCCCAAACAACATTAATCATATTTTCGGACTCATTCGCTGATCTAAATGCCGTTAAGTTTTTCAACCTGTGTAACAATGTAAATAAATAATACGAAAAAATGTACAAAACCCGAATAAAAAATATCAAGCAAATATAAATAATTGAGTTTACTTAAATAATAATTTACCAATTATATTTTCGAATGGAAAAGTTAATTGTTAAAAACAAATTTGAATTTTTTGACTGACGAGGAAACCTCTCAAGTGTAACTCTAAGATTGGAATAAGCTTTGGTAGTTTTAAAGTGAACTAAAATTAAACAAACACCTGTCTTTTAAAATGATAATAGCCTTCGTTTCTGACAAAGTTGCTTTAGATTGAAAGGTTTCAAATACTTTTATTTTTCAAAATTAAAAAATTTTTTTATTATACTTTTTTAAAATACTTAAATAAAGTATTTAAAAAATATAAATTATTAATCCGCGCAATAATATTAATTGTAAGTTTATAAAAAATATACAGGATAAATCTGGAGTTAGCAAAATATGTACCATTGCTGAAAGCTTATGTTATAAAAAAATTTTTTTTTTATTTTCAATTACAATTACATTAAATTAATGTTTAAATAAAATAGAATATTTTCTGTAAACCTTGCAATACAATGCCCGTAAGTTTCCGTAATGTTTGTTAATACTATAATACAGATTGAGGATATCAAGTGAATAAAAAAATTTATGAAAACGTTTGTAACTTTTAGAATATACATATATGAATGTATAGTATAGTAGTGGACTTCAAATCTCGTCATAATTGAAAACAATTGTTATGCATTATGACGAGACGTGAAGTTCCGTGGCGACTACTATATATTATTATTATTATTTATTTTAAAATTAATATTTTTAAATTACGTATTTCAATAATTACATTATTATTATACACATCCAGTACATTTGTCTGGGTGGTATAAATCATAGAAACACGTAAACAGAGATATTTCAAGAAAACACCAAGAGCACTATGCGAAGGCACCCCTGCCGCAGGCACACTTTATTTATTAGTGAGAAAAGATACTTCATTAAACAGTGCTAAAAATCTTGCTGTCCGATGTTAATTTTAAGATAAACTATGCATAATCAATTATTTTTTCGTAAATCGATGTCTGCAATATTTGTTTTAACGTGCATGTCGACATTTTTTTGTCGGCCGCAAAGCATCGCTTTGCGCACTCCAGAAATAAACGATAAATAAAAATGACCTTTGATTTACATTTGGTTTCACTGGGTTGCCGAGTAACAAAACATAGGTGTCTTTAGTCAACCTTCCAGATTTCCAGAATATAGTAGAAAAATTTACTGTCACGGAAATGGGACCTTTGTCCCTTGAAATGTCAACTTTTTCCTATAGAACATTGGAAAGATAAACAAATTTTTGAGCATTTAAAAAAAAATTTGCGGATTATCCATTAGTTTTCGAGAAAACAGCCGTCGTCGCCGTCGGTTTCGATGACCGCAACCACGGCAAATCTCAGATTCATTCTTAAAACTAGCTTTAGGTTTGTCTAACTGAAAACTGCAATAACATAATAAAAAATAAATAAATAAATAAAAAAAGTAATAGTAATAAAAATATTATAATATAGCTAAGTAAACAAATAAAATTATTTTATCGAGCTTCCGAGAATTTATGTTCTCTTTATCAAGAATATCATTGAATTGCTTAAATTAAATTAATTAATTAATTATTTATTTACTTAAAAAAGTAATAGCATAAGTACCTACTAGTTAAAAGGCAAATATTGTTACACGTACCGGTAACAGAACACCCGTGTAGAAATCGCATTTTGATCCTTATGAAAAAATACGGGATCTGTCAGTCAATCGTCCCCACGAGAAAAGCTTCGACAGCTGCACTATTGGAAAGAGGATAATTTTCTGAGTATATTAAAAAAAGAAATTTTGCGGATTATCCATTAGTTTTCGAGAAAACGGCATTTGAAAATCAAAATTTTACATGCATTTTAGATAGGGAATTCATTAACACGACAGTTCTATTGAGGGTGCGTGCGTTCTGATATAGTCTTATGTTAGCAGTCAGACGCGATTGTGACATAGTCGAGTGCACATTGTGCATATTGAACCCCTTGCTTGTAACCGCACCCATATTACGCAACATTATGCAATAATTTAAAAAATAAACGCAGAACTCGTTTTTAGGTTAAAAACTCATTTCCCGGATTTCATCACATCCACGGAATGGCCCCCCTACTCGGCAGATCTCAATCCAATGGATTACAGCGTGTGGTCAATTTTGGAAGCGAAAGCCTGTGGGACACCCCACAAAAGTTTGGAGGCGTTAAAGCAATCGTTGTCCCGTGAGTGGGATCGAATATCTATGGAAGAGCTTCGGCGCATAGCTTTAAATTTTCGGAAGCGTTTGACGATGTGTATAGCAGTAGAAGGCGGCCATTTTGAAACTACTTAATTATTTTTCTCAACAATAATGTTAGTTATTATTATTTGTTGTGAAAAAGTTTTTCTTCGGTTTAATAAAGTTTTTATGATAAAAAGTTTTGTTATCATTTTTTTGGGTCACCCTGCATCTTTCGCCATTTTCGTAACAAATATTGTACTCTCATAAATATTGTAATTCTCAAATATTGTACTTTGTTTAAACTCTATTTTTTTAATATTTTAGCTATCTTACAATTAATAGCAGTCGAGTATTTTTCTTTTACCAACATCTTGTTCATTATTTTCAGAATTTCTGTAAAAACGGTTGGTTTCCCAAAAAAATGTATTTTACCAAAGTTGTAGCCCGTTAAATTCCCTATCTAGTTTGTGCCATGAGTTTTTTTCTAAAACGTTTCGTTTAAGAGATACGAGATTCGCAAGAAAAGTAAAAAAATAAAACCTGAATTTATTAAAACATTTATTCCCCTAATTTAATTTATAACTCGAAATCTGTTGATTCTAGACAATAAGGGGTTATAACCTAATTTGTAGATAAGTGAATTATCTATAAAAAAGTTCTAATCCATTAAGCTTGAAAAATCAATAATATCGGAGCTATGGCCGTTTGAATCAGAAATTCAAAAAATTGCTTTAAAGAGGGGTTTATTTAAAGTTAAAAAAGGGTTAAAAAGGGGGGTAAACCAATAAAGGTTTGGATTTGGAAAAAAATTTTATTTGAAAATTTGTCTTAGCAAAGTATTCTTTATTACCACCTCAAAGGTTCTCCACGGTTACGGGATACCCTGTATGTATAGTGCATATTTTGAAAAATAAAAAATATCTGAAAATAACTACTCATGTGGGAAGTCATACCTGGAACCTTCCAATCCACTTGTCGACGCATCACCGTCGGAGTTATACGTTCTTTGGATTTCTGTTGCATTAACTAGCTAAAGTGTTGAATTCCAAAAATTTTTAAAATCTATATACTCAAAAGCGGTTGCTTATAGCACTTTAAAAAAAACAAGTGTTCACTTAATTTAGGTAATTTTTCAACTTACTCAAGCTTGGCTCGATTCTAGAGTTACACTTGAAAGGTTCTTCTTGTTAAACTATATTTTTGGATAATTTAGAGATTATTCTAATTCTAGTTAAATTTTATAGTGTTGATTTTAGCCTGCATAAATTCATTTATGCAATATGACCTTTATAGTATGTACTATGTATTTAGATAATTTTATTTTATATTCTTTTTAACTAATTTATTTCAAAATTTAATTTGGTAAATAAAAAAATAATATAATCCTATTATTTATTTATTGCTTTTCTTCGTTAACCTTGCTCGTGGCGTCTTTAGAAAATAACATGTAAGATATGATGTTAATCGATGTAGCTTTTAATTAGCTCGATGTAAGATGAGTAAGTAAAATTACCGTCCCACTATTGCAGAAACTGTATCTATTATAAGGGAAAGAATAAATTTTGAGAAATTCTTGTTTCAGACTAAACAGTAAGTAAGACGATATTCAATGTCGCGTAGTATATATTTAAATTACAAGTTTCTTACCTAATGACATAAAATAAGACATATTAAGAGATGGTAAATGTTAAAATGTAACGTAATAATCCAATGAAGATCAGGTCTTCTTTTTACAGACTATTTGATATAAAAGGCCGACTTTTAATTTAGTCCTCAGTTAAAATTAGTTTTTCGTCAAGTTAAACACCACATCTCCAAAAATGAAAATGGTAAGATTCAATTTCAAAGAGAAAATATTATTTACTAAAAAATTTTTTTCAGATTATTGCACTTTCTGCCCTAGTGGCTTTAGCTATTGCTGCACCTGTAAAAGAACAAGATGGGAATGCAGTTATCCTCAAATACAATAGCGACAATATCGGTATTAATGGATACAGCTATGGGTAAGATAATCAATACAAATAAAATTACTTTTTTAATTTTATTCCTATTTAGCTACGAAACAAGTAACCATATTGCGCACCAAGAAGTTGGACAACTTTTAAACGAAGGTACCGATAACGAAGAATTTTCTGTAGAAGGAGAATACTCGTATCCAGGAGAGAATGGTGTTATCTATTTGGTGAGATATATTGCCAACAAAGACGGATTCCAACCTGTTGGCGCCCATTTACCTAAGTAAATTTTGTGACAATGATTTTCGGACTGATTAGTTATAAACTTCGCATAAATATTGTATAGTAATGTAAATACAGAGCAATAACAAAAAAACTAAAAAAAAAATATCGAATAAAGTTTTAAATAAAAAAATTTTTTTTATTATTTATTTTATTTTTATTGTTAAAAAATTATTCTGGAGTTAAAAGTGCCTTTTTTAAAATTAAGAGTGAGGTACACTATTGACGAGTTACAAAAATACATTCGCTCCAAATAAAACATTTTATTTTTTCTCAAAACGGAAAAATATATAATTACTAAATTTTCTGCATAATTTTTCATTTAATAAAAAGATAACATAAAAAACAAAATCCTAAAAGCTATTTTAGATTAAAAACTAAGAATAAGTTACATATTTATAATTCAGGTATATATATGAATACTTTGAATACTCGGTTCACTTAAAATCAGTTTGAAAATAATTTATAATTTTAATTTTTAAGCAAAAATTTACAAAATTTACTTTAAAAAACAAATTAGATGGATTATCACGGACTGCTAACCTCGGAAAATTTGGAATTCTTCGGCAATTTCATTAACTAAATAATTGACTTAAAATAAACCCAATTTCACTAATGTAGAAGTTCGAGTATTTAATAAAGTTGGAAGAATCTTAGCTTACTATTCAATGTCAAATTTGTATTGTACTGGCTGGGCACATTATAATCAAGAATTAATCATGAAAAATATACTAATTATAGTAAGTGGTGGTATGTATCGTAACACTCGCACAATATTTTCAAGATCGGGCTTTTAAGCTTTTATCCTAACGAATGTTTGATATAAAAAGATCAACGTTCAACTTATTATATTATAACTTCGATTTATAACATTTTAAATATTAATTTAAATTATTGTATTTTCCATCAGCGTAGCTTTAGGTATTGCTGTTGTGTTATAAAAAATACAAATAAAAAGAACATCGTTACTTTTAAATAATCAGCAAAAATACTGGCATCGATAATTATTATTATCAGCGGCGTAGCGAGGTCCCTGTATTTGGCGAAAGTAAATTATTCTACCCAAATTTTGCGCACAACACATGATTCATCAAATTATTTAAATTCTGAATTTTATAATATTTACATAAGTCTGATCAATTGACAGAACGTCAAGGTCAAAAATGACAAAAATAGCATATTTTACGCCGTTGTTATGTAATATACTATTAACTACAGCTTCAAGCAACCTTTAAATTTCAATTATCATAAATCGATTAGTTTGTTCTATCCTATAAAGTAAACGCAATATTTTGCACTAAATAGGTCCGGAAATGGCTTTAACTGGAATGAAATTGTATTGGAAAGCAAAACTTGCAGTAAATTACATTCTAGTTCGAATTTGCATTCATCACGAACGAAGTAATGTATTTTAGAGTTATACATATTTTCTTCGATTATTTGGTTAAATAATTTAATTTAACGTCAGTCTTGAAAACCAATAAGGGATTTATATTATATCGTTTAGCTTGAGCAACTTTCCTTTCTAACTTGAAGGCAAAGATTAGAATGACGTATATTTAACAAATACTATTACAAATTATTTTATTTAAATTAAATTTAAATAAAAACTTTTTGCAAATCGGGATTAGGAACTAGAGCAATAGATTATAACAATGTAAAAAATCTGCCTTTAAACTTTTTTATTTGTATAGATATTTACCTAGTTATGAAACAAACAACATTGTTTTTGAAAATCGCGATTGTAATGTTACAAATTAATTTAAAATGTTGCAGCTTGCAGGATTTGAAAATTGTGGATACCTTTTTTCCAATTTTTGAATAAATTAAAATAAGTATTTTTTGAGCTATTGCAATTCAAAATTTCTTCTGCTTTGTGTTGTACGTTTACAACAAATATATGCAGATGGTATGTTGTTTTCTTGTAAATTCTGTAGATTTTCTGTAAACATAAACATATTGTAACCTATTTCGGCGGATTGAAATTTTAATAAACATGTGCTTCTGTTGATTTTAAATGTTTGATCCAATTAAACGTGATATTGATTGATGAAGTTATTAATCTATGCGATATGCGCAATATCTCACGTGCCAATTGACTGTAAATAAAATACACTCGCGATGTAACTACTGAATAATAGGATTACAAGAGATTATTAGACAAAAGTACAAATTATTTAACATTATCGAGGATTATTTAGATTAATAACAATAAGTTTTTAAATTATTAGGATTAAATATTATTTTAAATTAGTAATAAATTATATCGATACCATTTATTGTTTTATAACTCTCCGTTTTTCTGTTACTTTAGCTGAAAAATAAAGTGTGAAATTTTCCATACGTTACATCGAATAAACGAGTATATATGTAGAATAGATACATCGAGAAAATCCATTAAAGAAATGAAAAAAAAAATTAGGAAAATAAAAAATAAGATATAATATTGAATTCGCTTTGAGAACAGCTCGTATCGCTGGTAAATTTTACGGAAAATCGAATCATCTTATTTACGTATCCTTACCTACCCGACTAAAAATGCTTTTGAAGTTTGAAGACTACAACAGAACAGTCAAAAAACACTATTCATAATTGTAATAAAATTCGGCATGTGAATTTCAAATTAATATCAAATATAATATAATATTTAGCATAATTTATTTCCTCATTATATTCTGAAAGAAGCTATTTAAGTCAATAAACTCTCAAGTTCGCTTTTAAAATATCTTCAAGATCAAGGTAAGGATGAATTACACACGTTAATTTACATATAATTTTAAAACTAATTTCAATTAAATTTGTCAATATATTTAAATTAAGTACAAAAATAAAACAACCTGTAATAAAACTTAAAATTAATTCAGTGCGATCTTTCTTAATTTCGAATAAATTGGTAAACAATATAGATTGACCTTAGCACCCACCCAAAAAAAACTGATATATTGTACATATAACAAATTCATGTTCAAATAGATTCAAAATTTACAATGTCTCTTCTCCCATTTTTATTAATTCAGTATTTATGTTATCCATCCCTGATGCTTTTCTATTTTTCATTGTTGTTATCACTTTGCAGAATTCTTCATATGTTGGTTCTTCTATTGCTTCTTCCTCCTCCAGCATTGACATTTTATTATCCCTGCTCATCTCAACTATTTCTTTACCAAGCAATTCTTCAAAATATTTTTTCCATATGTCTTTGATTTCTTCCTCCTCATATTTTGTGTTTCCGAACTTGTCTTTCATACCTTTTATCTCAGTTCTCCTGTTGTACCTCTGTTCTTTGATTTTTTTTGGTATAATTCTCTTGAATTCTTCCCAAGTAGCACATTAGAAAAATTTCAGTAAATTTTACCTAAACATGTAATTTTGACGTAATTTTTACATAATTTTCAGACCTATAAGTAAGTTTTGGTATTTTTTTAGGTAAACTAACATGAGAAGTTTATTTGTTTACCAGGTCAATATAAAAGTAAAACGGACGTAATTTTACATTTATTTTTCGACTTCGAAGTTTATTTTACTTTAAAGTAATTCTTGGTAAATTTTTTAGTGAAAATTTACTTAATAATTTACCTAATATGTATCTTCAGGTAATTTACGTAAAATCTACCTTGTTCTGCTAGTTGGGTTATGTTCTTTCTCTATATCTGTCATCATCCTCTCCATCCATTGTTGCTTCTTATGATCTTATGTCTTCAAAACGGTGGCCGGACACTTCGCTCCGGGACATTTCGCACCCGGCCATTTTGCACCCGGACACTTCGCTACCAGGACATTTCGTTACCGGGACATTTCGCTACTAGAACATTTTGCACCCGGACATTTCGCACACGGGGACATTTCGCTACCTGTTTTCGTTACCACTTTTAGCATATTACTCATTATTGGAATAAATTTTTTGTTAAAAAAATTTTTTTTTTATTTTTAAAAATTAAAAACTTTTTTTTTTCAATTTAGCCACTTTACTAGTAGCACCTATTTGAGTTCTGGGTTAAAATTTATTAAAATACAATGAATATAATATGCAAAAAGTGGTTTCAAATCAACAGGGTCAGGTCCGTATTCAGTACTTACCAAAACAAAACTAAGTAATAAAATATTTAAATTAACAACAATTAAAATTGTGTTTATTTGATGTTTTATTTTATTATTTTAATTGTTAATTTTTTATTTCTTAATTTTGCTTTATTTAACTTTGCTATTGAAATAAAATTTACTATTTTCTTAAACCAAATGGTACTGAATACGGATCTGACCCCTGTTGTTTTTGATACCACTTTTTCATATTATTATACATTACTTTTTTATGAAACTTTACCCAGAACTCGAATAGGTGCTACTAGCAAGGTGGCTAAATTTAAAAAAAAAAAAATTTTTAATTTTTAAAAATAAAAAAAAATATTTTTAAGCAAAAAATTTATTCCAATAATGAATAATATGCTAATAGTGGTAGCGAAATGTCCCCGGGTGTAAAATGTCCTAGTAGCAAAATGTTCCGGTAGCGAAATGTCCGGGTGCGAAATGTCCCGAAGCGAAGTGTCCTTGAATCCTTGAAAACTTTATGCAAACTTGTCTTCTTTTTTTCTTATATATTTCGTTATCTGTTGAGGTTTGGGAGGTCATCCATCTTAACCTGGCATCTCTCTTAGTTTTTATCATGGTTTTACATTCCTCGTCAAACCACTCCTTTTTATTTTTTGTTTTCCCATAGCCAATATTGTCTTCTCCGACTCTTTCAGTATAATACTAACTCTTTATATTAGACCATTCTTCCTCTATATTCTGGATTTGCTGTTTTTTTTTCATCTCTTCTTGTAGCGTTTGAGTTTTGAGTGTATTTTCTCTGAGTCTTCTCGCTTTCCAGCTCATCTATTGTTCTCTGTTTTCTTCCTTTTCACATCCACTTCTATCTTATCCATTTCCACCTTCATAATTACCATATTGTGATCAGTGTTTATACGCTGTATCCTCTTTAATACTTTAAAATTTAATACTTTTTATTAGTGAATCTGTATATTTTATTTGTGCATTTTAGATTTATTTTGATTTTTTTCAATTTATTTTAAAAATTTGGAATTGTTTAAAAAAAATTGAATTTGGATTTAATTTATTTATAAAATTCTACAAATTTAAAGAGTCTTGCGCTCAAATGCACTTATTTGGCAGAAGTAAGCACCGTTTGATTAAAAAGAAAAATTAAAATTCCCCTGAACTATATGGCAATATATTGAGATGATTTTAATTAGATGAAACTTTTTAAAAAAGTTTTAAATTTCGCTCGTTAAAGTTTATTTGATCAACTTATTTGTCGTTCCTTGAAATATTTTCAATTTATAATATTTAAAAAATTCTTAGTATCTCTTTTTAATCAAATCTCGATCTATTTAAATTATAATTTTAGTTTTTATTTGGCTGCTTTTTTATAATTTTTCTTCTTGTCAGCATCCAATATCATTATTTTCAACTTCAAATTTAAATTAAATACTATACTTTTTATCAAAGTTATTCTTAAATTATATTATCACAGTTCAACAAAAATTTTCCACCTGAGTGAAAGGTATAATTTCTTGCCGATATTTTAGGGCTGAGTCCAAATCGGACTGCAGAATAGCTTTAGCATGTCAGGATTTCGAGATATCCTAACCTCAAAGTGCTAAAAACACGATTTTCTGATTAAGACATCATTGAGTACAACTCTCACCTTTCAAAATCCATTTTCATTTGCTTCCTTACGATTTTTCTTCTTCAAGATACCCCAATTTTAATCTACAGTACATCGATACCGGGCCGGATAAACCATGGATGCAATGGAGCCGCCGCACCCAGCGCCAAAGTTTAGAAAGCGCCAACATCGAGCGTTTTTAATTGTTGTGATTCCAAGGTGCTGCATTTTTCTTTGATTATAATATTCTATATGATATTATGGTTACTGGCAGTTAATCGATACCACGAATCGGGCCGAAATTTTTTTTCTATTGGAAAGAGGACAATTTTCTGAGCATTTTAAGAACGTACATTGATGAGGATTATCCATTAGTTTTCGAGAAAACGGCATTTGAAAATCAAAATGTTACATGCATTTTACATAGGGAATTGATTCGCTCCTGAGTTCTATTGACGGTGCGTGCGTTCTGATATAGTCTTAGTGTTGGCATTCAGACGCGATTGTCATCACCATGGATCACCACCCTCCGTAAATCCAACATCCCATTCCGCATCAAGCACAAATTAATCCACGACATCCTCCTCTAACCAATCACTCCAACTTTTGTAACCCGGCCACGCCCACCGCGACCCGCCGAAAGGTGAGCCGTGATTGGCCAACCGGGGCCGTATTTATTTGTTAACTAGTTATAAGCGTTTTAATTGAATTGTTTAAACACACCGCTGGGTTTTTGTACTCGTTTTTCTCCAGTTAAAATCATACTTTTATTTTTACTACCAACAAACTGTATTCACCTTCATTTCTGTCTGATAAATTGTAATTAGAAGCAATAGGCACTGACATGTTAAAACTCAATCACCAAAAATTGTAAACACAATGTAAAAAATTATTATGTTAATATAGAGTTATTGACTGACTGACTGACAGACGCGATTGTGATACCGTTGGGTACACATCGAGCGTTGCTAACGAGTTTCATCCCTTACGAGGTTCACCCCTTTGGAGTTGCACCTTTGGCGAGTTTGTGCTACCTAGAGGTATGTTTTTAACGAGTCAGCGTTCATCAAAACGGCGCGTAGCGCCCGGAGCGGAGGGTAGCGGAGCGTCGGTTTTGACGAACGCAACCAAGGCAATCGAGATTCTAACCTAAAAACGAGTTCTAAGTTTATTTTTTAAATTAATATTACAATATGCATGATGTTCCCCCGACGCAATCACAATCGTGTCTGACGGCCAACACTAAGACTATATCAGAACGCACGCACCGTCAATAGAACTTTTATGTTAGTGAATTTCCCTATCTAAAATGCATGTAAAATTTTGATTTTAAAATGCCGTTTTCTCGAAAAGTAATGGATAATCCTCATCAATGTGCGGTCTCAAAATGCTCAGAAAATTGTCCTCTTTCCAATAGAAAAATTTTCGCGGCCGAATTCGTGGTATCAGTTGATTGACAGATCCCGATATTATTAGTATTAAAGGCGCCATTTACCTAACCCATTAACGCCGGCCGTACTCGTCCGAGTACAGGCATATTTTGTGCTCTAATTTTTGTATCAAATTTAAATTTGCCAATCTATGCTTGCACCACTATTCAATTGGTTACAGTGCATGAGCCCCAAAGAATTTTTTTAAACCAAAGATTGGTTAGATTTTTTCAAACCCCAAGTGATCTTTATGATGAAAATGATTTTTAAAAAAATTATGAAATTATTTTATAATTTTGTTATTTATACACCTCTTAACCAATATTCTAAATTTCAAGAAGTTCTGTTCAGCAGTTTAGTTTCCGGTGTTAATGGGCTAATCTGCGCCCGGCGCTGAAATAGCTTGATTCGGCCCTGATCGATATTACTTGGCAATTACATACCGGAATGGGACGTCTCGCCGTGGCCGTTTCGCCGTGGCCATTTTGTCGTGGCCGTTTCGCCGTCGCCCATTTCGCTTTGGCCGTTTTGCCGTCGCCTATTTTGCCGTGGCCGTTTTGCCGTCGCCTTTTTCACCCCCCCCCCCAAATAATTTTTTATTGTAATTTTCTAACTTTCTATAAAGCGTTTGACCTTGAAAATTTGAAAAATTTTCGTCTGCGACTCTATTACAACACTCACTTCGCTTGTTTGGAAGTGAAACTAAATTCCTGGCTACGCCACTGAGAAAAAAAATTCGTAACATAGCAAATAAAAATGGATTTTGAAGACGGAGAGTAGTATTCAATGATGTCTTAACGGGTTGCTCTAATGTGAGCTCCGAGCTAGCGAAAATCAATGTAAACATTGAAGATTATATCCGGAAAAACTACAAATGCGATTTTAGTAATATTTGGATATAATATACTACTTATTAATAGCTACCTTTCTTAGTTTACATAATAAAATTTTATATTTGCAAGAGTTCCGCGGCTTTACGTATAATCTTGTTTCTCGTGCATAGTCGGATGGTGTAGGTGATTTTGGCAATTGGGTCAATCCGAAAAAAATGTAAAAAAATTGAAAGAGGTGTCGTGGGACACTCGGTTGGAACGAAGTTTCTTACGCTATGCGCTATATTATTTTCATCATTTTTTCAATTAAAAAATGTCAAGTAAGGATTTCGAGCAATACGAAAAATAGTATATTACTGGTCGTGCATACAAATGATCCGTTACTGGGCAAGCAGCTATATTAACAAACGGGCGTAAGCGAGCTTTTTGAAGCTGTAGTCCATAGCGGATCATATTTCGAGAAGAGGTGACTATACTTTTTTATCAGAAAACATAAAATTGTCTATTATATATCAAATATAAAAAATTTTGTTTAAATCACAAGTGGTAACAGATAGCGAAATGTATTAAGTGCTTGAGTCATAATTAAATCGTTTGGAGATCGTGAGTTCGAACCTTTATAAATGATCAAATTTTTATAAATGCATTTTTTTATAATACAAGTGATTTGACATGCAGTAGTGCAAAATCAAATAATGCTTACGATTTTTCACAGATATAAACAAAACAATAAACCAATATGGCGGCGACTGGTCCTAATAAGTGTGACGATTTCTGCCGTTTTGGTCTTACCGTAAAAGTTAATAAGCCACGTTAGGGAACTTTGTTTCAAAAAATTTTTTGTTAATTAAATTGTATTCGGTATGGCGGGACGAGGGATTTTCCCGATATTCTTTTAAATTGCTAAAAAACAATATTTTTTAGTTTATTGTTATAAAAAAATGCATATTTTCTACTCTATTTCTTAAATAAAAAATTAACAGAAAAGAAATTCAACAAAATCTTTTGTCACGCCAAAACTACTATTTCTTTGAAAATGTGTTCCAAATTTCAAGTCAATTCGTCCACTGAAAAATCACCTACACCGTTTTAAAAATGTAGTTTCGAGCAAATCGGTTTTGAAAGTTTACTTTAATTTTTTTAATTATAGAAATTCTTAACTTGTGAAAAATAATAAAATTAAAACTTCAAAATAACAAGTTAATTAAAACCAATAAAATGCAATAGTTATTATTAAATTTCTGACGATAGCGATAACCTTCGCTGAAAGCTTAAATGATAACTATTGTATTTTGTTGGTTTTAATTAACTTTTTATTTTGAAGTTTTCATTTTTAAAATTTTTTTATTGTAAAATCGTAATTTACCGTTAATCTGCAATTCCTGCTCCATACAATTGACCTTCCCCACTCTGAAAAGCTTCCTGGCGAGTTGATTGAGCCTTTCGTCGCTTAATTCGCCCTTGCTTACAGCAATGTACAGTCACATGTACAGTGACTGGACATCACATGTACAGTGACTGTACAGCAATGCACGGCATTTTAAAATAATTAAAAAATATTAATAAATAAAAGTTTAGCTCAAATAGATGTTTACTAAGGCATAGAAAATAGAAAACTGACTGAAAACTGGCCATTTTAAGGAACCCGCAATTATATAATATTATGTACTACCTATAAATAAAGATTTTAAAAAATTTTATTTCAAAATTTTAAAAAGTAATACAATTAAAGTAAACACTTGGGTTTACAAGATATTGTTGATAGAAAGTGCAACACAAATAATAAAATTTAAGTAAAAACGTAAAAAATTAAGTAAAAATACAACAAATTTAAATGTTGCCGACAATTGAACGATTTATGGCTTACATCCTGACCAAATTAAAGCCCTATAACTGAAAAAATACTACAAATATTGGGATGAAATTTTTACACATTATTCTTAAGATGCTGAACAGTTTTTTAAAGCAAGAAAAAAATTTTCGATTTTGAAAACATGTCACATTAGGGCTATCCCTTAAGTAGAAATGAGCGTAAAAATTCTCTGTTCTCGGTACATAACCTTAAATATCTCAGAAAACAAAAAGTGTTTTTAGCACTTTGAGATTACGTATTTTTTTGAGTTTATTTATAAATTTAGTGTGCCCCTGCCCATTTCAAATATATTGAGCTCAATTTGTGCCCACCCATTTAAATTTTTGTTAAATAAATTTAAAAAAATAAAAATTTTACTAAAATCTGGATAAAAAACAAATGAAACTCTAATATTAAATATTATTTAATGTCAAGAGTCAAGTTCATCCTCGTTCGGTTGTATATTATGTACATTTCAAGTTGATTGAAATAAACCAATAAATTATAAATTTAAATTTAGCGAATTTCTCAATTTCAGTTATTCCTTGACATTAATATTTCATTATAGTACTTCTTGTACTTGTATATTGTGATGGATTTTTGCTTTTCCATTAACTTAAGTTTGTGTTCTGTGTTGTAATGATTGTAGAAATTCTGTTTCGTGTTGTCAGAAGATACTGTACAAATTAACAATACAAGTCTTTTCAACTAAGAAGACAGTTTTAATTAACTCGTTTTAATTTGTATAGAGAAATTGCTTAACAGCGAGTTTTGATTTATATACGGAAAGTAAAATCTTCTAGTTTCAAAAATATTTATTATTACACATAAAAAAATTTAAATTAAAAGTTGTTTGGTAATGGGATATCTATATCTAAGAATCATACCTACATTTTTTATGTAATTTTGATCAATAAAAAAACTAGTAATGTAATGTGTTTGACCTTTAAAATTTTGAAAATATTTTAATTAAATAAATAACTTTGTCCTAGATCTTTCCCAAAGCAAATAAATACAATGAGATTCTGAGGATGTACCAATGAAATTATAATTTTATATTTTTGTTAGAATTCGATTTGTTCAATTGATATTCTTAGTGTAATCTTGCTTCAATGGGCTGTTAAAATGTTGGCGCTAATTTGATAAAATTTCATTTTCTTTACTTTTTCGAGAGACTTAACCTGTCTAATAAAACTTTAATTGAATGTTATCTGTGATTGGTAGGAAATGGTTTTAGCACCCTCTAATAACCACAAATTATAGCCTTTCATTATAGTATTATACGCATTCTCTTTGTTGTACCCCTTTCGTATTAAAAACGTATAGACTCCTACGGACCGTATAAGTCAAAATAAGAAATAAGCCATTGATTATTTTAAATTTAAATATATTATATTTTCCATTTGTGCCACTACGTTCTAGATACCAAATTTACATAAAATAATGCGCATTATGATTACAGCATTATTATTTTATTTGTTTTAGAATCCTATCAAGTTTCCGAAATCATTCCCAAAATTAAATTTGTAATGCTAATATTTAGAAAGGTTTTACGTTATAGGTAGCTTCTGAATTGGAAGTGCTCGGAAATGAATATTAATCAATTTACATAAAGTTAATTCCAACTCGTATTGACAATGGAAACTGCGAAATATTATGCGCAAATTATATGCAGTTTCAAATTATTACAGTGGTTGCTTCGGACTGCAAGCTCACTCTTTCGACAGGGAATGCAACCTACACGATGCAACCTTTACCTTTTCGAAAATTTACTTACTTAGAGTTTTCAGATTAGCAATAACAAAATTATAACATCCAGGACAGGAAATATTTAGAGATTTTTTTATGGGGTATATATTACATGTTATGGTACATTAACTCTCAGATTCGTGTACAGATATAATTTACCTATCCAAAAAATAAGTAGTTAATAAAATTCTTCCCCCCCCCCTTCCAAGCCCTTGAGTATCTCATAAAAATTGTACTGTTTCATTGGCAATAAACAGAAAAGCCCGCCAAAAGTATGGCATGATCACAATTTAATGCTAGGGCTAGGTCAGTAACGATCAATAAACATATCCATCTTTGTCGGAATTTAAGCACCATCATTTAAAAATAGATAAGTAAACAAATACCACTCTTAATTATAACACCTAAATACATTAATTAACGTCACAGAAAAACATGCCAATGTAGAAAATGAAGTATCAGTCTTTAATTATAATTAAGGTCTACTCACATTAATATTCTTCTTCCCACGGTAGATGAGCATTATGATGATTAATAAAAATAAACACAAATATTATGAAAACAAAGAACTTATCGAAAATATAAAATTTATGAGAATTGAAACACAATAATGATTTTCCCTATAAAATGGATGTTCACAACCATGACGTAACAATTCACATGCGCTTAATTAATATTTGATAAATTTAAAAATCATTCACATCCAAGAATGTATTAAATTATTAATTGGAAATACAATAATACATAGTACGATATATCAACAATTGGTTAACAGATTATTTAATTATGTTAATATATTTAGCGCCGAATATTTGAACCTTAGGCGATGATAAATTCAATTTAATTACAGATTCGTAAAATTAAAATTTTTAATAATTTATTATTATATTTTTTTCTATAGCAGATGTTAAAGTGCGATTTGTCCGACTGAAAATAATTGAAAAAATGATACTTTAACAGCAAGAGTAGATAAAATAGCATTTGAGTAGATAAAGTAGCATTTTAACAGCAAGGGTAGATAAAATACTTTGTTTTTACTTAAATTATATTATTAGCTCTTGAAATTATATATTAATAAAATTATTAAAAAAATAAAAAATTTTCAAAAAAAAGAGAACATTAAATTCTCGAAAGCTTGAATATAAAATTTTAAAAATAAATTAAAAACTCTCAATAATTTAGTTTATAAATTTCTTATAAATGTTTTCTTTAACATATGCTATAGAAAAAAATTAAATTCTATACACGACGATAAAATTTCATTATCGACTCGCGAAAAATAATTTACTCGCGACTTCGTCGCTCGTAAATTAACAATTTCCGCTAGTCGATAAAATTCAATTTTATCGTCTTGTATAGAAAATAACTATTATTAATATACACAGGACGTTTGTCTCACTGAAAACAAATTTCTAGATTGAGCAGATAAGTCAACTACATCAACTCAAAAAAATGGGAATCAAATTTTCAAAAAGCAAGCTGCCAGAGCAAGCAAATAAACCCAAAAATATTAATGTATTTTAAACAACAATGCTAAGGGTAAATCAAAAAAGGTTTTTGATTAAACAAGGATTGTGTTACCTACATTGAGACTCGAGTTTTGACATTACTCTAAAATGAGATGTGTCTCCATGATACCAAGTTTTGCCAAACTCCCCACTTACACTTGCATTTTTTAAATTTCAAGTGGCGTTAACGTTTTACTAGTGCTAGTAAAATAATGAAGGTTTTGTGAAGAAATATAATAAGTAAAAAATTTTATTCAAAAAACTAAAAAAAAACATTAATCTTACCACTTGATAGGTTGGACTAAATATATTTGAAAAACATGATAAATGAATGTTATATTATGAGAAATTTTTAAAATAATAAAAACATTTGATTTTGTTCTTCAGTTGCAGAAAACTAAGAAAATAAAAAGAATGGGGGACAATAATATTTAGTTAGAATTTTTTTTTATTCTTTATTATTATAATTAAATTTAAAAAATTTTAATTTCTTAAAAAGAAAGGCCCAAGGTAAGGCATTTTTCTTAAAAATCGAAATTTTGAAAAATTTCACATGGATCTTACAAACAGCGGCGGCTCGTCAGAAAAGACAAAGTAGGTTTAGTCTCCCCTAAAATTCAGAATTGTTAAACTATTAAAATTGAGATATATTATAAGATAAATACTCCTTCCACAATACATATTGCTATGACATCTATAACAATCTCAGGGTGGATTTAAAATTATTTAAATTTATCCAAATACAACTAATACCACGTTTGTTCTTATTATCATAAATCAATTTTTGTCTTCCATGCAAAATTGAACTTTCAAATATCATCCTGATCCTTAAATTTACTTTTTAATTATTATTAAATTGCATAACCACTTCTTCAAAAATTAAATGAAACCTATTTTCAAAACCATTTTTCGGTTATTGTCATGTAATCCCACAAATTGAATCACGGATTCACCCTAAAAACTAGTTCTGCGTTTGTCTAAATAAAAACTCGGTTCAATAAATGCTACACCCTTTCCACCAGTATTTCAGAAATCGTCAATTGTAATTTAGATTTGTCAACCGATATTCGGAAATCGTCAATTGTAATTCAGATTGGTCAACTGATATTCAGAAATCGTCAAATGAAAATCAGAATACGTCAAATGTAATTCACAAAGCATTAATTCTGTGGCTTATATTATAAGAGGATATAGTTATTACGCGGCTGGCGTTGTAGCTATGAAACGCAGAAGAGGTTCGTATACTTCACAATTAGCAAATGATTGGGTAACGACATTACTGCAACTATGGCAAGATCAGGGCCGGATTTACCAGTAGGCACAGCAGGCTATCGCCTACGACGTCAAAATATAAAAGACGCAAGCTGCCAGGCATTTCCACGTTTATGTTCAACAAAAATAAAATATATTACATTTATGGCCGTATAATAGTTACGGATCAATCCGAGACTTAAGATGATCCTAGAATTTACCAATGAGATTACTATGGAATTTAGACTGTATCGTAGCAACAGCTGCTATTTTGAGAATTGATCTTGAATCTCGGATCAATCCATGACTATTAGTACGGGCATAAGTATCTAATTACAAGTGCTATGCTCGAGAGTAGGTCTTTAGAAAGAATGAAATATAATATATAATACTAGCTGGAAAGCCTGTCCACGGACTGGCATCTAGACCCGATTGGTTGGAAACTCGATTGATGTGCAACTTGTCCCAGGGGGAGTACCGGCGGTAGTTTAATATATTTTTCGGTTGGTAAAAAAATTTAACCAATCAGAGTGTTTCCTTTCCACCAAAAAATGACACCCTGGAGCAGCAGCAGCGTGCTGGGATTTTATGTATTAAGATTTGGAGCAGTCGATTACATTCAAGTAATCAAATCAAGGCAGATGCTAAAATGTAATATTCGAGTTTCCAATATTGCAGGCTTGCAGGGCCTAATCTAATGGAACAAAGATTGGTCTACTTTGAATAAATAATATATTAAGCCAAGGACACCATAACTGGAGGAAATTGTGGTTGTGCTGCGCAACACTGCACAATACATCAAGCAACAGCTTTAGCAATGGACGATATGCCAGTCGGTCGCTAAGTTATTTGCTGAAATTTGAATTAACATATTGTTGTGACATAATTTATGCTATATTTCTTATTTTTTTTAATAATAATTTTAAAAAAATTAAAATATTGTTGTTTATGAAACCCTTTCATTTAAAAAATTAAATTTCATTTAACGATTTCTAAATTTTATTTAACGGTTTCTGAATTTCATTTGAAAATTTCAGAATTTCTGTTGAGGATTTCTGAATATCAACTGATGGTTTCTGAATTATAATTGACGATTTCTGGATATCAGTTGACAAATCTGAATTACAATTGACCTTTTCTGAATAGCAGATGATCTTTTCTGAATTACAACTGCAAAAGGTTTAGTTCAATGGCCAATACTAAGAGTATATCTGAGCACACGTACCGGGTACCGGTAACAAAATACCCGAAAATCTAAAACGCATTTCAAATTTCAATTTTTAAATGCCGTTTTCTCAAAAACTAATGGATAATCCAACTTGAATTTTTTTTAATGCTTAGAGAATTGTACTCTTTCCAATGGTCTATACAAAAACGTTTAATTACCGTAAGAACGGGTCACTTTGTGACTTATAGGGTGACTTTGTGACAGACCGTAAATGTCTTATTTTTAAATTTCTCGCCGCGAATGAAAAATTGAATGTAACCAAACGTTTTGAGCTGAAGAGTAGGCATACCGCGACCTTGGTTAACGCGCTCGTGCCTCTAACGCTGCAATAGTTGTTTCTGCACATCACACTGCAAAATACCGATATTGTGTTGTAAATAATATTTTCGGCAACTTTGTTCTGTGCAGTTTTTTATATTCACGATCTTGCTTAAACAGGTATGTTTTACTAACAGTTAGAGTGTTGTCTAGATTTTACCAAAATATCGTGTGTTTTTGATAAGTGTTTTTTTAGATATGGGGAAAAAAAGAAAAAATAGATGTTTTGCGGGGTGACTTTGTGACTTGAAATGAGTGAAAATGAATTAATAATTTACCTAATACCTAATACCGGCGTTACCATATGTGCGAACGGTGCCTTGCACAGGGCGGTAAATTTTCGTATTTTCGCATGTGAAATTTTTGATATTATTTTATATCTTTGTTGCTTCTGTGTATTCGGACGCCCCGTTTGTTTTTCCATCATCTATCCAACAGTTCCAACAGTTTTTTCCTATGAAAGCCATGAAATGACGGCCACGCTCATTTAAAAAAAATTTTGCCTGTGGCGCACATTAATCAATGTGCTTGTTACCAACCACTTCTAGTTACCAACCATTTTAGTTACCAACCATTTCTAGTTACCAACCACTTCTAGTTACCAACCACTTCTAGTTACCAACCAATTCTAGTTACCAACCATTTCTAGTTACCAACCACTTCTAGTTACCAACCACTTCTAGTTACCAACCACTTCTAGTTACCAACCATTTCTAGTTACCAACCATTTCTAATTATCAACCATTTCTAATTACCAACCATTTCAAATTACCAACCATTTCTAGTTTCCAACCATTTCTAGTTACCAACCACCTGCGGCGCACAGTGGGGTTTTTGATTTTAAAAGCTGGCCTAAATTCAAAAAATCAAATGCTACTTAGGGCGTCATAGTCTAACCCCTGTATTCATAAAAATACTTAAAGAGTGTTTTAAACCTATTTTAACTAAAACGCTCATTAAAGTTAAACAACCAATGAAAACCTTACAACGTAGACAAATGAACGTTTGTGATTGGTGTTTTATGACGCCTGAATTGTAAAGACATTTTAAAGCTATTTTAACTTTCTAAAATTTTGATGAATACGGGTGTAGAACTCGCACAGGGCGGCAAATTGGCTAGCTCTGGCCCTGATTACCGCAATTATACAGATGAACATCTTGAAGAAGCTGTCAATTTGGGAATTTGGTTAATTGTATTTTATTTTAGTGCAAAATAACGCTTGTCACAAAATCACCCCACGAACTGGAGTGAGTTTGTGACAATTGTTAATTCAAATATCTCAAGAACTATTGCAACTGTCAGAATGAGCAACCAATAAATATGAAGGTCAGAGATTGGGTAATTAAAAATGGTATAAAGTTCTTGGGTTTATTTACAAAGAGCTTAATCAATTACGTGACAGTTTCCCATTTTTCAAATTTATTTTTAATTTAAATAAATAGAAATTCTCAACACTTCATCAAAATCAGGTCCTACCTCTCAGAAACTCTTGGCAAGTGAAAGTATATCGGAGGTATTAGTTACGATTCTTACCATACTGACGCTGCAATCTTAATTCGGTTTCGGCTAAAAATATTTCATCATAATATCAAGTTTTGATGTCCACTGTTAAGCAGTTAACTGTTAGCAGTTAAACATAACTCCGCAGTTGTTTAAACCGGTTTGGGGAATACCTGTAACCCTCATTTTAATAGTTAATGGTGGCAATCATCAACCCAGGGAGACCGACGGCTTTACGTGCCCTCCGAAGCACGGAGACGGTCTTAAGAAAGTTAGAACTCTTTACGGATTCAAGCCAAATCTTTAGCGTCAACAGTAGTTGTTTGGCTAACTTCTTAAGCTAATAAAAATAATAATAAAAAATTAGAAATATTTTTACGTGTTTTTACGTAAACAAAAAGTTAACAAAAGCAAGAGTTTGAAAATAATTGACACTATTCACCAACATTTCGCGAGCACGTCTAAATGACATAAAAATAAATTATAAATTCCAAAATAGAGCGACCAACTTCACCAGAGCCGTATTAAGGGAGAGGGCTAAATGGGCTGAAGCACCGGGCCACCGCATTCTAGGGGCCTCAAAAAAATTGAAGTAACAAATTTTAAATTA
Source organism: Cantharis rufa (assembly GCA_947369205.1). NCBI lineage: Eukaryota > Metazoa > Arthropoda > Insecta > Coleoptera > Cantharidae > Cantharis > Cantharis rufa. The sequence goes on from OX376303.1 coordinate 25,317,997, forward strand.
GCACAGATTAAAAAAAAATAAATAAAATAATGTGTATGTATACCTCCTGTGTTTTATAATAAAAAAAACTATAATCAATTATGTATAATAATTATTATCTTTTCAAAAATTTGACATTTGATCTAAGCGCGGTTGACCTTAAATAATCAAAACTTTTCACCTGCGGCGCATTTTGTTAAAACATATAAGACCAAGGGGCCTCCAAAAAAAAGTTAACTCCGTGCCTCACATATTCTTAATCCGGCTCTGAACTTCACAAACTGATATTTTAAGAAGGATAATGAGAACCTTTATCAGTTTATTTATTTATTAAAGTGCGGGATGCAGTTGCATTCACGGTTGTACTCGCACACAAAATATCAATTCTTTTTTACTTTTTTACATTCTTACAATCCATTTTGTCTAACAATTTTCCTTTTTTTCAATTTTTAATGCTAAAAGGCTGATCCCATCAAGCAAAATACAAAACGAGCTTAAGCTTAACCGAAATATTTAGTTTAAGAATTTATACTTCCTTTCAATACATGAATTAATTATGATAATCATAATATTATATTTTATTTATAAAGTTTAGATTGTTTTTCGGTATTAACATGTGATGTGATAATATACTTTTTGTAAAGAATTAAAATTAAATTAACTTAAGGTATTTATCATTTGGACGAGGAATTATTTATTTATTTAAAAGAAATATTCTACCAAACAAAGTTTTTGGGAAAAAAGTGTCTAATAACTTGAAACAGTATTTTGCAATTTCCACATTTAAATGTCATTTCGGTAGGTTGGCGATGCAAGAAAAATAACCAAACAACGTCTTAAATGACACTTACATAATTATGTATTTGACTTATTTCACTGCAATTTTAAAAATTTTTAATAAATATATTTTTTGTCAAGTTTTTCAATTTGATTGGACATTTTGTTCGGGTTGATAGTTAATACGTGAAAATACCCAAACAAACATACTAAAAGCAAACTAAACTGCAAACTAAACAAACATCTCAACACACTGGGACAGTAAACCCAGATGTCGGGGATGCAATAGAGGAATAGAGCAGTAGACGAAACAGCGGAACATGTGCGTTGTCACTGTCCGTTATTAGCGTCAACAAGAAATGCTAGGGGACCAGGGCCAGAATCAGCGACACTTCGCCTGTCAAAATACTCCAGTTTATCTTGGAAACAGGTTGGCTTGAGGAGTGATAGGACGGGGAGCCGCTACATTGGAGGCAGTATAATGGGCCCGATCTAGTGGCCTAAGTGCGCGTAGGGATTATTCCCAGCCCTCTCACCTAAAATCCAGAATCCAGACACCAAAAAATAAATTCCCGAAATCAAACAAAAACGATGAAGTCAAGACACCAAAAACAAAATCACTCAATACCATAAAACACCAAAAATCCAAAGTCCTGAGTCCTGACGATAGGTTAACTCGGCAACCCATGAACTGGACGACGTTCAATTTCAATTCAGTAATGTCGGCAACAAATATAGGATTTAGTAAATTGTTATCCAAACTTGACCCGAGCTGTAAACTACATTCCAAACAAAAACATTACCTACTTTTGTTATACGATTCCGTCCTTCTAGATCCGTAATTTTCGACATCAATTATCCTTCAGGGACAAGAATCTGTACATTGCTTGAACAATTAATACCACTTTTGTGGCTAATTTTTAAGTGGGTCCAGTTCACTACTTTCAATAGACGAGGAAATCTTGCAATACTACAAAGTACAAACTACTAGTACTGACTGTATATGCGTGGCTGACATGTGTAATTATTTATTATTAGCACCATTTTCACTAAAACCAAAAAAGTCGTTCACAAACTAATAAAATAATAATATTATTGTGAGAAAGAAACTTTGAAGAATATTTTGTATAATTTTTAAGTAATTATTTTTTTCAAATTAAAGCAGTACTGTAGATCAGCGGTTCCCAATTAGTTTTGGCCGCGGAACCCTTGGACGACATAAAAATTTGGCGGAACCCGTTTAATATCCGTAAAAAAAAAAAAAAAGGTCACCGAATCAATTTTTCGGCAATTGTATGTGCTTCTCCGGCTAGTGCTATACGATAACTCACTCTGTAAGAAGCTTCCGTGGCATTTTCGTTTTAATTTGATTGGTCATAAAATTTTGAACATTCTTGTGCTGTTCAAGTTTTCTTTCTTTCTTGTTTGTCTTGATTAGTTTCAATTAGTAATTACATATAATCCTATATTCAAACCATTTTAAACGGATTATATAAGCATATAGGGTAAAGGGTACAAAAAATTTTTTTTAAGCGGCAAAATTGATTTTTACGCCATTTTGAAATACTTTTTGGCGGAACTACAGTGTAGATAGATCACGAGATAGATCAAATACTATCAAAATTGAATTGAAATATCGATATCATTAGTACCTTTTTTTGAATCCATTTAGGAATTTGCACTATCTTCATTTTTTGAAAGAATCCAGCTTCAAGAATAGTTTATTTTATTATTCAAGAATAATTGATAAATATTATTTATGCTTCTCGTTTATAAACTAATATATTTTTTAAAACTGCTAACAAGGGCCGAAGAGGAAACCGCTGGGATAATTTGATATACAAGTGAAGGGAAATCCAAAAAAATCTTAGATTATACTACAGAGAACCCCTTTTTTTTATTTTTTCAAAAATAAATCTTTATGCAATCCAAGAAGAAATCAGGAAAAATCTTTCAAAAATCTTGTAAAAGGAAATCTAGTGTACAAAAATTTGCCTTGTAAGTTCTCCTCGGCAAAAGCCGAATTCAAAAAAAAGATTCATGGAGGGGTAAGTGAGGTTTAAAGGGGTAAATACATTTTTTTTAAATAATAATTTAGGTATATTTAGAAGAAAGAGAACTACGTAACTGAAGGCACATTGGTACTTACTAACTTTTAACTTTGTTTTTGTTACTTAATGTCTCCTAACTATAAAAACCCATGATTTCGTAAAACTAACGCATTTTTTATATTGCTTTTAGATGTAGATTTTCCCCCGATTTCAAAAGTGCATTTGTGTTACGAAAGTATGACTTCAAAAACAAGGTAGTATAAGGCGATACAATGAAACAAAATCAATATAATAATTACAGTTTAATGTAAAATTAATACCTCCTATAAACTAAATACAACTTTAGTTTTTCTTCAAGTTTGGATAAGAGTATGAAAACAATAAAAATAATTTGTAACAAAAATGTTACAATCAGGTACTTTTTTTGTTAAGTATAAAAAATACAAAACAAATTTTTCACTCACGCATTCGGACGCCACTTACACAAATAAATAGAGTATACATACAATGTACACGTCTTAAGAATTAATTCCACTAATCTAGCATTGGTTGTGTAGTAAAAAATATCTATACGTTTATTATCCTAATAGAAAAAACCTTAATTATAAAATAAATAGTAGTATACTTAATAGTTTAGCTAGTTCGATGTACTAGTGCACTTATATAAAAACTTAATTTTACAATAATTATTATTACAATAAATAAATATTATATTATATTACAAGGAAATTAATTTATCAAAGTCATGGTTTTCAAAATCGGCTTATTCGAGTTGCATTATTTATTAGGTTATAGTAAATGAGCAGCCACTTCAATAATTGTCTTATCTATTAATTATTTAATAATACCATTATTGGGTGATGTTTTATTGCGAAGCAGTTTAATAATTATAACTATTTGTTTGTATCACTGTTTTTTTTAGTCTCGGTAAAAAGTTACAATAAATGACTAGAATACGACTTTTAGCCAATTTAAAAGTTCATCATTAACACTAAATTTATTCTAAATATAACAAATATAAAACATACTTTTTCATAGTATACATTTTTAAAACTTCCACTTCAATATTATCTATATCTAAATAAAAAAAATATAATATACCCACAAGTTTTTCCAATGCAACGTACGAAAAAGTAAGTAATTAATAGAAACATTGGAATTTGTTGGCACAGTGAAAATCACTGCGAGTTATAGCCGTAACAGATCGTTTAAAACCATTTCAATTTTATTTTAATATCTTTAATACTGCAGTTATTTAATAATAGTAAATAAAACGATTCACTAGGTAGGTAGGTAGGTGTGCGAAGTTATGATTAAAATACTGAAAAGTTGCCATCATTATTATTATTATTATTGTTGTATGCGGATTGTGAAAAGCGTTTTGTGTGATAAAATAAATTGAAAAGTTTTAAAAATCCCCCGTGTAACGCGCCGTTTGACTGGAATATTTCAAAAACAAAACAATCAGCATTGTCGGATAGTTTTAAAATCAGTCTATACGTTGTTGCCCATACGTACCGATATTAACTATCAAACTACTTACGATAGGTATATGAGCAAAAAAGTCGACTATTTCCCTTACAGAGTAAAAAGTAAAAATATCAAATCTTTTCGCCACAAACTTTTGTCGATCAAAAATCAAAAAACTTTAGTTGATCACGAAGCAACACAATTACAACAAATACGTTACATAAAAACAACAGTTAAAACAAAAATATCAGTCAAATATTTACAAATAGAAAAAAGTGAACAAACTTTAAATATACCTGATATGTGGCAAGCATGATTTTAATGAAGTGTGTCGTTTTTCACTTTATAAAAATATACCTACGATATTCGTTACAAAATCTAAACTTCAACTTTGGTTAGTTAGTAAATTTGCCGATAAGCAAATTGAGCCAATAATGTAGGCAATACTTAATTATAACACCGTTTATATTATATTGAAAGTCTTGTTATTGCAAAACAATTTTTTCCAGTCTTCTTTGGGTGCATTATTGCAAAAACTAACATGTTTAATTTATTATTATTTTGTTCGCATTCTAACCGAATAAGAAAGTTTCCTATATACAACTTAACAATAATATTTACATTTATTTTCACAATTTTGTAATGGCATGACCATTTGGAGGACTATGTTGACAATATTCGTCATTTCGACTGTGTTGAATTGGAACATACTTACTCAGTCCTAAAAAAGAATCCGACCTCGTGGGCGAACCCAGAAGCGGTTCTCTAGGACAACACTTGTCCATTGGTATCGAAACCATGTTTTCTTGTGCACTGTTTTGCCTTACCATATTCAACTTTGAATCGAAAGACGTCGACGATAGTCCATTTGGCAATGTGCTTTTTGTACTCAGCGACATTGAACACTTACGGAATTGTTCTGGAAGGTGCATTTCTAGTTGACCCGTGTCTTCCATTTGGACGGATGAAAGAGGTACATCCAAACATGGTGCCAGAAGTCGCGGATTGTTCGCCAAGAACTCCACTATTTCCGAAGCAGATGGTCGCATCTTACTGTCTTGATTCCAACAAGACTTTAACAATCCTTCCCTGTAACAGAAATCTCGAATTATCACAAGTTATAAAATAAAAATATAAACTTACAATTGTGTTTTGATTCCTTGCGGCGCAGTGAGCGTATTTCCAAGTTTAACGTGCTCCAAAACTTGATTATTACTCAGGCCTTGAAAAGGAAAACTTCCAAACGTAATAATTTCGTATAGCAAGATTCCGTAACTCCAAACATCCGAAGCAGGAGTAAATACGCCCAAAGTGAGACTCTCCGGTGCCATCCACCGCACCGGTAACATACCTTTACGGTTAAACTTATAGTAATCGTTTTCAAACATAGGCCTCGTCATGCCAAAATCTCCCAATTTGACTACTCTTTGCGCATTCACCAGGCAATTTCTTGAAGCAACGTCGCGATGAACGTACTTCAATTCGGCAAGATAACTAAGACCTCTTGCAACATCCAACGCCATGCTAGTCAGTTTTTTACTCGAAACTTCTTCGGACTCTTCGGCTAATTTATCATTAACCAAGTGACGGCGAGCAAGTAAAAACGTTTTCAAATCTCCGTACAACATAAACTCCATGATGGTGTAAACAGGCTCTTTCTTCGTGCAAACACCCAACAATCTCACAATATTTTTGTGATCGAAGCGTTTCATCACTTCGGCTTCGGAAAGAAAATCTAACTTTTCTTCTGTACTAGAGCCAACTTTCAATGTTTTCACAGCAACCGCAAGCCAACCGGAATCGGTAAAATTCGCCTCTCCACCATAAACCGTTCCGAACGCTCCTTCGCCTAGTTTTCTGTTAATCACAACGTTTTCGCGCGGTATTTCCCACTTATCCAGCCCGGCGATATTGGAAGCATTCAACAAATCTATTCCCAGCGATTTCATGTACCGTTCGGTCAGTTTAACCTTTTTATTGTACTGCCGCTTAATAATATAGATCGATACCACTAGGAGCGTTATTAAAAACGTTGCTGCAATCAGGTTTAGAATCACGATTGCCATTTCGCACTCGACATCCAAAAATTCGGCAAAACCACTTAGGGCGCAGGTATTTGGCGGTAAATAACCGTCGTCTGGTTTTTTACCATTTGGTGTCAACCATGAAATTGCGGTAACGTTAAGGCGTAACGAACCGCCGAAAACTTCGCCAGTCTCGTCGGATATGTTAGGATGAAATGAGCCGACCACCCGTGTGCTGTTGTTCACCCATTGGAGAACGTGGATAACCGAATATCGCGATGGGCCACCTCGGAATTTTATTCGACCAGATACACCAGTAAAGTCTGTCGATTTTACCAAGTTCACTAATTTACTGTAAAGAAACGAAAAACCAATTAAAATGTATTTAGATCATAGCTCCCGGGTATTCCCCGGTTAAAAAAATTTTTTCTTCTAAAAACTAAATTGCATTACTTAATTGAATTAAGTAAAAGTAATAAGTTTTTTATCAATCGATATAATTTGTTTATGATTTAAATATGTCAGTGATTTACATCACTTGTACCCAATTAAACCAATTTATATTCTATTAGAAGACACATAATGGGGTTAAATATTTAATTATGCAAATATTACCAATAATTGAAAAATTAATTTACTTAAAGCTAAAGCGTCATTTTATATAATTAGCCGTGTTTGCGAGTGCATACACAGTCTTTGTTGTCATAAAGAAAACAATCAAGAAATAATTATTCAAGTGATTATTCTTCAAGCATCAAAGATAATGTAAAGTAAATTTGAAATCCACTTTACCTGATTGTATCTAATTGATATAAAAATTAATGAGGAAAACAAACCTTGAACTTATAAAAAACCATGTCTAAGAAAGAAAAAGAGCAATAAAAATTGAAATAATAAAAAATAGATTTTATAGCGCCATAAATTTAGCCAATTAAATTTTTTGTTCTAGCAATAATATAAATACATAACTTACTCGGTAGTGTTTTGTGAATGCATGCCGGCTATAGCTTCGGGATCTTCTTTTATAAGTTTGTCAATTGCTAAAGCGTAGGTCCAAACCGCGTCATATGCAAATCCCGCGTAGTTGGATATTCCAGATCCAGCTTTTTTCGCTCGTTGGATGTACTTTTCTCTCCACTCGCCCACTGTAATGTTTTCTTGCATGATCGTCTCGTTTGGAGCAAAAAATGCAGAAGTCATAGAAAAATAACCGTTTACGGCCTGAAAATATTCAAATTAAATGAAATTTAAATCAATGAGGCAGCAAAATATTACTTCGATTATGTTTTCTGCAGTACAATTGACTTTTTCGTTCGCGTAAGCATTAAAATGCGTGACGTTGTACCAAGAAGGATTTAACCAATGAGGTAAAAACCAAACGTATCCTTCTTTAGTGGTCATGTCAAGTTTATAAGCTTCACATATCACCGATCTCGCAACTTCGTCGTAAACGTCGGCAATAATTATTCGAGCGCGTTTAACCTTCAGATCTTCCAAATACTGAAAAAACAAATTGTAGTTACTTATTGGATTTTTTTTTAGAAAAGTTGGTACTTACTCTTGTCATAACGGCCACATCTCTTTCTCTCGGAAACTTAGTGTTGGCGATAAACGCGATTCCTTGTTGTTGAAGTAAATCTTCCATGTGGGATATGTATTCCGTGTATTTTTGACCGTCTTCGGTTAAGGCTGCAACCCTCTTCCATCCCAATTCTCTAAACATTTGTAGATAGACGTGTTTGTACTGCTTATTTTCGCCTATGGTTCGAAAAAAGTATGGGTACTTTTCCCGGTCGGAAAAACTGGCACCCTCGGCACTGTAGGAAATTACCATAGTCCTGTAATGTTTAGATACGCCAGCAAGAGGTTCGACGGTTTCCGAGCAAGCGGGTCCCAGAACGCCAATAAGGTTGTTGTAGTAATTTTCAACTATGTAATCTATAAATCCCTTCATGACCATATCCGCCTTACACTGCCCGTTGGAAACCAACAAACTTAAGTCATAATCCCGCAACAGAGATTGGTTAGCGTTAATGGCATCTCTAGCCATGAGCGCTCCCTGTAAAATGCCGGTTCCAACATAGGAAGACCCTGTAATAGGAAAAATGCCACCGATGTAAATTGCGTATTTTTCCCTATTGCTGTAAGGGATCCATCGTCGCCACGTTTGCTCCCTTTGCTTCATCCATTCGCATGCTATATCGGAAGCACTGGAACCGATCGATTTTCGATTATACAAATCTAACAACAAATTAAAATCCTCTTCGGAAAACTTTAGTCTATGAAGAGATTCGTAAGCGACTTTGGCAAACTTTTCCAATTTACTCCAAGAGAATTTGACCATTCTCATCAATTCGTATTTGCATCCAACGTTAGTGGAAGAATTCGATAGTTCGCAACGTTTAAAATTAACATTCATAAAATTATTCTCGTTTAAAATGACTTCGCTCGGTGTCCAATTTAAAATAATGAATTTCTGATCGCTGTTTCGTTTTTTATAATTGCTCGTCAATTCGTCTACGACATGCTTCAAGTTTTGTCCCAGCCAAACGACTTTGACATATAATTTAAGTTCGTTTATCTGATTAATTACGAATTTGGTTAGTTCATAATCGGGGGCGAGAAGTAGAGCGCAAGGAACATTGGGTGCGCAATGCTTAGGAATAAAGAAGCCATTATTGCAGAGTTTATTCGAGCAGTAATATCTGAATAAAGAGAAAAATTAAAATTAAATTTTTACAAAACTCTAGAAAAAACTTACTCTTCGTTTTCGCGATTTTTAAACGAATTAGATTTTATGAGCCTCAATAAATCGTATTCTTGAACGTCGTAGTTGTGTATAGCTTTGGTAAACATTGTCCAATGAATACTTTGATCGTTTGGTTTTTTATTTTTAATGTTGGGAATAAACCAACCAAATCTTATAGGTGGTGCGATCGTTCCACACTCACGAACGTGATGTATGTCCAAAATTGGAATCGTATCGTTTTCGGGGGGTACCCAGACCTCCACATTTATCATGGTCGGTGGAACACTGTAAAAACAATTTCATCGTTAAAAACATAAATTTTGAAAACTTTTTTTGGACAATAATTTCACTTACGTTATTTTTTGTTCTCCAGAAGGTCCAGATAATCGTTCTATAACGTCTTCGATATTAAAGTTATCGTCTTGATGTTTTATCACAACTTTGGGGTAGCCAAGAACTTCTTGCAGAAATATTCGAAACACATGAGTGGATAATTGGTGCGATATTCTGCTGTACATTTCGAGAGTTATATTTAGAGATTGTCCCTCATAATGTAAAAATCTTTTGGGATTTACTTCTAAAAATAGGAAAAATTATGTTTTAAAAAATTTAACTGTTCCTCGGGAAGGCTAAATGAAAATAATGGGAGCTTAAAATTAAAGCGATAACTCACCTGTGCTATTTAAGAGACATTTGTTGTAAACTTGACTAGCAGTACAGGGCAGGAACGTTATAATAACGAACAATAATAGTTGTCTTACGACAAAATTTTTGTTCCTCGTCCTCGACTTCATGATGCAAAAATGTCACTCTGCAATAAATAAAAAAAAATGGTTAATTTTTTCTCGACCGTACACAACATGTTATCGTGAAATTTGAAACTTAAAATATGGTTAGGAGGTAGAAAAAACCTATACTTTCGCCATAAATTACGTTAATTATTTTTCTGATTCATTAAGAAAGATTTTCATTTATGTAAACCTCCACGGTTGAAAAGTAACCAAATAGAAAATTTAAAAACATACTTTATAAATGTTTAGAAATTCTAATTGGGTAATTATTACGTTCATCAAAACATAATTAATTAAAAATAATATCACATTAACGAGGTGAGAAGGTATATAAATTAAGTTTTTGAAATGTTAATTGTTAACACCAAGATTTTTCACTTTAGAACTTCTCGTAAGTAATTCATCAAGTAAGTTTTCCAAAAATAGTAATGGCATATTATTATTAATTGTGACGAATTTTTTCCTGATTTTATTATTATACAATAATATGGTTTTTGTATTTTGTCTAACAAAAACTGCTCAGGCAAAAATATAATAGGTATTTCTTATATAACAAATATTATTTCGCATGACAAAACATAAACGAAACAAAAACATCGAAAATCAAAATACCGAAAACAAAAGCATCGATAACAAAGTTGCCAAATACTAAAACAAAAAAAAACCGAAAAAACGGTGTTTTTGTTTTCGGTGTTTTGAATCTTCTATATAGCAATAAAAACATTTTTAGTTCTTTGACACAATTTCTGTATTCATAAAAGATACGGATACCCCCTCTTTTTTGTATTAAAATTTATAACAAGGATTGCAGAGGTGCTAACAAGGATACGTGTGGTTTAGTAACCAACGATGGCAAAAAGTAACAGAAAAAAGTGAAGATGCAATAAATTAAATAATAATAATTGAAGTAGTAAGTGAGGGTCAACAACACCATAGAATATTCTTGGCAAACGAAAACTAACTAGAATAAATAAAATTCAACTCAGAACTAAATTAAGAATTAAAGGTTAAAACATCGTGGCATTTGAAATGGTATTGTTCCTTAAAACAAAGCAAAATAAGATCACTCGGTATCATAACATACCCACAACCTTTTTCTATTCGCGCAATTGGATGTTACACTTTCAGGTTAATGATCTAAAATGTGTCAAAAGAAAGTAAGATTTTGCGAAAATAAAAAATAGGTCAAGTTATTTTAAATGTGAAATTAAAAAAAAAAAGACGACTATACTTGAAGAGAAATTTTAAGTTTTTGGTACGGAAACTCGGTGTAAAAAGTTGGCTAAAAATAAATAATTTTTTTACTACTTTAATAAATTTGCTTTATTTGTAAACAAACGAAGGTTAATTATTTATATGTTTTCACGAAAATCCAAAACGTGAAGTGGCAACATAAAATAATATAATGGAAATATTTTTGTTAGCAATAAAGTTCGTCCAGATGATGTAAACCGACATTAGCACTACATAAAAGAAAAGTAAACAAATAAAAAAATATATTATGGAAATGTGTGGGTATTTTTTTTAATTAAACCAAATTGTTGTTTTGGTTTATCTGATTATTCCATAAATAAATTTGGAATTACTTGTTGTGTTTGATTTGAATAATTGAGGGGCTAGAATATTCTATTTTCATCTTGGAAAAAATAAGTAACGAGTTCCCCATTTATCTTATCCTCTATAACCCTTAATCATTCTTTTCGATTACTTACTGCACATGGCTGTTTCCACGCAGCATAAAATGTGCAGAATACATTACTTTAATTGATAACTTAATGGTAAAAGTAGTTTTTAATGTTAAAATTCCTTATATTAAAATTTTTTAAAAGAAAAGATTGAAAAGCCTATAATTGGCGTGTAACTGACTTGCAAGGTTGTTTCTTTTTTAATTAAAAAATATTACGGTGTTGCACTAAATTAATTGCAAATGTGTGTAGTAACGATTAAAATATCTTGCAGTTGGCAGAATTGGGGTTTAAAAAAAAATTATTTAAATAAATTTAGACAAAAAAGAAGAAATGATGAAACGATAATTTATAATATTATGTGTGTATTAAACACAAAATTCCTTACACAATCTATTATATTTTAAAAATAAACTACTACTTGATAACATAAATATTTTAAGTTGTAAACAACTTTTTTAAGTTTATACGTTTCATAATTACCAAAATATTTTTTTGACAAATTATCCTGCAAATGTTTTAAAAATAACCTGCATAATATGCCTGTAAATATTATTTGTGTCCTATCATACATAAACAAGCATCTATGTACCTAAAAATACGGCATACATACATACTTTGATAAAGTAAAAATAATTTCGTCAATATTGAATAATCAAAATATTTACATTAAAAATAAAAATAAAGTATAAATATTAACAACAAAATATAATATTAAATCTGGTTTTATATTAATAGCTTTTTAAAAAGAGTAAAATTTAATATATTATTTTATGATAAAGTACAAATATGTATCGCGAGTATAAAATAAATGGACTATTAATAATACAAGATAGTCATGTTCCTGTTAATAAATTGTTTACGTTTCCTTTGTGCGTGAATAATTGTGTTTATAATTTACTTTTGGACCTCCCATAAGAAAATTTAAAAATTCCAGTCGTACAACTAGAAGTAATAAATTTGTTAGAATGCCATAAGGTAATCGTATCAGCGTGTTTTTTCCTTATAAGTACGCGATACCGTGAGCAGGTATTATGTTTAATTGTTTGAGAAAACACTTGTGCATTTCCGCATCCTTTCAATTAAACAATTCTTTCGAACAAACGATAGTAAGTAATCAGTAAGCTTGCGCCACCCTTGGTGAAACTTATAATTTAAATTTTCAAAATTTCTTGCCCTACAAACTAGGATTTGATCATACACTATTTAAACGGAATTTATCGAGCAACTCAATCAATAGTATTAAAGAATTTACAACGTTCCTATTTGTTTTTTCTTTTTTTCTAATCGATCTGTTATCTGTCAGCAACAATGTATTAATAAGATTCCCGCTACCGTAATCTATAATTTTGACTAACATAATTATTTTAAAAAAATTGTAATTCCTCAGTTTTGGTCTTTTGGTGCACTGGAGGGTATTCCATACCCCCCAGACCCCCCGGTTTGACGGTAGCTATATTCAAGTTCTACCAATAATTAAAGTTGTAATAATAAATAAACACATTTAACCTCAGGCCCTAGAAACAAGAAAAAAGCCTGAGGAGCTTGAAGCTAAACATGAACTAACCATATAATGAAGCTATCTATTTATTATTATTTCTGAGAACGAAATAAAAAATTTTTTCCATAACTTTTCCAGGCCCCAAAAACATCCCCTAAAAAGTGTTAAAGACACAAAACATTAGATGTAATCTGGGGAGTTTCAGGGTACAGAATACCCTCCAATGCAATCTTTCTTTTTGGTTTCATTTTTTGAAATTATTCAGTAACCAATACTGGAAGGTGTTCCATATCCCCCAGGCAAGAGTGGCTTAAAACGCTATAATTTTCCGTTTTTTTGCTGTTTCTCTTGTAACCACTCTTGATTATGGTCGGGTTTTGAGCTAAAATTTGTGGCAGTAAAATTTTTACGAGAAGACAACATCTGATGCCAAGTGACTTTTAGATTTATACTAATAAAATCTTAAAATATTACATGTGGTAAATACACAGTAATTTCCGAAAAATTAAAGATGGAGGTTTTCGAGACAACAGCGTACCGGTTAGCGCTTCTGACTCCTGTTAATGCATGTGATTGGTTCCACCTTCAAAGATTGTATTGCTTATTTTCTCTCTCCCTCACGTCATTTAACCTCTTGCAAAATTAAAAATTGCACATTTAATTTGTCTGGGTCTGTCCAGATAACTTTTTTGGTCAGTTCGAGTCACAAGCTTTTATATTTTCATGTAAAATTTTATTACCAAGATTTTTATTTCCATCCGCTTTAATTTCTTCTCGTTATTCTGTATCTCCCTTTTCATCATAAATATTAAAACCCTTAACTTTTGTTAATTAATTTTATTTTATCAATGTCCGAAAAATATTCTACAAAGCTAAAAATCTAGACAATTACGTACTTGTGCGTTTAAAATGTGAGACCCCAATTAAATTTCCCCTTATAATAAAAGACACAAAAAAGCTTTTACTTTGACTGAACAATAACAAGAAACAGCTAAAATAATCATAATTTATTTTTTGTTTTCGAATACAATAAGTAATAAAGCTTTTCAAATTATTTAAAACATTTATTTATGAGCCGATCGTTTATTGTATTCTGATGTAAAAAATTAAAAAAGTAATTTTCTGATGGGGAATTTGGAGCTATGTATTTCCGTTGTGGTTCCAGTCCGGTTTCGGTTGCATTTAATCGAAAAATTGGTGAAAGTACGAAACGAAACCCCAGTTAAGTTCGAAGCTTTCAATCAAAAAAATATGTAAATCGTGTGCCAGTTTAAAGGAAAACCAAGAGGTAGTTGCCCTACAGCTTTAATGATAATGACCCCAGTCTACGTAGGTTCTTACCTACAACAAATACATATAACATACGGCTATTTATAAATAAATAGTATATTGTACTTCACGTATATAGAAATTAGCTTACTCTTTGCAGAAAGTATAATAACTCTAATTACCATTGTTAAGTGGTTATGTTAATAACTAGGCTTGAATAATTTATAATGAAAAGCTAATTTATAATGGTAGGTACTCGAACTTCAACCCTTACCATGACATAACACGAAAATCTACTTAAGAACTTTTTATTAAAAATATTAATCATACTCGAACTTGTGCATTATAAATAACAAACCATAATAACACGCAACGCAATTTAGAATTATAAAAATTACCGTTCGTGTCAATAAATTATTCTAAAAATGTGTTCACTTAATTAATTTTTATTTGCTTTGGCGAATTTTAATAATTATCTAGCGTAGTTATTATTATCTTAATGTATTTTAATGGCAAAATATTGTTACTTAGTTGCCACTTCAAATAGAACCATTCGAGCAAGTCTACAAAGTTACCAAAAAAAACTACAATTTAGCTCAGTTGGGTTGGGAATTTGTTTTCTCGAAAAAATTCCCGAAAAAAAGTACAAAAAAATTGGTATGCATTAGAAACCATCGACATTCAGACAACCTTCTGCGTGTAAACAACAAACAGCCTAATAAACGTAAAAATTGACTATAACCCAAACAAAATCAATTTACGATTTTTAAATAAAAAGATAAGCATTATCGAAATAGAGAGCAACAAAATTGAAAACAACATCTAAAAAAAAAAAAAAAGAAAAAGACACACCCTTTTATATATTATAACGATCCCATGCAGTTACCTATGCGAACATGCCTTTGCCAAAAATTTACGTAATAATTTGTTGACGTATATCAAAAAGGTCAAATCAATTAGTGAATGTTTAATAAATATTAAAACAACTTAAGAAGTTGCGTTACTAACCATACAGAACACAAAACTTATCAAACTTGGCGTAGAAGTATAAAAAAATTCATGAATTATTCAAAAATTAAAAAACCTGAAAACTTAGAAAATAAAAATAACAGTATACATAATGTTTACAATAAATAAAAACGAAATACATACATACCTACTTTCAACTTTTATTTTTTCTTTCGAGAAATCTATTCGCAAGTTCTGAAACAAAAAGAATCGTTATTTATATCAAAGTTATTTATCTACTCCGAAAGAAATAGACACAAATAGATTGTTTTTCTATTTTGCACAAATACATAAAAAGGATAATTTTTAATGTTGTGTACGTTTAATGCGGACGAAAACTTCCTCCTTTCAAAAGAAAGTTATAAACATATCACTAAATCAATGTTCTTTAAAAAAAAATGCATCCTATTTCATCTGGGCGAAAATTTAACAAAACTATGCGGATGCGTAACAGTTACTGCGAAGCGAAATACTAGCTTTCGTACCTGGTTTCGCCCAGTTTTATTGTTTTGCAATTTTAAATTTGTAATTAAAAAAAAATTATTTGTTATTTTCTAAAGGTTTATAATATTCAGAATATTGTTAAGCTTAAAAAACTAATAATTTAATGCTAGGTTTCTTCAAATTTCCCGGGAGAGGACATCCGAATCCCCCTTACACGTGGAGGCATTCCATACCCTCCAAACCCCCGATACGCCTTGCCACCCCAGTTAAAAAGCTGAAATTAGATTATAACAAACTGCGAAAACGGTAAGTACTACCTCAAAATTATATAAGGATCAAGAATTAAATTTCCTAAATTTTTCTGTTACGAAATTGTTTCCAAAGAAAAAACAAATTAAACAACATTAAAGAAAAACAAGCAAATGACATTTAAAAAATTAAGATAAACTAAGTTACTGTATTATTGAACTGAAATGAAAAAAGTTTGTCACACCTATTATTATAAATAGCTTATTGGCTAAGGAAACAACATAAAATTAATTAAAAATTTTAATTTTGTATTTGGAGACTATGGCGTTGTAAGCAGAGTGCACTATCACATTATTATAAATTTAAAAGTGACAGAGGCACGTGCACCAACATAAATTAATACTAAAAGTCTACGTTCAAAGTGAAACGATCGCAATAATACGCATCAATAACAAAAAATATGTATGCGTGCGATGGAAATGAAATTGGCAACCTCATTAAATAGTACAATATAATAATAATATGATATGTACAGGTCAAAGGCTACTTGTGTAGACACTGTCCGATGAATCATTAATCACCAAAACATTAATGTACCTTCATTATGTTCATTTCTTCTAGCATGAATACCAATAGAAAATACAAAAAACGTAATCCCACATTTTAAACATGCTTTGAAATTATAATTAATTAAAACAATTTATATATTCCACAGAGAACGTGAATTGTAGCGGAAAATTTCACGAAAAGTCGTCGAAAAGTTCAAGAAGTTCAACAGACTTCTTTACTTGACAATACATTTAACTCAAAATTCAAGAAAAACTTATGCCGGTCACGTAATAATAGAATCGAAAAAATACAGCCCTCGGATATACTTATGATAACGTTGCGCATAGAAAAAAACTGATTTATACCACCAGGGGCTGTAATAATTTGACCATATCACTCTCTACTAACTTGTATGCAGCAGTAGAGAATCTAATAAATCTTCTAACAAGGAAATACATCACGTTGTCGGTTTGAAAGGGAGAGCCTTTTATTAAACAGAGGGTTAGGTTTTACTATACAGCCAACACAAAATTTCCTTCCTACAAGTCAACTACATCACGTATATTTACCAAAAATTTTCAATGCACGTTTTGTCGATAATTTGTTTCAACCAATTTGCCCATTTTTATTTGAAATTTGCCAGACATATTGAAACAACCCTTATTTTTGTCCGATTAAAAAAAATCCAAAACTCCCAAAAACCAATCAAACTGATAAAACGGCCAAGAACAAATGACATAAAAAACCTTATCGGAACCGTACAATTCGGTAGTAAATAATATTAAGAAAATTAATTTAATTTATTTTAGTCCGAAATTGTAGAAAATTAGAGAAAAGCACAAATTGGTAGGTACACCGACCGTATCGATTTATTATCACGAAGTTTGTACAATTTCTTCCTTCTAAATACAAATTAGTTAATTTTCAAACGAATTGTATAAATGAATAAATGACATCATAAATTTTACATTCCTGTCTCATAATTCAGTTTCTCGTGGGTAAGTTGAAAATTTTAAAAATAAACGTCAGGTTCTGAACTCAACATATACCTCAATTCCAAAGAATAACTTGCTCTTATAAAATAATTCTATTAATTCTGTACTAAAGAAATTAAATAAATCGATAATAGTTGAATAAATCAAAATTAACTCAATTAATTTAAAAATTTAATAGAAAAACGTTTACGTTAATATAGACGTCAAGTAAGTGTAAACGTCGCCGTAATTTCTTTATTGCGATCAACTTTGACTCCAACTAAAGTGTACCCAAAATGTAAGGTTACTTGAGAAAAATAGTGTTGTTGACAATATTGTATAAGAGGACGCTGCGCAACGGCTGCGTTCGAGTTGGTGCTACCGCGGCGCTACCCAACTAGGACGCTGCCTAAATTTTATAAAAATACCAAAATTACGTTGTCGGTGTATAAATTAAGTGAATCTCTTCTTTAATTAAATGCAACAAAAATTAACTAATAGATGCGAAAGAAAAAAGGAAGAAGACGAACGGAAGAACTAATATCAATTTGTCAACAATAATTGAACATTTTAAGGTCATTCCGCGGAATGAGTTCTTCTAAGGTGACAATGAAACTAAATTAGAATTAGCTCAGGCTTTATTAAATGGCTTACCTTAATGACATCTTAGCGTAATTTGTACTGTTGTGTAAAATGTCCCCTTTAAAGCACAAACGTGGTGCCAAAGTTAATTAAAGCTATTTAAACCGCGTCTAAATTGTTTCTCCAGCTGAAAGCTCACCAACATCAACAGTCGAAATTCACAACAAAAAATTAAAACATTATTTACATACTTGTGTGTTATTTCGCCCAAAATATTACGCAACTCCAAAAATAAAACACATTATAGAAAGCCAAATAAAGGGAGGCCGCAAAACAAACAGCGACGAGGTAATTCGAAAAAAGACTGGAAATTTATGCTAAATAAAATATCATCAATATTTCCCTCGTGATTAGTACGATCAACTTTATTCTGGTAGTTCCATTTTTTGTATGAATCTTCACCCTACGTGTTACCCCTATAAAGCTTACTTTTTTGCTTCACTTCCGCTTTTTTATTTGTAGCTTATCCCACCTAATTAATTACTCCAAAATAATCCCTGCTTTTGTAAATTTAAAAACTTTTTACGTTTTCTTTCATGAAACGTGAAATTGCGTCGCAGTATAAAAAAAAACGGTAGCAAAAACTGGTATACCTATTTTGAAAGTAGCAAAAAAAAAAGAGATATTAAAATAGTCTTGATTTAAAAAACAATTTTCGTAATTACACAAGCAGTATATACTTAGTATCTAGTAACAGGTGTCTCTAATATAAACGCACAAAATTAACTCTTGCACGTGTCATAGTAATTATTATACAAATAAACATAACGTTTTGGTGCGTAATTTAAATGGAACATAAATATTACTTTCGACTTAACCGAAATGTTGTGCAAATCGCAGCACAATAGGTTAAATTTTGAATGGAAAGACCTATTTCACTCATATTTGATCAAGATTTTGACAAAAGCTTTTGTAATCTGTTGCATCTTGCCGGTGTTTGATCAAATAAATAGATACACCTTGAGTTACCTGCTCAAAAACCAAACAAGGCAAAACCTTGAAATGGGCTACATCTGCTGCACGGGTGAGAGCCCTCTATAATGGCCCTTCGAGTTCAATGTCATCTAGAAACGCAGATGTACAACAAAAAAATGAGTATTTGATAGTGTAGTTGATAGAACGTAGATGTATTATAAGAGGGTGGAAAAACGAAGGTGTATTTTTACTGCGTAGAATCCAACACGAAATAAAAACTAATCTAAAAATAAGGAGCAAAATACGTTTCGTTTTACCGATAAAGCAACGTTAGATTTTTAATTAATTTAAATTGTGTAAAAATAACAAATCAAACTTAACGAATCGTCTAAATCGACAAAAACCGCGATTCCATAGATCACAAAGTAACAATTTCAATTTTTAACATGTGCCTTTATGCAAAATAGGTAAATGAGACAATAAACCTGACACAACACATCATTCAAATGGCAAAAAAACAACTGCTACCAAAATATGGTAATAACGCATTATCATATTTATACACTTTTCAAAATCCCACAATAAAAAATTTCCGCATGGATAAGCATTAGACTTTGAGACAAATCATTTTATCGAATCACTTTCAATTGTTATAAAACACCCACAAACACAAATATCAAATTTGCATTTTATACTACTAACCGAAACCAAGCAAATGCATTTCGTTTTGAATTCATTTTAAGGTAGGTGGTACACAGAATATCGAAGTAATAGCAATGTAGTATAGATTTTGCTCCAATTTGACCCTTCTATTCAAGTAGACTTTTAATTATTTAGTTAAATATTTAGAGCGGCTAACCTTTAAATATGAAATATTCTAAAAGTCAACCTTGGGGGGGGGGAGGTTACATATAACAGCCGAGATGCAAGCTGTGTTCAAAATATATTGGTCGCTATCTTGAACTCGTAACAGATTAAAGATATTGGAAATGTTGAAAATACCAAGTTTAATCGTCGACGTAAAAAACAAAAACTTTTTTTGTAGGATCAAAAAGAATTGTAATTTATTAATCTGTAAGCTATATCTACCTGTTTTTAAATACTTTAGTACGGAACAAAGTCGCTACATTGTAAAACGGAGACTAATTCTCCCGTTTTATGTACAAGATTTTAAAATCTGTAACCGTTACTCCTTTCATATCAAGCTATCGACATAATTTTATTGGCACTGTATAAGTGCCAGTAACCATATAATAGCCATAAAATTTTTATATATAAAAGGTACAACATAGTATTATAGAGGTTCATAATACTACTTACTTGTCGTAAACACTGTGCCGCCATTTCCTACCAAGAATGCGAATTTATTTTTGACCATACAAAAATATGTTATTTTTATTACCAACACTCGCCAGTCTTTTTGAAAATTTTGTGGCAAAAAATGCACTTTCAACATTAATTTGAAACACGTTTTCAAAGTTAAATCTCGTTAATCATATCGTGCGCGTCACCAATAATTAATTATTGTTATTTATGAAAATATATAATACAAAGAGGAAAATGTTAGTTCCTAGCAAATCATATCTAAAGTTTAGTTAATTGTAAAAATTTGGATTGCATACTACCAGCATTCTTTTTAATGCATTATTTTGTTCAGAATGATTTCAAGAATTTTAGAAATTTTATTGCTGCTTTATTATTTTTAAAGAAAAATCACTTGGATACATTTGCTTTTTAGCAATTTGAAGGCTCTACGGTAACATAAATAATGCAAGTAAAAGTTCGATAATTTTTACACCCGACAGAGGAAACTTCGGGAATCCCAAACACTTAATTAATTTTTTCAAAAAATACACTTAGAAAAATTCGGCACCCCTTCGATTTGAAGTTAAATCGAGTATCAGGTTAACCTCAGAAGTGGATTAGTGCCAATGGCGGTCATATCACTAGATATTAGCGGGGAGGGCGCATTTCCGAAAACTAACCAAAATAGCAAAAAATATGTAGGTCCTTTACAGATCTTATTCGTTATCTGTCGACCACTGACACCCACGAATGTATTAATGAGATTCCCGCTACCATATTCCATGATTTTCACTATTATAGTTTTTTTTAAACGCGCGAACAGTAGCGGATTTCATAGCGAGAATTCTTTTTTCCTCGGACCACGAAAATTTTTTCGTAGACTACTTATGGTTGGCGACCGCTGACATAAACACTTGATTGTTACATGTTTTTTCGTTCTTATATTTGCCAAAATATTGCCTGATTAAAGATGAAACCGGTACATTTTTCTCTACGTTCTGAGTAACTCCTCAGTATTTGTGTAAGAATAAAGAACAAACGGTGCACTGACAGACCCCCGGTTTGCCAATAAATAACTATACTGAAGCTCAATCAATGTTAAAATTGTAATAATAAATAAATATATTTAACCAAAAGCACCAAAAAAAGAGTCTATTAAGCTTGAAGTTAAACTTAAACTAACCAAAATGAGATATTTAGCTGTTTGTATTCTGATTTCTGCGATAGATTAACAAACATCTACTTCCGGGTAAACAAAAATAAAATTATTAATTAAAATTTTTCCGAACCCAAAGTCGTAAATGTATTAGGACCCATAAAACTTCTTCAATTTTTAATGGGGGGTATGGAATACCCTCCAGTGCACCATTTTAGTTAGTAGCCAATGCAATATTATATCACTCATTTATAGAGTCATTTCTGGAAAATAATCTTCCTTTCGAGTTATAGGAAATGTTCTGATACCAACTTCGTAAAAAAATAATATCTTTAAAAGAGGAGGTATGGTTTCAAACACCACCAGATAAAGTGAACTTTTAAATAAATTGATTTATAAGTTGAAAAAATTGTATACCATTATGTATTTCCGCTCGGGCTCATGTAATTTTTAACTCGAGGATTTTTCATTGTACCTACATACAATATCTTGTTTCCGTCATGAATATATAATATTATGTATAATAATAATGTCGTTCATATATGGTAATTAGTAGCTTCATTCATCGCGTGCTACAGACGAAAAACGTTTCCACGTGACCGTTCCATTTTGATTGACTTCAATTTAAATTTTAATCAAAATTTAATTCCTATGTAATCATTTTTTCATTCAAATGTTTTTTAAAAATAGGATCTATACTATTAAGAAGAAGTCTACGAAAATATGGAAGCTCATATTATATTAATTAAATTGACGAATTTAATTAGCCTCTCTCATTGAAATAATTTGCCGAACGGTGAAGAGCCTTCAGCACGAAAATATCTATGATAAATTGAATGGAAGTTAAAACACCGACATGCTTTATTGCGAAGTGTCTGGAAAAATTTGCATTCCAAATAAGAATTTTACAGCAAGTTTGCATTAACTGTATAAAGATTGAATGTCTCGTCTAGTGTGCATAAATGTTTTAGGGAACAAAATGTTAATCTATTTTCTCCCCAAATCAGATTAAGGATAAAAGCAAAAATATAATGACTCATTTAAATTCCTTTGAAATTAGAAAATTAAACATAGAATAGCAAACGAATAATGTAATATTATTTTTGGCTTTGCAAAAACAAATTAAACTTCAACTTATGAGTACAGAAAATGCAAGCCACAATTGAAGCACCAACTGGAAAATCGCAGCTGTTATTAATTTCTAGTTTTGCATTCATAATTAAAAAGCAGCTTTTGTCTTATGATTTATAACCATGATTTAGTATTTAGATTTTAAATGTGAGAAAGCTTGTACAAGTCACTTTAAACACACCAAGTCATCAGATAAGTTGTAAATAAACAAATTTGGCTCCAAGCCCATAGACCATACAACTATACTCTCAAAAATAAGACGTGTCTCTGCATTTATGGTAATTACACTTTCGAGATATAACAATTTTCGTAGAGAAACAAAAAATCGGTCATAAAATAGAACAAATTATTTTTAATGGCACTTACACCGACGAAAAACCTTCGAATTATCCCAATGCATTTCGATTTAATGTTGTTGTTGCGCAGCGGGCTTTTCCATAACGTAAACACTAAATCGAGTTCCCTAATTGCAAAAATGCAATAAAGAGTAGAGATGTAGTTTTGATCGACCGAAAAGGTTCTTCGTCCTAGTAATTGCATCAAAAATATTTTAAGAACTATTACAGTATGCAATCTTTGCTATTACATTGAAAAACGCAACAACACAATTTGTTTCTCAAATTCCAACTTCATTTCGAATTCTAATTCGCAGCTGCTGCATCTTAAAAACCAATTAATTGAAGTTATGCAAGCAAAACAAGCACTCGTCACCTTTGTTGATGGCTTGGATTATTGGAGAAGTTTAGACTATTCTGACGAACAATTCTATTCTATTATTACGATATTACATAAAAATTTTAAACCAACAATTTTTCTGACGTTCAATTACTTAAATTATCCTAGGTTGTCGCCAGTGAAAGAAGATTGTATATGACCATTCCAAAATAAATATCAAAGGTGAAAGACCCTAAAATTGCGGATGCTTTAAAAAGCATGCCTATTTCGGAAACCCCAGTTGCAGTCATGAAAAAATTTAAGCGATGTCAACAACTGTTATCAGATGCACAATAATCACACGCCCAAAATGCTTTTAAAAGTTCTTCCCCGATATCGTGGATATTAAAGTCATCAATCATTTATGTAAGTGAATTATAGCAATAAGATTATTTACTATTTAGGACGAGAATATTTGTATGTTGGAAAATTTCTAAGGATATTGCAAAATTCATTACCGAACGAAACAAACAACCAATAAATAAACTAATTAATTTTTGTGATTAACGTGAATAATATCAAGGTCGATGTGGTTATACACTTGAGAGGTCGTTATCCTATATACCATTAAATTTTTAAAACTGAGGTAAATATGTTGTTTTTCCTTGAAGTATTCTGTATTAGTCAACAAAGCACCTGCCTACAAGATATTTGGTGTATTTAATTCAATTACATGAACAATTCAATCCCGTTAATGATAGGGCGATACCCAAACCTTCCCTTTTCGTAACTTGAAATAAAAAAATTACCTTACCCGTCATTTTAAGCAAAAAAAACCACATTGTAGATAGAAAAAAAAAATTATATTGATGGTACAACAACTGATACTTTACAATATCTGTCAGTTTTAGAAATACCTGATGCCATTACAGCTAAATTCTTTCGAATAGACCAGGAATGGAATTTCGGAAACATTGCCTATTCAAATTCCGTTATTAAAAAGAAGTTGCGCTTTTAGCCAATATTAAAATAAATTATTCCATGTTGATTATTATAAAATTTAAAAAAAATGTAAATTTTAAGCTTAAACAATTTTTTCTAGTGGTCATTATGGTTAAACATTCCAGTTTTTCGTCAGAAATATGCCGATAGGAAGCTAAACAAAGTTTTACTTGGAGTTTTTCTTGGATATAGCTTTGAGATGGTAAACTTTAAATTATAATTTATTATTAAGCAGTGCGAAACTGCAGTGCATTGTTGTTTGAATACGAAAACTTTTTTCCATACTAAAATTTGTAACTCAATCGCTTGGACGATCGATTTATTGTAAAAAAATTAATTTTGGGGAAAAAAACAAATTATTCGATTAGATTTTGACTGATTGTAGTCGGACGCTTGCTAATAGTCTAAAATACATACATACAGATGTGTTGGTTAGCATTGTTATTCAAATTTGCAATATTTTGCAATCTTCCCCAGCTAAATTGCATTGTATTAAATATGGTGGTATACCAGCACCCCAGCACGTGTACCAAGAAATAAAGTGACTTATTATAGAATCAATAAACCAGGTAAATAGAAAATTACGATGCCCCTATAGTATAAAAATGACCTGCATGATAGCAAAATATATATTTTTTAAACTGAAAGGTTTTGATAAATCGTTCAACCATATATAATCCGCAATAGTGGCCGACTTTTTGGATATTATCGATATTATTAATTAAAAATAAAAGATTCCAGAGCAGATTTTAAAATATTAAAACTCAACCTAGCCTAGCTGCCTGAGAATCCCATATTTTTTAGAAAATCTTAAATTTTCAATTTTTTGGATTTCATTTTTATATTTTAAATAACAATTTTCCTATCCATTATCCACGCAGTAATCTATATAATAATAAACATCATGACGCTTGTAGATTATCAAGCTTTATTTCTTCATTATTTATAACAATAAAATCAAAACACGACTTGCTGGTTCTCTAACCCCAGGGCGAACAAGGAAACTTGACATCAAACCTCGTACCCCCCCCCCCCCCAATATTGTACAATATCGTAACAATATACTATTTAAAAGACACACTGTGAAAAAAGATTTGTCGCTCTAACAGAGCTATTATTAGTAGCTTTAGCCCCAACTGAGATTTGTTTTGCTGTTATAACAAATTATTTGTTGCTGCAACAAATTTTCTGCTGCCATAACTAAGTTGTTTTTATTCAGTAAAAAAGATTAGTTGATTTAACAAATTTTCTTATTCTGCATAGAAAAAAATTTTGTTATGGCAGCAGAAAACTTGTTACAGCAACGACAAATCCTTTTTCTCAGTGCATATCAGTCGATATTCTGGAAATTAAGAAAATCAAAAATTGAATACGAAAAATGTTTTTCACTCACCCCCGCAATCATATTTCAGCAGGAATTAGTGCCCTCCCCCCCCCAAATCAACTGTTGTCTTGCCAATGTAACTTCCCTGACCGGCCCCATTGAGAGAACTATTTTTGTTATTCAAACTGATTAGATTATTTTCTAATTTTTTATTGATGTAAAATACAAATTATTAATTTTTTGAAATTGTTTAATTTTCATATAAAATTTAAAAAATAAGAAACGAATTTAAGAAAACATGAAATAAAATTAATAATTTATTTTATAATTTTTTATAATTATATAACCTTCAGACAAGGTAATGTGAAATTTTACCTGTACGGGTGGCAAAAACAAATTTCCTATTTGATAATCTAATTTTATGTAGAATTGTAAAATTTGTAAATTTCATTTTTGCCGCAAATTGGTTAACTTTGCGTCAACTAGCGGTAGAAACGAGGCATTTAACACCAAAATGGTCGACTAAGCCGTCGGTCAGATTTTTGTGTCCGCAGTTTTTTGATTAAATTGTTATATTTTGCGAATAATAGTATATTATTTAATGAGTGTATAATGAAGGCCATATTACACGAGAATTGATTACATCACGAGCGAACGCAGTGAGCGAGTTTTGTAATTATTCTCGTGTAATATAGCCCATTATACACGAATTTAATACGATTCTTTATCTACGACTGTTAAACAATAATAATTAAGACCATGGGCGTACCCAGCTTTTGGCCTAGGGGGGGGGGGAAATCAGGAATTTTCTGTTGATAAATAATTATCTTGGCATAGGCACATAATTAACCAGCTAAATGTATGGGAGACAGGAAGGATCCAGGGAGGGGCAGTGCCCCCCACGGTACGCCCATCATTAAGACTGCATTATATAATTATTTAACTTTAAGTTGTATCGTGATTATTAATTTTCAACTATCGAATCAAGTTGCCATTTGTCATTTATAAGGAAAACAAATAAAAATTGCCAGCAGCCGTGGATAATGAACAGGAGCCGTGGATAATGAATGCATTATCCACTGTAGAATATGAGCTAAGCTATGTATTCATAGTTACACATAATGACACTATAATAATGACACTATTGTTTTCAGTCGTAGATAAAATAATTTTTTTTTAAGTTTCCGTGCAACTTAACCGATTTGAACCTTAGAAAAATAGGTTGTCCTTTGCTGTGTGACATTTCTTTTGGTTAATTTTGAAATAATTAATTAAATTCAAATTAAAAACGTAGGAGATACGTGTGACAGCTGAAATGTCTTCGAATCCGATCTTTTAATTAAATAAACTGTTGATAGCACGATATATGACTTTTTTTTTGGAATTTTTCAAAATTAAAATTTTTAAATCACTAGCTCTCAACAGAGATGTTAATAGAAAGTAAACAGACAACACAGGCAAACATTAAGCTAGCCCTCTTTAATGTTTGGCTGTCGAAAACAAATTAACATACCTGGAACTTTATCTTCGACACTTGGCTCTTTATGGTTTTATCAGTTGAGCAGAATGCCGCCTTCTTAAATCAACGTCAAAATGTGTTATCTCCAATGCCTTTCATATCATCCAGATTTTGAATGGTGAATACTCGAGTTTAAAAAGTAATTCTCAAAATGAAAAGAAAAAATAATATGCCGATAGAACTTCCCAGAAAGTCTCAATAAACAAATAAAACCGTAATCGTAAAAGTTTCGAGTATACCTGTATAGTCAGTAAGTCAATCACAAAGGATCAATGTGAAACTAATTCCAAGAAGTTACTGTTGATTGCTAACAGTGTTATCGACCACTACGAAAACAATTCAAATTAGAATATTCAATTTTAATAATAAATTAAATTTCGCAACGTTGTTACGCCGTAATAAAAATCAAATGGTCGAGAAGATAATAAGTCAATTAATCAAAGCATCAGTTAGCATTATATTTAATAAAAAATTATGTCCTATAAAAAATATGACATCAATATAAAAATTTTTGTTATGTTTTGCCAACTTGTGTATAATACCCACGTTTTGACACCTCAATTTGTCATAATGGATTTAATAAATGTTTGATGCAAATAAAAGTTTACCGTATTCGAAATTAGATTTGCTTTTTGAGTAGGACGATTATTTTCTTTCATTAGCTCGCAGTCACCGCATATTTCACAATTAAGAGCGGCCAAAATTTATCGAATCACAAGTACACATACCTTATTATGTTATGTATATGTCTCCATCTACGTAATGTACTCTTGATGGATTCATTATCGTCCACGAAATTGTTGAGATATGAGTAGTAGCCATTTACGTTTTTAAAATTAATTATTACTGATCAGACCTTGACCGGTCATTTTGGCTAGTTTTAGTTAGTATTATTCATAAATAAATTACATTTATTTAATAGTCCGTGGTTGGAATGTCTGAATTTTATAAACCTTAACAACTATTCTTTCCAATTAAAATGTTCCAATATTAACTAAGATGCTAATTTTTTTCTATAAAATTATTATATTGCATACGTGCAATTATTTTTTATTATCTACTTATTTAAAATTTTGACCAATTAATTCAAAAACATTTTTATGTATGTACTTACCTATGCAAAAATTTTCATGGAAGTTTGCACCGCGGCGTCCTCGTGGCCAGGATCTTACATCTGAAAAAAAGCAATTTATTAAAATTTTATTAAAACAGCTTTATTTTTTAATTGATGCGATTAACGCAGTCCAAGTCGGATTTAACCAACCGTAAGGTAATGCAGCTGTGGTTTTCATGTTTATTAGCCACAATGTAAATACATTATGCATTTTACAGATATGATTAATTACTTTGTACTTTATCGCGGAACAAATTGTAGTTTTAGGTTAAACCAATTTTCAAACAACCGAAACTCACGAAAATTTATAGCATTCCGTATGCTGGTAGCAAATGTTCTTGATGGTTGAGGTCAAAATCCATTAGGTGCAGAGTCAAAGGTTAACGATAACCGAAGAAAAGGTAATTTGACAGTGCAGATGCTAAGATTGACATTTTCAAATTTTGATAAGAAAATTCCATTTTCCTCAAAATTGGAAAAACCTCGTTATTTTTGTTTGCACAAAAAGAATTCAATATTTTTGTACGATTTGTTTGAATACAATTTCGGATTTTAGCTTCTAAATAATTCGTGCTTTTCTTTTTATATTTTTTATGTTGCATTTTAAAAAGTTTTTAACGTGGACGTAGGAAACATGTAATCCGCTGGTTTACATACATTTTAAGATAATCGCGTGAAATTTACATTCATTCGAGACGTAAACAAAACTATAGATCCGATATTATTTATAGTACCTCAAGTCACTATTTATTATGCGAAAACAGTATAAACAAACTATCCTTGAGCGGCAATAGAAAATATATACACAATACCAACCATGAATAGATAAAAAGAGCGAAATGAAAAAATAAAAGATGAGCTCATTTTAATTTGCAGTATAGAACATAATTGGAAATATTTCATTAAACTTAAAAAATAAAAAGTATTTGCACATAATATAAATTATTATGTATGTATAATTTAACGCAATTAAAAAAATGAAAGAAACCACCTTAAATTCGGTCATAACTCTAAAACTGAAAGCTTTCAGACTAAAGCGACCGCAAAACAACTTCTTTATTATTGACTGCATTTGTGGACCACCCTTCGTATTTTTAATTTAATTACCACGGCAATCAGAAACTATAAAAAATCGCTGTAATTTTGAATATTATAAAACTGTTTCAAAATGCCGCCCAAATTTAAACACCCAAATGAATTGGAAGTACTACAAAGATAGCGCAGGAAACCTAGTCGCTATTAATCTCGGTGGTACGGTCACGATGGCGTGACCGGATTGGCACTTAAAATTATGTTATGATAAAATAATAAAAAAATTGGTTTTGCCATTTTAATTGTTTTCCTCAATTTATTTTTACCCAGCCGCAAATATATGTGAAGAATGACTTCATGTAGCCTATAAAATCGGAGCTTATAAAAACTCGACGCGCTTCTTTTGATATTCGCCAAGAATGGTAAGCGAACTGATTCCCAAGCACAACATATTCATAAGATGAATTCTTATGACCGATGTTATCTATCATAATGCATGCAAATGTATCATGTATTTATAATAAGTAACACCAAAGTTAAGACGTTTTGAAGTGCAGTAATAAATTAAATCTTAAAGCCACTCGACACTTAACAACATTTTGTTATATACTTTTTTCATATATTTTTTATTTATATCTTAACCGCTTCGTTTGAAATTCTCCAAAAACGGTACACGCTATCATCATCGCTATTATTATTATTAACAACCAAAAAAACATTTAATTTTCGCAATAAAATATAAAACAATTTGTCAGGTTAGTGTCAAATGGACAATTGAATTTAAATATATTTTTGTTTTATAACAAGTGAATCGACAAGATATTGGCCAATAGCACAAGACATTATTTTTTATTAGCTTCTGATTGGTCCACAATTTATGATTTAGTCTATTTTGTTTAGTGTCACATTATTTCTTTTTATCTTTCAATTGTTTCATCTGTACGTTTTGTTTTAAGGATAAAAAATTGTAACTTATAAATTGCATTATTAATCTTGTAAATTAATCGTTGACAATATTTCAGTGTCAACTTGAAAATAAAATATGATCGAAATTTCCACATCTTCAGGAAAATTCATAAATTTTTGTTTAGATTAATTTATCGCAAAATATTTTTTCGTGAATTGGATTATCTTGAAACACCGAAACATAAAAAATATGTTACACAATAAACAAATAAACAAAAGCGTATTTATGTCATCAAACTTTTTAATACCTAATCCTCCGCAAAAGTGATCGTGAGAAAATGGTACAAGTCGATATCTCATAGAAGCAATTCGTTGCAATAACGAACTGTAATTGAACTAAAAATAAGTATTTGATTAAATAAATTGATCAATGCTTTTTGTAAAAACAACTACAAATTAACAATTATTATTACAATTTCAGCGTAAAGAGTACAGAAAAATAATAAGTAACAGAATATTTCGACTACAGCCATAAATAAACTCTTGTTAAAAACATCCACAATATATTCCACTTAAAGACGAAAGCATTACTTGCAGTTTTTCTTGTAGCAGAAATCTTAAAACAGTAGACGATAATTTTCCGAGTCTGCCTTTTCTCTCGAGTCCATTCACATTAACTCCTCTTCAAATTTTGCGATTACAAAGAAATTGCATTAAGTTTTATTTGTGATTCAGAATAACAATTTATATATTACTCTTTTAGAAGTAAAGTGTAATGTTTACCCAACTAACAATTTCTTTGTTAGGGGCCATCCATAAAGTACGTCACACGTTAATGGGGGGGGGAGGGTATCACCGAAGTGTGACATCGTGTGACAAGGGGCATGGGGGGTCAATACTTTTGTGACGTCACATGTTAAAATTTAAAATACTAAAACGCAGTTTGGATGTGAATTAAAAATTTTAAAAATTTACGAACTTGATCTATATTTATTAATAATTTAGCATTCTCGCTATGCGATAATCTCTTGCGAAAAATAAATTTAAAAAATGTGTGACGTCACATCAGGAGGGGGGGGTTATAAAAATGTGACAACCTGTGACAAGGAGGGGGGGAGGGGTTCAAAAGTCCTAAAATTCGTGTGACGTACTTTATGGATGGCCCCTTACATTCCGAACTTTTCCAATTACATATCGAGATATTTTTATACACAACAAAGTGGTTTTGGAATTTTCCTCTTTACAATTAGGCCAAGTTTTGTTTTACTTTTGATAAAGAATATTGAGAAATCCGGTCGATCAAAACATTTCCAATCTTCTATATCGCGTACTATGCAGACAACAAATAATATTTCTAAAATAAATAGATATGGGTAAATTCCTTATAGAGAATTGCACTCACTCAAAATAACCCCATCACGAAATTGTGGGCGTCCTCGATTTATATGCTAATTATTACGTAGAGGGAAAGGAGCAAAATAAGAAAACATCCAGAACTACTTA
Source organism: Cantharis rufa (assembly GCA_947369205.1). Taxonomy (NCBI): domain Eukaryota; kingdom Metazoa; phylum Arthropoda; class Insecta; order Coleoptera; family Cantharidae; genus Cantharis; species Cantharis rufa. Next base: position 25,349,720 of record OX376303.1, read on the forward strand.
AGGCCAGATGCCCATTTTACTGCATTTTAAAGAATATTTAAGAAATTAAATTACATAAATATTTAACGAACTTTGCACGTGTCTCGGTCGAGGTAGAATATCCTTTTAAATTAAAATATTTACGATCGTACCATTCCCTAGTGGGATGACCAAATCTGGAAATGGGGGACCATTTTATACGTGGTATTAATTACTTCACAACGTGTTCTCATACTGCACACAAATTATTTTTGTCTCAATGCAAAGCAAAAAACAAGTTTTCTTCGGCTTAATTATTTTCAAGGGAAATAAAGATTTCCTTGCGTTTCTAATTCCGTAACTTCTGAATGCTTGGAAGCATTTTTGCCACGAGGACTTTGAAATCTGACTTTCAATTGGAATTTGTGCGTAAGAACCACAAAGCATCATTTATGGGTTTTTTTATTATTCTATTTGCATACTTGCTTTTCAGAAAGACTTCATAAATAATTTTTAAGTTACCAAAGTGTGAACATCCATTATTCTTGTAAAATTAGTGTAAATTAATTTAATGTGCCAACAGTCATAATAGTAATTATAAAATAATATAAAAATGTTTTAGTTTATTTATAGTAAGTAAATTAATTGCAAAGTAAAATAATAATACTTCATGATATTGCGGTAGTAAATAAAAATGAAAGGATGGAAAGAACGGAACGCCGAAAGATGATTAGATTACATATAATATAATTTGGGGTTGTGCAGTGTAGTGTCCTTAATAAATTATAAACGAATTATATGCTTTGCTTATTGCACAAAAACAATAACGCAATTACGGTCTTTCGAATTTTTGTAAAATATTCTGCAAAATACTTCTGTAATATTGAAAAATGCACGCATAATATTACACGTTTGTGTATTTTAATCAATCGAAACATTTAATTATTATTATTAATCAATGTTATTTATTGTTTGCCATTCGTACAATACACCTAGATAAGTTTATTTATGTTTATTATAGCCGAAATCAAATAATCTTGAATAGCCGTAGATCGAAAATGATAAAAATGTTCCAAAGGGGGGCATTCGGTGTTCACCGATGGAATGCGACACATTCACAATGTTAAAACTCGAGTACTTCGTAGAATAAGATTAAAAAACCTTCTCTGCACAATGGAAAGCTAAAATTTTAATGATTTGAAACACTAAAATTATTTTTCGAGACTAAACAAAGTATACCGACAGTAATAAATAAACCAGTTTAAGGTAAAATGTTGTATGTTTTGACCCCATTTCTCGGAACAACGGGAAACAACATTCGGTTACCAATATGTGAATGAATGCACTAAATGTTATAAAATAAAATAAAACATGTCAGCCGGACAGGGACGCTCGAGAACATTATAAAAATGTTAAACACTTGTAAATTTACAAAGTAATTAAAAAGGTTAATTAAGAGTGAGGAAGTCGTTAAACAAAAATAATTGTGATATGAAAATCGTAAGTAACAAAAATGTCTCAACTTCGTGAAAGATGACAAAATTTCGAGCTATTCAAAAAGCTTTATTATATCTCAAATCGTTTACAAAACTATGAGCCGAATTTTAATTAACTTGTACGCACTTTAGAGAGTCATAAAGCCGTTTCGTTTTGTTAAATTATGTGTAGAGCCAGATAATATTAGGGTGAGGGCAATAAGTTAGAAAAAAATATACTCCAATCTTATATTACGTTGGTAGACATAAATAATTGCCGCTATGTCAATATTATAAAAAATTAATAAATATCCAAGAGTTGATTAGGCCGGAAAAAATTTCAATCGAGTTTCCTAATTCTGATTTAAGAAAGAAGGCAGAAACAGAACTCAAAAATTGCCGTTAAGTTGTTTCCAGCATGGATTCTTGCGCTGATGCCAAAACAGACCGTAACATGATCTAGGCATAAATTCCATCCATCAAAACAACCTGAAGGAGTTTTTTGGTTATATCACGTTGTGTCGCCACGACATACCCCGTTATACACCAGGTTGTCTACCGGATGACCAAGCTTTGTCATTCCTTAGGGAAACCTCCAGACCCTCCGGTGCGTACTACCACGACGTAGGAATGATCAATGTGAAAGAGTGAAAGGTGTGGATGTAAACCTTGTGTTCGACGGAAAAAAGACTTTGTGTTCACACTCTCAAATCAAGTGATCGTGTACCTCATCCAGCCCTCGGTGCTTAGATTAAAGTTATACTTCACTTTAAATTGACTTCATTTCAAATGGATTTCACCTGGATTTAAATCCAAGTATTGCCATTATTAACAACAGTCAACTAAAAAACAAAATTTCAAGCAATGAACTTTTTTATGAAACTTTCATAAATATAATGAAAAAGTTCATTAATACAATGAAATTTTCATCAATATAGTGAATTGGTTCATCGGTTGAAATTTTATTGATTTAATGAAACTCTCATTTAATTTTCATTGTATATGTAACAGCTGTTGGTTTAGTATAGATTGGAAAATGTGGCCGTAACCCTGTTTAACAGTTTATAGTGGTAATCAACAAATCGGAGGAACCGACTGCTTTATGTACTTTGCTTATAGAGTACTTGCTTTAATAGTTGTATCATTCATCAACACAAACCCAAACTCCAGATAACAGCTCTTCGAAGGAAATCCAATTGGAAATTGTATCTTCGTGTGTTGGATTTATTACTTAATAACAGGTTTACACTTTATTTTCAAAGTTGAAATTATTGATTAAGCAAATAGTAACAAATAGTAAAAAACTAGCTAACTTGATTACTTTTAAACAGTGACTTGCCCAATTCTGATATAATAATTAAAAAATACACAACATAGTATATGCTCATTAAAAATGATAAACATAGTATTAACGGTCTTATCAGCTGGTTATGCGCTTCAAAATTGCACTGGAGTGATAATTTATGTTTTACGTTAGTGCGCTTTGAATTGATAAAATTGCAATGCTATTTTTGGTTTTGTTTACAACGTTTAATCGCTTTTACTATCAACTAATGAACAGCAACAAAAATTACAATTTTATGGGTTTTTTTATCAAGCACGAAAAGCCCAGGAAAAGAGGTTGAGGTTATATTTGTTATCTTTTGACGACTTGATTAGCCAACTTGCAATTTTTATAGCCGAAGTTCAGTTTAATTACCGCGCAATTTCTCAAGCGAAAAAACGTGAGTACAAAAAGTCGATTACGGTTCTTTTTAATATATGAATTTTTCATGAAAGCATTGATAATGCAATTATTATGCAAAAACACATCAGGTATTTCCCAAATAACAATAATATCAATAATTCTGCATTTGTATTATGAATAATATGTTATATATTCATGATTTATAATTAACAATATGCATTCAATTAATAAGAAACTAAATCTAGTTGAAAATTCAACGACCACCAACGACGTTACACAAAGCGACCACCAACACGAAACGGTCAATTGGAGAGGCGCACATCAGCCTCATGAGAAAATTTTCAGATACAGTTGCCATCATATATGGAGTAATCATATCGATATGGTGTAGGTGTTGGCTGAATATATTATAATTATTATCAGATTATTGGTAACACGTACACATACCCATTGTAAAAACAAAACTTGTTTCATTCACCAACACTTAACACAATAATCACACTGCTTCTTGTAAAGAAAAAAAAACGCATTCAAACTAAACAATTTAAAAACCATTTCAATGTAATGCTACTTAAATTTTTACTTTTTACATTTTCTACAACAAAAGTGCGTATGTATTATTTTGGTTCCCACGACCAACTTGAAAAAAAATGTGCCACAAAAAATTCGATTTCTTGTTTGGTCACAGCAGTAAACATATTGTGACGTAATACCTAATACGATTTTGTGTGATAATATTTTGAAAAACGAACAGAAAATTTTGTGCAATAAATACACGACCAGCATGTCCTCGTAACTCTAACGAGTTTTAAAATTTGATAAAAAAAATTACGATTATAACTGTAAAATTATGTAATAAATACTCAATATGACCAATTAGTATAGTATTTCTACGTAGTATTATTGTAAACGTCCTATTAAAATAATTGTGAATAGAAACCCGAAAGTATGATATTATACACTTAGCGTTCGAGTATAAAATTCAATGACCCTACGAAGTTGTTATCAAAATTATAGTATTTCAACTTTACTTAAAAAGCATAAATTTAACGGTTAAACGGTTCAAGTACATAAGCGGAAATGAAAACTTAACAATACGTAGTGTTTATGTGAATGGAGAATAACAATTTACAATCAAGGATATACGAAACGGATGTAAGAATACGAGAATTGAATTTGCGTTAATGCCAAAGAAAAATGGGTGGAATAAATTTTTCTCTTAATCGTTCTTGTGTACACTTCATTCATTAAGACGTTCAAACAATTTAATATAGCGTACGAAATTTCATCCTTTACATCATCAACATCCATGTCTCGTTTCACGTAGGAATGTCACCTGAACGAGTTTGGAAATTTAAAGTTGGTAAACAGTCGGCGTTTGTGGGTGCACCAAACTGAGGATGTAGGAATTAAAAAAAACAAAATATTTAATTAGTCGGTATATAGTAAACACCCACAAGGAATCTTGAACTGAACGCAAACCATTGCTGGGCGTATAATCTCGACTAATGAGAAATATAAATATAAAATTAGTGCAAATCCAAAACTTATCGAGCATTTAGCATTTCAAATTAGCAGTGTCGCTATTTAAAAAAAAAACTTCCTCATCATCGGTGGATGTATTCGCTGATATGATTAATCCACCAAATAGTAAACAAGTTTGTTTTTTACTGGCGAGGTTAGAATCCTGCATAATCAGTGAGAAATGAAATCATGTTTTAAAAAAAACAGACCACGAGATTGACAATTTAAAAAAATCAGCAGAAGCAGAGCTGGAATTTTAAAATCAACTTCTAACAGTTTGCGCCAACGCAATATGCCCCCTATAATCAATAAATTATTAAAATGCATAAGTTCAACTTATTGAGAAATTCGTGTCTTATGTCAATTATTTCTAGAAGGTTACAAATATTTAAATAATCGCTAGTTTCCTACAATCTCTCAACATCTGTTTATGTAAATACAAAAATAGAAATTGATTTACAGACGATTTTACAATAAAAGCTCAACTTTTTCAACAACTGCTGAACTGAAGCTCAACTAAATATATATGTTTTGTTATGTATTTATTATTGTATAGTTACATTTTGTGTTGAGTTGTTTTAGGTTGGTATAAGTTGGGTTGGCAACGCACCCGCGCTTGTAGAATGACGGAAGACAAACGACGAATAAAATTTCATAATATATAAATTAGAGTGTTATTTCAATTATATTAATTTCCAGACATAATATGTTTCAAAGACAAACCCTGTATACCCGGCATAATACCTACCAGATTCCTTCTTCAAGCTTTTGAATATCTCCTTAAAGAAAAACTAAGATTCGGGGATTCCCAAACTCTAATTTTCATTTTACTCTATATTCAAATGAGTAAATCAATCGTTTCCGTGTTTGTATAAAAAACGTATCCAGAGGCGACCATATTTCTAATTTTTAGAAGGGGCCATTTCTTAAAAATGCCCAATGATATTTAATAAAGAGATTGGTTTGGCGGGAACCATTGCCTCCCCCCTTATGACCGCAGTGGCGTAGCGTTATGAAGGCTAGGGAAACTATGACGACTTATGGCACCGCCCCCTGTCAAATTGCTAGAAAAATTTACATTAGAACTTTAATTGACTTTGTTTTAAATTATTATTTAAAAAATTAAAATAAATAAAATTATTGACATTTTACTTTAAAAAATACATTACTTAATGAATATGCAATTCTAATAAATTATTACGTAAAATATTTCTTTCGATAAGTTCAGTAGCATTCGCAACGAGGTTATTTGTAATATATTCAATTGTAAGAGCTGATCATATTAAGAGAGAGAGATTATATATATATATTGATATGTATCATCCCCAATCAGGGTGAGTTTCTTGGTTTTTAATTTTAATAATCTATTGTACGCTTATTTCTTATCAATATAGCATACACAGTACGTTACTATACCATATAATAGCAAAATTTTATATTTTCAATATTATAATTTGATTTTTCTGCAAGTTTTGCTTCTGTTTTTTGAAAAAACAAATCACAACTCAATTAATAATATATCCAAAATAAGTTTCGCAGATCGTGGTTACGGATACGAAGTAAAGCGCTTGTCCTAAGTCAGTATTGGGAACTGGACTTTCAAATGTTTGAAAGAGGCATTAGAAATAGAACCCGGATTTAAAAAAAATAAATTTTAATTTTGTAATGTAAATAAATTTCGATTTTGTTCATTCTAACAAATATAATAGTATATTACATATGAAGGGAATAATACTCCAAATTTTATTTTGATTGGAATTTTTTGAATTGGATGATTTTGAATTTAAGATAAAGAAGAATAATTTTAACTAAAGATTGGAAACAGAATTAAAATTAATTTAAAGGAAAAAATTAGAACGAAGAATCTAAATTTGATGCGAGTGCAGATGGGCTAGTTATCTCCTACCTATATTTAACATTTTCATTTTTTTTTTCATTTTTAATATTAACGTGCATCAACTACTATGGTTATTAGCACCTGGCCACAACGTGTTGATGCACACCGGAAGGCCGAGCTAAGAAATTCTGTCAAGTCTCTGTGGCTGGAGACTCGAACCCAGAATTTCCGCTCTGTAACTCAACCAGCGATCACACCAATCCACGACTGTGGTTATTTTCATTTTTTTTTTTATTTGGAAATTATTTTTAATCCGGAAAAATTAATTTCGATATATTATTTTATAGGAAAAATTTACAGCTTTGAAAAAATATGATAGGAAAAGTAAATAAAATTAATTTTGATTAGTAATGTGATTTATTAGAGTGGGACACGCTCCATATAACTGAAGTACGGTTTGATTACGAAATAGACAACATAATCAAACGTTTCGGGGATTTAACTGCAAAAATTTTGTTGATAATAATTTCTATTATTAGATATTCTGTTTTATTTGTTTATCATAGAAGCTAACGATTCTTTCATATTTTGTTAAGTCAAATGTGTTTTCAATTATCAATAATTTGTACAATTATATTTTTGGTAAAATTTCTTTCAATTATTAATATTCTGATAATGACTTTCTAATGTTTCCTTAGCAGAAATTGATTAATGGTTAATCTTTAATAAATTTACCTTTCACTTATTGGAAAGGCTGTGTCCAGTCCTATATTCAAATATTGTCAAACGTTCCCTTCAATTTTAACCAACGCTGCCAATTAATTATTCGTATGATAAACTTTGTTTTGAATAGTTAGTATAGGTATTATAGCAGAGAAAAAAATATAGTGTAATTTTTATTTTTACACATTTTTACATAATACAACGGAAGATTTTTTAATTTTTCAATATTCACAATGCCCCGTTATTTCAGTATGTAAGAAAAATTAACCATGATAATCCGTTCTACTCTATTTGATATTAAAATGTCACAGTACAGTATAAATTATGTATATGCAACTTTCGATATTTTTGCCTACTGTAGATGTCAAGATTTGTAAATTTTCGTCCCTGAAATGGCATAATTTAAAAAATTACCGTTAAGTTTGCTTTTTTTAATTTCTTAAGTACTTTGTCGTCTGTAAACAAACAATTAAATTTCTAATTTTAAAATTCTATAAATTTAATAACTTGTGACCAAAATAGAAATAATGGAATATTTTAAATTAAATTCGACTAATTAAAATATCAAATTTAAAAAAATGATGTAAACCGTAAATATGTAAAATCAGAAAATAAAAACTGGTTTCACTAGGTCAAAATTTAAAATCGACTTATGCTGCATAAAATTTATTAGACGCATTATGTCTGCCAGTTTGTCTCATACACCTGAGAGTTAAACGAAAACTCCAAGTTAATGCTGGTTCCATTATGCAGCCGATCAACTTGGTACACAACACACTATTGAAACTGGTTTGCCTTGCCTTTTATTAGTTTATCGGAATGTTTTACTAGAATGTACACTGGGATACCTATCGAGTAAGCTGTAAGTGCAAATATAAAAAAAAAGTAGAAAGTTATGTAATAAATCCGACATGTAAATATAATATAATATTATGAAGGTTCGAACTTGTTTTGAATGATCAAAAAAGCTGTAATACGAAAAAAACAACACAAAAATACAATACTGTGTACACAGTGGTGTAAGGCTACTTGCTTGTCGATCATTATTATCGTCAATTTGATTATTAGCTTGTGATAAAATTAGCCAGGCCAATTATCAAGTGTCGGAATAGATAATCACCATAAATAGACACATAAAAAATGATCTCACGTGGTACACAATGCAAATTAGTAGATAAATTAAAAAGTGCTCGAAAGCTGATCGGGATGACTCAATATTATGAACAGAGTTATTATTTGCATTATGCAAATGTGGGAAAATTAATTACCAAAAATCAAAATTTCGACTATTGAATTTGTAAAAAAAAAATGTAAAGTCATTAATATGTATCTAAAAGACGTATTAATACGGCCCATATCAGTGTAAACACGTACTAATACTGTGTCTAGAACATTGAACTTTGCTCGGTATCTATTAAAAACAAATATATTTTCTTTATTTTTTACTAAACTCAAAGCATTATGAGCGAATAAAAAATGTCAATCCGTTGCGAGCAAAATTTATAATACAGTTGGAAGATCAAACCGAAATATATTTTAAAGTGCATGTTGCTATTTCAAAAGAATGCCATCAAATGGCGACTTCAAAACAATCAAAAAAGTATAATTCCGTAACCCGACGAAAACAAGTTTTCGATTAAAAAAAATATATACGCAAAAATAGATCCGTTCTTCGTGACAAACTATGTTTTTGTATTATTATGAATAAAAGTAGAAAAATAAATTAAATTCCTGACATACTTACAGAAGAAAACCAATAAATATAATAAACTGATAGAAGCTCATGTTTTTTAAGTGGGCGACGTTCAGTGTCATTTGAATTAACTCTGGAATTTGTGCAGTCCACCGTTTTGTAAACAGGAAATGCCGCCGCAACTTTTTGTACAACCTATTTTGAAAAGTTTTTAATATTACCATAGATAAATAATATCGCATAAGATGCCCAAGTCGGAGATAAACTCTCGTTCAGATTGCACCAAATGTAAATATTCATTCTTTGGAATTGCCGAAATTTAAATAATATGGATTTTAATATCTGCGTGTTACTTCATAATTATAGTGTTGACAGTGAAGACACTATATAATTTTTCTCAATAAATGAAAAGCTGGATTGCGGCGCGTCAACGCTCTTGAAAAATGAATGAATGCACAACCGGCCATATGCTGAAGGCATCGACGTTATTATATTTAACCACGCGCACGAAATTACTAACACATTAATGAAATTTAACTGTAAAATAGAATATATTATTTAAATACTATCTAAAAAATTTCAACAATTTAGATTAATTGCTAAAAGTCGAAAGCAGTTATAATATTATCAAAATAGATCGGGAAGAGACGAGAGAGTAACAAAAAGTTGGTGCGATTCCGGTTGAACATATTGTGACATTGAAATTTGAACGAGGATATCCGCCAGACCTTTTATGTCAGGAATCTGATAAGATAACCGAAGATGAATATTTTATCAAATATAAATACTTATGTACTCTTTAGTAAAACCGACAGCTTTCTCTCGTTTCATTCACGAGTGAGCCGACGTGACCCCGGGTGTAGTTCATTCATTCTTACTCCATTCGGGTCATAGTGTTTGTTACTGCGTAGTAAACTTTAGAAAGTGTTGGGATGCTGTTAATTACGTGCTCGTATCAAAACAAAGCAAAATTTTTAGATAATTTCTTTCAATATCGAATGACGAAACTTCAAAAGTTATTGGCCACAAGTGGGTTTGCCAAAGTTGTTCCAATAACGTCACAGTTTGTGTTCCAACCAGAAATTATAGTATACAAAAAAATATTCATTTACTCCGACACAAAAATGTTTTCAATTTCAAGTTAAGTCAATTTTCCTCCTATAGATATCAAAATAAGTATGATTGAAACATTCGAAGCGATTGACAAGACAGATAAATATATTTTATTTCTTTCGGCAAGCGTTTTATCATCCAAATAAGATAAATAAAAATGATTTGATTGCCTAACAAATCGATCAAATAACATTTCAACAATAAAATAATGAGGAATATCAGGTAACTCGAAATTATTTACGGTAAACAATTTTCAATTAATTCTTTCGGAGGATCACGTGCGCCGGGTGCTGCTGCAACATGATTAAATTAATCAAACAAATATTTCTATCGTCAATTGCCATTTAAGAAAAACAAAACAGCTTCTGGTTTTGAGATGCTCGTCGAGGTATGTTTCCACATTGTTTTCCAAAATGGAAGCACATAGCGTAGTCATGGCGACCAATTATTTCTTCACGTGGAGGCTTATGTTGATGTTTATTTAATATGAAACTATTTTCCAAAATAAAATTTTCAAGTAATATAATATTTCACAATTCCCTCAGATTTTGTTTCAAGTACGCTTTTTAACTACTTACTGTTTGAAAAAGTCCAACTTTTCGATATTCGTTTGAGTAAGGTAAAATAGATATTTTCGCACAGTGTGGAAAAGTAATTTTTCGTGTTTTCATGTTTCATATTTTTTTAATTATTATAGTTATTATACAACCATTAGAATTGTGTATAAAACGCTGTCTAAATTAATTATTATCAATTCTAAATATAAAAATGGCCTATGTGGATACCCTTCTACACCTATCTATTCATAAGGCACCCGATTGGTAAATTTTTTTACCAATCTAAAAGTTTACTAAATATACATAAATGATATACAATATCAAATCAAATTATTAAAACATGATTATTTTAAGAAATGTTGAATTGGCTAACGCTACAGCCTGTCACGCCAATTATTTCAAGTTTCTGATTGGTTCTTCGTATATACCAACCTAAAAGAATTGATTCCTGAAAAAATTTCAATTTCTCATTAGCTAAATTTAATTGATTATTAAATACTTAGTACATAAAACAAAAAAAAGAATCTAACTCATCAATAAATTATTCTACGAAAAAAGGAGTTTCCACATTATTAAAACATTAGTAGGTCAAGTCGACCAACATGCTATATGACCTGCCAGTAAACTAAAAATAAAAAGTACATAAAAAATTTATCATTTTTGTGTCACTGAACAAAATTGGTCATATAGGTATATTTCAGTGTATATATAGTATGATAAATATTCTATTGCCTAGGTTGTGCGGCCTGAAGGCCGCATTGATCAGTCACTGCTGTAACCTTCTATCTTGTTTTGGTTAGCAACTTAAAATTAACCAAACTGAGATGCCTTACGTACGAAAAGACACGACTATTTATAAATTTTCATAATAATCGTGAGTTTACTAGGAATAATTAAAGGAAGTGGATTCAGTAAGTCATTCAAATCGAATCATTTCTTATGATGACGATTAAACATTGCTGAATCATTAGAAAATACAAACGAAATTAAGAAAATCTCGATAATTTTATTGACAGTTCCTCTGTTCTGCGTTACAAATTTAAGTGTGATATGCACGAGACCAAAGAATTTTTAGTTATAGTGGGACCCACGAGAGCTTGAGTGTGAGTCATACATAAAAATTATCAGAGCGATATAAAATAACACGTTTGTCTGAGCGTTCTTCTATTGAAGTACAAACTAACCTCACAAATCCTTTGTTATAAAGTTCACCTGTCAAATTTAATGAAAGTGTTTTTTTAATTAAGAAAAGAAAAGAAGAAGAACAATATAATTTTTAATATAATCTTGATCTTAATATATTTTTTGCATTAAAACCTTACAATAAATAAATTAGAATTTTAAATATGGTACAGTTACGCCATCTACTCAGATAATTGGTCGTCCAAATGATAAATCTTGACCTTAACAATATAACAACCAATTTGACAGCTGACGGCTGACACTACGATACATAATCGACGTACGTTTCTACAATTTACATTGGCATGGTTAGAAGACATATTTTTATATTCTCTCTCTTTTCTATTAGTTTTTTTTTGTAAGTCTGACAAAGACAACCGAATAGTATGCGTTAATTTACAGAGCAATAATCAATGAGTCATACTCGAGCTGTCGTGGAACCGACTATAAATTCGGAGGATTGTAATCCCGCTGTGATTCACTTGCACTCAGAAATTTAAAATAACTTAGTAGGTAAATCCCATCAGCACTTTAACTTGGAGTAGTACGATAATCTTGACCCGGTTTAAAATAATTTTTTGACTATCAATTTTGAAATTGGAAGCAATGTTGTTGAATCAATATTAGGATGCAATATTACAACAAGCTTCAACCAATATTGGTGCAATATTAGATGAATATTGTCCTAATGTTTTCTGCTACATGATGGGCAGGTACATATGAGCTGGAGAGGGTTAAGGAATACCCTGCGGTTATGATAGACAAGCGTTCGCTTTAAACTATAATCTGAAAGAGTAAAGTAGTAAATTTTGTCGCCAAGAGCGCATAAAATATATTATTAAGGGTACGTAATAATAAATGTGTATTTAAAATTTAAAAATTGTTTAATATTTTGTTTTAGAAGAGTAACACCTCACTGCTCCGCACTAGTCAAATTAAATCAATAATTAAATTAAAATAAAATAATTTTATGAATAATTTGTTCAATATACAGTAGCTGTCATAATACCAAATTTCAATAAGGGAGAAAGGAGAATTTCTAAAAAATTTGACAGCATAATTTACGATACTAAAAATGATAGTTATTCATTTATTACGGTATGTAATCAACACATTGCGTAGATGTAGCATCATTTAATAAGGCAACGCAATTTGAAGCCCAAAAATCAAGTAATGTAAAATTTATGAATAATTATAATTACACAACGAAACCTCACTGGACAGCTTATCAGTGCGGCGCCTTGAACTATCAAAATAACAAACATTACTTCCAATTATTGTAACCTACCCGTAACCTTTCAGTATGCTGCATTTAAAATTTAAAAACATCATTAATCGTGACAAATTACAAGGCAATAAATAACTCACCGAATTTTACATAAATTAAATATTTAGTTTTAGAAAGTGAAAGTTTTAAAATGTCTAATTTGGTGCAACAAACACCCACACATCACCAATTGCATGATATTATACTATTAATAACATATTAATATAAAAATATTATATTTTGCGATAAACTAAACTATAATAAATATTATAATGATCAAAATAAGTATTTGCAAAAGTTTATTATTTATGCAAATTGTAACTGATAAATGCAGGATAATATAGAAAATAGATCCTGTATTGCGCCTTATTACATCATTTTTCAAAGTTCCAATAAATATTTTAAAAGCTAAAATTAAAATATTTCGGTTTCCTTCTTTATAAATTATTGATTTATTTTTCCTCTTTTGGAGTTAAAGCAAAAACTTCCTCATAGGCAATGATTTCGATATTATGTTATTTGTTTTGAAGAAATGTATCGAGCAATATGTTGGTTTTGACCACAAAAATTATTCTTTAAATGGGGGTTGCAGTGCTACATCGGAAAGGCAAATGAATTTTCACTCATGTTCGGACGATATCGACAAATTTATTTGGCGTTTGCGTTGTAACTTATTGAGCTTCGAGATTCTTATTGCGAGTGGAGAGGAACGGCAATAGTTTTTCTGATTCGCCATGGATGGCAATGTGAGATTTAATGTCATAAAACGGATTTTTAACCGGGGTCTATAAAATTGAATCAAATATATTATATATTATGTATATTTAAAGAATTTAGTTGAAATTTTACGGCCATCAAATAATTTAGAAGGTTGTTACTCTCAATAAACGATGTAAAGAAGAATGAAATGCAATTTTATATTTCGTTTTTAGTAATAGAGCAAATTAGTATTCTATGATTTATCTCCAAGAAGTGGAATATTATTCATTATACCATTATAATGCTTCCTAAAAAAGGAAATATGGATAATAAAAAAGTAATCAAATATTCATCAATTCTTCCATTTTGAATGTAACAATTAGTGAGATAATGACCCGACTAAATCGATAGCCCACAATTTTTATCAAAAATAAATGTCTTAGAAATGGGTTTAACAGGTACGATATTAGTAAAAAAAAATTTTCTTTGCAGACTAAAATTAAAGAAGCAAACTCCATTAGGTATAAAATAAGCCTCTTCCTCAATTTAAAAGACGTTACATTCGTGTGTAGTTTTAATCGTTTCCATATTATAATAAACATGATGGAGTAAAAACGATGTCGAGTCGTTTACCTGCATTAAAAAAATAAATAAAACAAAAAAATTTTACCAAGATATAAACCGATGTAGTCTTATATTAGAGAAAAACGTTTCCTTCGTTAAAAACTGAAAAAATTAGCAAAAATGAATTTCGGATGATGTAACTATCTAAGTTTACATTTTTTGCAACTAAAATAATCATCAGGAAGTCTGTTAGAAGATTAATATGTCTACACCGAAAAAAAAATATTGTAACATATTTTACAATGGTTTTCTTTCAGTAATAAGCATAAAAATTTGGTTCGGGAAAATGCTAATAATAACATTTTAAGCAAAAATAAATATTCTATAGGTTAGTAATTGTTGTCTAAAAATAAAGAAGTGGGTACATAGTACTCTAATGATCGGTGAAAAGAGAGGGGGGGGGATATTTCTACGCCGCCAGTGCGGACTGACAGGTAGTTCTAACATTTCTGTGATAAATCTACGACTCTTGTATTTTTTGGCATCTGGATCTGCCATCCAACCCAGAATATAACATTTTCAGGCTATGAACTTGAAGGTCTAAATTTTTCTTGTTTTAAATTGAAATTATTTTAAATTGAAGGTTTCTAAATTATCAGATTTATATAAAATTTTGTTTACTGGTCCAGTAAGAAAATGAGATCAGATCAGTTTAGAAAAACATTCTGTTGAAGAGGTGACAGCGCACTTGATAGTGAAACAAAGAGGTAAATCAGAAATATTGCGCAGATAAAAAGTCGAGAAAAAACATTTTTATAATTAACTCGACCCTTATATTATATCGTCGCAGGCAATCGCGTTTTAATTTTTGAAAGTTAAACGACTTGAAATGATTTTTACTGAAGTCCACTAATTTGCTTTGGACCCTTCAATAATTGCAGTTACAAAATTTCGCCCTGGTGAACTAAAACAGACTTGGAAGTTTACGATGATTAATTTAATGAGCTTAAATTTGTAACAGAGGAACTACCCAGATATACAAAATATTTTGTAATCCCAAGACGCATTGCTCAATTCCAATTTGGTTACAACATTAGAACGAATTTTCCCTTCGTTTATTTATAATTTTATAAATTTCGTAACTTTTCCTTTATCTTTCTTAACAACCTTTATTAAAGAAGTGCTCAATTGGCTCACGCTAACTTCAAATTATGTTGAAATATGAAGAATAAAAATTAAACAAAACCGATTTATTTTAGAAGCAAAAATAAGGCTTATAAGTGAAGTTTTGTTTTGTTACTTCGCCCTTTATAGGGCGAAGTACGTTCAACTTACCATGGACATACCACATGTAATAAAAATGGACATTATGCATACTTCGTCACTCACCTGAAAAGAAAACAATAAATTAAATTCATACCTCATCAAATTATGCACCTACATTATTTATTAACATATTTTAATGCTTATTCATGATCTAAAAGCATGAACATTTTCCGTTCACGATTGCACACGTTTTTATTATTGTTGTGTCAAGATAATTTGCAAATATTTAAAAAAAATTTTATTTAAACGTGGCTTTAAAATATATATATTTTACTATTAATTTATCAATAAGTACCAAAATACTCCTAGACATAATGTATCTAAATATACATATAATTAAAGCTTTGACAAGCGTACTATAGCTTTCACAACTTTATTTTTAGTTGAATACTTAAGTCGTCATCAACATAAGAAAATGCATTTATTATTAAACGCGATCGACAGAATGTAATTGTAAGGTATTAAGAAGTCATATATTATATTCAAAGAGCTATATTCGCTGCCTAAACGGGCGTTCAATTAATTTTTTCTAATGTTTTATTTCAGATATAAATCTCATTGATGTTAATAAAAATAACAGATTTTGACCAGAAGATATTAGGTATGTTAAGAAAAAATTTTTGTTTTTAATTTGCATTTGTCTAAACAAAAGAACGACTTTCCCTGCTATTGATCCACTTATTTCAAAAATATCGAAACAAATAATTGTAAAAGTACTGGTTTTGTTTTTCGTCCCGTTAACGATTTTCTTTGCACATATCAGCCCACTCCTTAAAAAAACATAGCGCCGCCACTGGTCGTATGGTATAATGAACGAAGAACTCGATTACAAAAAATACATTAATGGAAAAAAATATTGAATGTTTGTTTACGTAATTGTATTTTAAGTCATGCGATAATTGATGGGATGAGTGGACTGATACAGGTTGGTGTTAACCGACTTGAACAAATATAATAAATTTTTTTTAAATAAAATGAATATTACAGAAGATACCTAATTCTATTAATTATTTATACGATATGGTAATTTTAAAACAAAATATTTAAAAAAATGTATATTCCATTGTTTTCACCGATCTTCTCTTTTTTCATTTCCCGTTTTCGATACCTCTGACGTTGGCTACCTTGCAACCAATGTCTATGATGATGTACGTGCGAAGTATTTTCACGAGAAGTTGGCCACGACCTAATTTGAGAGAAAAAGCATTCTTTTTATTTTCCTCTCAATTCCCAATTTTCGAGTATTATTACCTCTTTTTTACTTCATACCTTCCATGATTCCAAAATTGATTTTTGTTTGTTTTTTGCGCTGTCGCAAGAACGAATCTGCGTTTCAACGAATTTGTATGAAACAAATGTATTGTTAAATTTCTTCAAAATGTCAGAAAATTCCTAATGAAAACTAATAAGTTTCATCAAATTCCTTCCAAAGGGACAACAAATTCTTCGGGTACTTGACCTGATGAGATCTACAGTTATTGAGCAAGTACGCGATTTCGAAAAGCTTTTGCCTCAATTAGCGATTGCTTTTGAAGTACAATAATAATTATATTAGCCGATATTCTTGATTACCATCGATTAAAAAATACAGATCTCTGACTTATCAACTAGCTGGAAAATAAATTTGAATCGCAAATACAATTTTTTTTTGCAAATATGTATGTAATTACATTATTTGTTTATTTAATAAATAAAAAAATAATAATTTTCTTATCTGGCCGCACCATCTTAAGCAATTTAGTATGCATTTTATTCTTGAAGTGAAAAGCGAATATATCGCAAAATAATCTTTTTTTACCTCCTTCTTCAACCGATATTGATAAACAAATGACAGCTGAAAATAAAAAAGGTTCCTACCACTTCCGGCGGTCACAGCTCCGAAAATATGGGTCCCAGGGTAAAAATTCTAAGAATCTTTTTTGTAGAGGATTTTATTAGCTTTAAATTTGCATATCTCTATTTTTATCATATCTCAAAAGCAAAAGAAGTTATCGTCGAAAAACCGTCTTGTTTTACAATTATTGTTAGGCTACCGTAACTTGGGCGGCCTTCGGAGAAGCCGGGCGGGAAACTTAAAATGTAGTATTTTTCATTTTATGAGTAAATAAACAAATTTGTAAAAGTATTTTTATGAATATAAACAAGAGTATTTTATTGTACTCCGAAGAGTCATAAATGGTGTAAACAAAAAAACCTTTATAATAAATAATTTTTAATTTATCTGCAGCTGTAAATCATTTCTACTGCTCAAATTTACTAGTATATAACGTGGTGATTTACCTATATCCCTGTATAATTAGGGGAAACACCGAAATGCGGCTATTAATTATCTATATTTCTATATTATGATGTGGTCGAAACGTTAACATTGATAAGGTAGACAAATAAAAACCAGTGCTTTATGTATTTTTGTCGATAAATGCATTCGTTACATCACGTGTTGTGCTATATCTGAGAAAATGTACAGGAAAAGTTTTAATAATAATATGTACCTACTACGACAAATAAATATTTAGATGAGCATTTAAAATAAAATGTCGATATTTAAATAAAATAGGTGTGCGAGAATATCGTAGTAGTAAACAATATGAAAGTTAAAAATATCCGCGTGTGTGTAATACCATTGCAGGAAAAAAATACAAACATATAATTTAGAAAAATATGTAAAACGTGATTACATAAAATAAAGTAAATCTGTGTTTTGCTGCGCAGTGAATGACGTCGAGCACTATTTTCGTTCAAATACACGCCATAGATTTGTAGTAAGCGATTTGGTGCACGAGATTATAAACAACTAAAAATAAGAGAATGCACTCGAATTAAAGTCGGAAAAAGAAAAACAATTCAAAATATTTTTGAAAGAGTGCGAGTGTAAGAAATAAATCATAAGCCTACAATATCGACTGCAAATCGTGAAGGTCTGCGAACTCTTGTGAGAGGTTGAAGATGAAACAAGCAGCGCCCGAGGCGAATTCCATCCGAAGAATGCAACCATGCAACAAAAACCGTTCAAATCTTACTTCACTTACCTTTCAGATGATGCTTCGTAAACAACCTGTTATTAACACAAATTGGCAACTGTAAACAGCGCCTAAAATATTCTTCTTGCATGAATCATTGTTTTCCCATGAATCAAAATAATTCTATTTTTATCATTTAAATGTATTTTGAATAATATGTTTTCGTACATTGAAATAAAAACATTACCAGTATTGGTTCGTGGTAAATAAACGATGATGATTGCAATGATTTGTAAAAAAACAAAAAAATTAAAGCACGACGATCACTGCTACAAGCACAACGAACTTGTAAAACCAGTATATTTTTTGTATCAATTACCTTTTTGCACCTCATAACTAACAATTTTGAAGCAATTTGGGGAATAAAATTTAAATACTATTTCCTTTATGAATTTATAGTAGAATGTTGTTAACAAAAAAGTACCAATACAATTTCTTCGATAAGTGACGTGAGAAAAATATCTTGCATTAATTAACGACCGTGTTCCAATTATTCGCTAATACTATTTTGACACGTTATCTTACTGTTGTTCGCTCGGCACGGGATGCTCTGGAATTTTTGCAAAAATACGTCACAGTGTTTTGTCATAATCTGCATACCAATAAAATCTTTTAATTATTGGATCGACAGTTTGAAATTGTTTTCGTTAATTAACTCCTGTTCGCTTGAAGAACGATACAGGTAGCACGGAGCAGTGGAGCTCAAAATTTAAAGCAAACGTCCAGAAATAGCAATTTGATCACGTGATTTAGGTATATTAGGCGTTTAAAAGGTGGTTCTCGTTTTCCCTATATAATTTGACAAAAACATCTTGATGATGCCTCTAGACAGTTCGGTATGTGTGTAGAAATTACGCATTCGTTAAAACGTTAATCATAAGCGACACCAAAAAATCGTGCGAGTGTGTGTCATCGGATGTGAAAAATTCATTAATTCACAAAGAAAGAGTACAATTCCGGCATTTAATCAAAAAAAGAGCTAAATAAGCAACATTGTATGTTAAGCAGACAAAAAAAATATTAAGGGTGACGTGTAAATTATTGCGTGAATAACATTTTTTAGGCCTAACGGAAATTTCATTTTTAGTAACATTGACCCCGAAACAACTTTAATCCCTTTGCATAGAAAAAGAGAAAATATTATATTTCATATGAAAATAAAGAAAAGGCAGCTGATACCGGACTTTCCCACACACAAGTGCCGTTTTTTTTTTAAGAATTGGCCTAAAAATATCAAACGTGAGTTTTTCGAAAAACCCCAAACCAAAAACGATTAAATAGAAACCGCAACTTGGTAAAATTTACTATACCAATTAGAATAATGATTTATATTCATACGTAGATAATTCCAAACAACAAAAACAAGATTTATTTTTTAGAAAAAAATATTTTTTGTATTTTAGTATAATTAGACAATGTCAATGTCGTCAGTAGCGATTCTTCTTATTTGTTAAAGAAAGATAACAAACAAATAAATGTCGTAATTTTACATAATAGTTCAAATTGTTGCAACAAATTATAGATAACATTATCGTTGCGTAGCAAGTAAATTCCAAAAAAGCGCAAATTGTGAAATTATTGGTATACGCATACTCCAATTTTTTGTCCTCTTTCAAGAACAATAATTGTTATTACGCAAAATGTTTACTTTTTATAATCCTAAGAGCATTGTTCTTCAAAATACGACGTAATTAAACACCCGTATATAGGTACATTTTTTAAACATTTTCATATGTACCTACCTACTATAATACGTATCATTTGATATAGTAATAAAAAATTTTCTCTTTAAAAGTGGCACAAAAATATTACAAAAACACTTTAATAAATTTAAAACGCAACAAGTTGTCGTTTAGTTGAGAATTGATATTATTTTGTTATATTTTTATATTTATATTATTTTCAAAGTTATTTTTGATATTATCTTGGAAAATATTTTTTATGGAATCAGGCCAAATTAACATTAGGTTTCGATAGCAAATATTTAATGTTGGGATATTCATTAACACATGGGTGCGAAGAATTTCATTCATTTGTAAGAATTAAAAAAAACTTCCACATTGTAGTAATTCAAAACCAAAAATTGCCGGGTTATTATTAAATTTGCTAAAGCTATAAATAACTTAATAATGGTAATAATAAAATGCAAATGTTTTATTTATAGATGCTATTACCAATTATGATTAACTCGAAATGGAATTTTACGAATTAAACCTCTCAACAATTAAGTTGGTTACGCACTAGGTCAATTATAAAAAATTTAATTGCACTAACAGAACGAACGTAAAACAGCAATTCAAATGTGCAAGAAATAAAACGATTGCAACAGCCAGATAATATTTAAAAAAATCAAAACATATGCAAATTATTTGCATATTTATTGCATAATTTATGGCTCAAGTGGAGGGATTTTCACCAAAAACGTTCTGTGGCCTGCTATTTCAAATTAGTGTATAAAATTACAAGTCAATTCGTTTAAAAAACAGTATTCTACGCTATCGGAAAAATACTAACTTATAATTTTTTTTAATTAAATAATTTCAAAATATTATTATTTAGTTACAACGAGAAGGGTATTAAAACTACTCTTTAAAATAAACCGCATCAAAATCCGACTTTCCGTTGGAAAGTTATGAAGCCACAGACAGACAAACAAACATTTGCGTCAAAGTTATAACTCCCCTCTTTTAGGTCGGGGGGTTAAAAATGTAGCGAGCGCAGAAAACTACGTTTTACGGTTTCAAAATACGTCAAGCGTTGACGTAAATAATATCGATATTCTAAATAAGTATAAATAATAATTTATCGACAAATATTGTCAGCATTACGAGCACATGTTTCCATATTTTTGTTATTTTATTGAAATATTAGTTCTGATTTATCGATTTAAATTAACTTAAATTAATTTATTCATTTGTTTTTTTACGCCCAAAAGAATATTTCGAAAAACCCTAAACCAACCGATTGCATCAACTATCTGAAGTATAGATTTAAAAACTTTTAAACGTTATTTATAAAAAAAATAGATGTTGCCTTAATTTTAGTGTTTATCCTAGGGTCGCACTTGAGGGTTTCTCCTAGTTATAGTCTCATTTTAGAATAGTTTTACAAAATTTTATCCTGTTCGATTAAAAACATCCAAGGTGATACTGTTTTCCGTTTTGGTTGAAGAGATATGCATGCGGATTTATTTAAATTTCTTCATATTATCTTGTTAGAATCGTCTAGTGAACTTATTGCATATATGAATTAAGGAAATACGAAAGGGTCAGACGAAAACCACCTAAAGAGCGCATCAAATCTCTAAAAATGATGTTCGAGATGAAAGATAGTGACAAAAGGCTTTCCACATAACAAAAGTGCAATGTTTTTACGATCATTGGATGCGTATGTCAAAAATGTGTGCCAACCAATGGCATTGCTCTATTTCGTTGCTTTGAACAAATCAGCAAGAATTATTATTACGGAAACTGTAATAAAAAGTTTAAAAAATATGTTTATTCGTATAAATTGTTATCTATTGCTCAAGTATCAT
The DNA here is from genome assembly GCA_947369205.1 of Cantharis rufa. Lineage (NCBI taxonomy): Eukaryota > Metazoa > Arthropoda > Insecta > Coleoptera > Cantharidae > Cantharis > Cantharis rufa. The sequence continues at coordinate 25,371,880 of OX376303.1, forward strand.
TCAAAATTCAAGTAGTCTCGATTATCTAATTCAAGTGAAGTTTTGATAAATTCACTTGTACGATGATGGCCATATACAAAATAAATAATACTACGTTGCATATAATTTTCAGCAGACATTGCTTTCCAGTCGTGCACTTGCTATATTGTTGAATTCAAAAACAAATGCACCTCCATTTTATTCCTAATTTTATATCGAGCCCCCCTAACCTATTAAACACCGATCGATTCTTCCTGCATCACCTCGTAACTTATCAAAACTGTTTTGCTAGACAGTCTGAGTACATTTGTTCGATATAAAAATTATAATCGATGTTATTTTGCAGTGTATTATAAGTGTATATTATATTTGTGTTGATTTAAAATTTGTATATTACGTGCCTCTGTTGTATAAATGGTAAACAACATACAAATATTTTAATTAAAGCACTTTGAAATGCCAAAGCTATTATTTTAACTGTTTCATAAATATTTTGTTTTTGTATTAAAGTGAAGTACTCAACAGAAGATAATAGTAACCTGAATTTGTAGGAAAGTTATTTAGGTCGTAGACTGTACAGCTAGCGGGACGAATAATACGAGATTTTCTACCCATGCGCCATGCACAACGACCGAAAACGTTCAATATAAACACTGCCACTGTATCTCATTTTTCAGCGCAAGAAAAATAAAACAAGAGCACTACTCCGTAGTAACCTGCAAGTAGGTTCGTAGTACTACACTAGGATCACTTCGCAATCGATACTTCTTCGTCCCTTAAATTTTTCAAACAAAAGAAAGCCATCCTAAATAATTCAATAATGAATAACTCGCGACGCCTTGTTAAAAAATGACGTAGGTAAAAAATTTAAATTTATTCAAAAATATGCACCTTATTGACGGGTTTTTCATTATTCTTGGAATTAAACGAAAACCGTCTGCGTAATAAGTACCTGGAACGATAGAAATCAACTCGGCAGTGTAAATTGATCAAAGATAAAGATTTTTTAAATATCTGTCAGACCACCAGAATAAATAAATTATTTTAAGCCAAAAAATCATGAGAAATTAATTATCATTAGTTGATTATCTGTAATGTTGAAAGCGTATCTATGTAGTTGGGTTCCATAAAAACATTATAAATCCATTACAGAATAAATTGGTTAAAGCTCATCAGGGAGGGGGATGACCTGCGAGGAAACATTAAATAACAAATTAATAAGCTTCGTTTCAATAAATAATAGAGCAGTGCTCTATTTAGTCCTTTGCGTAGTTTTGGGTGGTCTGTTCAGACGGATGACCACACCGCACTTAGGCTTACTTATTTGCTTCATCGTGCATCCATCATGAAACTTCAAATGGAACCTTCCTTCTCGGAAAAATTTCTCCGTCGAGCTACCGCAGCATACCGAAAATCCATCTTCAAACCATTGTTTCAAAGACATAATCGGTAAACAGAAACTTTGCTATCTGATGGTATCTCTGTTTACAAGGTTTATCTATTATTTCAGTGTCTGTCTAGTTATTTTTGCCATCTCCATTACCGTTATATCCTATATCAGAGAATTAACATGATACTACCGGAACAGAAACAGAACTTGGGCAGGAAATCACCTAAAATTTTAATAATTTAAATCTATTCTTTTTTTAAATCGATTTTAACGCGACTTGATTATATTAAGTGTGTCACCTTCGCATAAACATTTCAATTTGATTAGACCAAAACATCTTTTAAATATCGGTCGTTATATATTCATGCAATAATTTTACAATCAGTTAAAATATATATTGTTGCAAATATTGTATCAGAAAAGTCCAATCCAACCAGTGGTGGCTGAAATATTGATCCAGTGAATAAATCGTCATTAAATTTTATCTGCTCCTGCCTGTATAAGAACGAATTTGAAGCTCATTTAAGGGATTCCATTCCTGGTCGTGGGATTATCTTCTTTAAAGATATTAAATCGTTGATTAAATGGTATTTTAAAATCAAGCTATGTCAGATCTTTATCTTGATATTTTATTCTTTTGTTTATTAGTACTTGAGTCTTCAACTGAGTTCCAGGTAATAAATTAATGAAAATTTGCCAACCCCAGCTCTTTTATCAATTTTTCTCTGGAATGCGATTTTATTTTCATATTATAGACTTTATCATTTAGTTGAGATCGAGTCCGAGTTTTATAAAAATCTGTAAACATTTTTCGCCAGGACGGCGCTATCAGGAACTGGCGAGTTGAATCCCAAAAGCTAGCTAACATATGTAATTCCAACCACAAAATTTATTGTAAAACCCGAGCAGTTTTCGCTAAGCACTTCTTTTACAGTAAAAAGTATTTCGTTAAATTTACAAAAAAAATTTTGTCAGAGCAGGTCCACTACAATTTTTTGTTATATTAGCAAATTTATTACGCAGAATAACAACTTTTATGATTCAAATTATTATATTTTGTAAGTATTTATGTTACTATAAGAATAAAATTTGTTAATATTATACAAAAAATTGTAGTAGACCTAGGCTGCTGGGACAACATTTTTTTGTTAATTTAACGAAATACTTTTTACTGTGTTTAACCTCGAAAAATTGAGATATTTAAACAAGAAAATTAATCTGATACGGTAAAATTTTTGTAAAACCGGAACCTTAAAAAATTTCAGCACAAAGTATGTATTGAAAAATCACTACTTCCTCTCTTATCTATCCGAAATTAAAAAAATTATTTTATTCGTCGAACCAATATACAAAGTAAACCACAAATCAAATTTTTTTCAAGAAAAAAAATTCTACAACGCAGATAACAAATAAATTAAAAAAATTATGATAAACCGTTAATAATATTACGAGATTATCGTCAGCGATATTAACGAATTAATTTCATTAAAATTTGTTGTAAAATGTTATCGGTTAACCATTCACAAAATTCAGTTGACACACATAAGATAAGTTGAATTAGTTCGTTTACGGCATAGTATTCTTATCACTTGCTCTACAAACTTTTGACAACCATACTAGATAAAACTGTAGAAATTCTATTTCCGATAAAAAACGTTAAAAACAAACTCAAATAAGTAAACCACACGTTAAAAAAATCTTTTTTTTTTTAATTTCCGCTTAAAAATAATTTTTGAAAGACAAACTTTCGAAAATATTGTAAGTACTAAATCAAACATCTGATAAAATAAATAATAATCTTGTTTATGAATCAAATATATTTACAAATTTTTGCATTCCAAATACTTAATAACCTGTTAGTTGACATTCTTATTAATCTCGTTATTAATTAAACTTATTTCGAGACTTCACAAGTCGTGAAAATTATATAAAAACTTTAGAAAACCGCAAGTAAAAAAACAATCGTTCTCAAGAGTTATGAATAAATTTGCATAATCATTGATCAATGATCAAGTTATTTGTCTTGTATCATCTCGCCATAACATTGAACTTAAAAAAAATTAATAATTTAATTAATACTTATTGATGGTCGTAAATTTGAACAGTTTCCGAATGAAATTTTACGTACATTGATTTATTTACGTCATCGTAATAAAAAATTTAAAGAATCAGCGGTTGCTGTTTGTTAAAAATTTCAAGATGGTTGGTTCCTTTTACAGGAAAACAATAAAATGCTCTATTTATTACGTTTACTGTTATATAAATAACTTTATTACATATTCTAATGTTTTTTAAATAAATTCCTTTTAAAATTACACAAACTTAACGGATTTATGAAATAATTAAGTTAGTAACGACTTTAATTAACTTATAGGCTACACTTACTTACAGTATGAAACGGAATTAGCAAAAACGATGTAAACATGAAATTTAAAACTCATTGGCTTAACCGGAAATGATGTCAACTATTGACGTTGAGCGAAAGAGAAGGTTAATCACCGTAAAAATCATGTAAATAAGAGCAAATGGCTTACTCTAAGTCTAAGTAAGTAGTGAACCTTTTCAAATATTGTACTGTACACAAGCTGAAAACAGTTTCTATTGGGTCATTGAATGGGTAAATCCTAAACTCGATATAGTATGACAATATACAGTAAAAATAACACTTGCGGAAGCATACGGCGTCCGAACTATTTAGTTAGGATGTTATGTCCTAACATCAAATTTATAGGTAGTCTACAGCAGTAAATAGGAAAACAACCAATTATTATGTTACACATTTCATAGCTTCCACTATCACAAGAAAACGTCTCATCATTAATCGATAATATATTCCAAGACGACTGTTACGTCGAATGGAATAATGTTCAATTTATATTATCACAATGGGATAACAAATGCGTATGTATTTCGAACGTTAATTTCTTTTTAAAAGATGGATGTTAGGGGAAGAGAAAATAGTCATCCCTTTCACGACTTGCAACTGTTCCACTCATGCATACACGTAGTTCCCCAAAAACCAGTTTCCGCTACTGCAGAAACAAAATACTGAAATTATATTCTAGAAAATCAATTTACTGTTTGGTTTACAATACGCAAACACAATACAATGTATCTGCATTATTCTAACGTAAAGAACTCAATTGCCATCCAGTAAATAAAAAAAAACAAGGTTCCGTTTCGAAAATCTATCGTTGCAATAGTTGAATCGTATTACGCAAAGTTGATGGGTTTTCAAGAAGGAATCTTGCTTTATTTATAAATATAACGGATGCTGCCATGGTTTCCATTAAATGCATTGAACGTAGTCGGAATAAATCAATTTGCAAGTTTTTATATTCATAAAAACCCTCTCTTGTTTACAACTTACAACGCCGCCGCCTATGCACTGAACAAATTTTCTTGTGAAAGGCATCTCGCCTAGAAATTTAAAGTTCCTATACGTTGATCCGGGTGGCCGCTCGACCTCCGATCGACAGGAATTGCAAAGAAATCTCGTCGCAAGATTGAGGTTATGTTTTTATATGAAAAAAAAAACAGAACCTTAATACCAATAAAATATTATAGAAAACATCGTTTGAACACACAGTGAATAAGTAGAGCTCGGCTTATTGAGCTTTACTGTAGTCAAAGCTGACAAGCTATACTTTCTAAAAGTTACATCTGAACTTGTCAGTGTTGTGATAAAAACGCAATAATTATTATCAGTTTGCAATAAAATGTTCATTTTTGCATTTTCCCTTGTACCTATAATAGTCGAAAAGCTACAGAAAAACTAAACTCTTTTAAAAAAGTTGTTTTTGAAAATTTGATATCAGCAGATTAGCAATTCTGAATTGATTAGAACTACAAAACAACACAGATAAGGTTCCGTTTACATATACAGTGGCGGCAATCTAAAATGCCCGGTGCATTTTATTTGCAATATACCTGTTACAATCGGCTTAATTTTAAGGGTGGTAATTTTTTAAAAAATACAATGACATACACTATTATGAGGTAACCCTTTTTAACCATTTTGTGTACAAAATGCATCAGTTTAGTTTAATAAATCTTAGAAATATAAAAAAAATCGTAGATAGAAAGAATTTAACAGAAACTGAAAAACAGAAAATTTTAGTTTTGCATGGTGAAAATAGGAGTTTTACCTATATTAGTGAGAAAGTTGGGTATGACAGACATACTGTAAGTAGATTTTTTTTTAAATATGCCATTAGGGCAGTACAAAACCACTTGACAGAGGGAATTCGAAAAGAAAAACAACCAAATCACAAAATCGTAAGCTTTGCAAAATGGCATTGAAAGATCGCTTCAAATCTCGAAGACAATTAAAAAAACAGTTAAAAGATGACCTTGGCGTAAATATTAGCAAAAAAATTTTACGTAATCGTTTAGCTGAATTCAGATTACGCGCTTAGGCTGCTGTCAAGAAACCGCGTTTTTCAAAAAAATCGAAACAAAGACGGTTACAATTTGACAAAAAATATCAAAATTGGTCGGTATGTGATTGGAAAAGGGTCATCTTCTCAGATGAGTCAAAATTTTTACTCCATGGGTCAGATGGAAAGCAATATGTGCGGCGATTTCAAACCGAGCGCCTATCAGATAAATGCACCATAAAAACAACACGCGGTCGATTTGGAATTATGATATGGGGTTGCTTTTCTCAACGTGGTTTAGGTGAGCTACATATCATAGAAGGGTCTGTAAATGTAAAAAAATACATTAAAATTTTAAAACCCAGTTTGGAGCCATCGGTTTTAAATTTATATGCTGAAAACAAAGAATGGTTTTTTCAGCAAGATAATGCACCGTGCCATACCGCGAAAACGGTACATAATATTTTTGTAAATAATTTTTTTTTTCAAAATGTATTAATCAGGCATTGTTGTGAATACATTTAGCTAACAAATGATTGAATAATATGAAATTGATTCCTTTTTATTTTACACAGGTATCGAATTATTTTGTTAATAACGGTATCTATACAATTGATTGACCTAACTTAAGTCCCGACTTAAACCCCATTGAGAACTTTTGGGCGGTTATGAAGAGGCATGTAGTTGACAATAGTCCTAAAAGTATACCTGAGTTGAAAAAAAGCGATAAAATTTGTTAGGGATAATCGTAAGCGACGATTACTTGCAGCGGTTAGAACAATCAATGCCACGCCGTTTAAAAGATGTAATAAAGGCCCAATGGAGGTTCAACTAAATATGAATAAATTTTTTTATTAACCAATATATTATTAATCAACACTTGACTACATTAATTATCTACTAAATAATTATTTTACTATAAAATTTATATCAAATTCGAGCGCAAAAATATACCTGAAAACAATGCTTTATTTTATAATGAAGTCTTTTGTCAGTTATTTATACTATCTATCATTGAATTTAATAATTTTATATGTATTTATAGTTAGACAATTATATAACATATGAATTAGTTCCATGTTAACAAAATTTGTAAGTAAAAATTAAGAATAACTTAAAATTTTTCAACCGGGCATTTTAGATTGCCGCCACTGTATGTATGAGTTATCACTAGAGTAGGTATACACTTGAACTATTTCATAATCAACAAAAGTAAGTAGTTGCTTGCTTTTGCTATAAATACAGTATACACTATTGTTTCGATTATACAAATTAATTAAAGCATCAATCAGTATATAAACAAAATTCCATTCTAATGAATTAAGTACTTCCAAATGTTTGTAATTTTCATTTGTTTAAAATTTAACAGCTTTAACTGCAGTAACGGTATTATCAGCTATTTATAATACAATCGGTAATAGCTTCGGAGAATTAAGAAAACATATTGTGAAAACTATAAAAACAATATACGTAATTATGTTATTCAGTAATGATCCGGATAAAAGGAGTTGAGCATCTAGTAGTGTGCTAACATAGCTAGAAAATCCAAAAATTAATCTTGTGCCTTTAGAATGCAGCAGCACCCAGCGACTGAATGACTCTCTCACTCCCACAACAATCAGGAGTGGTTAACTGTGAAGGAAATCAGTAAGATTCGATTGGTTCAAAATCTCATAATTATTGACAAAAAAAAATTGGTATTATTCAGGAACATCCGTAATCTATCTATGCATAATCATACGCGGAATATTTTCCGAAATAAATTAATAAGGATTTGAGTCTTTTCATATAAAATTTAATAAGAGAGAATTCCACAAAAAATATTTTGAAAGAACATAAACTAACTTACAACAATTATTTTAATTATGCTTATAAAAAATTTGCCAAGCATTCAAAACAATTTTTAGTGAGATTATATAGGAATGGTGTTATCCCATTATGTTTTGTTTACCTGTCATATCATTGGGTGATATTCACCATGTTATCTCTATATATAATAATAATAATAATAATAATAAATTAGTAGAGTTAAGAGTTCTTATACTAATTTTTTTCCAAACCAATTCTCATTTTGCTATATGTATGAAGAGTAGAATGAACAAATCATTGATGATTCTTAATAATACAGTGGCCTTTCGGTAATCCGGCAGATATCGCATCAGAGCACTGCCGGATAACAGAAAATAACGACGCATTTAAACGGCAGAAGCTATGTTTTATTGTAAACATTATTATTTATTACTGTACACATTTTACACTACAAGCTACCGCAGCTATCGCTTGGTAGCTAGCTGCCTGTATAAAAACGCCAGTTTACTGGCAGAGCCGAAAAAGTGAAGTGCCGGATTATCGAGAGAGTACTGGATTGTCATACAGATTACTTACTGTTGGTTTACAATTTATACTAAAACTAGCCTATAAGTAAGAAAAATACTTTTGGCCATCACAACTTTTTTCATAAGTTCCTTTTTATTCCCTCTCGATATTCCCATTTTTCAGTATATCAATTTTCCATCCATTATCTGTCTTAAGGTAGTTATTATTTTCAATTTGTTGTGATTGGATTGGATATTCCAATACCGTCAAGATGTTGCCAGTATACATCGTGAGAGAGACACGGTTTAAAAAATTTCCGTCAACCCATGACTACGGCATACCATTCCATGGCTTTGACCATATTTTATAATAATAAAATAACACAACTATCATGTTATTATGAAATGAAGAAAATTTGAAAAAGATTAGTAAACATGGATGCGATAATGATGCAACGTTGCATCATAATATGAACGGTGGTTAGAAACTCTCACGATATACCAAAATTATGTTTTATTATATAATAATATATAATATTATTAAGCTTTCAGGTTAAAAACAGTAAAGGTATAATAATATAATGTAGTACTAACGTCAGCCAATGACAGATGTGATCAATGTAAATAAACAAACAAGTTTAGAAATTATGGAGGAAAAAAATTGTAAATTAATAATTTAATGAGTAGTATCGTGGAGTAAAGATTATTAAAAGAAAATTCATAAATAATATTGAGATATACTAGGTAGGTTGTACCTTAATACATTAAAAATTACAAAGCGGTTTAATGAAATTTTCCCGTTCCCTCCATTGTTTACATTGAAAACGTGAACGAGCCCTTCCGTTATCGAACGGAGAGCCCGACACGCTAGAATCGTATTTTGACTGGAAAATGGAGGGCTGGGAAATGTAGTATGTAGTAGAAAACGTCTCGGTAGTAAAATCAATTTTTAATGGGCGATAAGCGCAATATTATTTTTTCGATGGAACAATGTTCCATTCATGTTGTGAAAAAGTGTATATCTAAAGGTCGCAAAACAAAATATACATAAATACACTACACAATATTAAAAATAGTGTCAGAGGTCACAAATTAGAGCGTAAAACATTGTTACTCCTTAAAAAGCCCCGTAAAGAGCTTATTTTAAAGTCGCCGATTAAGAACTTGGTAAACAAGCTATAAAGAGATAAACAACATACCTCATTTTTTTAGTACAACTGCTACTAATAAACAATCGAATGGACGTTATAATATTATCCACAGTAGGCGATAAAAATAAAATTGAGCAGCACAAAAATAAAAATGCACACTGGATTACCAACAACACTATATTTATTTATTTATTTATTATTTACGAGAGAGAAGAATGCACTTGCAACCGTTTTAAGAGTTAGGTAGGTACATATATTTTCCAACTCCAATCGTTTCGCAAAAGGTTTACGTAATAATACGACACACGATAGTAAACTTATTACTCGCACGCGTACTTATTATTAAACAATTGATATTGGCGCTTTAAAACAAAAATAAAGCCACGCCGAGTAGAATCGCAACATCTACTTACAACGGTTTTATTCGAACTAACAATCACGCACACCGAGACAGACTGGGTGTTGCGTCGTTTGTTTTGGAACGGATCGACCAATGAGGAGGCTCGGCGTCCCGGAGTATAGTACTGCAGCAGGTAGTAGATTTCAAACAGAAATAGAAAAACCGCCAAGAAGTGTGAATGAAAAGGACGGTCGTTGGAACAGAGATGATGAATCGACTAGTGTTGCATTTTATTACATTTTTGTAAAACGTAGTAAGTGTACGTTCTCGCAATTAAAAAGTCCCCGTGATTTAATGTTTAAATTTGTAGGTTAACGTACTACGTCTATTTTTTAAACGGCAGCTAAAAACAAAGGAAGACGTTATCGTTACCATCTTCTATTAATGAATATTTTTTTATTTCTATTAAATACAACTTACGATTTTTTCAATTGATAAAATTTTTTACCGCAATGTATGTAAATATTACGGCTTCCTCATTGCGTAGTTAACTTACTTGGAACTTTTTGCACAGGTTCTTTAAATGTCTTTAAATTTAATAATAATAAAATTTTTAAATAACAATAATAAAACGTATATTTTATTAGCCGATATATTAAACGAGCTTCTATACAATGGGCGGACTAGCACTGTTTGAAGCTACCATTCATATACTATACTACATAATATCGTCATGGATTTTCTGAGGTAAAAATTGATTAAAAAAGTCAAATATTGCTTTATTTATTTATTTGTATTTTTATAAATCCGTTTTCATATGCGCAAAGAATACTATAATTTTTTTACTTTTTTTAGATATTTCTTTTCCAATCGTTACGGCAAGAATTAAAAGTTTCAATCTTTTTAATTACAATACTTCAGCTAGTTTATGCAACAGTAATCTAAATGTTTTCTAGCTGATGAGATGGTAACGCAAGTGGATTGGAAGGTCTCAGGTTCGATTCTCCGCAGGAATATTTCTTTTATTTAAATATTTTCATATCTTCCCGAATACGATGCAGAATATGCTATATTCTGTTTCATTATGACATAGCATACCGGAAAGAAAAACTATTACTGCGGAGCAGCACATCTGGAACTTTAACCTGAAAGCTGGAGAGGTGTGACTCATAATCGAGTAACTCGGAGACAGTTGGAGAAGGCCTTTATCCAGAAATGAATGAGTAAGCACTAAGTAAATACATAGAAAAGCTAAAATATTTCAATCAAACTTCTAAACTTTATTTTTTCAGAAACAGAAAAACCAGGTATTTACTTAATTTTAATGCTCTCTCTCAACCTACCAAAGCTAATTCCGATCCTAGAGTTACATTAACATTTGGTGGGTATACCAAAATTGCTTTAAAATTTAATTTATTTGAAATTTCTACTTCATAATAAATATTAATTCATAAACAATGAATGTTTGATATCCACAATGATTATAAATGAACAAAATCGTCTTATAGGTTATTCAAAATTGTATAGGGTAAGTCCGGGATAATTGGCCATAGTTTTTTTGATAATTAATAAATAGTATATTATTTAATGAGTGTATAATGAAGGCCATATTACACGAGAATTGTGTACAACACTAGCGAACGCAGTGAGCGAGTTTTGTAATTATTCTCGTGTAATATAGCCCATTATACACGAATTTAATACTACGATTCTTTATCTACGACTGTTAAACAATAATAATTAAGACTGCATTATATAATTATTTAACTTTAAGTTGTATCGTGTTTATTAATTTTCAACTATCGAATCAAGTTGCCATTTGTCATTTATAAGGAAAACAAATAAAAATTGCCAGCAGCCGTGGATAATGAACAGGAGCCGTGGATAATGAATGCATTATCCACTGTAGAATATGAGCTAAGTTATGTATTCATGGTTACACATATAATGACACTATTGTTTGACAGTCGTAGATAAAAACTTTTAGAGACGTGTTTTTAAAAATATTTAATGCTGACGAGACATCATTAATACACTGGTATAACATAGTATAGTCAATTCTGCCAAAAAATGAAAACTTAAACTTCAAAAAATATTTAAAAAAAATAGAGGGTATGGTCATCTCTCCCATGCCGTCCGGGAATGATGGCCATATAATATAATTATAATTATTATTATTTATTTATTATATATTATTATATATATTTAATCTTGAATGAGGTTATGTCAAATGCTACAACATTACTATGACCAAATCCACCCGAAAAACTTCGGAAAAAATAGCAAATTTTGAAATTAAAAGCAAAACGTACGAGAGTACGTAATACTTAATATTCGTCGAAGTCTAATTAAATAAACACAATTTTGTCACCTTATTAGCGATTTTTCTTGTTGAATAACTGCCAAATTACAAATCATAAACCACTCGAACTCAGTCGACTTGCGCGCTAACGCTGGCTACCAACAACACAGCTTGAAATTAGTTGATATGGCCATCTCTCCCGTATGGCCATCTATCCCGGACTTACCCTAGGTAATTTTTCCTCCCACTTAGGAATTTTTAAAATTTTATTTTTTATTAGTACTAATCATTACTGGTAATCAAATAAAATTTAACTAGTATTTCACTTTCTCCCACTTGACATTTCACACCGTGGTTTTGATTGAGATTTTGGTTTAAGTTAATTATCTTGGACGAAATACAGTACCAATTTGATTTTTATTAAGTAAGTGTTTTTTACAGTATTAGTTTTGTATGGTAAAATTTAAATTTAAAATTGAAGGTATCGTGGAAAAAATTCAATATCTTTGCGTAATAATAAGTTATCAAAATTATCAGTAAAATTTTAGTTTCCCGATTTTTACTGGAATTTCATTTAAAATTAATTTTTTAAATTCGATACCGAGAAGAATAAATAGAAATTAAATTTTGAATTATGTATTGCCTTTTTCAATCACCATTTGTATTTAAAAATTACTTTAAGATTTGGATTATTAAAGAGTCTCATTGCTCGCGGTAATTTGTTTAACAATTTTTAAACTTCACGGAAAGGAATTTCGGGAATCCTAAACAACAAAATGCACTTGGGCTATTTAAGCTTCTGGCCCCTTCAAATATTAAATTTATTTTTAAATAATTAATTTAAGATAGCACTTGTTTTTGGGATGGGATGGCACGTGCCCCTGTGCCCTTTAAGCAAACCGCTACTGGATGTTTTATTTTACCGTTAAGTCGCAGCTCACATACTTTGTCTTTTGTTACATCACTAACACCGCCGTATGGTGGATTAAAACTGGGTCTTCCTGCTCCCGAGTTTATCAATGCACGACTTACGCTACACCAATGATATTCTACATAATATGCCCTTTTATCATTTTAAAATTTTTAATGCTGAAAGTGCCAATCAGAAAGAAAACGATAATAATATATTTAAAATCAACAATTAACGACGAATGGTTTGTTTTTAACTTGAGGAAAATTAAGAAAATTATAAAACTTAAAAATATTTTTATTAAGTAGTATGCATATCTACAATACCTATTATAAAAATAATTTTTGCATATTACACGTTGGTATAATTGAGATCTTGATTGTTGTTATTATCCCCTCTAGCGTTAATTACTATAAAATAATAATAACAATAGTTAGTATGTCGAGTATTTCGGGTATAACGGCGTGTTTTCCGACTGATATAGATGTCATTAACCTAAAGTTGAATTACTCTAGCATTCATATTATTACCAGTTTTATTACTTTCACATGCCCGATTGCACCACCTCTCCTTAACCTTAAGCTTCACCCTAAATCGCTAAGGCCCACCCTATTCCATTGCACCACTGATTTAGGTGTTCCTTAACCGCTTAAGGACCACCTAAATTTAAGCCTCAGAAAATCTACGGCTTAAACTGCCGCTTAACCAAAAGCATACAAAATAAAAATAAACGCCAACTAAATTCAAAGAAAAAATTGTTGGCAAGTAATTGTTAATCTCTTAATCACATCAGGATAAAATTTTTAAGTGGTATTTTGGTATTTGATAATTTTCTATATAAGTATAAAATGCGTATGTGAGTTTTATTTTAAATAACCGCAAAGCGCAAAAAAATACAAAAATTAAAATGGAGAATGACTTGTTTGAAGACGATCTAGAAATGTTTGAAATTATTGAACATGGCTTTCCAAGACAAATTTAAGGTTTGCTAGTTTATATGATCGTTACATCAAATTTCCAACAAGTAATCAAGAAATTATGCAAGCACAGAGAAATTTTTTTGATATTGCAGCGTTTCCCCGGGTAGTAGGAGCAATTGATGGCACGCATATACGAATTCAGTCACCAGGTGGAGAAGATGGTGAAATATTTCGAAACCGAAAAGGTTATTTTTCCATTAATGTTCAAGGTGTAGCAAGTGCAGATTTAAGATTCATAAATATTGTTGCAAGGTGGCCTGGCTCGACACACGATGCCATACCCGCAATACAGTGGAAAGACTATTTGGGGTATGGAAAAGAAGATTTCCTATTATGGCATATGGGAGTCGTTTAAAAGTAGAAAATACTTTAACAGTTATAATTGCAACAGCTGTTCTACATAATATTGCTCAAGTTATGAACGAAGATGTGCCACCATGCCCAGATGGCCTAAATCCACATGAATTTGATCAATTAATTAATGACGGCCAAATTCCTCATATACCATTACCTAATAATGGTGTTCCAACAGCTGCAAGTGTTCGCACTAATTTTATAAACCAATATTTTGCAACTTTGTAAAACAAATTTATTTTAAAATTGTATATTTTTATAAATAATAAATAATATATTAAAGTTATTAAACAAATTTAAAAACAAACTTTTTAATTATTGTTAAGAGCCTTAGCTAGCTCAAGCTCCTTCAGTTGCAACTCAACTTTAAGGATATTTTGCCTTAACTGTCTTTCAATTTTCTCCTCATTTTGCCTTAACTGTCTTTCAATTTGCTCCTCTTTTGCATTCTCTATTTTGATCTGCACTAATTCTAACTTTAGTTTCGCTAAAGCAGAATACTCCTGGGACAGTTGCGATGCATTGATGGCACTGACAACTGGTCGTCTTCGTGCAGACCAAGTCTGCCGAGTAGACCTATCAATTGGAGTAGCCCCATCAATTCGAGTAGATCCATCAATTCTACTTTGGAGATGACTGTGAAGTGGAGTACTCAGATGACTACCCCTAAAATCTCCCCAGTTTAGTTCCTCATTTTCTGCGTTTATTAATTCCTACAAAAGATAATGTGCATTAGAACTTTGTATAAATAAAATTTGTCATAATTACAAACTCACTGTGCATGCGGTTGAAAAGGTAATTTTAAATATCAATGAAAAAAATAAATTATCATAATTATAATTTATTACTTACATCATCATTGTAGTTTTCTTGTGTTGTTTCCTCGTTCGTGACTTGCACAGAACCTGATGCCACAGCATCTCCACCAACCCTAGTGGGTATGCCTACAATCGTCTTCGTGTTAATGATGGACAACAACAAAGAATCGTTGTTGTCCATATTAGACACACTGCCATCGACCCCTAGTCCGGTTGTATTTTGTATTCGGTTAAAATTGGCAACCTTCTTCCTTGTTTCTTTTTTTTTATTGTCATAGACTTTTCTCAGTGATTCGGTTGTTCTAACCGAATTACTACTGGCGTTAAAACATTTAGTAACCTCATTCCAAGCTTTTTCCTTCTCTTTCCAGGTTACGGCATCCGTTTTTTTGTTTTCTATTATATTTTTATGTTGAGCTACAATATTTATAAGAAGATTTACTTCTTCCGAGGTGTAGTTGGGTCCTCGTTGTCGCTTGTTGCCCACGTCCATTCTACAAAAATTAATTATATTTTAATTCTATTTATAAACAAATGCTGTAATATTTTACGCAAATAAAAAGTACTTTACAAAATACTACAATAAAATGTACTTACTTGATTTTACTGATAAATAATTATTCCACACGTTCTCTATAGAATAACATGTAATGTGTATTTCTTATTAATAACATTTTCACTATTTTACCAACGTTAAAATTCTAAATTTGTAATGTGTTAAATTCCTTTAAAACTGAATTAAAATTTTGAATTTTTAAATTCAATAATACATAACAAAAGAATTATGAGGTTATAAAACTCACTGACATTTGCACATTTAACCATACAAATAGAAAATATAACCAAAGTTACTAGATAAATGCGGTGTTGCTACATTTATTGGAGGCTTAACTAAACCGAACCTTAACAGGGGTGGTGCAATGGAAACTAAATTAAGCTACCACTTAAAATTAAGGACGGCTTAGCTAAGGGTCACATTTAAGGGTAGGTGGTGCAATCGGGCATCAGTCATTTATTACATCAAAATTTCTACTTTAACGCGTCATAACCCCCAAATTGCGTATACATTGTTAAATTAGTAGTTGGCGATGGTGCGATAAGAATAAAAAATTGAATGAGATCAACCTATGACTTCTAATGCTGCCATCTTATTTTAAATAAATTTCGTTTATTTTTATCTTATTAATTAAATTGTTGACTTTATTTCATTTACTTCATCTAATGGATCCCAACTGAGAATAATAATTTCCTTCATTATTTTTAATTTTATTTAAATGTTTAAAAACCATTGTGCGTTTAAAATTTTAAAATACAAAGTACTACCTACTTACTTATATCTGCATGTTGAGAGAGCAGGTACATTTGAGATGCAATATTTCGCCGTCGCCGTTTAGCCGTCGGAAATTTAGTATTTAATTTTTTTAGTGTCAAAATGAGTATCCGGAGTATTTTTTCAAAGATGGGAAGCAAACTCAACATGTTTTAATATACCGTTAAAAACAATTTTTTTTTTGGGCATTTGGGTAAACGTAAATTTAATCCTTCCTGTTGTCGGCTTATGTCTGGCGACAGTATTAAGTCATACATAATTTTATTAGTTTATTTTTGGGTGCATTCTTTTGCAAGATTTTTATTGTTCAGTATCCTGCTTGCGTTTTTACTTTACTTTATTTAGCTAAAATTTTAATTTTAATATTAAAGATTTAAGATAAAATTGATCAGTTGGTCAATGAGTTTCGTTGCCAAATATAGGCGACGTCTCTAATAAACGAATTGGAGCTCAAAACATAATATACCTATAACATTAAAGTTTTAAAATTAACGAATTAATAGTCGTTTCTAGTTCGGCGGTAAATATAATACAAAACAACAATAAATAAAGCAGGCAAAAAGCTTTAAAAAATATATAAACCATCGATTGTAGATCAACTATCAACGGTGCCCTTAAGTCAATTTATTCTGAGTACAACAATAAAAATATTTAGAATTTTATTGTTAAATTATTCTGTTAATTTTTAAATTAATATATAAGTATTAAAATATTTATATATTAAAAAATCTAGAGTTTGGGTCACATATCTTTTATTTTGGAATTTTAAAATTCCAAATAAGTATTAATCTATTAATTCGACTGTATAAGTAATGAAATTAGTATTACTTCCTGAATCCTGAGTATTGGGAGTCCAATAGGATATAGAGGGCATTGCATATCCATATTCCATATCACCCACCTCTGAGTAGCGCCAGAGCCGTATTTAGACTAGATTTTCGGGAGGGGTTTTAAAAAATTTAAAAAATAAATAGCTAATTTATTAAACTACAAAGGAAACTAAAATTCAGAATAAAAAATAAGAGTATAAAGTACTACATATTTATGTATTTAAAAAATAAAAAAAGTAACTACAATAAAAAACAAACATAAAATATAAAAATAAATACAACTTATCGGGAATGTGAACTTTTGGCTTAAATAAAGCAAAACCTTAAACTTTCAGTCGACGTTTCGAGTTATCTTTTAGTCCGCATTTTAAAATAGTAATTCAAAAATATTAAAAAATATAGGTTCAGCACAAATAGATGTTTACTAGGGCATAGAAAATTGAAAATTGACTGAAAACTGGCAATTAACAAACCGCAATTTTAAAGTCTAATTCAAAGTTTTCAGAGAACTATTTCCACCAGGGTAAGTTTTTGAATCGATTGTGGAGCATTATCATTATCCTTATCCTTCACTTGGCCCCAAAGAAAAAAGTCTTAAAGGTGTTACAAGAAGAGATCACAAGATCTCGGTGGCCAATTGTGATCACCTCTTGGAGAAATAGCACGGCCAGGAAACTTTTCCTGCAAAATTGCGATGGTTTTGTTGCTTGTGTGGCAGGTAGCGCTGTCTTGTTGAAAATTTTAATAATGTCGTAGGTTTTACATGTCAAAAGTGACAGCTGCAAAAATAGCGGGCTATTCAAAATGAAACCTCTTATTGGAAAATCCTTTATGTACTATCTATAAATAAAGATTTAAAAGAATTTTGTTTTCGAAATTTTAAAAAGTATAATAAAATTCAAGTAAAATCGTTGGTATACAAATACAACCGATGTAAATGTTGCCGACAATTGACAGATTTATGACTACGTCCTGACCAGATTAAACTCTATAACTAAAAAAATTCTACGAATATTGGGTTGAAATTTTTACACATTATTCTTAAAGATGTTGAACAGTTTTTTAAAGCAAAAACAAATTTTCGATTTTTAAAAAATGTCACATTAGGATTACAAGATTTAACAGAACTAAACAAAACGTTAAAATAATAAATTTTAACAGTAAAGTAAAGAAATACAATACGTAGAAAAATCGTTACTATAAAAACCAAAAAGACATTAGACTTTTCTTTTAAAGTTATAGTTCTACACCAGTCCTTTTAGATATCACATCTTACCACATTGCAGTGCAGGATTTACGCTTAGGCCCGTGAGCAGGGGCGGATGGGCAACATCTTAGCGGACCGGGAAATAATACTTGTCGGCCCATTTTTAATTTCCGGATATGGCTAAAATATACATTTACAGGGTGTTACGCAATTTTCTTTTAAAATTAAATAGAGCATAGATTTATTACAGATTTTCGAATCAGATTAATTTACTATCCAAACAACATTCTTTTATGTTCAGAAATTAATACATTTATTTTACATTTTATTTATTTATTTTACATTTAATTTACATTTGCATTAATAACAGAAATTAATAAATTAATAAGTAAATAAGAATAAGAGGTACAGGACGCTCTCCTTGTTAGACGTACTTTCAACGACCGGCCGTCCGGACCTCCGAACAACCGCAACCGCCCCACCGGGAAATTTCCCGGTTCGTCTTATGGCTCATGCGCCCCTGCCCGTGAGGCCCGTGCCTAGGGCGGCAAAATTTTAGGGGCGCCTAAACTTTAGAGGCGAGAAAATTTTAGAAGTTGTTAAATTTAAAGAAAAATTTAAAATTTGATTTGGCTTAGTTTTGCTGTAAATGTATGAACAAATTTCTACGACCGTTGGCGCTGCAGTCCACAAGTTCCATCAACATTGTCAAGTTGCAACAATAATATAATAATATTATTTATTGTGATATTTTGGGTCCGTTACTTTGCCCCCTTGACATTTCTGTCACAAATCTACATTGAAACTGGTGGGGGGAGGACTAAAGTAACGCTAGCCCCCCCAAGTTAATATTTTGGCTCTAAAAGCTAGCTCCTTAATCTATATACAACCAAATATTAGAGCTAGCTCCGTTTTCAGTCGGTTGATGTTTTCTTGAAAGCAAGAAAAACGAAATTGATGTGGTTAGCCATAAAAAATTCATTTATTGGACCGTTTTAAAAAAGTTGGATTAATAAACCTCAAAATAAAATACAGTAGTCTCGAAACAGTGAACAGCGAAAATCAGGTTTATTTTACCTCCAATCAAAAAGAAAAAAATTTTTTTTTGGAGGTAAGGTAATCGAAAAAATTTGAAATTTTTTTTAGTATTAAATCGGAATTTGTATCTTATTTTTTCATTTTTAATAGCATAACAAAAAATGAAAATAAGAATCTTATGGTATAAAAAGAGAAAAAAATTAAATTCGGAATAAATATTTAAAAAACAGACATTATTTTCGCTGTTCACTGTTTCGAGACTCGACGTATTTTTAATATTCGTATACAGTAGCGGTCATGGAAATTGATTGGGAATTATTCCGGAATTAAAATAATCGATTTCTCAGTATATTACCTATATTCTTAATAATAAAGAATAAAAATAGATAAAAAGTTAAATTTTTGGTTATAAACTCAAGCTCAAAATTACACCTTCTTTTCTTAACACAATCACGAAGCTAAGCTTTTCTAACCGGGGGGTCTGGGGGGAATGGAATACCTCCCAGCACAAAGTGATTGCGTTCAAAAAAACAAAATGTGTTATTGAATTTCAAATCAAAAATCTTAAATTTTTGAAATTAGGTTTCCGGTTTGAAACTTATAAGTTTTGTTTTTTTTACACACTTTTTTGCGCACGGTATCCAGCTAGTTTACAATAATTACTATCAAGCAAACAGGGCACCATATCGGGCAGGGTCTAGGGCGCAGACGACCCTAAATCCGCCACATTGAATAGTAAACAACAAAATAATTCGGAGAAATATGTCGCGGTGCCCTTTTGAAGACGTTGTAGCTCCTCAGAACGCCGCCCCATTTTTCAATAAATAGCTGGGGAGCATTTTGAACACGTTTATTTTTTTCACAGTTTACAATAATTGTAATAAATTATATAATATGTATTAAAATTTTATAAGGAATTAATATTATGTTCTGGAAGGGCGGTGCCCCTATCTATAATATTTTATACGATAGAGCATTTCGTCGAAAAGGTTTTATCTGTATAGCTGTGTACCGTCACGCTAACCCTACTGCTTATCTTAAAAAAATTAAAAAACCTATAAAAATGGTCATTGCGCGATATCATATCAGAAACTCTGAGATAACCATAACAAACATGATGTAATTTATAGGAACAATTTTGTATAAAATTAATTTTTTTTCAAAAAATTCCACGAGAGTATACATTTTATCTTTAATAGTTTAGACGCAGAAAACATTCCAAGTCACAGATTATGATTCTCAGGTATCTAAATTCACAAATTTTTTTGTTTAAGTTCGAGCTAAAATTTTTGCAAAAAATAATATCAATTTAAAAATTAATAAAATAAAATTACAGAATTTTAAAAAACCCCCCCCACAGATAATATAATGGAGAATTGTTAATAGTAAAGAGAAATGAGAATATCGCGAAAGAATTGGAAAGAAGAGAAGCTATCAAAAATTTTAGGATGGCCAAATGTATATTAGTATCTACTAACTACGTTTATTAAAATATATACATTTCTTTATATAATAACAAAATTTATTATAGTAGATAAACAACAGGTGCTTAGGGTTAATTTTTTTTCTAAGTCCCTAAATTATTTATAAATTTTAATCGAAGTTTAATTGAATTCCTTATCAAATTATATTATAATCATGAATAAATCACAAATAATTTAAATTAAGTATTCCATTAAACTTTAAATAAAATTTATGAATAATTTAGGGACTTAAAAAAAAATTGACCCAGAACACCTATTGTCTATCTACTTATTACTAATAGAATACAACACAGATTAAAAATAAGACAAAAACTGCGAAGCCATTAATAAAATATTCACAGCATATTTCAGCAATCACAATATTTTCGTCTACAAAGTCAAAATTTGTTTGAAAAATTTTCCTCGTTCTTCTATAAACAATTATTGATGCTCTTTTTTGGGAGCTTAATTTTGAATTTTTTTTTGTAGTTATGCATGTAGCAAAAATTACAAACATGCTACATAGTACATAATAAATAAGGGTAACTGACGAAGATACTGGTAAGTTAACTTGACGAAATAATTGGAAGAACTTCATTTGCATTGTGTAATCAGGTTTGTCTTTTTCATTACAACCGCGTTATGTCTTCTTATGTGAAATAATAATAATTAAACTAATTAGTTTTGAATTGATAAAAACGTGGAGTAATTTATTAATTACAAATTAGTGGCAAAATATGCAGCGTGACTCAAAGGTTGACTTGATTTAGAAACAAGGGAAAGTTCAAATAAGGATTTAAATTTTAATTCATTTAATTCTCTCAACACCGCGTCGTAAACAAAGTTATTATGTGCTTATAAGAACGTAATACATTTACAGTGCCAGTGCCGTTTATGGTTTGAAGTTATAAATTTTTCCTAGAACCATATAAACAATTCATGCTGAACAAATTAAATTTTTTTATTATGCACATAAGAAATAAATTAGGATGCCTCTTTTATTACTTCTAATAATAAATTATGTACAAATAATTGTAATTGCAGGTAGTGCCTATAGGTCATTTGTCCGTTTATTCTTTTTTAAAAGCTGCAACTACAATTTAATATAATAAGAAAACTTTCTATTCTAAATTCTTCTGATGCTTTACATCTTAGAGAAAAGAATATAATTGTATTTTGAAGGAATTCCAATCCCACTGTCCGGATTAATTAAATATGATTTAAATTATAATAATATAATATACCGAGGTCATCCGATTGGTTTAATCAAAAATAATTACTTTTTCATATAATTAATTGTATATATTAATACAATCAAGTTTTGATCTTGCCAAAATTTTGTGCAAACAGAAATTTTCATTTTTTCATTTTTACTACTTTCGTTTTTATTTATAATACATTAACTACTATACAAGGGAAAGTGTACCAAATATACTTAAATAATAAAAACAACATTGTTCATTGTACAAACTTTTCACGAAGAGAGAATGTAAACGTTTCGAAAATCACGTAGACTCCTAAAAGCTAATCGTCCATCGAACTTAAGTTTCCCTTCTATTAAAGAACTCCAGATCCTCATTCTTTCTCTCCACCCTATGACAAGCAATTCATCTGAGAACTAAAACCCCGAGGATTGTCGCACATGCCATTCTATTTCGCTCAAAATAGTCATAAAACTAATAACGACACACTTAAATAACTACTACGAGGCACATAATTATATGAGCATAGAGAAGCAAATAATTAAAATCAAGTACTTTATATTAAGTAGTTTTATTGCCATACTTGAGCATGGAAATTGGAAAGTTTTTAATTTTCAAATTATATGTTGCAAATAATCATCATAGGATCAAAACATATACCACCATCGCAAACACTATGCGTATAACAGCAGTGGCGGATTTAGGGTCGTCTGCGCCCTAGGCCCTGCCCGACATGATGCCCTGTTTGCTTGATAGTAAATTATTATAAATAAAACATTTACATATTATACAGAAGCAGTCATGGAAATTGCATCGCTGAATATTTCCGAATTAAAAAAATAATTCCGAAAGAAATTTTAATAACCGTACAGTATGGAATACCCCCCAGTACACCAGGGATTGTTCGCAAAAAAGTGTGTGAAAAAAAGTAAACTTATAAGTTTCAAACCGAAAACCTAATTTCTAACATTTAAGATTTCTGATTTGAAATTCAATAACACATTTTGTTTTTTTGAACACAATCACTTTGTGCTGGGAGGTATTCCATATTACCATACCCCCCGGTTAGAAAAGCTTAGTTTCGTGATTGTGTTCAAAAAAGAAAGTGTAATTTTGAGCTTATGAGTTTATAAGCTAAAATTTAACTTTTTATCTATTTCTATTCTATTTTTTATTCTTTATTATTAAGAATAGGTATATAGGTAATATACTAAGAAATCGATTGTTTTAATTCGGGAATAATTCCCAATGCAATTTCGACCGCTACTGTTTACGAATATTAAAAATACGTCGAGTCTCGAAACAGTTAACAGCGAAAATAATGTTTGGTTTTTAAATTATAATTCCGAATTAAATTTTTTTCTCTTTTTATACCATAGGAATCTTTTTTTTTCATTTTCTGTTATGCTATAAAAATGAAAAAATAAGATAAAAATTCCGATTTAATATTAAAAAAAATTCAAATTTTTTTTTTCGATTACCTTACCTCCAAAAAAATTTTTTTCTTTTTGATTGGAGGTAAAATAAACATGATTTTCGCTGTTCATTGTTTCGAGACTACTGTATTTTATTTTGAGGTTTATTAATCCAAATTTCTTAAAACGGACCAATAAATAAACTTTTTATGGCTAATCACATCAATTTTGTTCTTCTTGTTTTCAAGAAAACATCAACCGACTGAAAACGGAGCTAGTTCTAATATTTGGTTGTATATAGATTAGGGCAGGGCCGTATTTAAGATCTGTAGACCCCTAGGCTGAATCTGTGGTGCGGGCCCTTGATGCCTCTTTTTTATTTTAGCTCTTTCGCTTATTCCGCAGACCTTTCCTGCTGATTCTAGTGCCCAAAAAAATTTTTAATTATTCAAAATTAAAATTTTCAAACAGATTTTTGTGGCGCGTGCCCCTTTGTGGTGCGGGCCCCTAGGCTGCAGCCTATGTAGCCTATGCTTAAATACGGCCCTGGATTAGGGAGCTAGCTTTTAGAGCCAAAAAAATAACTGGGTAAGCTAGCGTTACCTTAGACTCCCCCCACCCACCAGTTTCAATGTAGATTTGTGAAAAAACTGTCAAAGGGGCAAAGTAACGGACCCAAAATATCACAATAAATAATATTATTATATTATTGTTGGAACTTGTCAATGTTGATGGAACTTGTCGACTGCAGCGCCAACGGTCGTAGAAATTTGTTCATACATTTACAGCAAAACTAAGCCAAATCAAATTTTAAATTAAAATTTTTCTTTAAATTTAACAACTTCTAAAATTTTCTCGCCTCTAAAGTTTAGGTGCACCTAGAATTTTGCCGCCCTAGGTCCGGTCCTCACGGGCCTAAGCGTAAATCCTGCACTGCAGTTTGTATATCGATGAAAATTAGACGTAGATTTTGACAAAATATACTGGGTGTTCGTTTTTAAATTCATACATTGTGTTACGAAACAATACAGGTTAAATTATTATTTGATGACTCATGTATGATGATGATGATGATGACTTATCCGTGATGACTGTTTCTCATCTGTGTCCCATAGTGAGGCAGTAATTGACCCTTTAGAGGTTTCTAGGAGTTTATAGAAAGATTTATTGGGTATAAATAGCGATGTAATTTTCTATGAAGCAGTTCTAGTTCTGATTTAAATAAATATACAGAGTGTTACATAAATACAGTGACTTAGTTATAAATAAATACTGACTTATTGTTAAGGTGCTAGATCAATAGGAATAGATTATGAAATCTAGCAGATGTCACTAGTTGCTTTATGATATTTTATTTTATTCAAGATGCATACCTTTTAAACAGTTAGCATAGCTATTCAAAATTTGAAAAATAATTTCAAATAAATTCAAAATTTATACAAATACAAAATTAGATAAAACATTAGAACCCGGTAAAGATTTATAAATTATAGTAGCTCTGAGTGGTAGCTTATGACTACTTTATATTTTACCAATACAATAATAGGTGGGTTTGTGTCTTCACTTCAAATTTAAGTATCGACATCTTTTTGAAAATGCTCGAACTACATGTTTTCTCTGATTGGTTAATGCCATGGCACCAATTTGAAATTTCGCCTAGATTACCCGAATTCTTGTGTCAAGTTTGCAAGTCAAACCAAGAAAGTTAATCTTAC
Organism: Cantharis rufa; assembly: GCA_947369205.1. Taxonomy (NCBI): domain Eukaryota; kingdom Metazoa; phylum Arthropoda; class Insecta; order Coleoptera; family Cantharidae; genus Cantharis; species Cantharis rufa. The sequence goes on from OX376303.1 coordinate 25,396,998, forward strand.
TTTTTTTTTTGTTGATTAGTATGATATATATTGCTTTACATCTCCTATTTTATATTTATAACTAAAGTGTATTTTATGGAAAACTCAGAAAAAAATTTTTTTTAATTAATTTTGTTAAAATAAAAAATAGCAGGTGTTATGTAGAACAATATTTTACGTATGTGCTGAAAATTTCAACTTTCTATGACTATTCGTTTTTGAATTGAACTTGACACCAGTTCAGCGCCTATTGATCTAGCACCTTAAGTGATTGTTATTAATTTCAGTATGTCTTAGTATTAGTGTAAATCTTAGTTTCTTGTTGTTTTTAAATCTTAATAAATCTAGTGTAAAATAAAGAAAACCAAAATGGTGCTCATAAGGAAAACAAAAGTTGAACCTGGTTTCGCGATCTTAGATGTCTTCACAAATGAAAATAATCCTTTTTATTTTGTTTTGCATATCTTTAAAACTAAAAGTGACCAGTCAAATTTTTTTCCAGAATTTTCATCAGAGAACAATTATACAACTTTGATCTAATTAAACCGACTTCGTATCTCTTAAGATAACAGAGATCCCAATAGTGAGGATCGAAAAGCGACAAGCGAGTAACCTACAAGATATTCAATCTAATTTTGAAAATATGAAATTAAAAATGAGTAGGCAACCCATCGAATCAAAGGTACATAATTTTTAGTGAAAAATAAAAATTTAATTAAATTGATTGTAAATATCTAATCAGTATTTACTTTAATTCAAATATCTGGAAAAAGTAATATTATAGAGGGGGTATAATACCCTAACCGGGGTCTAGAGGTTTTTATAGATATCACAATAATGCCCGGTTTTACCAACCTTCGTCAAGGCATTTGATCAACGTCAAACGGTATTTCTCTCGTTAACTCATAAAAATTTGATTACCCATGCAAAATATAGTTAACGTTGGCGTTGGTCAAAGTTTCGATCAAATTTGACAACTGAATATTCGTCCGTCAAATATTTAAACGTTTAGTTTAGAATTACTATTGACATTTGTGTTGCATTTTTTTTGAAGTTAGAAGTTAGAAGTTTTAAGTTAAATAAGGTAAAGTTTTTCTTTTAAATACTTCAAAAATGCAACACAAATGTCAATAGTAAATTTAAACTAACCATTTAAATATTTGACGGACGAATATTCAGTTGTCAAATTTGATCGAAACTTTGACCAACGTTAACTATATTTTGCATGGGTAATCAGATTTTTATGAGTTAACGAGAGAAAAACGGTTTAACGTTGATCAAATGCCTTGACGAAGGTTGGCGAAACCGGGCATTAGTCTTGCAGAATTTGACAGAGGACATTATAATGCGAATCAATCAAACTATTATGGATAAACTCCAAATATCGATTTATTTAGGAATTAATTGATTTTAAAGTTTTGATTTTTGCATAGAAAGTACGTTAACAATTCAATCTGTTGACGGTGCGTGTGCACCGACCACCGAGTGGATCTACGGAGACTGGGAATTGTACAGGGCGGGACGTGACTTGCACCAGCACGGTTTTATTAGCATTATCGAATAATTTGTAATTTTTCGAGTTCCAGCTTTTAAAGTCCGGTCATTTTTGTTGCGCCCTGGGGGATTTTTTTAATAAGGTTTGTGCTTATCAGGACGTACCGCAGTCCCCAAGCGTAGCGAGGATTTAGGCATCCAACCTAAAATACACGCTAACACGTTTGAGTATTAAAATAATAGGAAACCCTAATTTTAATTAACCTTAATTTTATATTTTATTAACAATTTTGAAGTATGAGCGGAACCAACTTTAGAAGGTAGCCAATCGAATAGTTGGTTCCAGTTTTTCGTGAATTTTGGCCGTATTTTTGATCGATCCATAAATTTTAATTTTTATATTTGTAATTTATGCTCGTGTTTTCTCGGAGCTGTTGCAGCATAGCGCAACGACTCCACATCACCCAACCTGAAAATGTTGCTTATCGCATAGCAATTAGCAAGACAAGATTTACCTTGCAATTCCACTACCGAATCATACCGGTGAGAAACCATTTAAGTGAATTATAAAGTGTTGCTTAGCAGACTGTCATTAGAGTGGAATAATTATTTGCCAAGTAAAATTAAAATTACAATCACTTACTTTCAGTAGTTCAGGAATGGAGAGGGGAATTACTGAAGAAATCTACTGTATAGTTGAAGCGTTGAAGCAAACTCTAAGAAAATCGTATTAAATCTTAGGAAATATGAATACCATAGACAACTACTTTTTCAACTGTTTTGAAAGAAAATCTTGAGGCAATTCAGGAAAAAATCTGAAAAAATTTTCCGTTGGTGGAATAGGCAGGCAGGAATCTACAAAGTTTTTATGTCATAAAATATTTTGCTTGCTGTTTTGTCATTTCTGTGCAATTAGAAATTGGAAGCATTAACAATTTTTTCAATTGGCACATATACATAATTATGTTAGTTACATCAGCAATAATAATTAAATATCTCCAAATAAATAGAGTGCTATGAAATTGACATACTTATTATTTTTAATAGACAATCTCGTAATATTGCAACGTCAAAATATTTATTGCAATAATGTATAGAAATAGAATTTTGGGTATTGTGAAACAAGTGTTTGCTGTAAGAAAGTACTCCCAGTTTTCGGTATCATCTGAAATGGAGCCCATGGAAAGCGTAAAACCAAAACTCCCAATAAAACATACACTGGAAAAGGTAATACAATCACTATATGGTGGTCGTTTCATAGTAACGATGATAGTTGGTGTAGGTTTGGGCCCAGAACTTTCCGAATTTATTGAAGATATATTTTATTTTGCAAAAGTTCCTGTAGATTTAGAAACACTTGTAGTTACGAATCTGGAAGAAGTGGATAATGCATTAATATCTATAAAGCGAAATGGATCGGCTATTAAAACTAACATTGAAGGTTCTAAATCATTTCGAGGTAGAACTGATATGAATCCAAATGTGACAATGAGACAGGATTTAGATTTATATCTAAATATTATTCATTGCAAACCTTACACGAGTATCGTAAATGCTAAGTTTCATGATATCGATATTGTGTTGATAAGACAAAATACCGAAGGAGAATATGCAATGCTGGAACATCAAAGTGTGAAAGACAGTGTTATACAAAGTTTAAAAGTCATAACCAAGTACAATTCGGAGAGAATTGCTCTCAGTGCTTTTCGATATGCCAGTATAAATAATAGGAAAAAAGTTACAATTGTGCATAAGGCAAACATTATGTAAGCATTATCTTAAGCATGATTAATTTTTTAAATTCTTCTTTGTTGAAAAAAATTGCATTTCAAATTATAGTAACAGAAAAAATATATTTTCATTTTCCTTTCTTATCCGTAGATTATAGATTTTTTATTATTTTCCTTTTATAACTTGGCCAAGTTAATGTTGTCAATGTTGTTATTGTATCGCATTTAGTGTTCTATTATGTTCCACACTTACAAACAGCTGCATTAGTGATTTACTCTAAAAAGAATTGACAATATTGACAAAGCTGTCGCTAAATCGAACAATTTCACGTCAGTGCATTAATGTACCTGGCATTGCTGATGAGATATCCGCTTACCTCGACGAAACATCTGTTAAAATTTCAAACATTTTCGATACGCACTTGAGGTTTACTTAAAGATTAACCCATAAAATGATTAGTATTTTTCAGAAAGATTTATTTAAAATGTGAACTCATTTTCAGGAAACTTTCAGATGGACTGTTTCTTCATACAGCTTTAGAAGTAGCTAAAGACTTTCCAAATATACGTGTCGACAACATGATGGTAGATATTGCGTGTATGCGACTGGTCAACAGTTTAGATCAATTCGATGTAATTTTATTGCCCAATTTATATGGAAATATTGTTGCAAATATTGTTTGCGGTTTGCTCGGTGGACCTGGACTGTATTCGGAAAGCAACTACGGACCTCATTTTGCGGTGTTCGAGTGTGCTTCTCGCAGTATAGGTCGAAAACTCTCTGGTATTAATTATCTTTAGAAATAATGGAAAAATAATTTTTGTAATTTTTTAGGAAAAAATATAGCCAATCCAATAGCAATTTTGAACGCAGGTTGCGAGCTTTTGAATCATTTACATTTGTATCAGCATGCTTCACTTATAGAAAAAGCCATATACGCTACTTTAACAGATGATAAGATATTTACACCTGATTTGAAAGGTAAAAATACCTCTACCGATGTTGTAGAATCTATCAAGGAGAATATTGCCAAGTATAGGCATATGTATACTAGCACACAAGGTGTTCCTCACGATTAAATTATTTTATATATCAAATTTCTAGTTTTCGCGTTAGCTGAAATCAAATGTTATTGTAAATTTGATCGTAAACCTTTGTAACAATTTTAAAAAGATTTATTAAAAATCAATTTATTAAGGTGACTGACAAGCAATTTTTGAGAGCTTTCATTTCATTTCATTCACATGGTACATATTATACTGTTATTATTTAAAATATTGAAGAAGAATGCGATTTTAAAAAACATAATATTATACTTATTATAAATAAATATAATTTATTAAAATATAATACAAAATTAAAATTATTATTATAGAGTAACTGCCCTGTCAGTATGGTGTTAATGTTAACGTAATGTTAACGAAAGCTCGCATTTGATTGGTAGATCGTCAAAAGATGGCTTTAGATTGGAGCATTTGTTATCATTACGTTAACATTAACACTATTCTGATAGGGTTATCATTCTGTCATTATCTTTAGCTACTTCTACTCTGTTAGTTAGGGTATTATGGCCTAGTCGGCCTATATGGCTCACCGCAGTTTTTCGTGCTGTGCAATATCACTCCGAGACCTAACTTTGCAATTGGTTCTTGTAAAATTAAAAGTGGACTGTTAATCTATAGCAAGCAGAAATCGATTTTTATAAATTTTGATGTAATTTTTTTGGTTAAGTTGGTGTCTCTTAAAAACGTCAGTGAAATTAGAATTCACTGTGTGTTATAGTATATCCGTAATTTTAAATAAATTATTTTATACATTTATAGCTGCCACTTTAAGCTTTATTAGGTTTGGGGGTAATAGTGGCCTACCTCATGGTACGTTTGTATTCATCATCCAGTCGTTTTTGCTTTAGATTAGATCTCCAACAGGAGTACCATATTCTTAATAAAATTAAAATTTAAAATTTAATAAACCGTTTACTGTAAAAGAAAAATTCCAAAAATAAAAATTAATAATAAAAGCACCTTACTTAAAAACAACTGCTCCCTTTAAAAAGGAAAAAATAATTTCACATCGTTCTTATGATGCACTTCAATATCCAATTATATTTTGGCAAAGAGAGGACGGCTATCATTTTCAATTAAAAATGACAAATCCAACCACTGGTAGGTACATAGCGTATTTTAAAATTTATTTTCTAATTTTATTTAATTAATAAACACGATTCATTTTTAAATTTTACAGGTGCAGACACAAACAAAAAATTAGTTGTATGAATTACTATGCGTACAGGTTAATGATTGGAGAGAAAATGGAAAATCATATTCTTTCAAAAACTTTTAATTACCAATAAAATTGAAACCCGAGCGAAGCCGGGCCCGTCAGCTAGTTATAAATAAATAGTAGGTTTTCCAATGAATTATTTAATGTGATGCATCCTGTATAACAAATCGATTTGCTTGTAACTCATACCAACATTACAGAAAAATTTACTGGTTAGATCTATTACTGGTAGTTTGACAGTTTGACAACTATATAACCTCAATTTATTTTAAATGTGGTTGCTGTGGCATGCAGTTTAATTTTATAACTTTTGTTGTTTAGAAACTAAATTTTATTTGCTAATGTAAGTAGATTATTAATTTAAATTAGGTTATAATTAGTGATTGTAAATTATATTTAGATGGCAACCTCGTTAGCAGAACAATTAAAAAGACTGCAGGTTACGCAAACCGATGTTCTTCAACGAACCAAAAAGCGGGGTTTTGTTAATTTTTGATTAAAAGCAGCAGCAAACTACGAAAAGAAGCAGAAAACTACGAAACGGATACCGTATATCAAATTGGATTAGATCACAGTGTAAGAACTCATATAGCAGCAAAATACCATGAAAACAGTTGTCGACCACCGATTGCCGAAAACGAACTTATAGATGATAATTTACGGCTAAGTTGCTTGATAATCGTAAAGGAATTAGTTCAGAAGAATAAAAATATATTAGAAGAGTTTGTTCGATTTGACGTTTTAATTGTTCCATACATTTTGGTTTCGCTAAATACGCCGAATGCTGAAATTCGTGAACTTTCTCTTCAGTTACTGGGAGATATTACAGAATCTTTCGATCCTAAGGGTGATAATTATGTGAAACTATTGAAAAAATTGGTTAAATATGAAGAAGAAATTCGTTTGGATAACGAACAAATGCCGACTATGTTGTCTAAAATCCTATCTTCTACCAACGATGGTTTAGTGAAAATTTTGAAAGAGTAAGTTAAAACTGCTTTAAATTCCGCTAATCCCACTTATTTACAAGCCAGAATTGTGACGATATTAAGTCATCTAAACAATCAGGAAATTTATAAACATTTTTCCAAGTTGAGTTTAGATATTCTTGCAAAATATGGAAACGGTAAAAGCGAAATGACTGTCTTCTGATTCCACCATCATCTACAAAAATCTTTTGCGATTTGATTCGAGTGTTGCATCCACTTTACGAATTGGAACTCCAATTTGGGATTTAATAATACGAAGTATTTTGAATGACACAATCCAATTGAAGTATCAGCTCACAACTGCGTGTCCATCCGTTTTTGTTTTGGAACAAATCGATTTAGAACTATTTTCAAACTTAAAACCAAACGTTCAAATGGTACTTTTGGATGCCATCATCGAAATTGCTACCAATACCAAAAATGTTCAAGTATCTAACGCCGTTAACCACATTTTCAAAAAAATAGATTTGGATGTCGATTGAGTTAAATCGCAGTTACAGAAAATGCTTGACGTGTATTCTAAAGATGATTTAGATGATTTGGAAACCAACGATTGGAAGAAAGGAATCACAATTTTGGAGTTTATCCAAGATAAAAAGAAATTTATGTTGCTACCAATTTTGTTTGGAATCTTGAAGAAGTGTTTGGATTTTGACGAACAAGCAAATTTGGAATACGCGAAACAGCTTCTCTTGTCTGCTATTCTACATTGTTGTAATAAAATGGAACGTGGACAACCTTTACCGGAAAGTTCTTTCAACATGCATGCGGTCGTGCAATGCATCAGAGCTTCTCAAAATCCTCAAACGCACCATCACGCTTTGGTCTTATATAGCAGCAAAAATACCATGAAAACAGTTGTCGACCAAGTTGTCGAAAGTTCTTTCAACATGCATGCGGTCGTCAAATTGTTGGACAATTGCAATACTACTAAAAGTAAAGATTTATATTTCAAAGAAGATGAGAAAAATATAATAAGTTGGTCGAACAAATTCTGAAAACTTTACAAACCGTTTTCGTATTTGATAATCATAAGTTTGTTAACAAAACAAGATTTGAGATTCTCATGCAGCCTTTAGTCGATCAATTGGAAAATACTCTTGGCGGTTTAGATTGCTTACAACAGCGTGCGAACAAGATTGTAACGCCTTGTTTTGTACAATTTGCTATTGCAACAGCTGATGATTCTTTATGGAAAGATATGAATTACCAGATTTTATTGAAAATGAAGCACGACTCTTTTCAAGTCAGGCTTGCGGCTTTACATTGTTTAGGTGAAACGGCTAAGAAATTGGGAGAAGATTTTATGATATTAGTACCCGAAACTATTCCGTTCCTTGCGGAATTTATGGAAGATGACGAAGAGGAGGTTGAAAGAGCCTGTAAGAAGATGTTGCAAGAACTTGAGAGATCTTTGGGAACATCCTTACAAGAATATTTTTAAAGTTTTGTTTATGTTGTAACATACCACTGAATTAATTTTAGTACTGTTAAAATAATATTTTTATTACATAGAAATGAATTTTGTTTTATTTGCGTTTGGTAGAAATAGAATTTTAAATTTTGTGAAGATTCGGCTACAACTAAGTGATGCTGTTTTGCATTACATAATAAGACTTTTGATCTGCATGAGCCTATTATAATTTATATCTTCTTGCTCACAGTAGAAACGTTTTTCTTTGAATCGAAAAACTACGTTTTTGTTTCAATAATATTTTCATAAACAGATTTCATTTATTTGTATTAAACAAGCAACCTAAAGTGAATACAGTGGAACTTCAATGATGTGTAACTCGATTGGATGAGAGTTGAGACTCGATTACCTGTTGATAATATGGATATTTTTGTTTTATATTTTCGCCATTTTTGATGAAACCAAAATTTATTTCAATTAAAATTTTTTTTTCAGTTTAACAAGTTTTGTTTGGCCAAATATATTTCGTTTAAATTAAACAATATTAGTTGAATTTAAAAAAAGTATTCAAAGAAATCGTTGTGACTGCAAGCGCAACTTGTGGCATTGTCACCCCTGAGTATTCAGCTTGAAGAATTTTTTATTTATTTTTCAAAACATAATTCTATATATTAGGTCTTATTATTTGAAAGCTTAAACTAGCATAAAAATTTTTTATTTAATATATATGAAATTGTATGACAGCTACAGAACTTTTAAAGACATCATATTGTTTACTGGGATCTGAACGTAATTTAGAAAATTATAGATTTTAACCTTCCTAAAATTTGAAAAGGGACAACTGTATGATGATTAGATTAGGTTATTTAACCTTATTTTAGAACTGAAACTATTATTTATTTTTGCAACAACAAATAAATAACAAATAATAATTTTTTAATTAATAGCAGAAAAATCTTTTGGTAAAAAAATCACAACGCTGAGTTCACATCGAGGGAGATTCAACACTTTCCTGGTAGTACACTTTGCCGAGTAGGGTCGCTCTACGGTGATATTTTTAGTGAGTTTAGCGTTTGTCAAAACTGCCCAAAGCAAGCGGAGGAGACCGGAGCAAAGAGTCGGTTTTGACAAAGACAACCACGGCGAATATCTGATTCACCCTAAAATCTAGATCTGCAATATAAATTAAGTGCACATCGAAAGCGATCCACCCCCTTTCTAGTAGTACACTTTGCTGAGTAGGACCGCTTTAGGGGAACATTTTTGGTGAGTTTTAGTAATTTAGTAAATTTTGTTGATTTTTGATGGGTTATGGGGGGGGGGGGGGGACTTACCCAGTTTCCCTCCCTTGTAATGCCCTTGGTGTAAAAAACAACTAAAATCAAAATGAAACCAACTAGGTTCACACATTTATAAAAATTAGAATATATTTAAATAAGAAATATAAATATCAATAATTAGCTACAGGAGCTATTATTAGAATATTTTTAAAATTATATTAGGGTTTTTAGTAAAATTTGTCAGTTTGTTTGGCACTGCTACAAGCAAAATTTTTTAATTTTCCAATATCAAACTGGTTTAAATTAGAAATTTAAATTCAAAATTTATTGTCTTCGAAAAATAAATTTCAAGAGACCAAGCTTTCGGAGTTTTCGGATATTACAAAATGAAACGTTATTCGAGTTTATTAAGCAAACAGATCACTATTCACAAACCACATTTTTACTAAATTTTGAACTTTTCATAACGTCAGTTATGTCTTGTTGTCATTCTATTAATGTTGATACTTGATTGCCACAGAGAGCAGACATGGGAGAAATTAAATAGACCTTTATTGCCATAAATATTGCAAACTAGCAAATCACGTTACTTTGGACACGATATTTTTACCCATAATTTCTCACATACCTAATTAAACTACAATAAGTGTTTTTCACTAAAAATTTATAAATTTCTATCAAGTTTCCACCCCATAATATCAAATCTAACTAGCATTTTCATATCAAATCTGATTACAAATCACATATCACAATACAATTATAATCAAATCAAAAATTGAATTACATCATAATCAAAAAACCGCGAATTAATATGATAATTAAATTAATCCGCGATTGAAAATCCGATTAATCAAATTTGGATTTAGAATTTAAAAATTAGCGCCGGATCTATATATTGCCCACTGCAACAACTATCGGCGCTTACTTTAAGTTATTGTTCGGCCAGTATAACTATAGAAATTTTTATAATTTTTTATAACAAATAATTTAACCGTCTTAAGGTTAATGGAAGGTTGAAGCAAGAATCCAAAGACTCTTTGGTTAAAGTCGAGTTAAAGTTTAAAGCTACAGCAGGGTAGCTTTGGAAGCTGAGCCAGAGGTGGACTAACTTTGTTTTTTAAAATTATTTTTGCTACACACATCTTCTACACCCTGGTTATGGTGCCTGGGTACCAATTTGATTAAGGCCAATTGATTAATTTGATTAAGGATTAAGATTATTTTACAATAATCGGATAGGCTTAACAAGAGAAAGAAAAAAGTATTTACGTTAACTATTATGAGATGACAAAAACAATACTTTTAAACTTATTTCCCTAACTCAATTTTAAAGTTTTTTATTTAACTTATTTTAAAACTTATAAATTATAAATAAATAATTGGTAAATTTCCAATGACTTGTTTAATGTGATGCATCCTGTATAGTAAGACGATTTAATTGTAACTCCTACCAACATTAAAGAAAAAGTTACTGGTAGTTTGACAACTATTTAACCTCAATTTATTTTAAATGTGGTTGCTGTGGCATGCAGTTTAATTTTATAACTTGTGTTTAGAAACTAAATTTTTTTTGCTAATGTAAGTAGATTATTAATTTAAATTAGGTTATAATTAGTGATTGTAAATTATATTTAGATGGCAACCTCGTTAGCAGAACAATTAAAAAGACTTCAGGTACCGCAAACCGATGTTCTTCAACGATCCAAAAAGCGGGTTTCGTTAATTTTTGATTCAAAAGAAGCAGCAAACTACGATACGGATACTGTATATCAAATTGGATTAGATGGTTTAACAGATTTAATAACTAGAGATAACGCTTTCGAAGACTTTCAAAATACGTTGTTTCACGTTACTTCAAAAACAGTTGAACGTTCAGTCGAAACAGCCGAAGCAAATAAAAAATTGGACAAAACTATAAAAAAGTTCTTGTTACTGTTATCACCTCAGCTTACATTTAATAGTTCGCTAAAAGCTTTGGAATGGTTAGTGTATCGATTCCACATTCATCAATTTAATAAAGAAGACTTGTTGATGTTAATTTTACCTTATCATGAAGTGGATATATTTGTTAAAGTTTTGCAACTTTTAGACGTTAAGTCACCAAATGATAAATGGAATTGGTTGCTACCATTGCAGAAACCTCAAATTCATCTGCCTAAACAGGCATTGTATAATCATGCCGCCAGCGATCCTTTCTTTTTAGAGTTCGTATCTAAATTTGTGTTGACAATCATCAGGGAGTTTGAGAAGCCGACCAGTCTTATTATTATTTACAATTTTTATTGTACTACTTTTGTTGGAGCAATCGAGTATTCGAAGAATGTAAACGAATCTCAAGTGTCTCACATGTTGCCGGTCATCTTGAAAGGTTTAGTTTCTGACATACCAGATTTTGTCGCGGCATCTTATATCATCACAGCAAAACTTTTGTCTCGAGTGCAACTAGGAGACAAAATTTTGCTTCATTTACTGGAAAAGCTTGTTCAAATGAACGCTCCAAAGTTGAAAACAGAAGCTTTTTTAACTATTGCAGTTCTTTATCAGTCACAGAAACAGTTTTCAATAATTTCGGATGCTGCATTTACCACTTTAATCAACAAAGAGGATTTGGGTAAACTGTTACGGAGTTTAACAGAAGATGGAGTTGAAGTTTATCGTTTTATTCGAACTCTTGTCTTACATGGAATTAGTCGAATTATTCAAAATAAAGATCATCAATCTGATGTCGATTTTGTGAACAACTTGTTAGATGAAATGAAAATAAATGAAAATTTTGTTGACGATTTATTGACGTAAGTAGATTAAACTTTTGTTTTAAATTTACAAGAAGACACTTTGAGTTGTTAACTACAGGTTTTCACGTGGAGCGTAAAAGTCTGCTTAACCAGTTGAAGTGGCTACTTATATAATGTTATTTTTGTATATTTTGTGGGTTTACAAGAAAAAGGCACTAAGTCAAAATTTCACTTATTTGTTTTTAGTGCATTATAGATCTCAATTTTAATGATCTTCCTATGCCAAGAACGCAGTAAGTCATATTTGATTCATTTTGTGAAATATAGCAATGTAAGAAAGCACTAAAACATTGATGCAAATGCAAACTTTAAAATGCAGATTACTCGAAACTATCATTTTTGACTTAGTGCTTTTTTCTTGTAAGCCCACGATTTATAACCTGTAATACTGGTTGAAGGGAAAACCGCAGATCCAAGTTTTGTACACCAATTCCTTTCTTTTTTTCAATGTTTGCGATTTCTAATTTCCTTGCAATTAATTATTCTTGAAAAGATGGTAAATCAATTTTTTTATTTATAATGATAGTCAGGGTCGGAACTACGGCGTGGCGAGAGAGTTAGTTAAGGGACATAAAATTTTCAATTTTAAAATTAAATTTAATAAAATCTAAAAAAAAGATAAAATCCTAGAATACAAAATATAATAAAAGATTAGCAGGATACCAGTGGCCTTTACCATGCATAGATCAACTACCTGCTGCTGCGTGCTTAATCCTTCAATATATTTTTTAAATAAATTTGCTTCATTAAACCTATTTTTTTGAGAAAATATTTTTGTATCGCGATTTTCTAATTTAGAGCGCTTGACCTTGAAAATTTCAAAAACTTATCTGCGCCGCTATATGCTGGGGCGAACCTCCCCCCCCCCAGACCTCCTGGTAGGGGTGAAAGTTTCAAAGTCGGCACGGGCGCATCCAGGGGTGGGCAGAATTAAAATAAAATGTATTTTAAAATACGAAATACATTTTAAAATACAAAAATACATTTTAAGTATTATTTATTGCTGAAGGTTCGGCCAATGAAAATGCATATTAAGGGCCAGTTGTATAACAGAAGATCAACCTCGGATCAGAGTTAAACCAGGATCAACTTACTGTTGATCCAATCGGAGTGCTCGAAATCAAAGTTAACTCTGATCCAAGGTTGATCTTATGTTATACAACTGGCCCTAAGGGTCCTGTTAAAAATGTCTGTTCAAAATGTTCTTTAAAGGCTTTGCAAAGCATATTTTTGAATAAATGATTAAATACCTCAGAAATTTATAAATAGAATAATCTTTTCAGGACACTGTCAACTCTTTATAATTTCATTTAAAATTTAAAATGTGCCATAAATTAGCCTTATCTTGTAAGATTTTCATTGGCTGTTTAAACTTTAAAATGAAAATTTTAAAATTTAAAATTTTAAAACACATTACAAATTACATTTTAAAATACAAAATACATTTTAAAATACAAATATACAATTTAATAATATCTTATTAAGAAACGTTTTACACGGCACGTGCTGAATCGAATTTAGTTTGTACTTTATATACATTTTCATTGGCCCAACCTTCAACAATAATGTATTTTGTATTTTAAAATGTATTTTGTATTTTAAAATATATTTTATATTTTAAAATGTATCTTGTATTTTAAAATGTATCTTGTATTTGAAATACTGTATCTTGTATTTTGTATTTCAAATACATTTTTACCTGTATTTTCCGGCTCTAATGGTAGTAACAATCAAGAAATGTTCTGTTTTTTCATCTGCAAGATCCTACACTTGACAATTACACTTTACTGTAGTTATCAGTTTACTACTAAAAAAAACTCACATAATTATTTTTAACAAAAAATGTAATTACTTTTTCTTTTCAGGTCAATTTTGAATATGTATTCTGAAACCAGTAATATTTCAAAGCATACTGATGCTGTGGTTTGCTTGAAAAATTTTGTGCGTAAAATTGAACGTCAGTATCCCAGCTCATTTGATGGTGCAGTTAAAAGAATTCTGACTCCAACAAACAAGGAATGTAAACATCATCGAAAAGCTTTACGTAAGCTAGTGAATAATTTTACAACCTTAGAAAATACTAACGAACTGTTTGAAAAATTATACCACCCTAAGTCGATTATACGAATCGAAGGTTTGAGTATATTGAAGAAAAACTTTGATGCTTTAAAAGAAAGAGATTTTGTTATGCTAGAAAACTTTTTGACTGATGCTTTAAACGATGATAATATGGAAGTCGTTCGTACAACGCTAAGTTTATTTAATACAGAACTTTCGTTGGTCTTAAATATAGACAGTTTATGCGATATTCTAATTAAGTTGCTGTCAAATTACCCACAAGATAAAGAAGCCTGGGAGGTGACTTACGGCGCCTTAAATGTTCTATGCAGACTTGGTAATAATTCAAACATCAAAGTTGTTTTAGCCGTTTTGCCTTATTTGCTTCCAACAAGTGATGGCGAATTGAAAGCGGCAAAGCAAATTTTAAAGTCGGATTTTGCAAAAAAATGGAGCCCACTAAAATCTTTTTGTAAAAAATTACAAGAGGCCACGGAAATAAGTGTATTTTGTGAGCTAGTTCAAGCCGCTCTGTCAACAAGCAGCAAATATCTTGACATTAAGGCTCTACTGGAGGTTATCGTTCAAGTGCCTGAAGAAAATAGAAATGCTTTACACAAACAAATGGTGGTTATTCTTTTAAGCAATTGTTTACCAGAAAATAATCCAGCAGAAGTGAGCGCCTTGGTGTTGGATGTTTTCGAAATCTATTTCCAAAAGTCTAGCATTTCAACGATTAAAGGTGAATGTTTAAGTTCCGATCACATCATCAAAGCAAAACTGAATAAATTTACATTGCAAGGATTTCTTCGTGGAATTGCGACTTTAATAACCAAAACTGAAAAAAAAGAAATCAATTTTAGTTGTTTTGACTTTAGTTCAAACGAAGAAATAACGAAGCTATATATACGGTTATTGAAAATGTTACTCGAAGGCTGTTGTGGTAAAAAAACAAAATCTTCGTTATTTTTAGAAACTCTGAGCACTTTTTTCCAACATTTTTGTGGAAGCAATTTAGTTTTAATTGCTGAACTTCTTTTAAACGTTTCGATTGCCGAAAACGAACTTATAGATGATAATTTACGGCTAAGTTGCTTGAAAATCATAAAGGAATTAGTTCAGAAGAATAAAAATATATTGGAAGAGTTTGTTCGATTTGACGTTTTAATTGTTCCATACATTTTGGTTTCGCTAAATACGCCGAATGCTGAAATTCGTGAACTTTCTCTTCAGTTACTGGGAGATATTACAGAATCTTTCGATCCTAAGGGTGATAATTATGTGAAGCTATTGAAAAAATTGGCTAAATATGATGAAGAAATTCGTTTGGATAACGAACAAATGCCGACTATGTTGTCTAAAATTCTATCTTCTACCAACGATGGTTTAGTGAAAATTTTGAAAGAGTTGGTTAAAACTGCTTTAAATTCCGCTAATCCCACTTATTTACAAGCCGGAATTGTGACGATATTAAGTCCTCTAAACAATCAGGAAATTTATAAACATTTTTCCAAGTTGAGTTTAGATATTCTTGCAAAATATGGAAACGGTAAAAGCGAAATGACTGTATCTGATTCCACCATCATCTACAAAAATCTTTTGCGTTTTGATTCGAGTGTTGCATCGGCTTTACAAATCGGAACTCCAATTTGGGATTTAATAATACGAAGTATTTTGAATGACACAATCCAATTGAAGTATCAGCTCACAACTGCATGTCCGTCGGTTTTTGTTTTGGAACAAATCGATTTAGAACTATTTTCAAATTTAAAACCAAACGTTAAAATGGTACTTTTGGATGCCATCATTGAAATTGCTACCAATACCAAAAATGTTCAAGTATCTAACGCCGTTAACCACATTTTCAAAAAAATAGATTTGGATGCCAATTTAGTTAAATCGCAGTTACAGAAAATGCTTGACGTGTACTCTATAGATGATGAAGAAAAACGGAAAAAAGCTGTCATTCCTAAAATCGATATTTTGGAAACCAACGATTGGAAGAAAGGTATCACAGTTTTGGAGTTTATCCAAGATAAAAAGAAATTTACCAATACCGCGATGTTGCTACCAATTTTGTTTGGAATCTTGAAGAAGTGTTTGGATTTTGACGAACAAGCAAATTTGGAATACCCGAAACAGCTTCTATTGTCTGCTATTCTACATTGTTGTAATAAAATGGAACGTGGACAACTTTTACCGGAAAGTTCTTTCAACATGCATGCGGTCGTGCAATGCATCAGAGCTTCGCAAAATCCTCAAACGCACCATCACGCTTTGGTCTTATTAGCGCACACCGCCTCTTTAATCCCGCAACAAGTTATACACAACATTATCTCGATTTTCACTTTTGTTGGCTCATCGGTGTTGCGACACGACGACGTTTACAGTTTTCAAATTATGACAAAAATAATCGACACAGTTATTCCAATTTTAATTGAAGACAACTCAAAAGAAAATATTTGCAATATTTTACGAGTATTTGTCGATGCAATATTAGATGTTCCAGAACATAGAAAGATGCCTCTCTTTGTCCAATTATTAACGTCTTTAAATCCAAAAGAAAATTTGTACTTGTTTCTTTTGATCATTTTCGAAGCACAAGTTTTTCATTCTCAAAAAGAAACGCAGAAACCAAATAAAGACAGATTATTAAGCAACGCCGAATACGTTCCTAAACGATTGACTATCGCAGCCGACTTGGTCAGGGAATTTTCCATCGAAACGATCATGGTTTCTTTCATCAAGATATTTCAATATTTGCACACGTTACCCGAACAGAAAGATACGAGTGTTAGGATTGAATCTTACATCTTTAATATGAATCTGTTCACGGTGAAGCAATTTCGTCACTACAAATACGTCATCGTAACATTTTTATCCAACTTTTTATCGTCGCCACAGTTTGTTAATAAAATTGCATCGGAATCAGATTCGAAATTGTTACAAATGGAAGGTTTACTTAAAGAATTCATTGTACATAACCTGAATTTCATTCAAGAAACGTCGAAAATCGCCCAACGCAACTCGAACACTCTTCACGCACACTACTGGAAAGTGATGTTGCACCACAGTTATGACATCCTGGATGCAGTAAACGCGTTATTACCTCCCCAAATGTTTCTGTTAGTGATACACGGGCTTATGGTTTACAGTCTAAGCACTGTTAGAAAAAGAGCTTTTGAATTGTTAAACAATAAACTGCAATACAATATTGAATATTTTAAATGTTGTGATAGAAACGAATTGTACAACATTTTAGTTACATCGATCATCAACATAATAAAAACATCGGACGAATCTGAACTCGACTCTGATCAAGAATTAATTATGCAAAAAGCCCTATTTTCTTTAAAATTATTTTCTAAAATGTTATCGATGGAGTTTCCAGACAAATTTGTTGAAATACTTGACTTTTTGGCCACGTTAAGCAAAAATCCTTCGGGGAAATATAACGAAAACATAATAGCATCTTTAGTTTTATGTATAGCAGAATTATGCAACTCATTGAAAGCACATGCAATTCCATGCTTGAGTAAGTTCATGCCTTCGCTCTTGAAACTACTAAAGGCTCAGAAAAATCTTACGACTCCAAATTTATTGATTACGAGCGTCGTGACGGCCGTTCACAAAATTTTGGATTGTTTGGCGTTGTTCATGAGTCCTTACATCGAAAAAATTTTATACGAAATTTCCGTTTTATCTTGCAAGTGGAAGCAAAGTGACGATCAAAAATTGGAACCCTTTTTGAAAAAATTAACAGGCATTCAACAAAAGTTAGGCTCGTCGATTTCCATCACAGTTTTACTACCTTTGATAGAGAATTGTTACAACAAATTGGTTTCTAAAGCGGATTATTTTGCCATCAATTCTTTAATGGAAGTTTTATCGGAATCGTTTACTCACTTACTAGCAGCCGATATTCAAGTAAATTTATCCGAGGTAACCAACTTCTTTTTGAATGCATTGCAATTGCGCACGACAGACTGCTGTACCCATGCAGAAGCCAACGAAGTAGAAGGATACATTATTAAATCTCTTATGGCGTTAACTTTAAAATTATCCGAATCGAATTTCAGACCATTATATTGTCAATTGTATGATTGGGCCATTCACGCTGACGAAAAATCCGAACGTGTCATAACCTTCTATAATCTTTCTAACGCGTTTGCAAATGCTCTGAAAGGTATATTTTCGCTGTTTGCCGGTCAATTTTTAAATAACGCGGCGAAATTGTTGGACGATTGCAATACTACTAAAAGTAAAGATTTATATTTCAAAGAAGATGAGAAAAATATCGCGTTGGTCGAACATATTCTGAAAACTTTACAAACCGTTTTCGTATTTGATAATCATAAGTTTGTTAACAAAACAAGATTTAAGATACTCATGCAGCCTTTAGTCGATCAATTGGAAAATACTCTTGGCGGTTTAGATTGCTTACAACAGCGTGCGAACAAGATTGTAACGCCTTGTATTGTACAATTTGCTGTTGCAACAGCTGATGATTCTTTATGGAAAGATATGAATTACCAGATTTTATTGAAAATGAAGCACGACTCTTTTCAAGTCAGGCTTGCGGCTTTACATTGTTTAGGTGAAACGGCTAAGAAATTGGGAGAAGATTTTATGATATTAGTACCCGAAACTATTCCGTTCCTTGCGGAACTTATGGAAGACGACGAAGAGGAGGTTGAAAGAGCCTGTAAGAAGATGTTGCAAGAACTTGAGAGATCTTTGGGAACATCCTTACAAGAATATTTTTAAAGTTTTGTTTATGTTGTAACATACCACTGAATTAATTTTAGTACTGTAAAATAATATTTTTATTACATAAAATGAAATTTGTTTTATTTGCGTTTGGTAGAAATAGAATTTTAAATGTTGTGAAGATTCGGCTACAACTAAGTGATGCTGTTTTGCATTACATAACAAGACTTTTGATCTGCATGAGCCTATTATAATTTATATGTTCTTGCTCACAGTAGAAACGTTTTTCTTTGAGTCAAAAAACTAGGTTCTTGTTTCAATAATATTTTCTTAAACAGATTTCATTTATTTGTATTAAACAAGGAACCTAAGGTGAATACAGTGAAACTTCAATGATGTGTAACTCGATTGGATGAGAGTTGAGACTCGATTACCTGTTGATAATATGGATATTTTTGTTTTATATTTTCGCCATTTTTGATGAAACCAAAATTTATTTCAATTAAATTTTTTTTTTCAGTTTAACAAATTTTGTTTGGCCAAATATATTTCGTTTAAATTAAACAATATTAGTTGAATTTAAAAAAAGTATTCAAAGAAAACGTTGTGACTGCAAGCGCAACCTGAGTATTCAGCTTGAAGAATTTTTTATTTATTTTAAAAACAGAATTCTATATATTAGGGCTTATTATTTGAAAGCTTAAACTAGGATAAAAATTTTTTATTTAATAGATATGAAATTGTATGACAGCTACAGACAATACAATGCTATGGGGGAGGTGTGTAAAAATAACCAAAGTATATTTATTTTAAAAACAATATAAAATGTAAAAAAAATATGATTATGCCAAACCCATGCTAGTAATCTGATACTACATTGTGAGGTCATGACATTTTAGTGTGAATTTTTCAATAAGAACTCTTGAACAGTACAGCAATTTACTGCTTTTCAAATATACTGATTTAATAGTAACTTAAGTCAATCTGTACGTATGTTTGGTTGTCTAACATAAAATTTATGAATCAGAAGATTATTAAATTTTAATATTAATTATGAAATTTTACGTCAAGCGAAGTTATTGTTAATATATTAATATAAATAATTCAGGTACTTCTTCGCAAAATATATATTTTTTTCAAATATTTATTAAATTAATCAATATGTTTCGCATGTCTTGCATGCATCTTCAAGACCCTGGTGGAAATATTTCTCTGAAAAAGTAAAATAAAGTCTGCAGAAGTCTTACAAACTCTGCAAAAGTCTAATTCAGAGTTTTCAGAGAAATATTTCCACCAGGGAATGCAGTAATTTAATAAATATTTGAAAAAATATATATTTTGCGAAGAAGTACCTGAATTATTTTTATTAATATTAATTAATATGTATAGTTTTAAACTGTCCAATAGATACTCATGGTTATACATTTAAAGTATCTCGGGAATTAATATTTATTTTGAGCAATCAAAGCAAAATCAGATAACATGATTACTAAAAATCAATTAAAATTAATGCAAGCGAAATTTAGTTGAGCAACAAAATGCAACCAAACAAACGCAAAAATGAAAAAGAAAATTAAAATACAAATTTTCTTGTCAGATTTTTGGATATGTTTATAATAAACTATTACTCGAAGTTGCTATAATAAAAAATCTAAAAGTCTCTTATTTTTCCTGCAAGTAGTAGCGTAAGCTAGAGTTTTGCTGTCCGGGCGGTCTCTGAATTTGGCGTCTCTACTTCGCGAAGTTTAATTTTTCTACCTAGATTTTTTAAAATTTTGTTAGTATAAAGAAAAATAATATAAAGTAAAAAACGTTATTTTTTAATACGTGCTTTTTAGCAAAAATGCCACACCTAAAATGTGCTGTCGGGGTGGACCTCCCTCACCCTTGTCTAGCTACGCAACTGCTTACAACAGGGGTGTCAAACTCAAAGGCTAACTTGAGCCACGAAAACAAGGTTTAACTTTAAGTGGGCTTTTAGTAACTATAGCCTCAACAGAGTTTTTCGTTGCTGCAATAAGTTTTCTGCTGCAATAACAGAGTTTTTTCTATGCAGAATAAGAAAATTTGTTAAATCAACTAATGTTTTTTACTGAATAGAAAACAACTTTGTTGTGGCAGCAGAAAATTTGTTAGACCAGCAAAAAAACTCTGTTGAGGCTATAATAGCTGCTTAATAGCTATAAAATAGAAAAAAAATATTTTTCTCAGGGTATTTTATTTCCTATTTCGGGAGATATTTTGTTCGTAGTGATTACTTTCGAAACTGACCGAAGGTGTCAGGAGTCAATATTTGACTCCAAATAATTGTAAAATTCAGCCATACTCACTTCAATGAATTTTGACTTTAAATTTGAGTCGCACTGAATCTCAGATCACCTCCATTTGCATAAAGCTGTATACTGAGTCTATATTTATTGAGAAAATCGAAGAAAACAAACAAAATTTGTCTGCCAAAGAATTAAAATCTTTAAATCTTGTTTCAAATTCAGTTCTAAGATTTGCAATTTTTTCTGCGTTTTTTGATACGATGCAGCATCATCTAAACTTGATTTGTTCATGTTGCATGTCGGGAAGTTCGTTTAAATCTTCCCTTTTTAGTTGCTTTTCCCAAAGAACTAGCTTACATTTGAATGCTTTAATTATATCAAACATGCAAATTATGTCACTCGCGACTCGTAGATAATACATACAATAGCGGTCATGGAAATTGCATTGGGAATTATTCCCGAATTAAAAAAATAGATTTCTAAGTATATTACCTATGTATATTCTTAATACTAATAAAGAATAAAAATAGATAAAAAAGTTACATTTTTGGTTTGAAACTCATAAGCTCAAAAATACATGTTCTTTTTTGAACACAGTCACAAAGCTAGCTTTTCCATAATATCATAAATAAATATATTAAAACAGGAAAAACATGCAAGAGACACCACTTATTATTTATCCAAGAGATAGTATTAAAAAATAGCTTAATGTCGTATAATTCTTGATGAAGCAAACCTTGCCCTAATCATAATTTCTTATAGATTATCTCTCGTGTATAAGAACTGAAGGCAGTTTGTTCGTTCATTATTTACGCAAAATGTATAAATTCATGGCATAGCCATATAAGCGAAGATGTTATTTAAATTTGTGTCAATAACACATTTTATACAAAATTATAATTACCTGAAAATTATTAACGTTTCGTGATTTCAATAACCTTAAGTTGATCAATTTCGATTAATAAACAATGTACTTAGAACATAAGGTCATACATAATGATTTTAATTAAAAATCCAAAATTTTAAATTATTTTGAGCTGAATTTTTTATTAGTATATATTTAAGTATGTAATTAGCAGAACTGTCTAACTCAATGGCAAATAAGTCTTGTGGGTATGTAACAATAGCAATTAAAAGTATTTTATTAAAAATATTGCGAAACAAGCGAGTATGTTTTTTATTATTTTATTATGCATAAAAATCCATTTCGCGAGATTTTGACAATAGTGCTTACAAAATTCAAGAAATTTAATTGACCGATTTTGACCTTAAACTTGATTGATCTTCGTAACCGATCTTAAAATCTCGATGTGATTAATATTTTGTTTAGTCTTAGATTTTAAATAAGTTATGGTAGATGTAAACTGGTCAGTCAAACTAGTTGCGGACTAGCCATGTGTGATCTGAGGTATTTTGACATTTTAAATTTTTTCGTTAAGTTATAGGTTATCTCGATTGATCTAAAATGGTAGATGTTTTAAAGTCGTTTAGAATTTTCATGCTTAATGAGTAGAACAAGTAATCCCTTTCTATATTACAGAAGTAATTGCACTACACCACTATATAATTTTGGTTTTTCTTTATTTTAGTATGTATTTTTTTAAATTGTATCAATATCCGTTTAGTAATATTTATTATCTATAGACCCAGATCTAGGTTCATCAAGATTTATTAGGATTAGAAAGTGAAAAGGCAAATATTAGAAAAATTTAGTATAATATATTATAGCATTTTTAACATGCTTGGAATGTTGAAAATATGCCTCTAAAATATTATATGGAAATTCGCAATATGTATTAACGAAATTATAACAGTTTTTACTAATATAACCACTATTGGAATAGTTTTGATTAGACAACTTTAAACGAATTTTTCTCGAAATTACATTTTCGTAACTGGGAGACAATGTATCTTATCTAATTTTACTCGAATTGATAGTAAGTAATTTTCATAAAATGTTCGTAATAAAACTTTAATCTGTTTTCTCTTATGAGTAGAAATCTTTTAATTGGAATATTAATTTTCAAAAATAATTAAAAGAGGACAGTTAAGGTCTGATGCTTCAGTGCGTAGACTACCAATCCGAGCTCCTTGGTTCAAACTCTGGTAGAGCTAAAACTTTCTTCTGGCCATGTAATGGCAAACCACCGAGGTAACCTGCTTTGAAAACTTTTCATAAAATGAAGTGGTCAGCCAAGACCAGTTCTCATTCTGGGTTGTAGTGCTACTGACTTTTTTTTTATTTTTTATTTAATTAAAAGCAATTATTTTTTTTGTAAAATTAAAATTTTTGTAAATCTGTACTATTTTGTCAAAGTTCATCATTTAAAAAACTCTGCAGTTAGCAGAAACTACCCACCTGTAGTTTTTGATTAGCGGCAACAAAATCCGAAAAAACAATTAAAAGTTTTGTCTTCCGGGAAGACATTGGCTCATTGCCAAGTCATTCGTATGAACCAGCATTTATAGCTGCTTTGACTGCTATTTTTGTCAGACGTTTTCATGGTCGTATTTTGGGGCGGAAGGGGGCAACAAGGAGGGACAGCAAGGAGGGGCACTCCTGACTTTTGCCTTAAATTTTTAAATTTAAATTTTTTAATTAATTTAAATTTCGTAGAGAAAGTTGTTACTGAGTTCGCGAACGTACCACGGAATTTGAAATTTGTCTTTGCTATAAACAAAAAAAATTAAAAAACATTTTTTTGTTTTGCCCCTCTCTGAAAAAGATCCTATGGACGCCCATGGACGTTTTATTGGTTCTGCTCTGCATCAGCAGGAAATTCTTGCAGAAGAAGACAGGGCCGCTTCTAGCTTTTTTGGAGCCTTTGCACAAGTTACTCTTATGCCCCCCTCCCCGAAGGTTTTACGATGCAAAAGTATATTATTGTAATTTTCTAAAATTTTGCCGAGAAGCTTGAGTACATTTTATTCGGATTTTATTACTAAGGAATAAACACCGAACATAATAAGAAACATTATTTATTGAGTACATATTTTAAAGTGTACTGATAGGCCATAATAGAAGCCAAGGGCGCCGTAGGGGACAGCGTTGCGACGGTGGGCGCCGCCCGCCTTCGCCTTTATGGACAATGCGACCCTGAAAAGGAACGTGCGTGAAGCGTGAACCTGGCTGTTTACAAACAATTTAATTGTTGTTCTCGATTGTGCTCCCATTTTTTTCTCTTTTCTAACTAAATTTTTCTTTTTTTTTATTATTCTGGTTTGTTCTCTAATTTTTTCAAATGTTACATTAGTTACATTACGTACTTCATTTTATAGTGGGTATGACATGGTATGGTAGTGGTGACAGGAACGTGCTGAACCGACATTTTTGGGGAACCAGTTCTCAATTTAGCAACTTTTTGCTCTTTATATCACACAAATAAACTGTTTTCTTGTAGATTTACCAATTTTTGCCAATTTCCCAGGAAAGTGAGGTCCCACCTTGGGTACGTTCCTGTATGATAAAGGATATGATATTTGCAGTATGCAGAACCGTTCTAAGAAGCTAACAACATCAGGCACCTTGTGTCTTGTAGAAAATTTTTACCTTGTAAGAAATAAAAAAAAATATCGTCACTCTCTGCCGCAATACCTCCAATCACCAGCACACCAAATTTTGTCCGGAGATACGATGACATAATGTTCATTTTTGTTATCTATTGTGGTAGCCTTAGCAAAGATATCTATATGTATCACCCCCTACCTTAAATCTATCTATAAAAGTTTTTTTAACAAAATCTAAAATGAAAAAATTTTTTTATTTTTGTACGCCACTGAATTTTTTCCAAAATTTTTATATACGTCACATAATACCGTAAGAAGTCACAAATAAAATTTCTCCAAGATTGGTACAACAAATTTTTTCGGTCATCTAGCGGATTTTTCGAAAATAAATTTTTGTAAATTACTGACTGTCGATTTACTGATTCTGAAAACATTTGCGAAAAAATTTAACAAACAGCCTAAACTTGGTCGCTACCTAGTGGCAGAACCTTTTACTTATAAAGTAACGTTCCGTCAGTCCGTACGACGATATTATAAAATATTTCCCACCGAACCACCTATTTTTGTATTCTAAAATTAATTGTTACAAGCCCTAAACTCAATTCTTATGCTGCACTCGGTATACAAATCAACATTAACCTAATTTTGACACATATGTCACAAAATTATGACGTTTATTAAAATTTTGAATATATTGTTTTATTTTTGCCAGCCATCTGACCAATTCTCACAAAAAATATATAAATTAAGATTTCAGTTAATATTTTCTATAATTTTTCTGACCTGCCCCGCCCTGTTACAATTTTTTTTTTTTTTTTTTTATTGACTCCAAAAATACATTACAATCTGTCCCAGGACATTAAGTAACACTGTTTGACTATATTAAAAGTGACACAGTGGGAAGCCAACCCATTGGTAGACCTCCTCTTAGATTATTTTACATTTTAAATACAAATATAAACAATTTAGTTGACAATTTAAATACTTAAACACGATGGGGCAAGTCCATAGGATCATACCTTTTCAGTCTCTTTACTTGAAGTTCAATCAATAGATCGCATACTAATGGGTTGGGATGGTCTGCGAGTCTCAACTGATATTTTTTGCTCATAGAAGAAATTACTTCCTTTACACTATCAACTTGAAGATCAGCACTTATAACATTATTTGGGACATACCAGGGAGCGCCACAGATACTACGCAAAACTTTGGATTGAAAACGCTGAATTTTTGCAATATTGGAGTCACTAGCAGAACCCCACAGCTGAGCACCATACGTCCATATAGGTTTTAGAATTGCTTTGTATAATAAGACTTTATTTTCTATGGATAAAGGTGAGTTTCGACCCATAAGCCAGTACATCCCTCGATATACGAGTCCCAGTTGGAGTCGCTTACACCAAATGTGCTTTGCCCACGTCAGTCGTCGATCGAGATGAAAACCTAAGTACTTGACCGTTTCTTGTTCCGGGAGGACTTTACCGTACATCATTACTCCTGGACAAGTTCCTCTTCTGAGAGTGAAAGTGATATGCACCGACTTGGTAGTGTTGGCCTTGATACGCCATTTCTTGAGCCATTCCTCAATTTTATTTAAGTGACATTGCAAGAATCTAGAAGCAAGATTTGGATCATCACTAGATGCCATTACAGCTGTATCGTCTGCAAACGTAGCTGATACAGTATTGTTAGTTGAAGGCAAGTCTGATGTGAATAATAGATACAGCATAGGTCCAAGAACACTACCTTGAGGCACTCCTGATAAAATGGATTCCAAGTTGGTATAGGCTTCTCCATATTTGACTAAAAAATATCTGTTAGTTAGGTAAGATACCAACAAAGTACTATAAGGATGAGGTAGGAGTTTTTTGATTTTATATATCAATCCATCGTGCCATACTTTATCAAACGCCTGTGAGATGTCAAGAAATCCAGCAGAGCAATATCTTCCCGATTCCAGGTCCGTTCTGATCTTCTTCGCAACCCGGTGCACTTGTTCCACCGTTCCATGACCCTGCCGAAAACCAAATTGATGGTCCGGGATTAGATTTTCCTTTTCAAGAATCGGTTTTAGTCTTTCCAGAAACAATTTTTCAAATGTCTTCGAAAGGATTGGCAGCAGACTAATGGGTCTATATGATGAAGTCTCGGTTGGATCTTTTCCTGGCTTCTGAATCATGATCACCTGTGCCACCTTCCACTGAGCTGGAAAATAACTATATCGAAGAATTGCATTAAAAATTATTCTAAGTAATTTAAACCCAATTTCAGGTAGATTTTGCAGAATTTTTCCTGTTATTAGGTCATATCCAGGAGCTTTTTTTGGATTAATTTTTTTGAAGATAACATTTTTGATTTCCTTCATTTTGAATTTTGCAATTGGCAGATTCATTTGATACGGAGCTTCAAGTAGTCGGTGGACAGGGTATTCTTCTTCGATAGGAATTTCCCTTGGAAGGGGTTGAAAGACTTTAGCAAGATGTTCGGCAAAGGTTTTGGCTTTTTCCAGGTCATTTCGAGCCCAGTTTCCATTTTTGGTTCTAATGGGTTGATTTGCTTTTGTGGTTTTTTTAATTTTCCGCGTGACTTTCCATAAGGAGTAATCGGTTGCTTGATTAGCTGAAAGGTTTTCTAGGAAGTTTTTCACTCCTTGATTTTTGTTGTCAACAAGAAGTTTTTTTAGTTGCTTCGTGGCTTTGTTTAAATTGGTTTTATCACTTGGAGCATGAGTTAATTGCCATCGTTTCTTTAGTTTTCGCTTTTCTGATATCTTCCTTTTTATATGTTCGGGACAATAGTCGAGTTTATCAGTATTTGAGTCTGGTGGGGTAGCCCTCCATGACGCTTGCTGTATTGCTACTGTTAGTTGTTCTACAGCTTCATCAATTTCACTCTCACTTTTCAATGGGATATTGAGATTTAACTTGTGTGCGAGGCTGCTTTTAAATATTTCCCAATTTGTGTTTTTGTTAAATAGCGCAGGTGGTTTATTAATTTTAGAAACATTTGAATCTATAGTGACGAGAAGGGGAGTGTGATCAGATGACAGGTCCAAGCATGTTTCAATTTTAAGATAATTATGCGAAATACCTTTAGTAATACAAAAATCAATTACGTCTGGGATTTTGTTTCTATCTGTAGGCCAGTGTGTAGGTTCACCTGTTGATAGTTGTAATAGGCCACAGGTCTGCAATGATTGATACAGCTGCCTGCCTCTAGGTGTTATCAGCCTCGAACCCCAATGATTGTGCTTCGCATTGTAGTCACCTCCTGCAATAAAGCGATGACCAAGCGAGTTGAAGAATGTATCGAATTGATCTTTTTTTATAGCTAGGTTAGGAGGGCAGTATACTGCTGAAAGAGTGAGTGGTCCCTGCCAGTCATCGATCACAACTGATGTAGCTTGTATGTTTCTTTGGATTGTCTTCTCTATTTCATGATGTTTTAGATTGTTCTTAATGATGATTGCAGTACCTCCTCGTGCTGTGCCATCAGGATGTTGGGTATGATAGATAGTAAAGTTGGGAATTTTGATAAAGCTTTTGGTAGTCATGTGGGTTTCTGAAATTAGCAAAATGTCTAAGTTTTGGTTTATGATAAATGATTTGACCTCCAGTCCATGATTGACTAGACCATTTGCGTTCCAGACCGCAATTTTTAAAGTTGTTAGATTTTTGTTTGAAGTTGTGTGTATC
The DNA here is from genome assembly GCA_947369205.1 of Cantharis rufa. Classification (NCBI taxonomy): domain Eukaryota; kingdom Metazoa; phylum Arthropoda; class Insecta; order Coleoptera; family Cantharidae; genus Cantharis; species Cantharis rufa. Next base: position 25,425,203 of record OX376303.1, read on the forward strand.
ATTAAATCATTTTTGTTACCAGAGCAGTCAGGAGGTCCATCATCTTATCCATCTTTTCCATCATTTTTGTTATCATTGTTTCTAGTACATTGTTCGATTGCTGTTGCGGGGCAGCTAGATATTGAGTTTGTTGGACGTTGTTGACATCTTGAAGCGTTCTATTATTTGCTCTAGCCACCTGTGCATAAGAAAAACCAGGTTGGCGGATATGATTATTTGTACTTACGGTTTGCACAGCTTGTCTTTCACGCAATGGGGGAAACCTTCTTTTTTGTAGTTCTTTGTAAACTGAGCATCCTCTGTAGTTAGCAGGGTGATGCTCTTCGCAATTGACGCAGATTACCTCATTGTTGCGTTCATTACGTGGACATTGTTCGGTAGCATGATTTCCTGTGCACTTCACACAACGCGGATTGTGATAACAGTACTTATGTGTGTGACCAAACCGCTGGCATTTAATGCATTGGGGTATATCTCGTTTCGGGTGTGGTGGTTCAATCTTCACTATTGAATTTAATAACCTTGTTATTTCATAAATGTCCTTGTTGTTTGGCTTGGATACTAGTTCGATGTTGAACAGTGGGAGACCTTGTTTTGTTTTATTGTCGCGGATGTTAGAGACGTTTACAACTTCATGTCCCAGGGCGTTTAGAGCTTCCTTTATTCTATTTGTCTCAGTTGTTGGGTGAATATTTCGAAGGACTACGCGAAAAGTGCGATTCTTTTTTAATTGATACGTGTGAAACTTAGTATCTTTATCAGTTAAGACCTTCAAAATGTTGGTGTAATGTACCTCAGTACTAGGTTGAATCCTGACTTGATCATTGTACATGATCTTCATTATGTAACCATTTGTTGCAGTTTCATCTAAGGCTTTAGTTAACGGTTCTATGAGTTGCACTCCTTCAACATATATCGGAGGCGGTTTGACTACTTTTGGGGTTAGTATGGTTTCAGGCGTTCCTGTTTCTTCTCCTCGTTCATTCACAACTGCCTCTAGAGCTGCAAACTTATTGGTAGTGGTTATTGTGGGTTCTGGTTTATTTAGCCAGTAGTTCTTCAATGTGCTTTGTTTAGTTTTTCTAACATTTCTAATATTAAGTTCGGGGCTGTTTCCTTTTCGTTTTCCATAACTGACTGTTTCCCATTCACTACTTTGATGCTGAGGCGGATATGGCCCTTGAAAATTTGGGTTGTAGTAAGCCGCTGATGGTATCTGGGGTAGATGATGGACTGTTGTTCCCAACTGGTTTGTTTGTGGTACATTGCCATGCCAATCCACCACTTGGATTTCACCACACCCTTTGGGCGGTGTACGTAACATTATTTGCGTTATCGCATTCTAACCTCACTTCGTGAAAAACCAAGAACAAGATGTTATTATTCGTTTCTTGAAGTCAATAACACTCAATTAAGTAATCCAACACAATTACCAATTTATAATCACTGTGTTAGAAACTAAAAATCTCGATTTACCGACAATATTCGAAAATTCCTATTCATCAACAAATTTGAGGTACCATTCAACTCTATGCCAGTGGCGTAAATTTAAATTTTTTAATTAATTTAAATTTCGTAGAGAAAGTTGTTACTGAGTTCGCGAACGTACCACGGAATTTGAAATTTGTCTTTGCTATAAACAAAAAAAATTAAAAAACATTTTTTTGTTTTGCCCCTCTCTGAAAAAGATCCTATGGACGCCCATGGACGTTTTATTGGTTCTGCTCTGCATCAGCAGGAAATTCTTGCAGAAGAAGACAGGGCCGCTTCTAGCTTTTTTGGAGCCTTTGCACAAGTTACTCTTATGCCCCCCTCCCCGAAGGTTTTACGATGCAAAAGTATATTATTGTAATTTTCTAAAATTTTGCCGAGAAGCTTGAGTACATTTTATTCGGATTTTATTACTAAGGAATAAACACCGAACATAATAAGAAACATTATTTATTGAGTACATATTTTAAAGTGTACTGATAGGCCATAATAGAAGCCAAGGGCGCCGTAGGGGACAGCGTTGCGACGGTGGGCGCCGCCCGCCTTCGCCTTTATGGACAATGCGACCCTGAAAAGGAACGTGCGTGAAGCGTGAACCTGGCTGTTTACAAACAATTTAATTGTTGTTCTCGATTGTGCTCCCATTTTTTTCTCTTTTCTAACTAAATTTTTCTTTTTTTTTATTATTCTGGTTTGTTCTCTAATTTTTTCAAATGTTACATTAGTTACATTACGTACTTCATTTTATAGTGGGTATGACATGGTATGGTAGTGGTGACAGGAACGTGCTGAACCGACATTTTTGGGGAACCAGTTCTCAATTTAGCAACTTTTTGCTCTTTATATCACACAAATAAACTGTTTTCTTGTAGATTTACCAATTTTTGCCAATTTCCCAGGAAAGTGAGGTCCCACCTTGGGTACGTTCCTGTATGATAAAGGATATGATATTTGCAGTATGCAGAACCGTTCTAAGAAGCTAACAACATCAGGCACCTTGTGTCTTGTAGAAAATTTTTACCTTGTAAGAAATAAAAAAAAATATCGTCACTCTCTGCCGCAATACCTCCAATCACCAGCACACCAAATTTTGTCCGGAGATACGATGACATAATGTTCATTTTTGTTATCTATTGTGGTAGCCTTAGCAAAGATATCTATATGTATCACCCCCTACCTTAAATCTATCTATAAAAGTTTTTTTAACAAAATCTAAAATGAAAAAATTTTTTTATTTTTGTACGCCACTGAATTTTTTCCAAAATTTTTATATACGTCACATAATACCGTAAGAAGTCACAAATAAAATTTCTCCAAGATTGGTACAACAAATTTTTTCGGTCATCTAGCGGATTTTTCGAAAATAAATTTTTGTAAATTACTGACTGTCGATTTACTGATTCTGAAAACATTTGCGAAAAAATTTAACAAACAGCCTAAACTTGGTCGCTACCTAGTGGCAGAACCTTTTACTTATAAAGTAACGTTCCGTCAGTCCGTACGACGATATTATAAAATATTTCCCACCGAACCACCTATTTTTGTATTCTAAAATTAATTGTTACAAGCCCTAAACTCAATTCTTATGCTGCACTCGGTATACAAATCAACATTAACCTAATTTTGACACATATGTCACAAAATTATGACGTTTATTAAAATTTTGAATATATTGTTTTATTTTTGCCAGCCATCTGACCAATTCTCACAAAAAATATATAAATTAAGATTTCAGTTAATATTTTCTATAATTTTTCTGACCTGCCCCGCCCTGTTACAATTGGCTCGGTTTGTTTTCTCACCAATACTTATACTTTCAAAGCTCCATCGACACACCAAATTTTAGCTGAATCGGTTAAACATTTCCGGAGATACGACGACATTTTCATTCTTTTTTATTTATTTTATTGTGGTGGCCCTGGTGAAGATTTCTCTGGCAAAACCTTATTTTCACCATTCCAGCCCACGAGGCATACGTCCAATAAGTTTGATTGCAATCGACGCAGAAATGCCGGAGAAAATCGATCGACAAAAACTTTTTTCATGTTTTTGCCAAAAAAGTTAATTTTATTTTTTTCATGTTGCATTAGTGATTTCTATCGAAGGATTACATATGCTCTCATATCCATTAGGATCAATGTACCTACGTACCAAATTTGGGTAAGATCCCTTCAGCATTTCTTGAGTTATTCACTCTTAAAGTTTCAACTTTGACAACTTATGATTTTTGACAGACGACAGATAGAAGATTAATTTTACCTATTCTGGATAAAGCCTTTTAAGGCCTTTAAAATAACATATCGCAAGACAAAATATTTTTAAAAAATCCCGTATTATTTTCTTGTGGTGGCACTCCTGATTGATAGATCGCGACGAAAACCTTATTTTCACCTTTCCACCGTGAACCCTACCACCATACCAAATTTGGTCGTAATTGGTTGAATGGTTCGGAAGCAAATCGATCGACAAAATTTGACGACAGACAGACAGACAGACCGACAGACAGACCGACACAGAAATTTTTTTTTTACTTTTTGCAGATCTTTACGTTTCTGAACACGGTGATCTCGAAAATGCAAAAAAAAAAGTTGAAATTTTTTTTCGATTACCATACCTCCAATTTTTTTTTAAAATTGATTGGAGGTAAAAAGTCTGGATGTAATTCCGGAACGGCTGTAAGCGGCTAGGATTTGGATTTTACAATATTATTAGTCATTATAAATCGGCCTAAGACCGATATTTGTGGCTAGATTTGCAAGACGCGAGGCCTGCGACTTTGCGGGTCCCAGTCAGCTCGTGGCCGCCAATATCATATAATCTTTGTGCCTCAACTTACATTTTCTTAAAGTTAAAAATTCCTTTTTTGGTATCAATTTGAAACTGCAGTCTTTCCGATAGAATATTTACAGAAATCACAAAGTAATTTTCAAAATTTCCAAAATTCGAATATTTCTTTATTAAATCAATAAATTTTTTTTTAAATAAATTTGAAAAACTTTGTTGGCGATTAAAATTTCAGGTTTTCTACACATACTATAAAATTATGCCTAGAACATAAAACTCGAAGCAAATTTCTGGACAAAATTGTATAGGAAATAGTGTACAAAATTGTGTAACCTAATATAATTTTTATATGATCAGCAATTCCTATTTGCTTCTTTATTTGTCGTTTTTCGACAAAATTTCTAATAAATTTCAATACACAGCTCTCAAAGCAGCATCTCATAACCAAATTAAATTTTTAACTTCGCGTAACCGCCGCAATAAAGTTAATTTTTTTACCTCCAATCAAAAAAAAAAAATATTGTTTGGAGGTAAGGTAATCGAAAAATTTTTTACATTTTTGAGATCACCGTGTTCAGAAACGTAAAGATCTGCAAAAAATAAAAGAACTTTTTCTGTGTCGGTCTGTCTGTCTGTCGGTCTGTCGTCAAATTTTGTTTCTCGATTTTTTCCGGAACCGTCCAACCAATCACGACCAAATTTGATATCGTAGTAGGGTTTATGGTAGAAAGGTGAAAATAACGTTTTCGTCGCGATCTGTCAATCAGGAGTACCACTACAAAAAAATAACACAAAATTTTTAAAACGATTTTGTCTTACTATTTTATTTTATTATTATTTTAAACACCTTGAAAAGTTTTATCCAGAATAGGTAAAGTTAAATTTCTATCTGTCATCTGTCAAAAATTACAAGCTGCCAAAGTTTAAACTTTAAGAGTAAATAACTCATGAAGTATTGAAGGGATCTCAACCAAATTTTGTATGTAAGAACATTGGCCCCACAGAACTTGACAGCATATAGAACCGTTTGATAAAAATCAAGAATTCAACATTAAAAAAAAAGATTACTTTTTTTGCGAAAACTTGAGAAAAGTCGTTGTCCCTCGATTTTTTCGGCATTTCCGCGTCGATGGAATATCTCGATATTTTACCACAATAAAATAAATTAAAAAAATGAAAATGTTTTCGTATCTCCGGAAATGTTGAACCGATTGTGATAAAATTTTGTGTGCTGTTAGAGTTTTTAAAATGCAAGCATTGGTGAGGAAACAATTGCGCCAAATGTAAAAGCAAGAAAATTACAGAAAATATTAACTGAAATCTTACTTTATCTATTTTTTTGTGAAAATATATTAGGTGGCTTATTATATTAATTTCGCAAGTTTGACAACAATAACACAATAATTATTGTTTTATGATTTTCTATTGAGCACGTACATTTTCAATCAATTCAAAAAATAATTATTATTAACAATTTCTGATAATTGACATAGATTTGTTACTTTTTTAAATATTCATATAAATGAATAGTGTGTGTTGTATCTCCGGATAAAACTTGGTGTGCTGATGATTGGAGGTATTGCGGCAGAAGTGACGATATTTTTTATTATTATTATTATTATTATTAAAATAAATTTTGATTGCTTTGAATTTTAGTTAAAAACAGAGATTCTTGCTTTTCTGGTCCGATGGTTTCTTTGTCGTTTTTAGGGAATATTGTTAACATGTGAGTAGGCTCAACTCGAGCAGATACAAGAGGAAACAGGTGTTGACGGAAAAATTATGTTTGTTTTTAAATAAATTGTAATTGTATTATACTATACAGTTGACCTTGACGATAATTTGAATAAAACTAGTTGAGGATTAAGTCTATTTAATCAATTTTAAATTGTCCGCCGTTTTGGGTTGTTTTCATTCGTCCATTTTCAAGGATTAATTTGAAAAATATTAAAAATATTTATTTTTAATGTAAAATATTTAATTACCTCCATTTAAACTTTGGTTAGATCCGCTGTTGTTTCTGTTAATATTAAAATTATAAATTTGTTTTTTTTGCACTGTTGTCTTTGGGAATTGTGAGTAAAAGTCACCATCAGTGCTTGAGGAAGAAGTGGAGTAACAACAAAAATTATTTCTCTGAATTTCCGGGATTTTCTCGAGATACCTTAAATTTTTTGAGATTTTTCTTCGCTTGTTCACCCGATTTCTCCGGCGCATCCTTCTATCTGCTTAAATTTTTATTTTAGTCCGCCCGTCATTAAATGTAGATACATTCAGTACATTTCAGTCCAAAATTAAAATATTTGGTCGTAAAACATTAATCCTCTATAATAAAGTTGTCAATTCTTAGTTAATTGTTATATTGGTCAATTATTTTTATTAGTATCGCCTAAAAGGAGTCATTAACCTTGCTCTCTTGAAATTGAAAAAAGCCTTGCAAATTAATTGCATTTAGATATCAAGGTCGATCGTGAAAAATTATTATAACTTCAACAAATTAAGTAATTTGGATTGATACTTACTTATAAGGAAACCGGCACAAATTAAAAGATGGTGCAAACTACAAAACTATTAGACAATGAAGATATAATTTTACAATTGTAATTGATCGAATCGTTATTGGAAGTGTACTTAATGTTTATTACCTACCATAAAGGATTATGTCAAAGACGTGCTTTATTTCAATAACATATTGTTTTAAAATAATAATAATTATTGGATAATAATTATAAAGTTCAAGTTAAAGTGGGCATTGATAACCAAAACTCCATAAATGGGTAATAATTTCCTTTTTATTATTATTTATTAAATATAATTTTCTGAAATCCATTTAGAATAGGTTGATCAGTTTATTCCACTTCCTTATTTTATTATTACACCCGAATTTATAAGTAATAATTAGCATCTCAACAATCCTTGGGAGGATCGACCCCCGGATTTTATAAAAAAAAATATTTAATTAACCCCCTCCTCTCTTTGTAATCTTTGGCTGAATCCGCCCTTGATTAAGCATATACATACATCTTCCATGCAGATGTAAAAGCTGCTTTAGCATATTTTTTATAAAAAAGTAACTGTGAATATATCAGGGATATTACCTTATTTTAAAATATAATTAATTGAAATTACAATAATGAAATGCTCGATATTTAATCAAATGTAGATCAAGGTTGTACCATCCATTTGTAACAAGCAAAAAGGAAGGAAAAATCAATATAAATTAAATTTTAAAATATTGAAGAGCAAGTTGCAAAATGGTTCACTTTGAAAGTAATTTTATTGCCATTTTTAAACAAGTAGGTATACTTCTAGAAGGTTAAAATGTCGTCTACTTTTTGTTGTTGTACTTGGATGACTTAGGAAAAACTTAGGAGAGCCTTTTTTAAATTGGAATTTGAAGTTATCGTAATCAGGGTTTTGTGAAATAATCGATAAATAATGAAGTGAGGTTTGCTTGCATTATTTAATCTGGGGTAATCACGAATCTTTCATGTCTGATGCACTTCTCCAGAAGGCTAAGACGTTTTATCTCTGACCCACTTCCTTTACAGTTGACGCAACTTTATTAACAAATGCGCTAACAATTCGCATAATATTCTCGACTATTGTATTTCACGTTCAACTTAGAATGAGAAATCGTTAAATGTTCATTATTTTACATTGCAGTTAAGCTCATAAATAAACAACTTTAAAACCTAAGTAATAATTTGATTGCACATCACGATGTAACAACTTAAAAGCATGTAATACAAAATCTTAGGTATTTATAAGACCCGAAGCTATAATTATTAAATTTTAAAAAACTCGAGAGATATTAATCAATGCTCAAGTATTTCTCACTTATACGACGAATCTGAAGCAAATATCAAAACATTTTAATTGATTACGTCAGTGCATGCAAACTCTGGTAATTGATTACAAAGGGAAGTTGAGAAAACTCATATGCCGCCAATTGTTAAACGTTGTAGACAGCAGACAGAGGGAGTCTCAGATTTAAATAGAGTTGAATTATTTTACTAGTATACTCACTTTGTATGTCTTGTATACTTTTGCAGTTTCGGAAATAAATCGGAAAATTTCAAAAGTTGGATTGAGAGTTTGTTCGTCGGGAATCTCCACTGTCTTAAAAAACGAGTACACTTCAACCGTATTATGCAAAGTAACTCGTTGCTTATATTAATTAAATGGAAAATATTTCCTATATTGCCACACACAATATTTCATGAAGATCAGCTGAAAATATTGGTGCAATATTGCACTAAGCTTTGAACAATATAAATGCAATGTTGATTTCCTATATTTCCGCAATATTGCACCAATATAAGACGAAGAGCGGCAGGCAATATCGGCACAATATCGCAGCAAATTTCAACTTCCTATATTGCCGAAATATTAAAAAGCAATATTGCACTAATATTGGATGAAGATTGGCAGGCAATATAATTCATATTGCACCAAATTTTATAAAAATTGGCAGACAATATTAATTATAAATATTGGTGCAATATTGCAGCAACCTTCAATCAATATTGGTATAAATTTGATTTCTTACATTGCCGTGATATTGAATAAAGATCGGCAGGCAATATTGCAACAAGCTTTAAACAATATTCTGCAGCCGACACGGACCCTCTGCCATCTTTAAATCGAATCCTTCTTTTTCGTTAACGTCTAGGTTTGCTAGCATCGACTAGACGGCCAGATTTTCGCCGAGAAATGTTTACAAATTAAATGAAAATCAAAATTTTCCTTTAAAAACATAACATTTCATAATTTGCTGATATAGTCCGAGATCCGGTATAAGAAACATCTACCCTCATCTGTATTTTTGTTTGTGATAAGAAATAAATGATAGATATATAATATACTTACACATCATTGTCTGTTACATGGAGATGCGCGCGCAACGCATGTCTGCCACTCACCGTTCGCGTTTAAAATTCAAAATTTATATCTAAAATCTAGGCAACCATGGACTGGATCAACGTTTTAATAAAGCAATCTAATACAGCTAGATTAAGCATAAACTAAGCTTTCATTTGATATAAAATACGATTAATAACTGATGAGGGTATATTAATAATATTTACTCACCAAAAATTTTTATTATATAAATTACCTAGGCAACCTATGTGCAATGTGTCAATGTGTATATTATCTATCATTTATTTCTTATCACAAATAAATAACAGATGAGGGTAGATGTATCTTATACCGGATCTCGGACTATTAGAATTACTTATTTTATCAGAAGTTGTAAGTTTAAATATTTTCATGTCCATATTCACAAAGCTTTTAACGAGCCGTTAAATTTATCGGATGATTTCTATTGACTTGCTTGAACCAAGAGATAATTAAAAAAAAAGTTTTATGGGCGTTTGTGAATACGGACATCAAACTGTTAAGCTGTCACTGTTATTGATTACTTATCATATTTAACGTATTAAATTTTAAAGTATGGTATTAAGACATAAGACATTACCAATTTAAAAATTGTTAAAAAAATCTATATAAGCGAGCAGCAGTTCAAAGTTTTTTATATAAATTAAAAATTAAAAATCAGCCAAATAACAATCAAATATTACATTTAAGACAAGTTTAGAAAATAATTATGGGAAAGAAACGATCAGGAAGAAAAGGAAGTAAAACTGGAAATAAAACCAACGCCAATATTCAAGATGCAAACGCCGTCAACTCGGCTCAACCTCAACAGTCTGGTTCGTCTAACTTAACTGATGTGCCCAAAGAAAACCAAATGAAGAATGAAGAAGTTGTGGATGGATCTTCAATCAATGCAGATGCAGAACAAATTAGTGAGCCTAAGTTATCTGTAGAAGATTTTCAGGAAAAACCTAAGACAGAAAGCAAAAGGGCACAAAAAAGGAAAAATGCTGCCCTCAAAACAAAAAATAAAGTAAGTGTTTCTAGTGTTTCCGAAGAATTAAAAAAAGAGCAAGTTGTGGTCGAATTGTCAAATAATGAATCCGAACCAAATAATAAGACGAAAAACGTATCTCAAAATGATATTGAAGAAGCGGAAGTTCCAAACGAAAAGCATTTTATTGCCGAAAACGAACCAAGTATAAGCGCGGATTCCGATAATATTTCAGTTGTTTCGAGACTAAACACTATTGAAACAAAACCGGTTTTACAAAGATCAGATGTTTCTAACCTTTCAAACGAACCTACTATTGAACAACAATCATCGGTTGAAGAAAAATGTATTGAAAGTGATATGGCAGCTACGAGAAGATATACGCGTGAATTTCTGTTGTCCATGAAGGATAGATGCCAAAGTTTTACAACCCTTGGGAATGTTCCACCGAGTTTACGTGCAATTAGTAAATCAATTGGATCTACCATGAAAAAATCGTTCACCCATCCGTCCAAATTTGACAAATCTAGTAATAATATAGAATTCCAGCATAGTAAGCCAATTGCTAGATTTTCGTTGTCTGTGCAAGCAGACGTAAAATTAAAAACGTGTAAAAATGCATGGCGTCCATCACGTGTTGAAACTGCGGAAGAATTAAATGAAGCAGAACAAAAAACGAACAGATTGTTCAAAAACTTCCGTTCGTTGCTAAATAAACTTACCCCCGAAAAGTTTCAAGTGTTGGCAAACAAGATCTTGCTATTAGAGATCGACACTAGTGAAAATATGCGCGGCGTGATCGACATGATTTTCGAAAAATCCGTATCTGAACCGAAGTTCAGCAAGGTTTATGCCCATCTTTGTTTTTCCATGGCTAACATAAAGGTATTTGAAGAAAATGAATCGGGAGAAATGCAACCAATTAAATTTCTTATGCTTTTGGTTGGAAGATGTCAAAGAGAATTCGAAAAAAATAAGAAGAGTGATGAATTACGTGATAAAAAATTGAAAGAAATTGAAGATTGTGTGGATCTAGTCAAAAAGAAAATTCTACAAGACGAATTCGACCAATACGAAACAAATATGAGGAAAAAATTCGTTGGGGCTGTTAAATTTATGGGCGAATTATTTAAACAAAGAATGTTAACCGCCAACATTATGTTGCATTGTTTGAAATCGTTGCTTGCAGCAAGAGATGAAGAGAGCCTTGAAGGTCTGTGTAAACTCATGACTACCATTGGTCAAATATTGGACAATAGCATGAAAGAAAACGTCAGCGAAATAATGAAAGCCATGCATCGAATCGCCACCAAAAAACCAACCAAAATAAGCAGTAGGATTAGATTTATGCTTTTAGATAGCATTGATCTTAGATTGAATGGCTGGATACCAAGAATTGAAAATTCTGCCCCCAAAAAAATTATGGAAATTAATATGCAAGCACAAAAAGATGAATCTGAGAGAATGAGTTTACCTGCTCCAATGCAACCGCGAAAATGCAACACAGACTTTGGTAAATCGAAATTACCCAACACTCTTCCGCCTATTAATGAAGTTAAAAAGACAAAATCATTCCAAAACTGGGCAAACAGTTCTCGACAATCATCAAAGAATAAGCAACCGGAAAATATTGGTGATTTACACTCCAGTGTACAACGTAGGTCGTCTGATAATTTTAATTCGTCAAATAGGCGTAACGATAGTTTTTCCAGTAGAAATTGGAAAGATATTCCTAATCAGTCGGTGGCCCCTCTCCAAAAAACAATGTCGAATATAACAATTTCCGAGCTTTCTAAAGATGTATCAAGCGCATCACTTACTGACGTTACCTTTAATGAAAAGCCAACGTCACCACTTAAGAAGGTAGCAACTTCGACTACAACGACTGGTAAGTCTGCTTTAAAACCTGAAATTTTGACTCCGGAAATAGCATCAAAGCATGAAAATGCGTTTAAAAACACTGTTGAGGAATACTGCGCTGGAAATTGTGGTATTAAAGAGTGCGAAGAGGAATTCCAAGATATTCCTCGATCATTACTTCCTCAAATAGTAGAGGATACTATTCTTAATAATCTGGAGCGATCCAAAAATGCAAGAACCCGAATTGGCGAAATTTTTGCTCTTCTGGTTAAGAATGGAATTGTTGCCAGAACAGACTTTTTCGATCGGTTGAAAATTGTGTTTTCCTATTGGGAAGAATTCATGATTGACATTCCCACCTTTTGGGAATTTTTGGGTGAGGTACTAATACCAGTTATACATCAAGAAGTTGTGAGTTTATTTGAACTATCGACATTGTTGGATGAATCTACAAAGAATAAATTTGGTTCCAGATTATTAACTTCGATATGCAAAGGAATAGCCAGTGTATCAGGTGATGGTTCGAAGCTTCCACTTGAGGCTGTATGGAAAAATTCGAACACAAAATTAATATATTTTGTACCGAAATTTGAAAAAAAAAGTTTTTTGGAGAATAATGGAAGTTGGTTGCAAAAATGTCTGCAGTAAAATAAAAAGTTTGTTTATATTAATTTGTTTTAATTCGATATTTAATAAAATAATTGTTTGTAATTGTCACCGTTTACGTTTACAATTTATATATCTAAAATCTAGGCAACCATGGGCTGCATTAACTTTTTAATAAGGCAAAATACAGTTAGATTCAGCATAAAATAAGCTTTCATTTGATATAAAATAAATTATCTTATCTAAAATAAATTAAATCTGCCCTCGTAGAAAGATTATTTTGTTTTGATGACTTTCTGATTTATTCCTTCTTCGGCTAGGGCAACTTTTTATAATAAAATTTTAAAACATCTTTTGTTAAAGATTGAGATCAATTTAAAATAACTATCAACTGACTGCGATTTTTGGCAAATAATAATAGCAACGTAATAAGTGAGTCTAATAAGGAAAATTTAATTATTATTTATATGAGCAACAAAAAATATAGTACTATATTTAGTACTGTAGTACTATTTAGTATGTAGTTCCGAATAAAACATGGTATTTTTTCTGAAAACGGAAAAATATTTTATTATTATTAAATTTAGCATTATCTTCACTTTAGCGCCTAGGCACTAAAGTACCTATTTTATTTCCGGCGACAGAAGACAGGCACCGAAAAAACAAAACAATTAGAGTCCCGTTTTGAATTTCTTGGGACGAGACACAAAACTGAAAAACTGGACAATCCCGCTAAAAACAGGACTAATAGGTCAATAGGACTAATAGGAAAAAATAGGTCACCCTACCTCAGATGTCTTATACCGCAAAAAATTTATTGAGTTGGTAATTACCAGTCAAAATCTTTAGCGGTATCTAGGAAGAATGCTTCTGTTACCTGTTTCGTGTTCCAATTTTCAATAATGTATTGGGTTGGTCAGATAATTTGATGAATTGTCTAGTAGTCTAATCGGAAACAGAGTTGTTCAACCGAAATAATTTGTTTTTCGGTCATGGCTGTGTTAAGTCTTGTCAAGATAATCTTTTTTTTTGAGTTTATCAAAAGAGAAGAGTAGGCTGATTAAACGGTAGGAGGCGAGATTTCTGAAATAATAATTGAGTTTGCGCATCATAATTTTATAAAATGCCAGAAGGACACCGTTGCTTCTTTGTAATGCAACCAAATTCTGTAAGTCCTTGTTTGGGGAGTTGTTAAGGCCGGGAGTTTTTTTTACCATGAAGAAAGATCTCTTAATAAGAAGTTGTAAAGGGGAGGTCGACAGACGGTTTAGAATCGTTTCATATTCATATTATATCCTGTATGTGTGTAGTCGGAGTCGCGGTATATATGATGTGCGGGCAGAATTTGGTGGCTAGATTTAAAGCGAGAATGAGTTTATACGTTTATTTAAGGATAGGAACAGTGGCGTAGTGAGCAGTGTTCCGTGGGTTCTGGGAACACGGGTCCGGGCCCCCCAGGGGCCCGGGCGAAGTTTAAACTATAATCTGTAAAGATTGTGAAAAAAAATAAAGGTTAGTAAAAGCCCGGCCCGAACCATTCACGGACGAAAATTAAAAAAACAGAATTTGAAAAAAGTTGTAAGTTTTGGGAGTTTTTTCTTTTTACCTGCCTATTCTTATACCTTACGGCTTTGGGCACCACATTTGTATTTATATTATGTACCTACTCATTCCAAATAAAATTTGATATTTTTTTTTTGTTTTTCGACGACATTAATAACCACTACCAAATTCAAACCAATGTGGACTGGTTTAAAATTAATGTTTTTTAAAAACACTAGATATAATTAGTGTCCAGTTAAAGAGTCGGAGTAATGGACTACTCGAAATTTGTTCAACTTTTCGGGTTTTGTCCCCAGATGTGCTACGGAGTTCTTCATTTTCCGACAAAGAAATATATGAAATGGGTAAGGCACTTTACCTAACTTATCCAGAAGATATTTCGGATTCCCTTTGTCAACAATTAATTTCTTTTAGGCAGTGTTTTCAAAATGACTTACAAAAAATTAATTCCATTTATGAATTAACAGACTTCATATTAATTAAAAACTTTTCTTCTTGTTGTAGTTTTAGCGAAATTATTACTGCTTGTAATATATTTTTAACTATTCCTGTCTCCGTAGCCTCTGCTGAAAGGTCATTTTCTAAATTAAAATTAATAAAAAATTATTTAAGAAATACCATCTCCCAAGAGCGATTATCTGCTTTGGAAATAGTTTCTATTGAAAATGACGTGGCTCGCAATTTAGATATAGAAAATATTGTGACAACTTTTGCGACATCTAAAGCAAGGAAGAAAAGATTTTCATAGTCTTATACTATTATGATTTTATGTATAATAATTTTTGTTTTATTAAAATATTTAGATTTTTTTATAATTGATTTTTTCTGTTTTTTGTGTTTTTTTTCTTTTGTTATACTATGATTGGATTTTATTTAAATTTCAATGTTTTACTTTTTAATTTGGTGATTTATTTTGTTATGTATGTGTGTATATAACTTTTATCTTAGTTTTTTATTAATAATATGAGGTAAATTTAAAATTTGGTAGTTTTTATTTTAATAAATAATTTTCGGGTAGGGTAGGGTAGGGGGGCCCATGGAGATTTTAGAACACAGGCCTGCAGCTGGTTTAATACGCCACTGGATAGGAAAATAGAGATTAAAGACGGTCACGGCTTGGAGCTTATGTGTATCAATTGCTAAATCGGAATCTTCGGTTTGATCCTGGGCAAAGTAAAAATTGTATTCTGACCGTGTTCCTCGGAAGGGAACCGGCAAACCATCTAGGTATCTGCCAAGGGAACCCTTCTACAAAAAAAGTGGTCACTAGGCTCTTATGTAGGCAGTTGTCAATAATTTATAACAATAAATTTATTTTATATTGGATTTCCTTAATTATAATTGAATCCGAATTTTAACTTAAAAACAGATACCTACCATTCTAGATCCATACTTTTCAGCTTTGAGGGGCCATTATGGATGTTTTTACCAAATGCGTGGGTTCAAAGATTTCATATTTACAGATCCGTGACTTTCGGGTACGGGTAGCCCTCAGAAATGTTTTGACCAAGAAGTGAGCATAGGTATCTATTCGCCTTAACTTTTCTTATTTCCTTAAATTTGTCATTATTTACTGAAATTAATTAAAAATCTAATTTTAAAATATATTGGGAAAAGCTAACTCTGTGGAAGCAGCTAATGAAATAATCGCATGACGTTTTTAGCTCTTTTTTACCCGGTAACTAAATTGTTACTAGTTACACTAAATACCAAAACTTACGTAAGTTGGAAATAATTATTACTGTATTAATTTGTTAAAGTATTATATAAATATTTATGTTTAAAGCATTTCATTCAAGTTAATACTAAAACACAATCGTAAAATTTATTTATCGGCATTTGAAATCGACATTTTAGAAAACACATGAAAGAATGATCTTATGCTGGACATAATTATATTACATACATATTATTAAAAAATATTTTTTATAAGTTTATTGTTTAAATCCAATAGAATTCGTATGTGGTTGCATATTTTTATTTTCTATATGGGAGAGTACATACTGAATAATTTCGATTAGTGCCCCTAATGCTGCTATTTATAGTCGATTTTGTGAGAAGGCCAAGGCAAGCGTTGATTAGATTTTTTAGATTTAGAACTCTTTATTTAATATGGTTACATTAATTATATACATAATAATAATAAATTTTTCTAGTTGCGCCTATTTACATTTATCAACTAAATATTATTTACAATTTATTTTTGTTATCTTTGCACATGTGTTGTTGGCCGGGAGAAATGAGTACAAAACCCAGCGAAGGCAAGCGTTGAGAGTTCAGTCTAGGTCATTAAGATTTTCATTTTCATAAGTTGTAAAAAGAGTAGGGGTATTTTAAGAGGACTAAAATAACAACAGTAAAAAGCAAAAAATCCAAAAAATTTATTTTATTTCTTTTTAATTTTTTTTTTTTTAGTATGCATTCGTCGACCTAACTGAGCTAAAGGGGTAGTTTTTAAACATTCAGATAGCGATTAAAACAAGTTGTGTGAATATTGTGAATCCAAATATTGAATTTTAGCTTCTTCGAAAATGAAAAAACTTTCAAAAAAATTTTACGAATAGATCGAATATAAACCACAAAAGTACCTACTTAAAAACTAGGAAACGATTGGAAATTTTCTTATTCCATAGAAATTCTGAAAATAATAAACTTAATATTTTCATTTTTAGAAATAATTAAATTTTACAATAAAAATAGGGAATTTTTTTAGTCCATAACTGTATCGCTTACGCTTGTTTCAATTTTTAAATCATAAAAGTTAAAAAAAACTAATTGGCAAAATAATGCATAATATAAACTTCTTTTTTACAAAAGCAACTCCATAGGTATTTATTTCTCAATAAAGGTCGGTGTATTTGGGAAGTTCGTTCATCTTTAATGAAATTTAGTAGTTTTCAATCTACTAGTTATGTAGTATTTTTAAACACAAATTTATAATTTAAATTTATTCATAATTCCACTTGAAATATAATATCTAGTTTGGAACCAAACAAAAAATTATAATAAAATTTTAAATTTAATTTTGTTTGTATGTATTTTAAAAAATTTAAGAAATTAAATCAAAATTTTCAATTAGATTTCATATCCCATTTTGTATGAACTCATTGAAGGCGAATTGTTTTAGAATGGTAATGGAAAATTTTATTTTGATTTAATTAAGTTGTCATCGAGTGTTTTAATGCAATACATTAACATATCAATTTAATATATTAGGAGTATTATATAATTTTTAAACATTTTCGACAACAGAGCGTTTATTTTAAAATGCAATCATAGCTCACCACGTAATTATGTAGTATAGCATATCAATTTTTATATCATAATCTTGCAGTTATTGCAGTTATTCTAAAAAAAAGAAGGAATTTATAACAAATTTAGTTAACCTATTGGGAATTAAAATGCAGCACGGATGTGATGTACGTTTCAGATGAATAATGTCATGGCTTTGTTAAGAGGAACGTCCAGCACTACTCGTATATTATTGTGTAATTCAAATTTTTTATTATTTATTATTTAGAATTTTACGAAAATTTAAATAATCAATAGTTTCCTATAATCTCGAAACATTTGTTTATGCAAGCACCAAAAGAGAAATTGATTTACTTATTTAAAATAAAAATTCAAGTTAGGGAACCCCCATGCGTTTCCTTCCGTATTGGTCTTCTTGAAAAATAATTTTGCTAAAATTAAAAACTTGATCCTTACCGGTATTTTTTTAGCAAACCATCCAGGTAATTCGTTAAAAAAAGGGTAGGTACTATTTTTAACGGATCAAATTAGTGTTTCTCCAACATGCTAAACGTCCGGTCGAGTCTTTCATACTGGTAAGCCACAGCAACGAGGAACGATCGGTAGTCACTGTAAATTCCGTGCTTTCAACAAAAGGTCTAAACATTTTACGTGCCATAAATAACCGTCAGACAATCACGTTCGGTCACGGAATAGCTTCGTTCCGCATTATTAGTGCTATTTAACATAGCAAATTTTGTTAAGGTCAATTTATTCTGAAAATGAAAATGTATTCAATTTGCCTAAAGCATCAGGGCATAATGAACTTTTATAAGATTTTTTTTATAAATTTCCAGTGCTATTTTAAAACTTAAAATAATCGCTCGAAGAGCAGGTTCAGAATAGAACAGAATAATGAAGGATTATTGCACTGTTTCGTAACCATGATTATTAATCATTTGTTAGTAAATTTTTTGTATTGCAAATTGTATTCAAACTTACATTTTCAATTTTTAAATCCGTGAAATACAATAATTCATCATTTTTGGCATTAAGTAACACAACACGTTGGTTATATGATATGGGAAAATTTAGCTCAATGGCACAGCAGTTTACTTTTAAACTTTTTACATATTTACATTTAAAACCAGTTAAGACAATTTTAAAAAGGTTTTTGTACAAGTTTTTGGAGAAAATCCTGTTCAAAATATATCGCGTTGCTCTAATTATTTCTCTGCAAGACCTTTGCTGAGGGATATGTAAATTAAGATTTAGTTAATTCAATTACATCATGGTATTAGTAGGAGAATGCATATACATATAAAATCTATTATAAAAATCGTTCTAGGTGTAATCGTTTTATTATTACAAAAACGTCAATGCCATATTAATAGTTAATAAGTGTTTAGCGATCTTCCTGGTCGACCTTGTTACTGATTTTGTCACCAACATGAATCACAAAAATATTGGTATGCCAAGGCTCGCATTGTTAATCAAAATTATTCAAAATATTACAAAATTATTTAAATTTTGCAATTCTTAAAATCTCCATCTACCGTCTGAATTTATCAATCTTCCCATTAATCAAAACAGTTCCGGGTGAGCATAAAAATTAATATACTTTCTTAGGGAAAAAAAACGTCATGCTTATCGTGATAAAGCAAGTGGTGAATATTTTTTAAACAATTAACGTCAATTCTATATTTAAAGTACACCTAATAATAATGTTTTTTTGAAACGGTATTTTATTAACAGACGTTTAATTATGTAATTCAATTAAGTATCGTTGAACGAAAGTTACATAATGGATAAATATAAATAAAAGTGCAAAGCAATAATAGCTTTAGTGCACGTTTCCTACCAATAAAAACATCTCCAATTGAAATTTAATACTTTTAATAAATTTTCATATTATTACATTTGAAATACAAGGATATCAAGTAAAAATTCGTCCAACGTCACACAAAATTGTTTCAAACAGGATGTGCGCTTAAAAAATAAAAACATTTTCAAAATTATTGCCCATAAATTGTATTTTTAGTATCTACCTGCAAGAAACTTTAATCATCAAAATTCTTATTGAATTTCAAATCAAATTGTTTATTGTATTATTTTGTTTTTCTCAAGTTTTGTTTTTTTTTATATTCAAGAAAAACAATGAAAGGATATTCACAGAAAATATAAATTAAATGTTGGGGAGAAAACAATATGCTAAATAAAATGTATTTTAACCGACCGACATACAAACATTGTCGTGATTTTTTAAATTTCTGATTGCAATTCAATAGAACAGAAGTTTTCATTGTATGCAGTTCCGTTATGCAATCTAACTTTTTGTACCTATTATGCCAATTGAATTTCCAAATGAGTGGAAAATATTGACACATTATATTATTGAACATCGCTATTTACACATTTACATAATATTTAAATAAGATATCACTGATTACCTCTAGTACATCCTTCATGCCTTAATTCTAATTAAAATAATTACAGTCAAAGGATGCTATGTTGACCTTACATGAACTTAACAATGTCACTATGTTTATCATACATGTATAAGAACAAACGATTTGACCTTATAGATTTAACAATAGATACGTGCAATTTTTGCCAAATTTTTATTGTAACTTAGTTTTCCTTGTAGGTACGTTTCCCAAATATATCCCCCCTTTTTCTGAAGACTATATCCAAGGGAGCTATTTCTTTTCAGGTTCGTAATGTAATTTTTTCATGTAAATTTATCATACAATAAATATATAATTGTGCAAAAAAGAGATACATAGGTAACTTGAATTCAAAAATTGTCTATATTAACAGTTAACATATAATTAAATATATATTATGTATATTTGCATAACATAGTAGAATAGTATATTAGATATTGTTATGTATATCTACCTATTAATATATTTATTATATAAAATATAATAGTAATCCTATTTTAATTTTATTTGGGACTTTGAAGTATTTTCTACATTATAGTTTGTACGTATTACCTATTATGTATTTATAATAACTTTTAGTATATTTTTTCCTAATTTTCGTTCTCAATACACAGTTTGCTTAATGCTATCCTTTGTCCTTTTTTTTAAATTAGGTATTGCTTAAGAACGTCATATTTTTATAGTTTTATTCTCTAAGTTATAATAAAATATATAATTTAAATTAACCAAGCGGTACCGTCATATAGCGGCAGTAATATAGCAAATATTTCTTGGATAAACAATTTTTATAATATTTATTTATTTTCGTTTAGTCCATTTTTCTCTAAAATATAAATAATCAATGAATAACATTGAAATAAAATATGGAAAGTGTTCTTCGAAGCAAAACTAAACAGCAAAGAAGGTAAATTGTCTAAAAAAATTGTTAACAATAATTACAGATCTGTGTTTTATTGTCTTATTTAAGAATAAAAATATCGTTACGTGATATGCAATTTTTTCTATATTAATCGATATAAATGCATAACTTACCATGAACTAAATTAAGTCGATGTAAAAATCCTTCAAGTTTCATAATTTCTTTTTATTTATTATCACGATTGGGTACAAAAAAAGCATCTGTCGATGAACGGCTTAGGTCCAGCCAAAAAATTTCCCAAAATAAAAGTTGCCTGCAGAAACTTAACCAAAGAAGAATAATTTTGAAATCTATATTCTATTATATTACTGCATTGTTGCAATTTTCTTTTGTTTGAAAATTATCACTCTCAAATATTTTTATACAATACCACGTAAAGTAAAAAATTCAAGATCAAGTAGCATTGCAGTAAATAGTTGACATTAACACGAAGAAGTCTTAGTGAAAGTGGCGACTCTATTATATTCAAGGCTAATCAAACTTCTGATTCTAGGATATTAATACTTTTTTCATAATACGTTTCGTGAATACCTATTTACCCACCCATTAATTCTCCGGCTAAAATTATTAATTCTACACGCATATTTTGAAATCAATTAAAATAAACCCAAAACGTTTCCATAAATTAAAAAATTAAAATTTATTCGTGGAGTAAAAAATTAAATCCGCTAGTGATAAAAATGGATTTATAAAAATACTAGTTTTTTTTTGTTTGTTGAAAAACAAATCCGTTATTAATTAACTCAAAAAGACCTTGAACTCCACAAAGTTCAAGATTGGTATTAGCTGAAACTGAATCTCACAATTATTTTGTATCCTTTTATAAAGATCCTGTTAATAATTAGCAATAATTAAGTAGTAAGAATTACTTAATGATATATATTAATTCAACTTAAAAAAATAGCATTTAATTCAGATAACACAACAAATTATTTTAAAATTTTAATTAAAGAATTAAAGTTTAAATTGTGTTATGAATATGGCAGAAAATTACGAATCACGTCATGTTTTTTTTAATTATTCAAGTATTATTTATGAGTAATTAAAACTTACATTTTAATATCAATTACAAATTATTGTTAATTAGGTCAATAAAAACATATTTTTTATATTACCGAATTTTTAACATTTTTAATAATATATCAAATTTTAAAGAATTTTACAATAAATTTAAACGCAAAAATTTACTGCAAATATGAAAATGTTATATTAGTAATAATGAAAAAATTCATTGAATTTACGAATTTGTTCATTCTATTTATAAAATTTTCGTAAATAAGTTCGTTAGATAAACTTATAAATTTCCGCCGACCAATCTGCCAAACATGCTAGCATCGAGTCTTTTGCAAAAGAATGATAAATAATATACATAACAAAAATCGGAATTTCAAATTCAAAATGTAAATCATTTATTTAAATCAAAATT
Organism: Cantharis rufa; assembly: GCA_947369205.1. Classification (NCBI taxonomy): domain Eukaryota; kingdom Metazoa; phylum Arthropoda; class Insecta; order Coleoptera; family Cantharidae; genus Cantharis; species Cantharis rufa. The sequence goes on from OX376303.1 coordinate 25,447,405, forward strand.
GTAAAGTGTTATTTTTACAGACATAAACTCATCACACTTTTATTTTACAATTACATAAATTTATAAATTGTTCAGCAAATGTTTTATTGCAAGATAGAAGAACACAACTTTTTGTTATTAATTTAACTCATTGGTGCTTTTAATTTTTGTACTGAAATTTTAACTCATAAGTAGTGCATTAATAAGTCCTTGACACCAATTGATGATTTCTTACAATTCAACCAAATCTTACCTTTTTATTGACATCGCGTCAATTTCAGCTAAGTATCTAAATACGAATATTTCAATCATTTTTCTAAATTTTCTAAATCACTCGTCTCTGATTCAAATCAATTCCATTAAAAAGTATCTTTCGAAATACTGCTTAATCATTATTTTAGATATTTCCGACAACTTTTCTCCAACAAATTTTCAAATTTTTACTTCAGAATTAAAATTTTTGAATACCAATTTATAATTTACAAACTACCTTGGCGAAAAGCTCGAATTGAACTATTTACATACATTAAAGTAGGTTTAAATCTTTTTATCGGTTTGCTTTAATTAGTTAATCACTTCGATCTTTAAATATTGTGCATTTCAGTTTACAAATCATCAGCAACTATGAGTCTTTGTATAATAATTTATTATAAAACACATTTGTTTGCAAAATATGATTAATTTATCATTTCTAACATCTTATGAACAATTCGACTACTATTGTCTCGAATTGACAAGATACGCGACAACTCGGCGATTCCCACTTGGCGACGGTTTTAACTCGGCGATGGAAAACCCGGCCATTATTCAGAAAAACAGATATAGTAGTTAATATCAATTTTCAGTTCATAATGTATACCACGAATTCATCAATTATTTAAAGAAAATTATAATAAAAATACAAATACAGGGATTGCTAGAATTTTGTTTTTTTGTAATTTTTCTAGTGTTGCGCTACTATACTGCCCTGCTAAGCGAAAGTACAGTATGTGCAAAACAGTCATTCTGAGATATTCGACTTTATAATTTAACTTTAACCAAGGAACTTACGGTCAATGGCGTTGTGAAACCGTTGAGAAAAGTTAACCGTCGCCGAAATGAATATCACCGAGTTGCCCGTGTCCGGATTTTAAAGGTAACACAACTTTGATAAGTCAATTAATTCTTTATTAGTTTTTACTAATTCTTACATTTTCATTTTAGGCAAAAAATATCAATTACGCTCACCCTACTAGCGAGAAACATTTTTATCTGATGACTATAGAGCCTGGATTCTAAGCTTTTTACTTATTGCTTTAAATTATAAGCAGAAGATATTTCTTTTGGATCTTGACGTTTCTTAAAAATTGCAGTAATTTGATCTAATGCTGCTTTTTTGCTTTTTTGCTTTTTTCTGAAGAATGCTTAAAACGCATGTTAGTACTTTATTAGAGCATTTTTTAACGTTTATTTGAAACTTGGAATAATTTTGTCAAATATTAAACATAAGTATACTATAACTTACGAAGTTTTTGAGACGATACCATCCTTTTATTTTTGTCTTCGCTTACATACATAATACGTAAATTAACACGTAACGCGCATACTTGATAAGTAGACAATAACACCCCTAGTTTTTATAATCTCATGTTTCCCCCTTTGAGATTTAATATACCCACGCAAAGTAAGCATTAAATGATACGTCTAGCAATGTTATGCATTCGCGAATTGTCTATCGAAAAAATGTCGAAGAAAATGTCTATCGACATAATATTACGTCACCTCTTGCAGTCGCCTATATTCTCAGATCTGTCTTTCTGCTTATAACTGCCTAAACATACAGTGGCTCCAGAAAGTATTCGTACACTCTTATGTTAACAATGTTAATTGTACATTTTGAAACCGTTTTTTGTCATATAAAAATCGATTTTACACCAAATCTTTTTATAATTTTGTATTTTACCGAGTCTTGTTTAAGTCGCTGTCAGTCAGAAACGGTGCAACAAAATAGAAAAATGTATATAAACAAAATTGAAGGCCATGAAATTTTCAACAAAAAATATCTAATAAGTTTTGCCGTAAAATGGATTTTTATATGACAAAAAATGGCTTCAAAATATACAATAAACATTGTTAACATAGGAGTGTCCGAAAACTCTCTCGAGCCACTGTAAGTGTATTGAATTACTTTGTTACTCACAAAACTTGCCTACGAACAATTATATTTTTAACTGTTATTTTGTACCACGAATTTTTTTATTATTGTTCATTAATTTGTTAATTTCCGTATTATGTCTGCAGGCGAAGATAAAGTAATATATTAAACTCGAGTTTAAACTACTTATTAAACGCTCGTGTGAATAGTATATCACTCGGCTGCGCCTCGTGATATATAATCCACCTCCTGTGGATCTCTCCAGCAAAATAGAAAACTTGGAAAAATACATGATAATTAATTTTTTTTATAATTATAAAGGGAATGTGTAATTAAGATTTTATAAAAATTTCATTTTGATGTTTGACTTTTAGTGCTTTTTTACAATTTATTTTATATGACTTTTTTTTAAAGTATAATTATAAGTATAATTATAAGTGCTTATAAATCCGGGCTCTACTGATGACTGAAGTGAAAAACCTTTAACTTACATTTTATTATAAATTTATACATACAGTCTCAGACTGTACTCAAATTATATTATATCAACGCTAGAATTTATTTTTACATCCGATTGTCGCAGACAAACTATAAATATAAACCTATAAACCTTAAATCTTTCACGGTTAACTTTAAAAGTTTGGAAATTCTCAATAAATGGGAAAACCAAATTTTCAAAAATTTATTTATCCATTTATTCCATTTATTTTTTCTTCTCTTAAAATTAGAATTCAAATTTTAGTTTTAATAACTAAAATTTTTATAATAAGTTTAAATTTAAGAGATAATTCGCCCATATGCACTGGTATCAAATTTTACTTTACAATACCTTGAATTATTAAATCCTATCCACAAAGTATTTTTGGAAATTTGGACTTGGGCTGCTTATCGTTCTTGTAAACCTCCTCGGGACTGCAAATTTATTTAACCTTAAAAATGATAACACAATAAGATAAAATATTCTCACCTTGATATAATACTGTATATTATACAAAGATGTAAAATTAAACATAATTTGCCCGGGTTGTGTACATAAGTATTTCAGCAATGGCACTCGCACCTTAGTCAGATAACGCCAAGATTGTAATTAGTAGTTTTATTGTGATCTTGTTAGTGTGTTATTTTACAATTTAATTATATTTCATGCTTTGCAATTTAATTATATTTCATGTTTTACAATTTGATTTTAATTGGTTTTTTGGAACAATTTTTTAAATTTTGACTACATCCTGTCGATGTATTAGTTTGTTTGCTTTGCTGCTGATGCCATTGCTGAAATGCTTATGTACACAACCCGGGCGAATTATGTTTAATTTTACATCTTTGTATATACAGTGTATCAAGATGAAAATGTTTTATCTTGTGTTATCATTTGTAATGTTAAATAAATTTGCAGTCCCGAGGTGGTTTACAAGAAGGATAAGCGAAACGTCGTCGACTAAAGTACACATAGCTTCATTTACAGCCCAAGTCCGAATTCCCAAAAATACTTTTTCTATTTTGCGTCTGAAACAAAGTTATTTCGAAACCCAGTCGCGTATCGAAATGGACAATATTTCGAAACACAATTTTTTGTTTTAAAAGGTTGGTAACTAAACGTCAGTGTAAATTAAAACTAATGTGTCACTATAAATAATATTATAAACCTATAAATTGATGCAAAATAATGTTAATTGTTTACAAAATAATTAATAATAATAAAGAAAATTGTGAACTGCAAGTATAATTTCGTTTATTTAAACTTTTATGCGATCTCCTAACCTGTAAATTTTTTGTTACCAACTATCACAACAATACAAAAAAAATTCAAATTTGCTATTATTTAATAAAATGCACATTTTTAATATTTTTAGGGCGTATAAAGCGCAAAATAGAAAAAATAGTATAAGAAACTCGTTTTATAAGACGTTTTATCGCATTTATGCTTTAGAAAACTCCCCGTATACGCGGCTCGTTTTCTAAACAGATTGCGTGCGTTAAAAACGACACTTATAAAACTAGTTTCTTAATATACTATTTTAGATTAGTTGAGATGGACTAAAGTAGATATCTATCATTAAATCTTATATTATAATTTTTTTCTATAGCAGATGTTAAAGTGCGATTTGTCCGACTGAAATTAATTGAAAAAATGATACTTTAATAGCAAGAGTAGATAAAATAGCATTTGAGTAGATAAAGTAGCATTTTAACAGCAAGGGTAGATAAAATACTTTGTTTTTACTCAAATTAAATTATTAGCTCTTGAAATTATATATTAATAAAATTATTAAAAAAATAAAAAAATTTCAAAAAAAGAGAACATTAAATTCTCGAAAGCTTGAATATAAAATTTTAAAAATAAAATAAAAACTCTCAATAATTTAATTTATAAATTTCTTATAAATGTTTTCTTTAACATATGCTATAGAAAAAAATTAAATTCTATACACGACGATAAAATTTCATTATCGACTCGCGAAAAATAATTTACTCGCGACTTCGTCGCTCGTAAATTAACAATTTCCGCTAGTCGATAAAATTCAATTTTATCGTCTTGTATAGAAAATAACTATTATCTTTTTTTCCCAATTTAAGCTTTATCTCTTCGATCTCAAAATCTTCAGTTCAAAATTAATTGTTTACAATATCTAAGTTCATCTAAAAATTGTAATTTTATTCAAAATTATTTATAAATAATTCTTAACTCAAATAAATAATAATAATCAGTCTTTATTTTGTAAAACTATAAAAAAATTTAATAAAAACTGCGGACATTAATTTAGTCCAAACGTCGCAAAGGACGCAAAGTCAATTAATTCGCAGCAAAACCAAAAATTTACAAATTTTACATTTAAATAAAAAAATGTTAAACAGAAAATATAACATTTACAAAAAATGCAAGTTATCGTAACTGAAAATTTTGATACACGACAATATTTGTTGTATAATATGTATGTCTAATAGATAATAAACCTAAATTTATGTGACAACCAATCAAGTTCCAGACCAGTCAAGTTGTACATCAATTGATTAGGTTAAATTTGGGATTGAAAAATTATTTTATTTTATCGAACACTTTTGCATAATAATTATTAGGGATGAACGATAGCCCTGGTGGAAATATTTCTCTGAAAACTCTGAATTAGACTTTTGCAGAGTTTCTCAGAGTTTGTAAGACTTCTGCAGACTTTGTTTTACTTTTACAAAGAAATATTTCCACCAGGGAGGCACTGTGTTTCTGACTTAGTAGTCTTCCTCAATACCGAATGCAAGATAAAAAATCTTTTAATTGTGCAATATTTCATTAAGGCTGTAGTATTTTATTTAAATGGAATGCCAAATACGCTATCACACAGAACATTCGATAATGCCAATGTGCTCACGAGTTCTCCGCGCTATCGTTATGATACCTATGATATGATTACGAATCTTGTCAAATTTTCTAACTGCTGATATTATTTATTGAAGGTTTTCAACCTTCTTTACACACGGTGTGAGATTTTTTAGATCGTCAGGATTTTTAGATTATTGATTGAATATTTAACACCAATCTAAAATTTAGTACCAAATGGACCAATCAAGTTGCATATCTTATTAAAAAACCGGAATTTTAAATTGGTAACCATTGCCCAATGTAAATCTGTTGAAGTCGATCAGCTCCTGACGAACGTTGAAAACCTGCTGAACAAAAATATTTTTTTTATAACTTCAAATCTCCTTACCTGGGGGGTATTCCATACCCCCCAAACCCCCCGGTGAGAAATCCAGATTATTTTTTTTATAAATTGATTTATTTTGATTATAGCACAGTGGCGGCTTGTGAGGAATTTAGGCTTGTGTGTAAAACAAAAGGGTTTGAAGTTGGCTTGTTGGTTTGGTGAGACGCACTGTTTCCTCTACCGCCACTGTTATATGACAGTATTATCATATCACATTTAGGTGATTACTAAATGAAATCTGTGAAAAGGGAATATTAGGATTTTACATGACGTAATTGTGAAGTCCCGTGAAATCTTTATGAGGTCTCTTGAAGTTTTGCGATCTTCATAAAATCCTTGAAGTCTTACGATCTTGATAAAATCTCTGAAGTCTTGTGCAATCCTTATGAAAAAAAATTTTTTTTCAAAATTTTCTATCTCAGAAATATTTGAAATTAAGAATTATTGTTAGTCATTTGCCCTTTTTTTATACAACATGATCACACTTTCTTTCCTAAAACCAATTAGAACTTCTGAAAAGATTTAAATAATCATTAAAGTTCCTATAATCAACTTGAAGAATTTCGTAAGACATTAAAAAAACAAACATGCATACATAATATTATAAAAACTAAGTAAATAAAATTTAGAAAAATGTAATTTTTTAGACAGAAAAAAGACAAGGAAGGAGATTCAAAAATTGTATCTAAAATTTTCGTGATCCATTTTTAAATTTAGGCATAGTATAAGAAAGTAAAATGTAAAAAAATATCGAATACTTCCTGCAAATAATTTATTGGCGCCCAGTGCGCTTTTCGTGTGAAATAATACACAACAATATAAAAAATGCAGTTTACACTATATAGAATTATACTTACTATAGTAATAATAATAATTTAAAAAAAGTAACAATTTAAGCCAAAAATCTAATATCGTCGATTGTGCGTACGTAAATATTCTTATAAATATGTACAGCGACGAATTTTGAAGAAAAACTGAAATACTAAAAAATAAAATTATTTCTACTTAATTAAACAATATTGTTATATACAATTACACAATAACCTTCTTTCTGCATTAAAACGAATTCTTACGTCTTAATGTGTAAAATTTATTTTAAAAAAATTATAATTTCTTTCAAAGTATCTATTAAAATTCCCACCATTTTAAAGAAGATCTTCTACATACTATAAATACAACTCTCACTTTCCGTGAGAAGATTTTAATAGTCAGTGCGTCCTGATACAAAGTAATAATAAGACTACTGTTGATATTTTTGGGTGTAAAGTGGGTGATATAAAAAAGGACTACAAAAGGTAAGCGAAAATATTACGTAATATATTATTTATTTTATTAGAAGTGGTTAAAATGAAAGTTCATTTTCTTGTTTTCAAGTGGTTTTTATCTTAACGCATCGTTAAAGTCTCCTACGACATCGTTTAATCGATAATTATTAATCTAACGTTCTTCCTCCAATAAAGTGAAAATATTTTGATTGCACAAATATTTATTGAATTTTAAGTATCTGTATTATCAAGTATTTTATGTAAACAATTATTATATAAAGAGTTGTGTGGGAATGATAAATCGAATTTTAATTAATAGACGCTTATGCTGTATTATAATTAGCGCCTTACTTCCATAACTTATTTTTTAATTACATACAATCGTTTGCATGATTCTAACACTAATAATTAAAATTTATTTAAATTACACTCAAAAAAAAAGTAAATTCAAAGACAAAACAACTTGTTGCATTCTTTATACGCAATGTTATGTATAAGTTCAGTGGGTCAAATAAAAGGTTATAGAAAGACCGTATAAAATGTGGTTGCATGTGAATGATTTTTCTCTTTTTTGATTCTAAAGATAGCACAATTTCGGCATATTATAACAAACTAACAGTTGAATTCTATTGTGAAACGTTTCGGAGTAGATCGAGACAATTCAACTAAACAAAACTGTTTATTTCTTTTATATTCACTAAAAAAATTTTTGTTTAATTTCAGATGAAAGTTTTCGGCGCCCTTGTGGCATACGTTCTAGCAACGGTAATAAATATATGCTACGGCCAATTTAGAAATTCGGATAGACCTGGACGTTTCCTCGCTTTACCAAATCCTACAAAATGTGCAAACAGTAAGTTGGTAGAAATATAAAAAAACTAAAAATTTCCCGGTTTTCTATTGTTTTGTTTTTAAGTTATTTTTTTAATCTAATTGGCGTAAACTTTAAATACAATAAAGCAATTTTTTCTGTAAGGTGCTTCTCATTATTTGTTTATATTAAAATAATAGTTGTCACTTAGCATTGTTATTGCTTAATATAAAAGAACAGATAAAAGGTTTTCGTTAAAGAGTAAAACAGCATAGCATTTTAATGTATAAAAAGAATACAAAATATAAATTATTGGAAAAATCCACTTTATCACTAGTTGTACAAACTACTATTTATTTTAATACATGCTTCTTCTTCTTTATCTTAATAACCGTAGGTCATTGTAATTAAATTAAGTTTAATGTTTTTTTTTTCGTGATTGCAACTATAGCATTGCATGAAACTGTAAATGAAGGACTGATGAAGAGGCTGTGAAACTTAAAAATATTCTTTCAATATTTCGAAATTTAAGTTTCACGTCTTAAAGCACAGAAATAAGATTTTGTAACTTGTGTAAGCACTGTTTTCGGTGTTTCTATTATAAATTACATTAAATTTTCTGCATTGTTGTATTTTAGAAAATCTCAAGCCAATTACTGAAATATCAAAATATTATATTTTAACCCAAATGCATTTATTCCTTTTGTTGCTTCTGAGATATGACGACACCGAACGTTGAATGGGTATCTTAAATTATTATACGACAATTAAATATGCACATTTCTAAATATGCAATAAAGTTTGTAACAATTGCATTAAATTGCAATTATTGTTGTGGTGTTAGAAAATTTTTAAACAAAAGCTATTCTAGGCCAAACGTAACAAATATTATTACCAAGTGAAAATTATTTAACTTTATCTAATGTTAACATTGGAATTTTCACCAATATATTTTTTCCCATTAGTTATATTATGCATTTTAAACAGAATTAAATTTTCTATAAACATATTCAAATTCAAATCTTTTTTGTTTTTCAACAAGTTCTAATTTCCAAATCCAAAAGTTCCAAAAATTGATCAATATCCTTCTTCTATTCTCTATTCTTCTCTTTATTCTTATTTATATTTATTATATGTACCTACAATTTTGGTTTACAATTTGTACAATTTAAAACACACAATGTTGTGTAGATTTATTGCAAACTATTTTTAGTGCAATTTATTAATATCTCTGAATGACTATTCTGCACAGCTGACGTTGTGCAATATTTTACTTCTATAAAACTAGATTTTTGGTATTATTTGGTGCAATTTTTGAATGCACATGTAGAAATTTCAGAAATAAGTGACATAAATTCTTGTGCCAAAATTAATATATTATATTTAAATTTTTTTGCTGCCCAGTTTCGACTATTCATTTTTAGACATAAATTTATGTAAGTTTAAATACGCATAAAAAGATCTAATAGATTAAAAACAGACAAGATAAACGTGAATGTTAGTAAATTGTAGGACAAGGTTGTTCGACAATAACTTAAGCAAATAACTATGAAAATGATGATATCTGCATCAACATAGTGCAACAATTTCATGGGCATATTCATTGTTTTTATTTTAACACTAGTTTTGTAAAAAAAAAATTAATATTCAAAATTAAGTAGTTAGCAATACTAACTAGCATGAGAAATTAACAGAGTCAAATTGAAGAGACTGTGTTGTTTAAAAAACATTTATTGCAGTTCACATGCATGCAAAAAAGATACTTAAATAATGAATGTAAATAAGAAATTGGGATTGGGTGTAAGAAAAACCTTTAAGGAAATTATTTTCATCACGAACACGAAGAAAGTTAACAACTTCGTGTGTATGTGTACCTACTTAAATTTGCAATACAATCGATTTGTATCGAGAATTTCATTAAAATTTTAAGTCATGCTTATTTTGTTCATAAACAACAATGCAACTGCTTAATATGTAACATCGTATGTTTTACTTGTAGGACCCAAAGAGTTCTCTCTAGACGGACACAACTACTTCTATAGTGAACACATTCCTGGTTTGGCTGGAAGAAAGGTGGATTGGTTAGACGGTAGAAACATTTGTAGAGAATATTGCATGGATTTAGTCTCAATTGAGAGCGAGCGAGAAAATTACATGATTTTCAGTCTAATTCGAGACAGTAAGTTATAATTTTTTGTTGCAATCATTATCTAAATTCTATTTTCTAGATAACGTCCCATACATCTGGACGTCTGGAAGATTATGTGATTTTAAAGGTTGTGAAAATCGATCTGATTTGGAACCTAAAAATATTAACGGTTGGTTTTGGTCTGCAAACCGAGTCAAGATCGATCCCACCAATAGCTTTCCATTTAGATGGACTCATAATCCATGGTCAAGAACTGGACACAAGAAACAGCCACAGCCCGATAATGCCGAATTTGATATTAACAGAACAACCGAATCATGTCTTTCCATACTTAATAATGTATACAATGATGGTATTGGCTGGCACGATGTTGCTTGCTATCACGAAAAGCCTGTGGTCTGCGAAGATTCTGAAGAATTATTAAATTACGTGGCGCAAACTAATCCTCAACTTAGATTAAACTAATTTTTTTTTAATTATATCATTCGTCGATCATTTTCATTTAGCATTAATTTCTACTTATCACACAGAAGGTTTAATTTTTGTATACGATAAGTTCTGTATATTTATTACCTATTTCTTAATATACGATTTTAGTTCAATTTTTATTATATATATTTTTTATCGAAAAATCTGTTAAATATATTAAGCCAAATATTCGCCAAATTCCAGCGCTTTTAAAATTTATTGAAAATCTGAAGAAAGTGTTATTAAAATAGTAGGTGTATTTAAGAAACTAAACGGGCTATTATAGTATAAGTAGAGGGGCTAGGAGAGAACCAGACCACTTTTCTTTATCCACATTTGATTAACCGAATTTTGATTCACCGATTAATTCATTACATTTTAATACTTTCGAATACAAATGAACTTGCCTTTTGTCAAAAATTCATAAATATAAATGTTAATCCTATTAACAAGCACAGGATCCCCGGTGTCCCTCACCGATTTAAATAATTTTTGGATATGTGGTAGAGCATCAAAAAATAAGAGACCCCTAATTTTTTTTAGCTGCTAACACCCGAGTTTAAGGGGTGTAATCCCCCTATAAAAATAGGGTGAAAAATGAATTTCTTGAATTTTTAATAGGAGATTTTAGATTTGAATGAAATGAAATACTTCATTTTATAACTAATAACAAATATAATTTTTTAGAAGCAATCACATAATATTTTCGGGGGTGGACTATCCCCCAAAATTGTAAAACCTGCATAAAGCATCCTTAACGTCAATAAGAGTTAAAAATTAGTCTTTGCTCCAAAGAACTGCATTTCTTACTCCTATTAATCCTACTCCAAATCTTGGGAAAAATGTATATTCTTAACGTCATCAAATTTTTTCGAAAAAAATATGTTATAGAGGACAGAAAACTGAAAGTTACGTGTTTTTGGATTTTTCCCAAAAATGATATTCAAGAGGGCAACAACCCCTTTCTTAACTTGGTCATGTGTTGTCATTTTCGATTAAAAATTTTCAAATATTTTATTGAAATAGGCTTGCGAAAATTATTACTAGATACAAACTATACCAAACAATGAATATTTTTCGCTTTTATTAATATACCCCACCTATCTCTGCAGTTCAAAAGTTAAATTTTCCATGCATGTGGAAGGAGAGTGCTTCGATTTGAATGAAACCAACGCCAAAATACTTTTTGAACAATTAGGAGTAAACCATCCCCTAAAATTTTAAAACTCGCATAAAGCATGTTTAATGCCATAAAATGTTTCGAAAAAAATATATGTTGTGGAAAAGAGAAAACTGTAAGTTAGATTTTATATGATTTTTCCCTAAAATTATATTTTATAGATAACAACCCCTATTTTAACTTTTCCATTTGTCACCGATTTGGAATACAAATTTTCAAATATTTGATTGAAATAGGCTTGGGCAAGTCCAGTTCGGCGCGAGTCTAGTTTGGCGCGGGAACAGCCTATCTTTTTCTTTTTTTTTCTTTCTGCCGAACTGGACTCACACCGAAACGGATTTGCGCCGAACGAGTTTTGCTTCTAAACGGCTTGCGACAAACAAAACGGCGACAAAACGCCGAATAGTAGAACAGTCTTAGGAGTTTATCTCCTAATTTTGTCTTATGTCTTTTTTGTCTTAAATATTGTCTCCTACAATAGGTTTATACTTCTCTTCTGCAGATTTTCGGATAGCTATTTATAGTCACGATGCAGCTCTAAGTATTTACGTAACAATTTATAGTTTTCATATTCTTTTTCTTCTTCAAGTGCCATACATGTGTCCTTTGGTAGTTTGTAGGCCACCACTTGGCTGAAGCCAAGATGACGTACTATAGAATTTAATTAATGGGGTGGTTTCTATTCATATGTGATATGGTTGTGATCACGCACTATAATATCTCCATCATCACTTGAAAGTTCCTTTTCGCAATTATGTGACATTTAATAGCATTTTAAAATGTTCTTCTTGAGCGGCCAAGTTGTGTTGCAGGGTGTGTTACCCACATCAGCAACAAAGCAGCCCTTGCCTCCTCTGAAATTCTGGGATGATAAACTTCTATTAAAATTGTCAAACAATAAAGTGAATTTTTGATTGTGAGATCTATTATATATTAAATGATAGATAGGTACTTCTTTTAAAATACATATAGTACAAAAGGTAAAATCCGGCTACCGCAGAAGCAGCACCTTCAGTCTAGTCTACATGCAGACGGTTTAGCTACCATATGGCCAGTACCGTAACTTGGCAATGTTATGCTCTGAATATAACATTTTACTCCCCTTCCCCCCCCCCACCCAACATAAAATTTTTGACAAAAATAAAATAAAGCGATCTTATTTTGTGCAACTTTGCTTTTTACTTTTTTCTTTAAACACCGGCCTTCACTGCTTTAGAACCTCTTCTGCCTTGCAGCCAGAGCACTCGTCGCAGTCGCCCCACCTTAGTTACAGCAATGCACATGGACTACAAGGCTTTAAGGCTGTATATCAGTACATATTGTTTTTACCTTTTCCACTTTCATTTTTATTGATTTCTAACAATATCATTTTGTCAACTTTTTGGTAGACTTATCAACTTTTGTGAACTGCTGAAGATATTGGGGGGAAAGGGGAATCTCCCACTACCCCACATGGGTTTGTCTTAGTTTTACTGTATACTCTACAATTAATTAGCCTCCTCAAATGACAAAGCCACGAGCCGCCGCCACTGGTTACCCAAAATAACGATTCAACATTTTTGTCGTCATATGAATAAATTTACTGTTACATTAGGTTTGATCAGTGGCATAGCTAAATGGAAAATGGCCTCGGGGCAGAAAATAAACTAGTCTTTCGAACCAATCTCGTAAAAATTTATTATAGAAATTATTATAATTAAATCAAAGATATTCAATTATCTCAAGAAAGTATGTGTGAAGTTTTTCTTAAAATTTTTGAAAATTTAAAAAATGAATATTGTGCCGGGCTGCGCCCGATATGTACCTCGATGTGCCGTATTTTTTTGATTTTATAGAGATTGCTTATTTTGGATATTTTTGAGGTTTTTAAAAATCAAAATTGTATTGGATTCTACTCGACGTGTGCTGTTGTGTGCCGTAAATAAAAAATATTATTTTTATAAATTATTTGTATTATTATTAAGTAGTAATATTATTATTATTTATAAATTATTATAAAGTTATTTTGACAAATATAATTTTTTTGGGCCAAAAACTATTTTATCGATAGAAGTTAGCCCCGGCATTTTTAATTTTTTTTTAATCAAAATTATATTGAATTGTACTCGAAGTGTGTCGTAAACCATTAAATTGTATGCCGAAAAATTGACACATAGTTTTTCACTATAGTACACGTCGAGTAGAATCCAATACAATTGGATTGTAAAATCCAAAAAATCAAACAAAAAATTTTATTTATCAAAATAAATAAAATGAATAAAAAAAATAAAAACGTCGAAAATAAAGACGTAGAAGTCAAAACACCGAAAACAAAAACGTTGAAATCAGAAGGTCCAAGAAAAAACGTCGAAAATCAAAAAATGTGAATTTATTCAAAGAAACCATATGGTTCGAGTCTAGTGCGAGAACAGTGAGAACATGCAGTTCTCAGTTAATATTCGAAAGTTGGCTGCTTTGAGTTTTGTCCCCGTCGAACTCAAATTGAGTTCTTCATAACTAACCATGAGATACTGGAACCTCTGGTTGATTATTTTGAAAATACTTGAATCGGCCAATTGCACTTCGGAATTGTTATGAAGGTGTCTTCAACGACCTGCCTAAAACAAACAATTCTGTGGAAGGATGACATAATTAAGCTTTCGGTTCTCTCTTGAGCTGCAACCACCCTTTAATTTGGAAGTTCATCGATGTTTTTAAAAAAGAACTAGTTATGAAGTATGAACGAATGAACGAGTTTAAAATAGAACCAGTATATCAGCGGCCAATAACCATCCCGAAGACGAAAAAACATCGCGACGTTGCGGTCAAAATTAAGTCCATAGTACTGTCGTATGGTGAGCGTAACCTGGATGACTAGTATCGTTTACAGCTTTGAATTCCAGAATAGTTGATACAATCGTGTTTAAAACACCTTTTGATTTTTATCTTGTGAAATAAATTTTAAAAAAAGTTTTTATTTTCGACGCTTTGACTTCGACCTTTTTGTTTTCGATGTTTTTGACTTCGACGTTTTTGTTTTTTGACGTTATTGTTTTTCGACGTTATTGTTTTCGACCATTTTGACTTTTAACGTTTTGTTTTCGACGTTTTGACGTGCTACCAAGTAGAATCCAGTACAATTTTGATTTAAAAAAATCAAAAATGGTGGGCTAACTTCTATCCCAATATAAGCAATTTCTATAATATCAACAAAAATAAAATAAAAAAAATACGGCACAACGTGGAACACATCGGACACAGCCCGGCACAATATTCAGTTTTTAAATTTTCAAAAATGGCGGGGCTAACTTCACGCACATCAAAAATGTAGTTTTGAAATTATCCGGGTACCGGGGCCTCCTCAGCTCTGGGGCCCCGGGGCACTACTCCACACTTTGTCTTATAATAGCTACACCACTGGGTTCGACGAAAAATTGTTATTTTAGCATTCATCTAACCTAATATAACCTTGTAATGTAAAAATGATTGCTAAATTTTTTTTTGATTATGATTAATCATATTATTGTGACTTGTACAGCAAAGTATAGTGTATTCTAAAGCCAAATATAAATCTGTGAGCTATAGGAAAGGCAACGAGAACGAGGTACGGAACTAGCTCTGTTAGACTGAGCGGACAGTGGACCAAAGCTAGGTCTTCATATTTTTAGGGGGGTAAAGGGAGCGAGAAGTCAGTACTTATGTACATAAATAAAGTCAAAACTTTTAAAAATAAATGTCTAATAAGTATTGCTGTAAAAGTGATTTTTATGTGTCAAACAAATTTTTCAAAAGATAAAATTCACATTATTAACCCATTAAGTATCAAGCATTTTTTTTTAGATTTCATTGGTTTTTCATCGATTTTTTATTTGCAATTGCTTGCAAAACAATAGTTATTCAAAAATATTCCTAATCATTTTTTGATTTTAGGGCTTTATGTCCGAAATAAATGCCGTCCTAAATGACGACATTGGGATAAAAGGGACATTAGGGATGAGTACGTTTTCTTGGCTATTAAAATTTTTAAAAAATAAAATATTGTAAAAAACCGATTGAAGTTGAACCCCGCGTGTTAGCAGCTAAAAAAAATTAGGGGTTTCTTATTTTTGAATGCTCTACCACATATTCAAAAATTATTCAAATCGGTGAGGGAGACCGGGGATCCTTTGCTTGTAAGATACACTCTCAAAAAATTATTTATTTATTGAAATTTGATATTTTTTGAAACTAAAAATATAAATACGATGAGTGATGTTTACCAATGTGGATAAAAATTTTGTTATAAGAATAAATCATTTTTTAGGCCTTAAAAAAATATATAAGGTAATGTCACCAAATGAGGACATCGGTACTTAATGGGTTATAAGACTGTACTTTTTGTAAAATCAAGAAATTATAGAATCAAATTCTTTACTTGTCAGGGTGAGCACAAGAGCGGGCCAGCATAATTTTGAGTGGCCCATAACCCACTCTGGCCCCACCGTAGTTCCGTACGGGACACCGTCATTTAGGCGACGGTCAATTGGGCGCCGTCTGTTTAGGCGACGGGCTTATTAGGCGACCCAAACTAGGCGACCGGTCAAATATTAGGCGACGGGAAATTCGGTAAATCGCTTTGTACTGACGCGCATGCGCAAAAGAGATTTATTTAAAAAATTTCATTCCGCCCCTCCTGAATTCTATAATTGTGAATGATAACCACAAGTTTTCAAGTAAAAGATAATTTATCAAATATACAGGGTGACCCAGACCACCCGTATCAGTACTTTTTTTCAACAACGGTAAGTCGTAGAGAGTTGGGCTAAAAAAATGTATTACAAAAGCCCTAATGACGAATCTAATGGTGATATTATTATTTCCGGGAAAAGTCGGCATCCAGAGTAGTTTGCTCCAGAAAGCCCAGAAATCCAGAATTTTAAATGGCACCAAATGTCGAAAGTGGTATCATCGTTGGAAAGCTGTTTAAGAAATAAGCAAGTTTTGTAGGAAACATTTTTTTATTACTCCCACCCCTTTTAAGTTATATTCGACTTAAGTTATTAAATTTCAATTTCTTATAACGAACTTAACTTTAAAAGTCAGCACTTGAAATCCAGCTACTGCGTTAGAGCAATGTCACAAGTGTTCAAAATGTCTTCCGTTTACTTCTAAACACTGTTGAGCTCTTCTGGTTATACTATCAGTGGCTCTAAGTACTTCTTCAGTGTTTAATGATCGACAGGCATTGCAAATTCTGAGCTTCATATCATCTCTCGTTGTCGGTTTTTCTGTATCTTTGATCCGACCCCAAAGAAAAAAATATTTAAAAATAATTATTATTAAATTAAATATTAGTTTTTTAATTACAAAAATTTACTGAATTTCCCGTCGCCTAATCGATGCCGTCTCCTAATTTACCGTCGCCTAGTGGGGGTCGCCTAATAAGCCCGTCGCCTAAAATAACGGCGCCCAATTGACCGTCGCCTATTTGACGTCGCCTAACTGTCGTCGCCTAATTGACCGTCGCCCAATTGTCGTGTACCGAGAAAATAAATAAAAACGGTTTTGCAGAAAATTTTATCAGTTTCTGTTTGTACTTAACCACCTCTTGCCTTCAATTTTTAAATTTAATTATAATTAATTTAAATTTCGTGGAGAAAGTTATTACTGAGTTCGCGAAGGAATCACGGAATTTGAAATTTGTCTTTTTAAAGCGCTGTTTTTAATTTTTCTTGTGCTTAAAAGTATGTTCTGTAATATTTTTAATATGTTAAAAAAATATTTGGTCTTCTTAAAATCCCACGACGGATTTTTCACCCCAATGAAGCTTCTCTTACAATTTTTTCTGGCTGGAAAATTGAGTAACTCCCCCTTGTCACTTTTCAAAAACAAAACTGAAAATTTAAAACATAAAAAAATTATTGTATGCGTAAAAGAATACAAAAATATTAATCCGCCGATTTATTATTATTATTTAAAAAAAATTCCTATAGTAAAAATTATCAAAAAAAAATTTTTTTTAATCTTACTATTTTTTAGTTATTTTTAATTTCAAAATATTTTTCAAAAAAACTAGAAGGCCAAGCGCTCCTAATAATACTTCTTGACGTACGGCCATGGTTTTCACCAAATCGTTCAAAATGTTGGTGGCGCCTTTCAAAAAACATTTCAACAGAAAAGCGATATACAAAGGCCTTAGGTATTAGAAAGAGAAACGAGAAATTCATGTGCATATCCAAAAACAGCGAGGAAAAAAATGAATCTGGACAATGTTTATTACATTTTTATACAAATTAAAAGTTATCTCAGGTTAGTTAACCACATTGTTTTATTGTGTAGTTGATTATTATTACATAATACTTTACAAATAAAATTCCCTAGCGTTTTATATTTTTTCAAGTTTGCAAGCCAAAATCAGCTGCTGGCTTGCTGTCAGTTTGAAGTTGACAGTTGTCTTAAAACAAAAACAATCATACTTTTGTATTTACATGATTTTATAAGTAATGCGGTTAATTTTATTTGTAGTTGTAACTTGATTAGAAGTCGTATTTAAAAGTTACTTTTATTAATTAGGTACGGAATGGACTGTGTGTTTGAAACATATTTAAATGAGGAAGTCGATGATATACCGAAAAACACAGTCGAACCGGTATGGATTTTAGGCAAAAAATATCATGCCGCACAAGGTAAACTTTCGCTGGGCTTTCTCCCCAATTTTCAAAGCTGTAACTTAATTTATTTTCTAGAACTAAGTATAATTAGACATGACATATTAACCCGAATATGGTTTACATATCGAAAGAATTTTGTCTCGATCGGCGACACTGGATTAACATCTGATAGAGGTTGGGGCTGTATGTTACGATGCGGTCAAATGGTTTTAGCTCAAGCTTTAGTTTTGTTACATTTGGGTCGCGAATGGTCATGGGAACCTGAAACAAAAGACACAACGTATTTAAAAATATTAAAAAAGTTTGAAGACAGTCGACAGGCGCCATTTTCTATACATCAAATTGCTCTTATGGGAGTATCGCAAAACAAAGACGTAGGCCAGTGGTTTGGTCCTAATACTGTAGCACAAGTTTTAAAGTAAGTTTTTGAATTGACATGAAAGTACATTAATTAAGATTGTTTTTTAGGAAATTAATAGTTTATGATTCGTGGTGCTCTATAACTGTAAACGTAGCTTTAGATAACGCAATTATTATAAACGAAATTAGTAAGTTAATCTTTAATCACTCTTTTTTTTACTGTTTTTTTTTTGATGAGTCAGCAGAAAGCATGATGAAATAAACCATGCGAGTTTTTGTCTAATAACTCAAAAATGACTACAATGAAAATTTTTTTTACCCAAGCATTTAACCTTGTAAACATTTACGATAACTTCTATGGTTTTTGAGTTATGAGAGAAAATCTTCCAAAAACGCAATTATTTTTAACTTGTAATTTTAAAGCTTTATAATGTTTAACTGGACAACAAATAGCTAAATATTGAGATTTACTTGATATTTTCTGCTTATGAATCCACAATATACAGAATGATTCCATAGAGTGGACTTCAATGATATCTCTACTTTTAAATAATGCATATATCAGAAACTATTTTTAAGGCTGGGATTTTGCTGTGTTTTACAAGAACCTTATATAAAACACATTTTTCTTATGGGCGCAATATATGATTTTTACATTTTTTAATCCAGATTAATTTGTTTCAAGTTTTAATTCCAAAGCTATCGGAGAAGTCTACTCTATTAATCTACTACAAATAATAATATAATGACTATTTTATTTTTATTTAGAAGAACAATGTTTTGAAAGTGAAAGAAATAGTACAAATTTAGTTAAAACCGATTGGAAACCGTTGCTTCTTATAGTGCCTTTACGTTTAGGAATTAATGAAATTAATCCTGTTTACATTTCAGGATTGCAGGTACATTTTTACAAATGTACAAACTTAAGTACAAACTTACACTATATTTTTTATAGAAATCTTTTACATTTAAACAAAGTCTGGGAATCATCGGTGGAAAGCCAAATTTAGCGTTATACTTTATTGGTTGTGTTGGAGAAGAACTCATATTTTTGGATCCTCACACGACGCAACGGACCGGTTTTGTTGAAAATAAAGAGACAGAAGATGAAATTGAATTAGACAAAACTTACCATTGTGCAAAAGCATCACGAGTTAATATTAGGAGTTTGGATCCCTCAGTTGCATTAGTAATATTGCATTTTTTATGTAACTTGAGTACTTAAACTTCTTGTTTTAGTGTTTTTTCTGCCAAACTGAAGAAGAATTCGACAATTTATGTATTTCGATTAGAAATGATCTTGTAGATCTGGAAGAAAGACCACTGTTTGAAATTTGTTACGATCGACCTAAAGCTTGGTCCTCTGCAGAAATAGATTCACCTGAAGCTCAATTAGACTCGTTTTATTTGGGTAAGAAACCGAATATGTTTAATTTATGATAAATGTCTATTAAGAATATTATTTTGTTCTCTTCAGATCCCAGCACCGGACTTAAGCAATACGATTCTGACGAATTTGAAGTACTCTAATTTATTATCTGATAAGTTTTAACCAATGTAACCAATACGAAATTTTTATTTTGTAAATTTTGTAATTTTAAAATTGTAATTTTTTTAAAACGTTGAGCTTGCTATAATATACTGCTTGAAAAATGTTTGTTTGTATTTCAAATTAAAATTTGTTGAATCTTTGAAAAATTTAAAAAGAAAACAGAAAAATTGAATTGGTGTTGAATGAATGAATGATAATTTAAATATCAATACTTAGATTAATGTCCACTGAAATCAGAGTTATCTTTTTATAATTGACTACTACTAGTATAATAAATTATACTACAATTTTAAAATTAACGGAATAATTAAACCATAAAATTCTAAATATTTTGATTGTTACATCCAGAATAAGTTTATTCGTGTTCTACAATCAAGAATTTAAATCTTTTTGAAGATCTGCTAACTGCTTTATTTATTGTTATTTTGTATTATATTTACAGCCGATCAATAAATAAAATAGGTAAATCGCTTTATTCTCGATTGTACAGCACAAATGAACTTATTTGGGGTACAACAATAAAAATAATTTGAACTTTATTGTGTAATTAATCAGTTGGTTTTTAAATTTTAATATATTATATTGTACTGTATATTACAAAAATGTAGTTTACTTCCCATTCCTTGAAAAAAGTACTCCGAATGCTAATTTTGACATTAAAAATGTAAATACCAAAATTCCAACGACGATGACAAAATGTCCCAGTTTCCTATTTTTTTATTTTTTTTTTGTTATTATTATGTAAAAAAGATGGTAATTAATAAAAAAAACAGTTTTTCCATATTTGATTTTATATAGCTTAAATTTGATTCAATTCCAAATTTATCCAGTGAATTCCGACCGATACACCAAAATCAAAATTATGCAATTAGAAATTGCATAGAAACCAAAAAATTAAATTCGCGTTTTTTATATTATTTTGATGGTTGATTACAGGTAATTAAAAATTTCGCATAATTTACTATAAAATAATTTATTATTGTAAAAATAACTTTGCACAAGTAAAATCAAAATCTTCAATATTTTGTATATAAGGTGCATTTCGCATGCCCCCCCCCACCATTTCGAATTTTGGATCCAAAATGGTCTAAATTCTAAATCGTTTGTACCTTCCTTATTTTCGTTTGTACCCATTTTGTTTTTCAGATATTTTAAAATATCTAAAATAGGCATTTCGCCCCCCCATTTCGAATTTTTGATCCAAAATAGTCTAAATCGTCTGTACCTTCCTTATTTTCGTTTGTACCAGTTTTGTTTTTGAAATATTTCAAAATTTCTAATAATGACATTCAAAATTAATGTTTAAACTTTGTACTGGGGTAAGGGGGGGGAGAGGATGATAAGTTAATTTTTCGAGTAAAGTGTCCGAGAATATATGTTGTTAAGTGACACAGAAAAAATTATTTTGTTCTTTTTAAAGGGAACAATAGTTTTTAAAGTAAGGTGCTTTAGACAGTTGTAGACGTTTTGGCATTGATTCCGTTAGGTTCTTGAGGTTTTTAAAACGTTTTCCCAGACAAATTTGAATGCCTTTTCTAGGTCTACTAAGTTCTTTGGTGATGATTTACCACATGCCGCTTCATTATGACCCAAAAGTTTTCAATCAGATTAAGCTCGGGCTATTTACAGGCAAATTTATTATGCAAATTCCATTGTCTAAGAAATATTTCGATACCTGCAACATAAAAATCTCAAATTTTCATTAATTTGTTTTAAATAAGTATAAGAATCTTGAAACGATAAATAATTTCAAAAGAAAAAAATTATTTGCAAAAAAACAACCCCAGGTCATTAAACCGATTCTACCTCGAGATGTTTTCATTGTGCATTTTTTCGATAATTTTTTATTTTTAAAAAGTCGCACGTACCGCTTTTCATCAGAACCATGTAGCAAATATTTTGATTCGTCGGAGAGTATTACTCAACTCCAATGTTCTTAGGCCCAATTTGCATATTTTTTGCGAATTCCAGACGTTTTTTCTTCATGGTTTTTGTTTTCCTTCCAATTCCCTTAAGCTATTTTCGACTGTACCAACACTAACATTTATACCACTTTGTTAATTTAGCTAAACCCTTAGCTGTCGACATGATTTAAATCGATTTTTTAATGATAATCGACGAAGAACGCGGTCTTGTGCTGGTGTTGTTTTTCTTGGCGATTTTCCTTTCGGAAGTGGCTGTGTAACGAAACGCCAATTTCACCATATTTTTTAAAAATCAGCTTACTGATCGCCTATTGCACCCCACTTATATACGTGAAAGATTTATTTTCATTATGCAAAGTCAAAATAGTTTGCTTTTCCAATTCACTTAAATTATTACCTCTATTTCGCATTTTCACAAGAGATCACAGATTTGAATCTCCTAGCGAGAGATTTTATATTATCCCGATGTAACAAAGTTTAACTCTGATCTGAGGTTGATCTTACCCTAATAGGTAATAAAATTATAATCACTTCTTCTTCCACAAACCACGATAAAGATGTTTTATATCTTTTTAAATGATTAACAATTTAAAAGATAAAAAATAATTAACATAAAAATTATATTTAAAAAACTCATTTAGATTTTAGAAAGAATAAAACCACAAACTCATTTTTTAAAATTAGTTTAATTTGTATAATCACAGCAAAATGTAGTAATAACATACCTAACTTTAACAGTTTGATCAATTTTGAAAATATGCAAATGTTTACAACCATTTTAATGTCTTGATGAGATACAAGGCAAAAATAACTATTTTCTCACAAAAACATGAAAATAACTGTAAAACCAACTTTAAACATTGCAAGTAATATCAGAGCATTTAACAAAAACTTAACAATAAATCGAAGATAGTATACAATTATGTCAATATAAAACAACAATAAATCAAATTCGTTAACAAAAAACAAAGTAAAAGTTTGTTAAGTAAAGTAATCACAGATGCATATCAAAAATACTAACAACAATAAAATTGTAGAATAAAGCTAAAAATCAAAACCAAAAACATTTTGGACATTTATTATAGATGGATGTGTTTTTACACTTAAAATATATTATAAGCATTGCAGTAAAATTGTCGATAAATATCCTTATGCTGATTTCTACAAAAATTGGTCAACATTTAATAGTGTTAAAGCAGCACCATGAAGAAAACGTAGGAACAAAATAAACCGTTTAAACACAAAACTTTATCAAAACAGTAAACTACAAGAAAATACAATCGTTTTTTAATTTTGAATAAATATAAACTCTTTTGTATATTTATTAATAAATTTTAAATAATTAAATTCTAATAGCACAATCCAATGTCGGACTAAATTTTTTCATAAATAGACTAATTTTTGTAAGCAAAATATTTTGGAATCACTACTGTGATAAAATATCTCTAAAGTTAATAATCATAACAGTAATGTTATCGAGTGATCCCCTATAATAAGATTGTAAAGTAATACTTTTAGCACCATAATCTGATTCGTTTAATCTTTCTTTGATGAAAGCCACAGCCTCTTCGTTACTAAACGTGTCCCACAAACCGTCAGTTGCCAAGATAACAAATAAGGGTTTATGATCAGTCAAATTAAATGTTAAAATATCAGGATCGGCAATAACCAACTTTTTATCTTTTAATGGATAATCGCCCAGAGCTCTGGAAGTAGCCAAAATACCAGCTACCCTCCAAACTCCATTAAACGTGATAAACCCTCCCGCTTCTTTTATGCGTTTTTGTTCACGGTTTTGCTGGGGCTTATGATCGAAAGATAAAGGAATAACATTACCTTTAGAATCGCACATGACCCCACGCGAGTCGCCCACATTTGCAACATACAATTGGGAACCTTCCAAAATTGAAATTAATGCCGTCGTTCCTGCCACATCCATATTCTTTTTGGCTATTTCCAATAATCGACTATCGGCTGCTAAAACCTCATCCGTTATTAACCTACCGTAATCGATGTTTCCACTTTTATCGTGATAACTACTGGCAGGATTTTCTTTGACAATAGAAACTTGATTTGAACGAACCTCACGTGTGACCGTTCTTTGAAGGTTATCCAATTTGTTTAGCAACTCTGCATCGGTGATTTCTCTACCACCTTTTACGCACTCATCCGTAATAGAAGAGGTCTTCTTAAAGCTTTTTCTACGATCTTGCAAATTGGGAGTCTTTGGTTTCTCGGGTTCCTTTTTATTCTCTTCTTTACACGTAGACGTGTCTTCTACATTTGGCTTTTTACCACTAAGTATATCTTTAATGTCTTTAACCTTATTATATAAATTTGGTACTAATTTTTCTTTGGCATAATTCGCGGCAAATTCGCCACCATGTCCATCAAAAATTGCTAACAACATTACACCAGTTCCGTTTACATTTTCATTTATCACAAACCTATCTTCCATTTTTGCTCGTCGTCCTTGCACTGCATACGCAGCTATGGGACCCGATTTTAGTTGCCAGCTCGACTTTTCCACTTCGGACGAACTAAACACGCCAATTCCTTGCACCTTAGAGCGACTAGTTTGAGCCAAGGTGAACCGTAATCGGCCCAATAAAGTGCGGCTCCACATATCTACGGCTTGCAAATAGATAATCATAATTAGCAACAGTGTTCCAAAAATTACTATTTCGGGTTTAAGTGCGTACATTTTCAATAAATTCCATACATGCGTTAAATATGCAGAAGGGGAAACGTTAAAATTTAATGGCAAACCCAATGCAAATCTGGACAACAATTTCATATGAGACACATACGTTTGATATATTATTTTGTCGTCCAATTCGTCTTCCATTTTATTTACTACGAATGCATATGTAAGCTTACGTTGTTATATTTATGGAAAACATAATTTTAGAAAATATTTACCAAGCGTCAACCGCGACGAGCAAAAATTACCAAAACTACACTTAAAATTACTTAACCTCAATGTTTAAACTGACAGTCAGTTGATTTGCTTATTTTTGTCTGTCATTCAACTGTCAGTTATTGCTTTGTACACGGGGAATCGAATATTTCGATCTGGTGATTAATTTTATTTATTAATTTTTGAGTAAATTTTAAAAATTAGCAAGCAACTGGCAGCAATAAATTCGACAAGAGCTTAGAAGTTAGAACTCCTTCTAAGTTCATAGATAAGAATAAGAAACATTTGATTTCCACCACGCAACTGGGGGGGGGTCTTTAAAATTAGTTGACGACAATAAAAAATTTGTATAAAAGAATTTAGAAGAAAAGAGCGAGTAAAAAAAATTAGTTGTTATTAATTTTTATCACAATGAAGCATCAAAAAAGGAAAATTTTTTAAAAATATATGCAATATAGAGGATGTGAAGTTTGAAAAAACAATATTTCTGTGATTGTCGCCAAAAATTATCATAGCTAAAAAAATAATTTAACCTAAACTATTTTTTTAAAAAGAGAAATGTAGTTCTATAAATTTAAGAGGTTTTTCTAAAAGAGCCCTCATTTACCTCAAACACATATTAAAATATCAGTCAAATAGATTCAGCCAGTCCCGAGAAATAGATTTTTTTTTTTAATTTTTACTATTTATTTATTTTCCCAAAAACTGAAAGCGAAATATGGACCGAGCGCACTTTGACCGTGCTTATGCAGCGGCTATGGCCTTTATAATTATAATTTATATAAATTATAATTTCGCTGATGATAAAAAGGGATTGTTAGAAAACCAAAAACTTCGAATAGTGCTGATGAGTATTATTTTATATTGCTTTTAGATTTTGAAGTTAAATTTATGTAACATCCTATATATATATTAATTTTTATTACCAATTTTAAACGATTATGTCTGTGTTCACAATGATTTCTTGAAAAAGCCGATAATCATACGTCAATATTGTTATCGTAGACACACTTTTTAAATGCATATTGTTTATTTATAAAAACAAGCAAACGCTTAGGAATTTTCATCTTTTAGGTTACCCACACAAACTCGCTGTCAGGGTATGTTAACTCCTTAACAAAGGCTTGGTATGTTGTCAACAGCGACATCTGTAGGCTTGGGAGCCACTTGTCATGTGGCAAGAAAACGCGGCAATTTTAAAATGGTTATTATTTCATTTAGAATTTTATAAATTATAACTTTATAATCATAAAATTTCATTAAATCTTAAAGTAATGTAATAAATAGCACTAATAAAGTGTATACACATACATTACTATAAGAATTAATGAAATTTTATGATTATAAAGTTACATTGTAATTTTGATGTAATTTTAAAATAACGACATTCAGATTTTTATTAAAAAATTGATTTTATTACTACTTAAATAAACCTAACAAAACAGAATCAATAAGTAAATCATAATTTACAAATTTATAGCTGAAATAAACTTAAAAAGCTAAAATCAAGTTAAATACTCATTAAAAATCATTTTAAATATTGAGCTATCGGACAAGTGATCATCTTTTTACAAAATTTTCATAAGTTAATAATATTTATATTTAAATAATGTACAAATCGATATTAATCACTTTGGCATAAATAAAGAATGAGCAATAACATCATGTTTCTGGCTTATTAGCTTTCTTCGGTACCGCATACAAATTATTACTTAACAGTTCTTGCATTTACATTAATAACTTTTACATAATTAAAGAATTGAGCGATAGACACGATGCTACTAGTATCGTTAATTAGCATTTCCTGTAAATTTGATATTATAAATACGGTTATTTCGCCGATACTCGGACGTCAGAGCCTCATTTGTATTATACAGGCGAGGTTGTCATTTGAGTACAAGAAGCTATAAATTGCACTTCATTACCCCATTATACCTACATTAATAAGACTACTTCGTGGGCTTACAAGAAAAAGGCACGAAGTCCAAAATGATAGTTTTGAGTAATCCACATTTTAAAGTTTCTATTTGCATCAATGCTTTAGTGTTATTTTACATTTCTATATTTCACAAAATAAATCAGATATGACTTACTCTGTTCTTGCAATAGGAAGATCATTAAAATTGAGATCTATATTGCACTAAAAAAAAAAATAAGTAAAATTTTGACTTAGTGCCTTTTTCTTGTAAGCCCACGATTTCTTTCTAGACCTTTTAAATATTTCTGCTGCATTCTTATATAATATAGAATCAGCTTTATCAATATTTCTCTCTCAATATACACTGGCAAGATTTTCTAAAATTTCAGTAATTTTGATGTTTTCATTACTGTGGAGTACTGGCTGAACTTCAACTATATCCTAAAATAATAATTAGTAAATTAATATGGGACTTTTATGTCACATGTAAGTAATTACCTGCTGCACAAATTTCTTCATTGAAACTAAAATATCTCCTTCGTCATTTTCACAATTACTGCCTTCTGAATGACCGCTGCTGTAGTTATTTACCAACAAACTCTTGTAAAATGGAGTAAACGCTGCTACTGTTGGATTTGTAAATCTTATTCCCCTGTCTTACTTGCCCAAAAATTTTTTCCAAAGAAACCTAGCTGAACGTCCTAGGAAACATGCTCTTGAAACCAAAAACTTTCATGTTTGAGTGAATGTCAATAAAGCACTGAAAATTGCAAGATATGAAACATTAATTATTTATATTAGAATTATTTTATAAATTACTTGTAGCGTAGTAATTCAATTTCTTATGGTTGGTGGCGTGAACTTCCTTTTGGGCCTCTCATTCCTGTTTGTATCGTCATTGTCATCTTTTTCAATATATATCGTCTCAAAAATTTTAATAGCTCTCTTCCAAAATTTAACATGATGAGATTTGTCGGTGACGCAGGTTCGTAACTTTTTGCCTAGAACTTCAACTTCGACATGACCATTAACGCTGTCAAACAATTTGTCGAAGAAGTCGATCACTTATGCAGTTTGTTTTGCTTCTGGTTTTAACTTTAACGTTTCACAATTACACTCTTAGGTCGTTCCTAAATAAAATAATAAATTATGTAAAACTTTTCTCAAAAATAAGCTCACTTAATACACATACCTGATGTAGCCATGACAATAGCAAGAGAAACCGCACCGCTGAAGACCTGGGTGCAAGAAGAAACTTTCATTTTTTTATCAGGTTTGGAACAAGTGATAATCAGTTAATTTAGGCATCATTCTAACTTCGCCAAATTTCAGTTTCATCCTCTTCTTGACCCATTTCGATATCTTCTTACTCCCTGACGATACGAACTAAAATTAAACATTATTTTACAATTAAATAACAGTAAAATAAAACGTAATACTTACTTGACAAAAATTCAGTTGGAAAAGCATCAGATCGTAAATTGTTGTTGCTCAAGATGAAACATTCTTTAAAATAATGATGGCAAATTCTTCTCCAATTATATACTTGACGGGGTTCCGATGTTGCGATTTCTTTATTTCCAGACAATGCGACCCATAACTTAAACCTGTCTATATCGACGTCAGGATTCGGGAAGTGATGCAAAATCCTTAAAGACCTAAAACATGTGGGAACGCAACAAGTATGTCGACCCATTATGTTTAATACAATTAATCCTTAAAATTTTAAGGATAGCGTGAAACAAAATAAAAAATACTTTATACCTGTACCAATATGTAAATACCAATATATAATACACAATTTTTGCAATAATAATTACAATTTTGCAATAATAATTACAATTTATATTAAAAATATTTTTAATCGTTTAAAACGCACGTGTTAAGTTTGTAAAAATATCAAACAAAATGTAACTATCTCTCTCATCTATGCAAAATGGATGGTTTGCACGGTCCGTGAAGTCTTATGGAGAATATTGGTCCAGCCAGAAAAAGTGGCTCCCAAGCTGTTAGATGGCGTTGTATCGATCTTGCTTGTACAGTCTAGTGCCTATATCCAGTGACTGTACTTGCTTTGCATCAACGTGTTGCCTAACTTGATAGCAAACCATCCATTTTGTTTGATATTTTTACAAACTTAACACGTGCGTTTTAAACGATTAAAAATATTTTTAATATAAATTGTAATTATTATTGCAAAATTGTAATTATTATTGCAAAAATTGTGTATTATATATTGGTATTTACATATTGGTACAGGTATAAAGTATTTTTTATTTTGTTTCACGCTATCCTTAAAATTTTAAGGATTTATTGTATTAATCAAAATGGGTCGAACTTGTTGCGTTCCCACATGTTTAAAGTCTTCTAGGATTTTGCATCGCTTCCCGAATCCTGACGTCGATATGGAAAGGTTTAAGTTATGGGTCGCAATGTCTGGAAATGAAGAAATCGCAACATCGGAACCCCGTAAAGTATATCATTGGAGAAGAATATGCCACCATCATTTTAAAGGATGTTTCATCTTGAGCAACAACAATTTACGATCTGATGCTTTCCCAACTGACTGTTTGTCAAGTAATTATACGTTTTGTTTTACTGTTATTTAATTGTAAAATAATGGTTAATTTTAGTTCGTATTGTCAGGGAGTAAGAAGATATCGAAATGGGTCAAGAAGAGGATGAAACTGAAATTTGGCGAAGTTAGAATGATGCCTAAATTAACTGATTATCACGTTGTTCCAAACCTGATAAAAAATGAAAGTTTCTTTTTGCACCCAGGTCTTCAGCGGTGCGGTTTCTCTTGCTATTGTCATGGCTACATCAGGTAAGTGAGCTTATTTTTGAGAAAAGTTTTACTTAATTTATTATTTTATTTAGGAACGACCTATGATGAGTGTAATGGTGAAACGTTAAAGTTGAAACCAGAAGCAAAACAAACTGCAAAAGTGATCGACTTCTTCGACAAATTGTTTGACAGCGTTAATGGTCATGTCGAAGTTGAAGTTCCAGACAAAAAGTTGCGAACCTGCGTCACCGACAAATCTGATCATGTTAAATTTTGGAAGAGAGCTATTAAAATTTTTGAGACGATGATATATATTGAAAAAGATGACAATGACGATGCAAACAGGTATGAGAGGCCCAAAAGGAAGTTCACGCCACTAACCATAAGAAATTGGATTACTACGCTACAAGTAATTTATAAAATAATTCTAATATGAATAATTAATGTTTCATATCTTGCAATTTTTAGTGCTTTATTGACATTCACTTAAACATGAAAGTTTTTGGTTTCAAGAGCATGTTTCCTAGAACGTTCAGCCAGGTTTCTTTGGAAAATTTTTTTGGGCAAGTAAGACAGAGGGGAATAAGATTTACAAATCCAACAGTAGCAGCGTTTACTCCATTTTACAAGAGTTTGTTGGTAAATAACTACAGCAGCGGTCATTCAGAAGGCAGTAATTGTGAAAATGACGAAGGAGATATTTTAGTTTCAATGAAGAAATTTGTGCAGCAGGTAATTACTTACATGTGACATAAAAGTCCCATATTAATTTACTAATTATTATTTTAGGATATAGTTGAAGTTCAGCCAGTACTCCACAGTAATGAAAACATCAAAATTACTGAAATTTTATAAAATCTTGCCAGTGTATATTGAGAGAGAAATATTGATAAAGCTGATTCTATATTATATAAGAATGCAGCAGAAATATTTAAAAGGTCTAGAAAGAAATCGTGGGCTTACAAGAAAAAGGCACTAAGTCAAAATTTTACTTATTTTTTTTTTAGTGCAATATAGATCTCAATTTTAATGATCTTCCTATTGCAAGAACAGAGTAAGTCATATCTGATTTATTTTGTGAAATATAGAAATGTAAAATAACACTAAAGCATTGATGCAAATAGAAACTTTAAAATGTGGATTACTCAAAACTACCATTTTGGACTTCGTGCCTTTTTCTTGTAAGCCCACGAAGTAGTCTTATTAATGTAGGTATAATGGGGTAATGAAGTGCAATTTATAGCTTCTCGTACTCAAATGTCAACCTCGCCTGTATAATACAAATGAGGCTCTGACGTCCGAGTATCGGCGAAATAACCGTATTTATAATATCAAATTTACAGGAAATGCTAATTAACGATACTAGTAGCATCGTGTCTATCGCTCAATTCTTTAATTATGTAAAAGTTATTAATGTAAATGCAAGAACTGTTAAGTAATAATTTGTATGCGGTACCGAAGAAAGCTAATAAGCCAGAAACATGATGTTATTGCTCATTCTTTATTTATGCCAAAGTGATTAATATCGATTTGTACATTATTTAAATATAAATATTATTAACTTATGAAAATTTTGTAAAAAGATGATCACTTGTCCGATAGCTCAATATTTAAAATGATTTTTAATGAGTATTTATTTAACTTATTTTAATATAATTAACAATATTTAACTTGATTTTAGCTTTTTAAGTTTATTTCAGCTATAAATTTGTAAATTATGATTTACTTATTGATTCTGTTTTGTTAGGTTTATTTAAGTAGTAATAAAATCAATTTTTTAATAAAAATCTGAATGTCGTTATTTTAAAATTACATCAAAATTACAATGTAACTTTATAATCATAAAATTTCATTAATTCTTATAGTAATGTATGTGTATACACTTTATTAGTGCTATTTATTACATTACTTTAAGATTTAATGAAATTTTATGATTATAAAGTTATAATTTATAAAATTCTAAATGAAATAATAACCATTTTAAAATTGCCGCGTTTTCTTGCCACATGACAAGTGGCTCCCAAGCCTACAGATGTCGCTGTTGACAACATACCAAGCCTTTGTTAAGGAGTTAACATACCCTGATGGTTTGCTATCAAGTTAGGCAACACGTTGATGCAAAGCAAGTACAGTCACTGGATATAGGCACTAGACTGTACAAGCAAGATTGATACAACGCCATCTAACAGCTTGGGAGCCACTTTTTCTGGCTGGACCAATATTCTCCATAAGACTTCACGGACCGTGCTCGCTGTCTTTTTACATGAAATGATGTGCAACTCGGATGAGTTAATTTGTACGCAAAAGGGTTAAGGACGAAATGAAAATTAAATACAAAAATTTCTTTAAATTAATTTTTAATAAAAATAGTATAAGTTAGTAAAATGAGTGAAAGAAAATTTTTGAAAAACGTAGGAAAACCGGGTACGGCGGCTCAACTACGTGAAACTGTGTCTCAAGTTGTTAAGGAAAGCACTGTACAAGTGAGTTATTTCGATATAAAATTAATTTAATGATAATCTAAAGATTTCGAGTAATTACCTATAGTTTTGTGTATTGGTTTTCGTTTTGTGTATTTTGATTCTAAATTTATTATATAATTTTGGTTACGCCTACTTTTTTTCACAAAAGGGCACCACTTTGGCGGGAATATCAAAACAAATATAATTTTTAAATTACATTTTTTCCATGTAAAAATTTTGGGCCTGTCAATTTATCTGTGTTTACGTTTGCCAATTGTGAAATTTCAGTTTGAATTACTAATACTAGTAATTTTGAAATAGATTATTATTATGAAACGTAGTATTTATTTTATAAATTGTAAGGTTTTTACAAATTTATCAATCCTAGAAATAGCACATAAGATAGGAATAATTATTAGGAAATCTCATAATCATTTCTGTAAAAGTAAGTCATTATCGTTGCAAACCCACTTAGCTGGCAATTTCATTTCCTATTTTAATTAATATTATTGTATGATAAATTCCTAGCTTATTAAACTTATTGTTTACTTTGACCCTCTTCCTGTGAATATCTAGAACAAATATAAATGTACATGGGTACACCGAATTTAAGTATCACAATGATATACAATTTATGTTCTCGAATGTTGATATAATACAGCAGAAGTCATTTTTGTTTTGCATTTTAATTTTTTAATAACAGTAGCTACAAATTTCGTCCTCGACGAAACTAAATATTCTGATTGCATGAGGCATCGTTTTAAAATTGCAAGGACTTTTTTGTGGTATTGCCTGATGGCCTTGAGATTAGGTGCTACAGGAAATTAATACATATTTTTGAATTAGTATCAAAATTTAAAGTAGCCTTTCAAGTATTTGTAATTACAGTTTTAAAGTAACTGCATTCATTCGAAACAGGCTCGAGATTTTCCAATCAATTAGGCAGATAGAAAAGGAAAACTTTTGAAATTTTCCACAATTCTGTATATTAAGTAGAATAGAAACCTGACAGAAAGAATTTTAAAACTCCCATGTGGCCCATTAACACAAAAAATTGAACACTACTGGAATATAAAATAACTTACCTACTTTTAAGACTACCAAACATTAAGAATGCATTCAAGAAAGTAATTAAATATTTCTTAAGTTTTATGATAAAAGTAATTATTTTTAATTAATGCAAAATACCTGCACAAAATTAATAAAAATCATTACAAATTTGAATCGACAATTTATTTTAATTATAAGAAAATGAAAACATATATCAAATGCTGGTTTATTTACAAACGAGAAACCAGTTTTATTTAATCAATTCACTTCAAAAATTAATTATAAATTAAGTAATTTTTTGCGACATTCAAATAATAAAATTGTTTTAAAGAAATTTGAATTAACCCGAAACTGTTGAATTCCGCTTCTAGTTATCACTCGCGGCGAATTTTAAAACCGATAAAATATAGGAAACTTTTTATCAGATAGTATTGACCGCATTTGGTGTAGTTTTTGTAATTTATTACCTGATCTGATTCAGACAAAAAATTAAATATAACGCCACAGGCGATTTTTTTGAAATATTTTAAGGGATAGAATTGCATTTTTGCTAGTTTTCGCCATTTCTTTATATCCTTAAACCTCAAATCTGACCTTAATTACTTAGCTTGTATGCTGTCAGCACTTGTCAGTCAATCTACTTGACCGTAGGTCACGATCTTTATTTCCATGACCTGCACTTACATAACATATTACACCAATTTTAACATCAAATAATAACCGACTAGCTTATGATATCATTGCTATAAAAATAATATTGCCATGAGTTTAAGAATTATTAACTTGAATGGGATGCTTGAAGTATGAAATAACCAAGTTAAATTAACATAATATTTTTTTATGTTAATTTTCCCTCGTTATTATTAAAAGAATTCATATTTAAAGTAAATACATATCTTTTGCATAAGTTATAATTTTTTTAAAGTGAACACAATAATTATTATTATCGTTCGCGAGCAATCGAACATGACTAATATAATTATTATTGTTCATAACATACAGATGATTAGTATATTTCCGTAAAATTTGTTATTATCCATAGTTCAGCAAGTAGATTTTATACTTTCAGATATTATGAATATTATTATACTTATTAAGAACAATTATTGAATTATAAGCTGTTAAAATCAAGATAAACCACTTATAAAAGATAATTATTTTTTAGAATAAAATTAAAACTATTGCTGTAAATTGTAAATCCGTATATATACGGATGCCCATTTTCATTGTGATTTTTTTCAAATGTAAATTTTGTAACAAAATATCGTTTTATCCACTTTAGATTTCATTCATTTTTTTCATTTTTTAAATCAAAATTTAATTAATTTCTTGCAAAAATGAGTTATGTAAAGAGGAAAGAAGTCATGTCGCATGACCAAGATCATTCGAAGAATCGAATGGTTGCAAAACTTGTCCAAAGATAAATATTTGTGCAAATATAAATTCAGCTTACGCTGTTGTTGGTTTACAAAATCATCCGGATATCTGTTTTGAGAGATAACACTATGTAGATGCATTTGTACACTCAATTTTTTAAGTACACATTATTAGTATATAGAACAAATAATTATATCTTATTTTTTATTTAAAAAAAAAATAATAGTCGATTGATCAAAAAAAGCTTTTTCCAAATTATATTAATATAAGAAACCCTGTAGATAGCACTTTGACACTTAAGGTGTGATTCCTTAGCTGCGGCTGGGGCAGTGCGACTACAGTTACAGCTGAATTTAATGATTACTCTTCTAAGTAATCATTCAGTAATCATTCTAAGGAAACAATTCCCAAAAGAAAGCATGGAGAAGTAGTCCTTAAAATCGCTTGCGCGACCCCAGCCACAGCTAAGGAATCACACCTTTAATTTTAAAATTTTTCAATATTTTATAATATTAATTTTACAAATTAAGTAATATTTAAAGTTATAAAATAAAGTTTAGAAAATTTCTAAACAATCGTAAAATTTTAGTATATAAATTTCTAAATTCCCTACTAAAATTTGGAAAGTTTGTTCTGGGAGGCCGGAGATCCCAATATTGCAGGTTTTTTTGTAGATCACTAATTGATCAAAAATTTGAAATGAACTAAGATAAAATTTTGCTTTAGTCATCGATAGCAAAAATGTTTATTTATTTATCTCTTGAAATAAAATTCGATATAATCATTTGCATATCACATTGGTGCATCTCATCAAAAAATTTAAAAACACAAAAATGAAATGTGCAATAAAAATGCTAAAATAATATTAGTCTTATTCAATAATTAAAATCGTGACTCCCAAACTGTTAATTTCAGAAAAATGGTGGAATGAAACAGCGACGTAGCGAGGGGTTTTGGCGCCCGGGGCGGTCCCTAAATTTGGCGCCCCCCCCCATAGGAACAATTTTTTATTTTGCAAGTTATCAAAAAAGCTAAAAAAAAAAGGTCAACGGTATGTTTTTCTTTATTTGATTATGATCTTACAAGAAGTTTATTTTTCTCGCCTTCATTTGCGCAAATTCGTCAATTACACTTAAATTAAAATTCAAGAAATCAAGAAAAAAATTTTTTTTTGAAAATGGAAAAATGGCGCCCCTAAAAAGTGTGCGCCCGGGGCGGACCGCCCCCCCCCCTCGCTGCGCTACTGGAATGAATTAAGGTTGAAACTAGTTAGTTTAAAAGTAAAGAAGAAAGATCTTTTGTTTGATTTGACCCAAAGAAACCCACGAATTCCACAATTTTTCTGATAATATTAGTCTGTAAAAATACTGTGTAAAATTGAGATGAAGATGGTTATGGTATAGCGCTTAAGTACTTCAACTGTTAAACAAAGATGCCTTGTTTGATGTCGGATGAAGTAAGAATTTGCTTCGGAGCATTTTCTATGGAGAAAAAAATTTTGTATATAGAGAATAATACAGAAGAAGAAATATGCAGAAAAAAGGAGGAAGAACATTTTTTGTAACTTCATATTTTTGAAGTTTTTTCTAACCGATTGTTTCTATTTAAATTTATTTTAATTTTTTAACAATGTGTTAAAAGTTTTATTAAAGCCGGAACTTATATTTTAATAATATTTATACAATTATATAACTAATTAAAAATCATTTTATTACAGAATAAACCGCATTTAGTTGAACCGTTAGATTTTGAAAGTTTTATACTAAAGAATCGAACTTTTATACAAAATGATCCACAGCGTGAACTCCTCATGTATCCCTCGGACGATATATCAGTAAATATTCATAAAAATTTGTCTACATAATTATTTATCTCTTCTATTTTAGCAAATTGTCCTACCGCGAAGATATAGAACCATTTCTCAAACTATCCCTCCAAAATTGGAAACCGAAGACTGTAATTTATTTACAAAACAATGTATTACAACATATTCAAACAATTGGAATCTCGTACATCATAAATATAGCGCTTACTCTAATAATTATGCAGAATTACCTAAATTACAAACTGATTTTGATCTTCCAGAAGAATTGTACGAAATCGATATCGATGCAGAGGCAGGGGACGATTTGAATACCAATCTTAATGGCATCACTAAAGAAGGATATTTACTTAAGGGTCCAGAAATTGGTTAGTACTTTATTTAGATTTTTAAATATTTCATTCATTTTAAATGTTTTGCAGGAAACGATCGAATGTTTCCAAATATTGGTTCTAAAAGCTTTAAAAGACGATACTGTTATTTGCGTCAAGAAGTGGATGGCATTTACTTTTTGGAATTATTTAAAGACGAAAAAAAGGGCGAAGCCAAAGCTACAATTGTTATGGATTTCTGTACCGACGTGGTTAAGGTTTGCCTTGTTTTGATCTTACGAAATCATTTCTTTAATTTGCACATTTTCTAGAATCTTAAACGTGGACGTTATTGTTTCGAATTGCGAATGACAGCAGGACATAAATCTTATGTTTTAGCAGCTGAAAATGAAAACGAATTTAAGGAGTGGTTGTCAAAATTGAATTCTGTACTGCAACAAAATAAAGTGCAAGAAGAAAAACGTGCCGCTTCTTTGGAAAGGGGTACGTTTTTACCTTAATATTTTGATTTTAAAAGCAGACGAAAATAAAAACTTTTATGTGAGTTTTAAAAAATGCTTTTAAGGTAAGGCTAGGATTTTAATCAACTCGTTCTTTTGTCGGGTTTTACTAAACAAAGGATTTCAATGAATAAATAAATTTGTAGTCTTAATTAAATTTTTAAATTGAATGGCTCATATCAAGAGCAATAAACTTTTATTATCAGTCAGTGGAAACATATGCTCATTACAAGTATTTTTATTTTAGTTAAACATTTTCTTAAAATAGCTGGCTGTAAGAGCAAAAGCCTATCTCATTTTCATTTTGCATTTAATTTGTATTTTTAAAATAACTTAAGTGGTTTTAAATAATTCTATTTTTATAAAATGAAAGAAACTTTATAAAGAAATTGATAAACTTTTGGATCTGAAAAACTTCCAGTTATTGGATACTTTTGCCTGGAAACAATTCAAAAATTCAATTTTTTTGTTTAAACTTTTTAGTTTGGCATCGGAGAAAAGTCCATAATAAATTCGTTAAAAACAATCCTAAAACTCATAGTTGAGGTTTGGCCATTTTTTTTTCTTAACGGTTTTTGGGCATAGGATGCATACGAAAGGGTCAATCGAAGTTTTAAAAAATCTTACAAAATCTTAGGAAAGGGTATAGACGACTTTTTTTTTTGTTTTTCAACTTTTTCCAAAGGAAATCTTGAGGCAATCCAGGTGAAAATCCAGAAAATCTTTAAAACATCTCATAAAAGGAAATCTAGTATACAAAAATTTGCTTTGTGGCTCGCCCCTTAGTGAAACCCAATATTAGAGTTAATTCCGAAAAAATCGCACTGTGAGTTTCAAGTTTCCGAAATAGGCAGAGCTAAAGCTTATGTGAAAGGGAACTTAATCCGAACGGGATCTTTACAGTGAAAAACTACCAGATTAAACACGGCCATGTGTGACATCACATTTTTTGAAAACTCCTCTTTTATTGTCACAAATCATCACTCGTCCTCATTGGCATTGCAAAGTTTAGCATTAATTTATTGTTTTGTTTATGCAGATCGAAGTACACCTCCACCATCTCCCCAAACACAGCTTTATGGAACGTTGAAAGGATTGGAACAAAGCATGAATCCACAGCTTATTAAATATGCCAGAGAAACAGATATAAGCATAGCACATTCGAGGCGCGAAAGTCGCCACAAACTTTTTAGTTTATATCCTCCTATCTGCGCAAATATAAAATCGCCATCTACAACCACCGAACAAATTGAACCATATAAAGAATTTTTTGGCCAGAGAATTATGATAAAATGTGAAAGTATTAATTTTAAATTACAAGTGCCCATTGATGAAAAGGAAACGCTGTGCCAGGTCGAACCGTACCATACAACTTTGTGCCTGTTTGATGCTAAAAGTGGCAGAAAACTGACTGAAAATTTTCATTTCGATATTAATAGTACAACCGTGCGATCTTTGATGCCAAACTTACCCAACGGATTAAATTGCGACGCAAAAAATACTTCAAATGACACAAACAATTCGTCATATCACATTACCACTAATATACCGACAAATGTTCCCCAAGAATGGATCATGTATCCCAAACAAGCCATTCTAAATGTTACAAATCCACATTCTGACATTTATATGGTGGTACGTATCGAAAAAATATTACAGGGCAGCATTTATCAAAGTTCCGAACCTTATATCAGAGCTACCAAGGATTGCAAATTGGGAGTTAAAGTACAAAAAAGTGTTGCCGCTTGTTGTCAACGACTCGGTAACTACCGCATGCCATTTGCTTGGGCCGCAAAACCTTTATTTAGGTGAGTCAAATTATTTTTTTTATCTCGAAAATAAAAATATTTGTTGTTTTAGATTATATAGCAATGAACTGGACACTTATCCCGAATTTCCGACCATCTTCAGGCAAGAAAGCAATAAACTTACAGACGAAGAGTTATTAAAGCTGTTATCAGAATTTAGGAAACCGGATAAAATGAGCAAGCTGACTGTGATACCTGGATCTTTAAAAATTAAAATTGCTGCCATCACCGATCTTCCTGACAGTAAGCTCAAAACACTTTGGTATTGTGTCATACTTACGTGGTTATGCTTTTCAGATACTCTGACGGCATCGCTATCGCCGTTGAAGCAGTTTCCTATTCCACCAACCTCGGAACCTAAAATTGAAATAACTGAGTTTGAAGGACAATCTGAACGAGATGTACATCCGTAC
Source organism: Cantharis rufa (assembly GCA_947369205.1). Lineage (NCBI taxonomy): Eukaryota > Metazoa > Arthropoda > Insecta > Coleoptera > Cantharidae > Cantharis > Cantharis rufa. The sequence continues at coordinate 25,486,948 of OX376303.1, forward strand.
ACAACTTTTATAAATCATCTTTACATTTATCCTCAATCTCTAAGTTTTGAGACTCAAAAAGTCTTCACTAGAGCAAGAAATATCGCATGTATGATAGAGTTGCGTGATTCGGATGCCGAAGGTGCTAAAGGTTTACCGGTAATAATTTTTACTTGGAGTTGTCACTCATTTACTATTGATACATTATTTTTTAGTGCATTTATGGACGACCCGGTCAAAGAGTTTTGGTTAATCAAGCTTCTTGTGCGGTGTTACATCATAGCACGGTACCAGTGTGGTACGAAGAAATCAAATTAAGGCTTCCGATTAACATTCTACCTTCTCATCATTTGTTGTTTATATTTTACCACATATCCTGTGATATTACAAAGAAACGTGATAATTGTGTGGAAAACTGTGTTGGATATGCATGGTTGCCTCTGTTAAATAAAGGCAAATTGTGTGTCGATGTTCAATCTATGCCCGTTGCAACTCATCTACCTCCAGGATATTTATCTATACATCCGTTTGGACTTGGAAAAGGAGTATGTTTAAGCGTAATATAACTAAAATGCCGACTAATATTTGTATTTCTTTAGAATGCCGGTCCCGAAATAACATGGATTGATAACCAACGACCACTTTTTACAGTTACCTTTAATTTAGTATCAACAGTTAATACCAGGGACCAACATTTATTTAATTTATTTGCTCATACTGAACGTTTGCTAGATTTGAAGTCGGCAGTTTTACCCAACGAAGGTGAAACTTGCAAAATTATAAAAGCTTTACATGCAATACACATAACAACTTTAATAACTTTTCTTCCTACTTTATTTAATCAACTATTTATGCTGCTGGTGTTAACGAATAGCGAAGAGGTTGGATTAAATGTCATCAGACTTTTGATCAATTTGGTTAACATGATTTACGATGCGGGCAGAAAGGAAATTTTACAGACGTACGTTAAATATGTGTTTGTTCAACCAGACAGTAAAAAACAAACCACCGTTCATGAAGAAATGTGCAAGCATTTGCCCACCATACTTCATCCGAATAACACAGATTTTTTGGTTGTTAACAAATTTATGCACCATTCCGGTTTTTTCTTCGAGGTTATGATTAAAGGAATGGCTCAACATTTATTGGCCAGCAATAGAATAAAGGTAAGTTAAAAAATATCGAGTGCAATTAATAAATTCAGCCAAGATTTAGGTTTTTACTCAACCCCCAATATCAGCAGAGCCCAGTTTAAAAATTACTGCGCTGTACTACATCTACCTAATAATTATTTTTTTATTTTTTATTTTATTTATTTTTTTTTTTTATTTTTAATTAATTTATTTTTGCAGATGCACAGAAACGAAAGGTTTCCTACGGAATATCTACAAAAAATTGACGCTTTGTTTGAAGTGTTAATGCCATATGTATTTAGTAAATACAAAGATATGGTAGTGGAGACGATGGAATTAAACAAGAGTTTGGCCAACTTTCTGAAGGTAAGCCTAGCATAAATAAAATAAAACCAGAAAATTTCAAGAACCTATTTTCAGAAATGTTTATCTGTAATGGATCGAGGTTTTGTATTTAAACTTATCAACAGCTACATGGACAAATTTAATCCGGGCGATCCAAAAATACTGCAGGACTTTAAATTTGCATTTTTAGAAATTATTTGTACTCACGAACATTACGTTTCTTTTAATTTGCCTATTCAGCACACACGCTTGAGTCCCAAAAATCGATCGCCCGATTACCTACAAGAATATTGCCTTACTCCAGAATTTTGCAAACATCACTTTGTTGTTGCTTTACTGCTGTTAGAAGTGAAAAGTTCTTTAAACGAGGTCACTCACATTCGTAAACTTGCTTTAAGTACCTTACGTGATTTAATGGCAAAGCACGAAATGGACGATCGGTATGAAAGTAAAGGTCAAATGAGTCGTATAGCTCTTATTTATATTCCGTGGTTGACCATCGTTTTGGAAAACTTAAATCGATTAAATGCTAGCGAAAAAGTTGAAGATCTGGTCAACAGTAGTATAGTAAATCGAATTTCTTCTAGCAATTCATATTTATTTGTTAAAAATAGTGCCGCAAGTGATTCTACTAGGAGTCATCGATTTACTTTACACCTCGACAAAGACAGTCCTATGCATAATATAAGAAATTCTGCATTTTTTGATGCCATTGCTGGACAATCGATAGTTAATGGAAACAGTTCTATCAGTTTGGAATCGGATGCTTCTGGGGATACACAATCGATTACATCACAGGAGACCACCATTGTGAGGGAAACACGAGAAGATAGCCTCAAAAACGATCACGTAAGTAAAATTTGTTTTTTAATTGCTTTTCTTATTTTAAGTTTCGTAGGGTCTTAAAAATGGAGAACTGAAATCACATCAGCGTGGTATAAGTATAACGAGTCCACATGTACACAGATACGATAAATTTCAGCAAGCCGAAGTAAAAGATGTCTTATTGTGCTTCATATTCATTATTAAATATGTCGGGGAAGAACAATTGATAGCGTGGTGGCAGCACTGCACCGAGGGGGATTTGGTAAACTTCTTCACGATACTCGAAATGAGTTTGCATTGTTTTAAATATGTGGGCAAACGAAACGTGAGCGTTATCAAACCACCCGTAGTTGAAAATTTAAAGAGCAAACCGACCAAAGCTCACACCTTACCTGCTAGGATGAATCCTCCCGATTTTAATCACGAAGGTACGGGCACACTAGTGACCTATACTGTTAATCGTGAAAATTTAGTTAATACTGAAAATGAAGCAAGCAAACATCAACAAGCAATATTAGAACAACATTTGGCAAGTGAAATCGGTTTGATTGTGTTGGACAGTTTGGGTTTGTATTGCTTACACTTTCGTAGCAATTTGTTGGTCGAGGAAGGTGAAAATTCTGTTATGAAGAAAGTTTTTGATATTTATTTAGCGTTTATGCAAATCGGACAAAGCGAAACTCTCTTCAAGCATATTTTTGCCGCAATTCGAGCGTTTATCAATAATTATTCCATAGTGTTATTTAAAGGTAATGCGCTTTTGTGCGGTCGTTTATGTTACGAACTTTTACGTTGTTGCAATAGTCGTCTAGCTTCAGTTAGGCAAGAATCGTGTGCAATTCTTTATTTATTGATGCGCAGTAACTTTGAATTTACCAATCGTAAAGGACTAACTCGAGTACATCTGCAAGTTATTATTTCGGTTTCTCAAATGTTAGGAAATATCGTCGGACTAAATAATGCTCGATTTCAAGAAAGTTTATCGTTAATAAACAGTTACGCTAACAGCGATAAAGCAATGAAAGGTACTGGTTTTCCTGGCGAGGTTAAGGACTTGACCAAACGAATTCGAACCGTATTAATGGCTACGGCACAAATGCGCGAGCATCATCACGATCCGGAAATGTCGGTAGATCTACAACATAGTTTGGCTAATTCGTACGCTTCGACGCCTGAATTAAGACACACGTGGCTTGAAACTATGACTAGAAATCATGTGAGAGATGGAAATTACTCGGAAGCCGCCTGTTGCCAGCTTCACATAGCCGCACTTATGGCGGAATATTTAAAATTGAAGAAAAGTCAGCTATGGGGGGCCGAAGCTTTTGTTAAAATTTCATCAAATATAACGAAAGATGAGCGAGGTTTAAAATTGGATACCGGCGTGCAAGATGTGCAATATACAGATCAATTGTTGCTGGAACAATTGGAAACGTGCGTCGAATATATAGAAAAAAGTGAAAGATACGAAATCTTGGGGGAATTGTACAAATTAATTACGCCGGTTTATGAAAAGAACAGGAATTATGAACTTCTACGACAGTGTTATCAAAGATTAACGCAAAACTACAGCAAAGTTGTTGAAGTCAACAAATCGGGAAGAAGATTACTGGGACGATTTTATAGAATTGTGTTTTATGGCCAATCTTATTTTGAAGAGGATAGTGGTATCGAGTATGTCTACAAGGAACCCAAAATCACATCACTGAGTGAAATCTCCGAACGATTGCATAAGCAGTATAATGATAAATTAGGACAGGATAATGTTAAAATGATTCAAGATTCTGTGCCGGTAAGTACAACGTTTTTACAATTTTTTTACTTCTAATTCTATTCTTTTCACTAAGTTCCTTAAGTTCTCAATACTACTTCCGAGTACTACCATTACCTTTATCATTTAAGTACGTAATACTTTACTAAGGAAATTAATTGATATACCCTGAAAATGTTAGTACTCTTGATGAGAGAATCGAGAAGCTTTAGACTTGGGTAGATTTTATCTTCTTTCAGAAAACGAGTTCAGCCTTCTTTGCTTCATAATCTAGGCCAGCGGTAGCCAACTTTTTAGACCTCATGACCATTAAATTTACACTTCCGAACTCACTAAGATCATTTTGTTAGCTGTTTTAGCTCTATAAAGAATATTTTTTGAGATTACATAAATTTCTAAATTAAAGAAAAGTTTTGTAAAATGTCAAATTTTCTTCGCAGACCAATAGTTTAGGCTCAACTTCTCATTTGTCGTTCTCTCCACCTTATTACCTAATTATTTTTATTGTTGATTTAATATTAAAATATTATTATTAAAATTAATGTAAACGTTTTTATAGGTCGTAACAAGTGAATTGGATCCTAAATACGCATATATTCAAGTCACCCATGTGACTCCTTACTTTGAAAAAGTCGATCTTGAAGAAAGACGAACCGATTTCGAATTGAATCACGATATTTCATGTTTTATGTTTGAAACTCCTTTCACAAAAGACGGTAAATGCAGAGGCAATCCGGAAGAGCAATGGAAACGGCGAACCATTCTTACAAGTGCGTACGGTTTAAAAGATCTAATTAAAAGTTTTTAATTTTCTTTACTTTTTAGCACAATATTCTTTTCCTTATGTGAAAAAGCGAATTCAGGTTGTTGGTAAGCGCACCGTCGAACTTAGTCCCATAGAAGTTGCAATAGACGAAATGCAGACCAGGGTGTCAGAACTTGAAGACGTCGTATTTACAAATCCTAAAGATGCCGTAAAGTTGCAACTGTTATTACAGGGTAGTGTTTGTGTTCAAGTTAATGCAGGGCCTCTTGCATATGCCACAGTATTTCTCGATCCAGCTTTAAGCAGTATGTATGCAGAAGATAAAGTCGAAGACCTGAAAGATATTTTTAGGTAAATACTTCATAATTTCGCTATAAAAAAATTGGTTAAAATATCTTTTTATTTTGTTTTACAGGGAATTTGTTAAAATTTGTTATTCTGCCTTGCAAATTAATAGTAAGTTAATAATGAACGACCAGTTGGAGTACCAAGAAGTGCTGCGACACAATTACAAAAAGCTGTGTTCGTCGTTATCTACTCTGTTTGGTGAGTCGTTGTGGCCGCACGAAGAAACTGGAAGCTTTAAAAGAAATAGTATGGCGTTATTTAGTGCCATAAGTGGTGCCTCGCATTCTTCCAGTGTTGCATAAACTTAACGGATAGTTGTTTTATGTATGTATGTAGTACTATGTAATATAGTACTGATAGTACCTTACATTTTATAAAATTTATATAAACAATCAGTGACGAGATATTCGTAGGTGATTTATTAATTATTTACTTTGACAAAAATATAATTTAATGTTTTATTATAAAAATATTTGATAGATGGTATTTAATGTTGTGCTGTGGATTTTTTTTGAAAAGACAACTTTTGAAGTGACAATTTTTTAATTTTAGAGTTGACAAAATTCAAAATCAAGTTACTAACTTTTATAAATCGGATTCTTTGAAAATAATTTTTCAAGTGCCTCTAAGACAGGTATTTTTTTTGAGTGATTAGTTAATAATTGTTAGAATGTTCATACTTTGCTGGTTTATTTTTGAAAAGCATCTCAAAATTTTAATATTTTTATTGCCATAATCGAAAAATTAATTTTAGAAAAAAAATATTAAAGTATTGAAAAAATAAGCCGTCAAGTTTGAAACGTTTACACAATTTTACCACCCATTTTAGTTATGAGCATAATCAAAATGTTAAAAGATCTTCAATTCTTGAACCGTAAAAAATACACTAATTATTGTTTGCCTGGTTTATTTGCACTGCAATAATAATTTTAATAAGTATAAACAGCTCTCTAACTGCCAGCCCATGACAGTGCTCCGAGTTTTATATTATGATTTGATAATAACGTGGAAAAAAGCACTGCAGATTTTTTGGCTCTCTGATTTAAGAACCAATTCAATAAAAATGTATTTTTTTTTTTATAATTAAATTTTATTCCTCCTTGCACTCATTAATTTTTTCTCTACTGCATTTTGGTTTAAGTAATGAAAAGTATATTACATTTTGATATATTTTTAAAATTAAAGTTTATTTTAAAAAATACCTTTAATGACAACGGCTTACATAATTTTGTGATTTTAACCGAAATATTAATATATAAGCCTCTTGGCCAGTATAATTTACAATTATACTTCACAAATGAATATTTTATGTGTTTTGGATTCCAAAACGTGGCTTTTTTAAGGAAAATAAAATTTTCAAGTTCCAGCTGTGGTTAGCACGAAAGATTCCTATTCAAGAATTTGTATTAGGACAAACAACCTTTTAGTTTATGATAAATAAACTCCCATTTTGTTCTAATTTTATAGCATCACTTTTTCTACCGTCCTTTTAATAAACATGACATTTTTATTTTACGCTAAAAAACTACAAGAATATTCTCTATTTACTACACTTATCTGTGATTTTTTCTTTAACTTTCTCATTTTCGTTTTTGTTGTATTCTATAAACACTGCAATTAAACAGTACCTAAAACAATTATTTAATCTTTAAGTTTATAGAAATGTACGTTAATAGTAGATATTATAATTTTGAAATGAAAAAATTTGAAACAATGAAAGACTGCAAGCTCAATTTTTTGTAGTCATTTTTTGATGTCACCAAAATTTGTAACAATTACTACATCACTATTAATACCTACAATTATTGTAATAATTAGTCAATTTAGTATAAGTAAATGGTAAGTGAAATAATGCGAATTTTATAAATAAATGTATTTGTTGAAAGCATTATCGCTTTTACGGAGGAAGAAATTAAAATGCAGGTCGATTTAATTATACATACATATTAAAATTACGAAATTGTTAAATAAATAATGTTGATTTATTAGTATATTAAATTATTATGTTGCAAATCAAATTTGTACATCTGTGTTGCATGTTATTACCTAATTAAATTTATTTATTAATTAATTAATTAATCGTATAAATTGTTTTTTTGTCATCTTGCCATTGAGAAAATACTTTCAAATTTTATTTGATTAAAAGAATGTGTTATTAAATTTTTTGGGTACTATTTGTTAATTTTTACAATTATGTATTTTATGTTAATTTTTTGATTGTACGTAATATTTAGTATGGGCTGTGAAAAAATGAATATTTGTTTTATTTTTAGCCATATATTTACTATATTTTAAATTAAGCACTAAATGTAAAATATTTTAGTTTTGTCTTTAAATTGTATATATTATTTTATTACTTTTCAAGTATTGGATTACCCACTGATGCATTTTTTCACACACCTTCTGTTGCTTCCGTTGATGTATATTTTTGTATTATTTATTAAAGTAAAACAGTAAAGTGGTCAGTTTGTTTCGTCTTGTAATTTGTATTAGATTATTATAAATGGATTTATTGAAAATAAAATAGCAATTAATGTTTTTTGTTCCTTTGATATTTTCATTAATAACACAAATTATTCACATCATATCCATGTTATTATGTCAACATTGTTTTAAATGCATAAATTAACAACTTGGATGAACTACGTTATAACGGAGTTTTAATGTCCTCAAAAAAGGATAGGTCAACTTTGATTGGTTCATTTTAAGTTATATGTCGTCTGATCCCTTGTAATATTATATTACAGAGATGGCCAACCTGCGGTTCTTTGAAGGATTATTTGTGCCTCTCGATAAATGTAACTGAGTTCCCTTTTCATTTTTATGCTATTATATTTAAAAAAATTATTATCATTCCGTATGTGTATCAAAATGTCTTAAATTTTGAAAAATGGCTCGGACTATCAAGGAGCTTGGCCACCCCTGGATATTACATAAAAGTGTTAATCACAACAGATTTCAGTTAGAAATTTTAATGTTTTTAGAAGAGGGGGAGTCGACCATTTAAAAATGATTTAAAAATTTGGAGTAGTTTTTGCGCTAATTTTAGGAATTTAAAATAAATTTTAGAATTCCAGGACAAGTGGGAGGTCTGGGTTTATTTAAAATATTTTGTTTCTTAATAAAACAATAGTAGAAAAAATATTGTATGAAAAGTGCCATTTTTCTGTGCTAAGCATGAAATTTTTATCAAATAATTATTATCATTGAATTATTGGCGTTTTTCTTGATTAAAACTTGCCACTTCAAGGGATTTTGAGCCTAGTGTCCACTTGAGACAGAAAGTCTAGAGACTCCTATATAAACCATGCTAATACCTAAGTCTCTGAGGCTAGTATTAACATGGGTTTATATAGGAGTCTCGAGACTTTCTGTCTCAAGTGAACACTAGCCTTTAGATACAATCTCCAGAATAGAAAAAATGACGTGAGATATAAATCAACGCTTATTTAGTTTGTCGACGTTTTGAACACAGTTATTGGTCCATTCTCAAGACCAAAGGAGATAATTACATATAAGTTCGACAAATGTCCACAAAACCAATGCTGTTCAATGGCTAATTTTGAATGTGCACAAATCTTAATCGAGAATATTTAGCAAAAAAAGTTTGTTCCACAAAATAATTAATTTTATTCCTAGCTTTGTAAAAACTTGAAAGTAAAAAGAAAAGATGGCCCTCGTATTTGGAAACCATATTTCAATCCACATGCAAGCATCAACGAGATCACTTTGGAACGATATTGTAAAAATTTTCAACACTGCAACAACAGTTCAGTACATTTTCACAACAAAAATAAGTCGAGTAACTAAATAAAAATCAAGTTTACAAAAGAATTTAACACTGTTTATTGAAGCAAGTTATTACATAAAAAAGGTAATTTGAAACTTGTTAATCTAATTTAAATCCTAAATTCTTCTGTAGTAGATGAACGGAGAGGAAACAAGGATCTGAAAACAAAATAATTATTAGTTTTTGAAATTTAAAAAAACAATTTCTTTGCATGAGTTTTTTAACTTGAAATATCTCCAAGATAAGAATCTATTATTAATCGAGTAACCTATCAAATTTTTTGTCCGATTGGTTACTTCTTTAAATTTATCCAATAGATTTTATCTTGGAAATATTTACAGGTGAAGATATAGTAAAATTTGATAGACCGTTTTAAAAATTACTTCAAGCAAGAAAATTATTGATAATTTCCGACTTACCTCGCAAGTAGCCTACTTGGACCTCGCACGCATCTTCCTGCGCTTACGCTTTAGCCTTCGCATACGCTTCTTCCTCCACTAGAGTAAATAAAACCAAATTAAACAATGCCAATACAAAAAACCGAATAAATTATTGCTAGATGTATTACGCCGGGTCTCCTTTCGACTAATTATGATACAAAATTTTTACACCACGTGTTGAAAAAAAAAATTATAAGATATTTCTTATTAAATTTGTTCATAATTTACAAGTAATTACTAAAGAACACGTGTTCGATATTGTAAAAAAACCAATATCGACCACATAAGATTAGGAATTACATTTACAAACTATGGTTAAAATGTGGGCCTTCGTAAATTACTTGAAAAATGTTAAAAACTACTAAATAAATAAAAATAATTATAATATAGAATAAATGCATACCTTTGCTCTCATCTTATGTTGAAATTATTTGAGGATCAACCTCAAATTTGAAGATTACTTCGGATTTTAAAAAACCGACTGTAACTATCTACGTTTCGAAATAAAATGGTAGATGTGGGAGATGTTGGATAAATTCGTTACGTCAGAAAATCAAATCGTTGCCAACTGTAAAATGTAAAACACTATAAATAAGGAAACGTTTACATGAAGTATTTTTTTAAAATAGTTTCCTATTTAAAATTTGAAAAATTTAGATTTGATATTGACGACTCAAACATACACTACGATGTCTACGAAAGACAAAAGTTTATTTTTTTCTATTACTTATTTGCCGCATTATATTTCTTTTACTTCAATCAGAGGCGTAATTTCCGATATTTCTAAAATCAAAGAGAGCATTTCTGAAAAATGATCATAGCACTAGAATACCCTGAAAACCAAGCACCATCAAATCAAATTCAAAGAAAACAAACACCAACCACACTCAGAAAAATAATTTGTTATTATAATAATGATTTAGCGGATCTTATCTGTTATGTTGTGTTGTCTGTAGTGACGACCAGTGGCCAGTGGCGGATCCAGGGGGAGGGTCATGGGGGTCATGACCCCCCCCCCCCTTGAAGCCATAATTGTGGCTAAATAAAAGCTTCTGTAAAGTGAAAAAAGTGTTTATATTTAATTTAATATTTAATACTTAAATTTAAAAAAAACTGATAATATCCATGAAAATCCTAACTTTTCACATACGTGCTTTTAGGACAATAAAAAAAAATCGCATATTTATTCAGGCCTAATATGAATACCCACTTGAATATCCAATACCTGTGACCCCCTCCCCCCGCTGCCAAAAGTCTAGATCCGCGCCTGCCAGTGGCGTAGTCAGGAGTAGGCCCCTATCAAGCGTTTGACCTTGAAAATTTGATAAATTTTTGTCTGCGTCGCTATTACAAGACTATTACAAGAGTCGCTATTACTAAGACTTTTACGGAACACTCGCTCGTGGGTCCCCCTCCCGAACTAAATTCCTGACTACGCCATAGGCTTAATTCTCGGTCGGGTGCCCCTCGAAAACTATCGAGTTCGGGCGCGGTGTGCCTGAGAGTTTCACTTTTAAACTGTCTATAAAATCCATTCTAAACAATTTAGCGCTACACAAAATTTTTTTCACCTATGTGGGGATGTATTTAAAGGAAATAAAATTTCATATTCACTAAAAAACTTATATAACACATATAATGTAAATTATTTTGTATAACCCTCTAAATACACATTAAAATTATGCGAATCTTACATTATTTACTAGAAAACATTAAAAAAATTGAAAAAAATTTTATGGTGAGCCATTCAGATATACAATGAGTCTTTTCAGTCGGAATCAGATACACAAAGTGCCGTTGAGATAATGCAACGGCAGGCTGAAAAACAATCATTTCTAATAAGTATTAGAATAGAGAGTTTGAAATGAAATCCAAAATACAAGATATAAAATATAATTATCAAAAAATGTATAATACGTTAATACTACGTTCACAAATAAATCAAATTTTAAGATTTGTTGTTGTCAAAATTATAAATCAATTAATAATTGTTACCGAAATAGCGAAGTTTCTGCTTTTCAGTTTAGTTTTTTATTTTTAGCTTTTTAGTTTTTGTTTTAAATTTTTTAAAATTTTTTTGCTTTTCAGTTTTGCTTTTGTCGGTTTTATTATTTGTTAAAAATTTTCTTTTATTTTTCGCTTTTCAGTTTTCAGTTTGTACAAATAAAAAAATAATAGTTGTAACCAAATTGAACCAATCAGATTAAAGTATTAAAAAAAAATTAAAGAAAATACTTCAATCTGCTTACGACATTGCAACATTACATAAATTATTTAAAAAAAACCCATTGTATGAGTTGAATAAGAATCAAAAAAATAATGGGTTGCTAAATTTCTAATTCACGCTTATCAATGATCTCGCGCAGACAAAGTGCTCGGATAAAATTTGCAACATACTGTAACGTATAAATAATGAATAATTATCGCGATTCTTTACGGTTGGTATCGATGTAAAACTATAAAAGTAAAAAATAACTGTCCAATATTTTTGATGTTTGGTTAAGTGCGAAAAATACGTTGATATTGGATATAAATTACTTAAAAAAATTATAAATGGGGAGTAGCGTTGAACAAAGCCCCGTTGCTAACAGGCGTTCAAAATCTCCCGAAAGCAAGAAAACTAAAGATGACTTGAATAAACCAAAAAAGCGAAGTAGATCGCGATCACCAGAACGTAGAAGAACCAGGCGTCACAAGAGATCCAATTCGCGTCAAAGCGACGACGAAGAATATCCACGATATTATGGAGATGACAATAAAAATAGCGACAGGTATTGGAATAAGTATCCGAAGAAAGATGAAACCAGGGTCGGTGCCAGGTATTACGATATGGAAAAGGAAAAAGAAAAGGATAAAGAAGAAGATAAGACTGTCATTCCACCACGCCAACGTAAAATCGTCGATCTTTTAACGTCTAAAACTGGCGGTGCTTACATTCCACCGGCCAAGCTACGTTTAATGCAAAAAGAAATAACCGATAAAACGTCACCTGCTTATCAGAGAATAGCTTGGGAAGCTCTTAAAAAATCAATTCAAGGTCACGTGAACAAGGCAAACACTTCCAATATCAAAATTATATCCAAGGAAATATTCCAAGAAAATATTATACGTGGACGTGGCTTGCTATGTAAGTCTATAATTAAAGCACAGTCCGAATCCCCTACTTTCACACGAATTTATGCCGCATTAATTGCCATTATTAATTCTAAATTTCCTAACATTGGAGAATTATTGTTGAAACGTTTGGTATTGCAATTTAAGCGAGGCTATAAGCAAAATAATAAGACGATTTGTATAACGGCAGTTTCATTCATTGCGCATTTGGTGAATCAGCAAGTTGCACACGAAATTTTGGCTTTGGAAATTTTAACGCTTTTGGTTCATACACCGACGGATGATTCAGTTGAAGTAGCAATTTCTTTCTTAAAAGAGAGTGGTCAGAAGTTAACTGAGGTATCCAGTAAGGGTATTTCTGCTATATTTGAAATGTTGCGTAACATTTTGCATGAAGGCAAATTGGAGAAGAGAATTCAATACATGATTGAAGTTATGTTTCAAATTCGTAAAGATGGTTTTAAAGATCATGCTGCTATTCTTGAAGATCACGATATTGTAAAAGAAGATGACCAGATCACTCATTTAATTACGTTAGATAGTGTCGAACAACAAAATTCCGAGGACACTTTAAACGTCTTCAAATTTGATGATGTTTACGAACAGAATGAAAAAAAATACGAGACGATTGTTTCGAGCATCCTAGAAAGCGACGACAGTGGTTCGGAATCTGGATCAGAAGGTGACGATGATGACGACGATGAAGACGCCGCCGAAGAAACGGGAGATGCCCCCATGGTAATAGTAGATAAAACCGAGACCACGTTAGTTGCATTGAGAAGAACAATTTATCTTACAATACAATCGAGTTTAGATTTTGAAGAGTGTGCTCACAAACTTCTCAAGATGGAATTAAAGCCAGGTCAAGAAGTGGAATTTTGTCACATGTTCTTGGATTGTTGTGCAGAACAACGCACTTACGAAAAATTTTATGGTCTTTTGGCGCAAAGATTTTGTCAAATCAATAAAATTTATGTGACTCCGTTTGAACAAATTTTCAAGGATACCTACGCAACATCTCACAGATTAGATACGAGTCGATTGAGAAACGTCAGCAAATTTTTTGCTCATTTACTTTTCACGGATTCGATTGGCTGGGAAGTGATGGAGGTGATACAGTTGACGGAAGAAACCACTACAAGTTCGAGTAGGATTTTTATTAAAATTTTATTTCAAGAACTATCTGAATATATGGGTTTAGCAAAATTAAATGCCAGACTGAACGATCCTACTTTGCAAGGTCATTTTAGTGGCCTGTTTCCACGTGACAATCCAAATAATAGCAGGTTTTCTATTAATTTCTTTACTTCGAGTGGTTTGGGTGGTTTAACCGATGGATTAAGAGAGCATCTTCGAGCACTTTCCAAAATGCCTGCTTTACAAACTGTAGAAGATTCTTCCAGTAGTTCTAGTAGCAGTGAGAGTTCTAGTAGTTCAGATTCTTCGTCTTCATCATCATCATCGTCTAGTGATTCGTCTTCTGAAGAAGAAAGTGGAAAGAAATCTAAAAACTTCCGTAAGAAGGATTCCAAGAACCAAAAGAAAGTGGTGGATGCAAAACGCGGTAAATTTGGTGAAGACAAGTTTAAATCGCCAAGAAATGATCGCGATAGAAGAGATTTAGAAAGTGATCGTATGCCAAACAGTTCGAGGCGCTTTGAGAGGTCTCGATCGACAGACAGAAATGACAGACAAAGAGATTATAAGCCAAGAGAAGACAGAAGGAACGAAAGAGATGAAAGAAGATATGATAAACAATCTAGAACAGATGAAAGAAGACCTGAAAGAGATGAAAGAAGACCTGAAAGAGATGAAAGAAGACCCAAAAGAGATGAAAGTAGAACTAAAAGAGATGTTAGAGATGAAAGAAGCAGTGGTCGAGACGAAAGAAGAGATGGTCGAGATGACAGAAGAGATGGTCGAGATGAAAGAAGAAATGGTCGAGACGAATCAAGGAATGGAAGAGACGAAAGAGAAAGAAGAAGGGGAAGAGATGAAAGAAGAGAGAAGGTTTAAGAAGGTATTTTTTATTTTGTATTATATTTTTAAAAAATAAATTTTCGATTAATGTACATAATATTATGGTGTAATATTTATTTTATCAAAAATACAACTTGCACAAATAATTTTTTTAATAAAATCTTTGTAAAATTAACATGTATCAGTTTGTGCTACTCTTAATTCCGAAGGTGGAACTGTCTCGTTTAGTAGTTTCTTAAATGTGTCGACACATACGCCTCCAGTGTTATCAAATTCCAAACCAATTTTCCATAGTTTTTCAAACAAATCATCAGGAAATTGGTAGCCCAACTTTTCAAACATTTTCTTTATAACATCGGGAGATCTTGGCTTTAATGAAAAAGTTATTTTAATATAAGGCAATTTTAAATAGAAAGCATCTTGCTAAACAGGAAGGAAACCTAATTTTTGAAGAAAAGTTTTTCAAAATTTTATAAGACTTAGATTAAAAAAAAAAACATTTTGAAATATGAAATTTTTATATGAATAGTATTTATATTTTTTGAATTTCAAACTAGGTATTATGTTAAATTAAAATCTTGCAATATTACTGGTCAGTGACGGAATAGTCGCTCAAATAAATAGAATTAAATAATGAATAAATAATTCATGTTTTTATATTTTAGATTATAAACCATCTGTTTTTGTATTAGTTTCTTGATGCTTACCATTAAGAAGTCTCTGTGAGAAAGCCCATAGATTGTATAAATACTTGGATTTATAACAGCACCAGATGAAGTTTCATCGCCTAAATGATTCAAGTCTGCACGACAACCGCCAACTGGAACAGATGTTTTAGAAATATCGAATCGATAAGTTGGTATACCAGCAGTTCTTCTTCCTAAATAAAAATAACCGATATAATTTAGTTTAAATTAAAAAACCTAGAAATTTGCACTTACTGCTATTATCGATTAAGACAAAATCACATGCTTCGGATCTACTGGAAGACGTATAATATTGGTTTTTCTTGGGCACATCTGAAAATAATACCATCTATAGTTTAACAGCATCCATCAGGCTTATCTTAGCCTGATATAGTTGTACGTAACTTTATTTAATAATTAATTGGAGAATAATTTGTTGCCTTGGCATTATGACTATGTAGCTAACGTCAAGGAAACCGCACAAAAAATAATATAATAGCCAGTTAAAATTGTTCCATCTATCAACTCGGTAAAGAACTGCAACTTACTCTCAATTTTTATTATCTCTGGCACAGAATTATTAAGATTGCATAGAAACATAAAATCCCTGTAGTTGATCAACCCATCTTTTATAACTCCAGTAAAATTGAAAAATGGTTCTAACGATTCGTGCTCATAATTCAATCCGTTGCATCTGCAAATCTGATAAAACAAATCCAAAGGCACCCATCCTGTGTATTTCTAAAAATTAATAATTAATGCATTATATAATTAAATTTACAGCAAAACTCTACCCTATCGTAAAACAGGACCTTTGCTTCAAAATCGTTATAATCAAACTTGGATGCATTAAATAGATCTTTAAGGTGTACTCGAAACTCATTTAAATTTCTCATCCAATCTTCAAATTCGCGTTTGAATAGACACGGTGGACAATCAGCATCTTTTAATAAATCCTCCACGCCATACACAGGCCTATTAGATGGTATGCCGAACCTATGCTCTTTAGGTACGCATGCTATATTGTTATTTCTATAATCACCCGAGAAATTTTCAGATAAACCTTCAAATAATTAAAGAACTCAAATTTACGGTGCTAAAATTTTTCCAACTTTTGATTTCGTTCGTTCTGCAACATCTGCTTGTATGCTACTAACAGAAGTTACTGGTTCATCATTATACCATTGCAACGCGCATCTTGCCCAAATTCCTCGGGGATCATAAGCCGTCCTCATTCCATACCTCTTTTTTGGATTAAAAGCTGGTTTTAAATAACTACAAATAATTAGCAGTTAGATTATTAATTTTATTAAACAATAAATTCACTTTCGATTAACTGGTTCACCAGGATTATAATCGTTGTGGGTTTTCTTATACAAGTCGTGTCCAACTTGGCTATCCCACAAAACCTCGTAGACCGTTTTCGGTGGATTTATGATTTTGCCAGCATCGACTACAAAAAATGATTTATACTCTTTGGCTTGCAACTCTGGCTGCACATACCCTTTATGCAAGGATTTCCAAACGTTGTTCCTAAGGGATCCATTCCAGCTGGTAGATTTGGTGTGGGATCGCAACATCTTCCTTCTTCTTTATTCCAATACGAATTATATGAGGTTTCTTTGAGATCGTTGATGAGCGTCTGATATCTTGTTTTAGTCGGTGGTTGTAAGACTTCTCTCACCTTAAATAAAACAATTTTTTTTAAATGTACCCAACTTTTAAAAGTATTTTAATTACGTTTGTGTAAATACCTCGATGACTGAGATTTCCTGTATTACCTAGTTTATATCTAAAAATTGGTTTGAATTCCTCAAAAACTCCTGCTTCGTGCTTTAAAGCATCCACTTCGTCTTGCAAAAGGTAACGTTTTAAACAGGCAGACACTGTTTCTGTGGTATCGCTAGGTTTTCCTGCCTAAAATAGACTCAAAAACTGTTATTACAAGACATTTTTGAGAATATTGGCTGCTTACAGCGCAAATAATTGGCGATCGATCTATGAATTTTCCAGAATTACTAGCCATATTGTATAATGTATTATGTATAAATATTTTTGTAAATTAATTGTCACTGTATAATAAAAGTGCAGAATATTTTAATTGGGAACTATGGAAATATGACGTTTCTGAACTGACTTAAAATCAAATTTGAAAAAAAAAATGGGAGGTACTATAGTTTAAAATTAGTATTAAATTCTGTTTTCCTGTTTTGGAAGAAACTTCAATAATTAATTCGTTTTAATGCTTAATGCAAATCCAAGAACCTGTTGTCCATTTTTACTGAGCGAGTCGGTAGTTTCTATGAGATCCTGGAAGTGGACAAGTTCAGCCACGACGTTACACACAACATTTTTTCTGCGGGACAAAAGGACAAAGTTTTAATGCACAATAAAAGATTCAATTGTTTTTCGAGACTGGTTAATGACTGTTATTTGTTTTTCTGATCTCGTTTATTTTGGGGATCGGTAAATGTAGTTTACCAGTTCTTATTATAGTTTTATAGTATCACTTTTATGAGTTGCTGAACTCAAAAATTTTTTTTTTCAAAAGTGTCGGCGCATTCTCCACTCTGCCAGTCCACCCCTGAAATGGTAGGTACCCAATTGATGGAAAATTAAGTTCAATGATCAATGTACTATTTTTTGTAGGTACAGAAGAACGAAAAAATTTCAAATCGACAATTGCAGAATTTTACGATAAAATAGCAGTATTTAGTTGGTAAAATGAAATTGAATTTGCGATTAATCAAACGTAAAATTTGTAATGTGCGCCATTTGTAGTTCCGGGTAGTTCACGGCTGCGTCCAGTAGCTACCTCTGCATTCATGTTTCTTATTTTTCTGGTCATATATAAGTGAAATTTATGTGAAGTGTGTGAAGGTGAGTAGAATATTTACGTTTAATACCGACACCTGTGTTTTGAAGGGTCATGTGGTAGACATAATCGAATATTAAATTAATGAATCGCTTGAAGTTTTCGGAACTCAACTGTCAAATTTTACGAACTGTCATCTCATACCAATCGTGCATTAATTTATGTTCTCTGAGTATAATTTTGTGTTGATAATTAAATTTTTACCAATCCAATAGTTGTAACATTTTATGTGATCTAAATTATTGGTAATTTTGCGAGGATTTACCGAGTGTGAGTGCAAATTCTTTTGTTTAAGGTAGGTTAAGACGTACAAAGCTTTTTATCTCTCGTCAGATGCGTCACAATTTAGTTAACTGTAAATGTTTATCGTGTTAGTTGGTCAGTCTTCAATCTTTGACCTGTTGATTATCAATTTTTGACGAAAAGTGTTGGAAAAAGTCTTTAATTAAACATTTACGAAAAATGGTCAGCTGATTAAGACATTTTGAGTGCCCTTGAACTAGTGAATGAAGCAAATTTACGCCCCTCGATTTTGTGATAATTGTAAGCTTTAATTGTGTTGACTCAGATATCTTATTACGTTTTTAATGCAATTAGAAATGTTTTTTCCTTTAAACCTTGCTCTCTTCTTCAATACACATTTTGTTTACATGTTGATTTCGTCTTTAGAAAATGGCAAATAGGACGTCAACAGCCCAAAGACCAAACGGTTCCACTCAAGGTAAAATATGCCAGTTCAAGCTTGTGCTTCTGGGAGAATCGGCTGTTGGAAAATCGAGTTTAGTTCTACGGTTTGTCAAGGGACAATTTCACGAGTATCAAGAAAGTACTATAGGTGCTGCTTTCTTAACACAAACAGTGTGTTTAGATGATACGACCGTTAAATTTGAGATATGGGACACCGCTGGACAAGAAAGGTAAATTAAATATTTTACGATTATTATTATTATTTATTTCACACGACATTCGTAGTCGACCAAAAATTTAAACAACTTGTAGGATATTTTACTTTACTTTTTGCAATACTAAAAGATTTCTCTTCAGGAAACCGAAAAGAAATAATTCCACAAAAGTTTAGACAGGAAGTCAATAAAGATTTTAATTTGAACATTGTAAATAGAATATCGACAATGAAACAATGAAATTTAAGACCAGGAAACTTTAAAATTAGTTCTTTGTATTTTTCCTATTTCGACATAATAATGTACTTTAGGTGCATTATACGAATAAGAGTAAATAATTATAAAGTAATTTTGTAGTTGATATGATAATAATTATGGAACATTAAATTTACTGTTATCTTGTTTTTTGCACCAAACATTAAATTGACAATTTTTTTTAATGCAGGTACCATAGTTTAGCTCCAATGTATTATCGTGGTGCTCAAGCTGCAATTGTCGTATATGATATAACTAACCAAGACACCTTTGGACGTGCTAAAACATGGGTAAAAGAATTGCAAAGGCAAGCTAGTCCCAGTATTGTAATTGCGCTGGCCGGTAATAAACAAGACTTGGCTAATAAGCGTATGGTTGAATATGAAGAAGCCCAAGCATATGCCGATGAAAATGGACTCTTATTTATGGAAACTTCAGCTAAAACTGCTATGAATGTTAACGACATATTTTTGGCGATAGGTGAGTGTGTTTGTTTGTTTAAAGAGATAAGATTAAAATTTTCTCTTTTTTTTTAAATACTAATTAAATATTTAATTATCATATTATTAGAATTTATAATTTGATATTTACGATGATGAATTGTTTTCGTGCCATTTAAACAATAACTTATATTATTCCCTTAATTGGTTTAAGTTGTTGACGTAATGGGAACTATTTAAATATATAAATAAATAGATATCCTACTTATTTTATGAAATATTGATTTTAGCCATATAAAAATAGACGAGTAACCTTTTTGGATTTACTATTTTGCAAATAATCTTTTTAAAAATTCGTATCTGAACACACTTTTTTTTACTAAAATTCATGTTGATTAAAAATGATATTTTTAAATACAAAATGTATGTAAAATACCTACATACAATTTTATGCAGGAAGTTTTTGGTAAGAAAAATTGTAACACAATTTTATTAATCATCAATTTGACAACAAATTTATTTTTGACCATAAAGAAAAACCATTATTACTCAATAATATAGTAAATTGTAAATGTATGTTTGCTACTTGTTTATTTATTTTTTACGATGGTCACCGTGCTCAATGAAAAATCTTATTTAATCTTTTCTAACCGATTTTGAATTATTTTGAATTTTCAGAAATTTGAAAATATTTTTTACAAACTAAAAATTTTCCTCTGTAAGTATTGCAATAATATTATAAATGAAAGAATGAACTATTCCGAGTACAAAATAATCTTTTGTTATAACAAAGTATTGTTACTCATTATGCTAATAACAACAATCAAGATAATGTAAATGTACAGGTAGTTGGTGTAGTAGTGTCATTTTTAATGTTCAGTCAGTAAGTAAAAACTAGTGACTTGTGATTCGGTTTAAATGGATCAACTGTATATTGAATTGAACGAAACATCAAGTGGAATATCATACATTATGTGAAATAATTTATTCTATCATTTATACAATTATTGTAAAACTGTTCTTAAGACTGGAATGAGTCGATATTGTATTTCTAAAATTAAAGTAGATACCGAATAAATATTTAAAAAATTATGTGGCGGAACTCATCGAACATTGAATATTCAGCACTGAAACTTACACCGCTAATAGTTTATGCTAATACTTGAATGCTTTAAAGCAGGAAATGTTTATTAAATATACATGCTTAAATAATATTACAATTATAAATCAATTAATGTAATTAATATTATAGATAATTATTAAACAAATTAAAAAATTAATCCCAAGCAATCTAAAGTTGTCAAGTAGTTACTATCCAGTGTCGGTTTTCACATATAACAGATCAAAGGAACGATAATATTTCAATATTTTTTATGATATTTGTATATTAATTTCTCCAAATTGTAGTCTAAGGGAAATTGTCCTAAAATACTGTATCAGAACAATATTCGAGTTTTCATTAATTTTTACTTTGGCATTTTGTAAGCCCTATCTCGAGAACAGATTTAATCTGTGGGAATCTCATTAATCTATTTATGCACATAGGGGTTGTTACCAGTCTCTCTTTTGTTTCCTTTGAATAGTTTATTGCTCTTTCTATTTTTTCTTGAAAGCAATATCTATTTTTATACTTCATGCTTTATTTATTAATTTCAACAAACAAAGAAATTTAATTTTTTACCATCATTACTATGTATTATTATGTTTTGTAAATTAATACATAAAAATATATTACAAATTAGTATTAGTCAAATACTATCGGAAATCTTATTAAACTAATCATGCCTGTAGGATAGACTATAGAATATCCCAGTGCTGTTACTGTCATGGTGATAACCTTGTCCCACAGTGACAGTGCCGGTGCTACGGGATAGCAAATTTAAAGGTATGATGGTCAACAAAAAGATCAAGTTTTTTGTGTTCTTCTCCTAAAATGTGGCTACAATACTGATATATGATATAATTAGGCTTATCAAACTTTTGGTTTTTGACCAAAATCTCCGGCAAAAATATTTTGTTAAAAACATCTTAAATATAATTTCGGTCTTTCTTTTTAAAAATGTTTCGGGAGGATACCCTCTAGAACTCTGAAATATTGTTTTTCTTTGCCCAGGATCCTAGTGTTGACACTAGAGCACAAGTCAAACTCAACGTTTTGATCGGTTCTCACTCACTGTAATTAGCTTATAAAGTTAATCCACCTTAAATCTATCTTAAATACTGTATTACATGGTGACGTTTTGTCACGAAAAAATGGTAGCAAAAAATATTATCTTTAGTTTTCTAAAAGCTTAAAAAAATCAGTTTTGTCTGTTTTTAGGCCTAAGTTTAATCCAATTTTAAAACACATTTTAATGACTTGTACTATATAAAAATATTGCCAAGTGTGAAGAATAATGAATTGATTATTATGGATATCAGGTTTTCATTTTTAATAACGGTCTTGATTCTTTAAATTGGTTTTATTGAACCACAAATTAAATTTTCCTACTAATTTTGATCTTGATTGCCTCATTTTGAGCATTTTGTCAAATTTTCATTGTTATTATTAAAAGTAAAATTATAAAAGCAATTTATTATTAAAGCAGTTTTATTTTTATAGTAGGAAGGTGGGTGGTAATAGTAGTTTTATTTTTGTTAAGAATGATTTAAAATTTAGCCGGTCAAAGTGATTCTCATTAAAAATAGAAAATTATGGAAGGTGGAAAATTATAAAATCTCACTACCAGTTATTTGCTATTTGAACGTAAACGCTTATTCCCTTCTATGAAATTGTCATATGATTAGAATGTATTTTTTTATACACAGAATTTGTGTACATATTACATAGTAACGGTACATTTCTCATAATAATTTCTTGTGGCAGAAAATCTCAATTTAAAACTACAGACATAAAAAGTGATTTACTCCTTAAAATTATACGTGGAGTTTTGGAATCCCTGTATTGTAGTTTTTGATATGGCAATTTTGGAGTTTGCATACTTTGCTATAACAAAGGAATGATGACTAGAAATGTGGGGTCAGAGTGTAATTTTATCTATATTAAAAAAGGGAGTAGTACGATAAGTACCCCACAATTTGAAAGATTACATTTTTTTTATAGTAATTACAGATTGCCTAAAAACATTACAAAATAATTTTGAGGATCATCGAAAAATACACGTAAAAAGCATTCTTGAAAAGCCTCCAACTTGCAAATTAGAAAAATCTAGATCTAGAAAAATTGGATCATTATTTTTAAGTTAAATTTGGCTATAATTAACTATTAAGTAAATTTTTAATAATGTTGTTATCAGCTGCATGGCTAGAACCAGACTGTGAGTAGCTACAAAAATTTTGGTGGTAACTATAAAAACCAGGGGGGGCAGTTAACGTACTAGACCTCTTAAGCAATAATAATAATGTATTTAAAATTTAATATTATCATCATATCACTGCCACTGTGCATATAGATTATTTTCGATTAGGTTATTCTAATTTTCTAGATGCGAATAGAGTAGATTCCGATTCCAGTTAATTACTATATTACACAAATTTTAATATTGGGAGTAGCCAATTAGTCTTCTATATAAATTCTAGGTGTCTTTCTTATAATCATAAGTTATGATTTTTCGAAGCAATATTATTATTGCTCGCAAACAATGACGGTTTGACTAATTATTATTATTGTATGTAATATGTCGATTAGTGTGTTTCTATAAAATTTATTGTTGTCCATTGTTCAACGAGTAGGTTTTGTGTCTTCAGGTATTCACATTACCATACCACAAATTGGTTAATTTTACATTTTTTTCTAAAATTTTAAATTAAAAGTTCAAGATAAGCCACTTAAAAATGAATTTATTTATGAATAATTGATATCAGACAAAAAATGATTTTGTTCACCAATTGTCGTCATTGTTTTTGATAACATTGTATTAATAGATCATTCAAGTTCATGAAATTGTCTTTGGATTTTGATCCTAGGTACCCGTAGTATATATTTTGAATTTTTTGGGAAACCTTTTTTTTTTCTGGCATTTGAATTGCGGAGTGAAATGAGACACTTGAGTCCTTCAATCTTCACAAGCAAGGACGAAAGTGGCAATTTTACTTCCCCTTCTCGAAAACTACCTTAGCATTTAAAATATTTTTCTATTTGTAAGGGGATTTTAACTATTGCAGTCAATACGCTCACCCAATAGATTGATACTGATATGGAATATGAATCTATAACTATATTTTAATAGTATATTATTTAATGAGTGTATAATGAAGGTCATATTACACGAGAACTGTTTAGAACACGAGCGAACGTAGTGAGCGAGTTTTGTAATTATTCTCGTGTAATATGGCTCATTATACACGAATTGAATACTATTCTTTATCTACGACTGTTAAACAATAACTAAAGGTACGTTTTGCAAGCGACTGCACTTGCAGTACCGCAGAACTGCTCATATGCAATTTCTGTTATGTGGCTTGCTAGACGATACAATCGAAGCGCAGCAGCTCCCATTACGTATTGCACTTGCGACTGACGCCAGCCGTAACTGCACTGCTGCTACTGCTTCTTGCAAAACGTACCTTAAGACTGCATTATCTAATTATTTAAGTTTAAAATTGTATTGTGTTTATTAATTGTCAACTATCGAATCAAGTTGCCATTTGTCATTTATAAAGAAAATAAATAAAAAATGCCAACAGCCGTGGATAATGAACAGGAGCCGTGGATAATGAATCCATTATCCACTGTAGAATATGAACAAAATTATGTATTCATAGTTACACATATAATGACACTATTGTTTGACAGTCGTAGATAAAAAAATTTATTTTACAATTCATTTTCTACTTCTATCCAAAATTCACCTTGTTTGCGATTATTCCCAGGTAAAAACCTATATTGACTGGACTATAATTTGTTAAAATTATTATTTGAAAAATCAAGGATGAACGGTAGACACGTGTTTCTTACTCATTAATCGTCATCAGTTAATTATATTTAAATTTGTCTCTATGAGCTAATTTATGTGAAAGTCTTGCTTTTCATAAAACGATAAACATAAGTAATTTATTCCAATTATCAATTTTCTTCTGTGTTGAGATAATTTTCAGAAATTATAATATACTTTGTGAAATGGTTAACAAAGCTTTCAATGCCCTATCATATGCAGGGTCGTATATATTTATATTACCTTTTTAAAATTTAAAACCTCGAATTTTTTGTAATTTATGGAATTCTTAAGTTTAATTAACTTTTTGAACTGGACTTGTGAAGTTTTTCATTTTCTTTTATTTTATAATCTAAAGACAATTGAATATATTACAACATATTGAATAGAATTCCTTATGACTGCCGTATAATATTTTATGCTGATTGGAAAGAAATTTCGTTTTGCTACATTTCTTTGCATTGCTACAATTTTAGGTTTAAACTTGATAATTTGCTTAAATTCTTGAACGTTCGATATTATTTGAAAATTTCAATCTTAACGAAGTGGGTGGATTTTGCCATACTTGTTCGGTTCGAAATTAAATTTTCTGGATCAATTTATATTTATCCAGACTTTAGCTCCACTTACCGTAATTGTTTAATATGTACTTGTTTGTTATTAATTAGTAACTACACTGCCATTTTATTATTTTAATAATATTTTCTATTTAATATTATCAGGAATGATATCATTAAACAATAAAGAAAACGTCAACTCAAAACGTTGTTTTGGTGTTTGTTGATTTTATTTACCATAATTTATATCATATCGACTTCCTTCGTATTTTTGTAAATTTGTAATATTGTGCACAAGTTTTTTGTTTATTAAATAAAATAATAAAATAACATTTGATTTTTCCAGAAATAAACAGGATATTTCGTACAATAATTTATTAACAATTTTGTATTTAACATTACTTGTAGTATAATAAAACTAATGTATGATATTTTTAAAGCGAAAAAGCTACCTAAAAACGAACCGACTACGGGTTCAAGTGGTAGCAGCCAAGGAAGACGACTTGCGGAAAGTGATACAGGAGCCAAGACAGCAGGCAACTGTTGCAAGTGATGGCCCCGATTAAATGGGCTTGTAACCTTGTTATCTGATAAAGGAATGAACTGCGTTGGTGCGCTCTAGTGATATATCAGTGTAATAATACAGAATACAGCCCTTCTTTTAATAACATTATGAACTCTTATATCAATAAGTAATTTCTTATATTAATAAATGCTACGACAAACTTATAATTTGGCAAGCATTCTAAATGTAAAGGAATGCAAGTCTTTAACGTTTGACGTTGTGTTTACTCGTGTAGGAAAATTGAGGATGATTTAATTTGTCAAATGTTGGAAAACTTTGTACTTTTTAATCTATTTTTTTTTTGTTTTTAAAACACAATTTAAATTGCATTTATTGTTAAAAAAAATAATAACCAAATTTTGATTAGTTCACGGCAAGCTAAATTTTTATTACTCACTTTTAAATAAATTCTTCTCAATATTTGACTATCATAATCGTCATATTGTGGCATCTGATTACCTACCTAATCTATTTAATTTATAATAACTGCACCAGGATTTCCAGCCTTTGTATAAAAAATAGTAATAATTTAACGAAACAAAAACAATTTGTGTTAAGAAAATAAATTTTTAGGAAGTTTTTAAAAATGGGTAATTTTATTACATAAGAACTATCGTAGTGCTTTCTTTAAATATGTTTTGAAATGTCAAGTCATCACATTTTTAACACATACGTAGATACTTATGCATTTTTATTATAACTGTTGTATATTTTAATATGTGTAAAAGCTATTTTGTGCAACAGATTAATGGTTTTTTGAAATTTTCTAATCGTTGTCCGATATATCTTTTAATATACTACTTGCAGTTTTGGAAACGAAAGTGTAACTTTTATGGGTAGAATACAACGTGTGTGTTGTAATATTTAGAACAGTTTATTTTTTTAACCGTTTAAAAATTATGTATCTAATTTTATTGATAAATAAAATAAAAATCGTTTTCCATTATTTTCATTGTATCGAAGCTTTGTAACACCTTCTTTTGTCAAATTAATAGATTGGTCATGATTTTTTTTAGAATTTAATGTTTAAATGTTTGTTTATTATAAGAATGTTTTTTTGTGTTGTAGTGTGTAATAAAATTTTTCATTTTGAAAAAAATTTCATTCGAGACTAATGTGATACAATTTTGTTTTTTAATTTTTAGTTTGATAATTTTTTGTGCGTTTGCAGTTAATTCCATATTGTATTATTTGTTACAAGTAATTGACTAATAACTTGAAAATTAATTTTTACTTGCTTTTAAATCAATTTTTATTTATAAAAAAATCACTTCTGTAATTTTCTTAGATATTCATGTAGCGAGGTGGTTGTACAGTAAATCTTAAAAGTGAAAAAACTACAAAATTAAAGTTTGGTATGTATGAGCGTTTTTATCCATTAGTTAAATAATTGTATTATAATATATTTAAATATAAATGAATTTATTATTTCGATTATGCTTGCTTATATATGGTTATTATAATTATTCTGTATGCACAGAAACAGATTGTACAGGAATAAATCATACTCAAATAAAGTTATTACAATATTATTTTTATTTTATATTGTGATTTTTACAATGTTTTCAATGGGTGTTTGAATTCATCACATCCACTGTAGCATCAAGGATCGTGGGAACTTACTAAAAATCTTAATATTACTACCCTTATTCGATGGGGTAGTAGCCTGTTATAATGCTAAAAGACCTTGAAAACTGTGTTTGAATTGACCACGGTAAGTAGTAACTGTTAATAACGTGGACCTACAGAAAATAAATAAATTATGTAAAAAATCAATTTTCTATTTTAATTTATGACCATTTTTATCTAAAATGGTTGCCCATCTCTGATCTAAAGTAAGAAGTAAATTTTAATATTTAAATTTGAAATAGGGGATTACCATTATTGGCCTTCCTGTAAAGTCTTTTTTCAATGGATTCCTTCATTGAGAATTTGCTTTCAAAGATTTTTTTTATGAGAAATTAATGAAAAATGTTCTTTCAAAACAATTGGTATACAAAATAGTAAATTAATATTTCTGTAGTCTATCATTGAAAAACACTACTTAAACTTGTCCCATTTTCAGTTGACTTTCACTTATCAATAACAACTAAAAAAAATTGTCCAATATTTTTAACTGAACTGTTATGATATAAAGGCAAAGTTTTTGTTAATTTACAGTTGGAAAATTTTAGTGCTAACTTATTTTTCGTGAGAGGGGAAGATTTATTTTTGAAGCAAGTGAAAAATTAAAAATAGAGTAAGCATGGGTTTCAGTAGTGGGGTTAGATGGCTGTGAAAATGTCAAAATAATGGCCATACACATAATCATTATTACATTTTAAAATTATACAAGATTATTTTTTATAAATTTTACGTAATTAAGTGTTTATACTAACAAAAATGGCTAGTAAAAGTATCAAACCGTGTCCGGTTATGGAAGGTAACACTACTTGTGGAGAAACTGAAACTTTGGCAATTATTAATGAATTCAAAACTCTATACGAGAGAAAAATGCATAAAATTGATAGCGAAGCCGGTGGAGACAATTTACCCGTTTTACAGGTCAGTGAACACTGCTTACAAATTTATTTTTAATTAATTTCGGGTGGGCGTAACCAATCATGCCACATTCCGATATTTAAATATAAGCGGTAAATTTAAACACGAGTTAACTTCATTGCAGGCAAAAATTCATTTACAAAAGCAATGGATTCGCGATTTAACTGCCCAAAACGAGTTGCTGGTGCGTGCTGTCGAAGAACTCGAGAAAGAAGCGACAGAAAAGGTTATAATGTTGGAAGGAAAGTTACGTGGTCAAGGAATGGAAGGGACCGATGTAATTATCAATTTTTATTAGATTGTTTTCGCTACACAGGGTGTTTTACTCAATTAAAATTTCGAGTTTTGCCAGGCGCTTACTGCGTAATATTCAAAAATATATTATGCGTATAATGACTTACATGAGTACAAAGGATTTTATTCAAAATTTCAACGTAATAACTCGCGGTTCGCACTCAATTGGGTGACCGCTTCGAGAACACTTCAAGAAAAAAACAAAAGTACAAACTTGATATTATTATTTTTTATATTATTACAGAATTTATATTTTTATAAATTTAATCAATTCATGGCTTAAATAGTGTAACTCGATATTAACCATATTAATGGTTTTAACCGCATTCAAATGCGCCTATTAACCGCATCAAATGTGCCTGCATTTTTTGGGTTTTCTAAAATATTGATAAGGATATTATAAATTTACTCTTGGCCTGGCTTCTTTTTAAAAAACCGTCAACTTCAAAATAAATTTTTTTAATGAGCATGGTCGTAAGCTGGTAGTTAGCGTATTTGGTTGCCATGCCTATGCGGTAGTCGCGAGTTTGATTCTTAAGTATACCTACAAACTCAATATATGTAGGTAAACACATACAAATTTTCTTAACATGACTGCTAAAACCTTATTGATTAACTTCTTAAAATAGATAAAATGTGGGTTTTATAAATCCTGTTATTACTACTTCACAGAATTCAATCTTTTTCTATTTTGTGAAACCTATGCAGTGCAAACGGTATTATCTACTCAATACAAAGAAGTGTATAATTGGCATTTATGAAAAAGTAGTAAAAATTAAAATATCGTGGATTTGAACGGAGACATTTAGGACAAATAGACAGGCTGTGATGAGAACCAGCAGTGGCGGATCATAAAAATCCAAAGTAATTAAAACCATTAGCCAAGATGACTTACTAGAGAATATAATTAATGGGGTGGTTTCTTTCCACAGATCGATGTTGGGCTTTAAATACTACTGGTCTGGAATTAAGTTCTAGTTATACGTATTTTATAAATTGTCCCTGCACCGAATCCACTTTGCGCCGGACTGGTTACGCCAGACCAGCTGCGGCGGCACCGAAAAGTCCTATTCCCCTTGTCACACTGTCATTTTTTTTGATAAAAACCGTTTTGCCGATTTGTCAAAAATATATTTATTGCGTTTATATTGTCATGACGTTACATCAAAATTTTGAAAAAAACAATTTTGGAAATTTTGATTTTTGATTATGGGCCAGGAGCATTAAACTTTTAAAATTCATGGTTATTTTTTGGAATTTTATTTTTTGTCTAATTGTTTACCTTTGAGAACTCAAGTTAATTTTTTTTTCAATTTTGCATCTTATGGAACTGAGCTATTGATATATCTTTCCCATTTATTAGGTCCAATATAATATAATCCAAAATTACTTGGAAATTCAAAATCACTAGGTTCAACATAAATAACCGTATATTCACAATTTAATTTTAAAATAAAAATTTAAAGTTTCAATCCTTCAATTCACCTTTTATTGTTTGCTCTCTTCGCCATTAATATTTGTTTTATAAAAATATTCTTCTTCTTCAGGTGCCTAATCCGTTCCGGATGTTGGCTTTGTTCACCGCTACTCGGAAGAGCTCTGTGGTCTTCATGAAGTACCACGCTCTTAAATTTGTTAACCAAGATATTCTTGTTCTGCCAACACTTCTCTTTCCAACTATTTTTTCTTGCAGTATGCATCGTAGGAGTTGGTGTCTATTTCCATTTTGCATTATGTGGCCGAGATACTAAAATTTTCTATTCTTTATTATTGACATAATTTTGAGATCTTTTCCCATTCTTCTGAGTATCTTTTGGTTGGTTATATGTTCCATCCATGAAACTCTCAAGGTCCTTCGGTATAGCCACATCTCGAATGCTTGGAGTTTCTTTGTCGTCGCCTCCGTCAGCGTCCGCCTCTACTCCATAGAGGCATAGAGAGGCATAGAGCAATGCTGGAAATACGTAGCATCTCATTATTCTGTTCTTTGTTTCAATCGTCAGGTTATGGCTCTTAAATAGCGCAGACATTTTGATGAATACACTTCTTGCTTTCTCGACACTTAATCTCTTGGGAATAGTCCCACTGTTCATTGATGTTGGTGCCCAGGTATGTGGATCCGGAATGGGACGTCTCGCCGTGGCCGTTTCGCCGTGGCAGTTTCGCCGTCTTTAATTAAAAAATATAAATCAGAAGTTACAATTAAAGTTTCATTAAATTATATATAAAATTAAATAAAAAAATTAATAAGGATACAAATTAAATAAAAAAATATAAAAAATATCGACGGTTTTTTTATTTCTGCTTATTTTTTATTTTTATTTATTTATTTTTTATTCCCAATCAATAATTTAATAGCTATAGCTTATATACAGGGTGTCACACTTTTCTAAGAAAAATATTTAAGGAATTTTTTTATAAATTCAAACCCTCGAGGGTTTTTTTATTTCTGCTTTTCTAATTTCCAATTTTCCATAGCCCCGAAAATATTAATTTTTGCAGTCAAAATGTTATAGTTTTTTTATAACTTATAGATTAAAGTAAAAAAAATGTCGAAACGTCGACGGCGAAACGGCGACGGCGAAATGCTGCCTTTTTCTATTGTTTGGTTGTTGATATTTAGTCGACAATTTCTGATGTTATTCTTACTAATGATAATAAACTAATGCCCGGTTTCATAAAGGCTAATTAAAATTTAATCTATGATTAATGATTTTGAATGATGATATTAACTTTTTCAAGTTGATATCCAACCCACACTGACTGCTAATTTGAATCACCTTGTTCATTAGCTGCTGCAGTCCCCATATATTAGGTTTGTTCCAACATGCAAATTTTGTACGGTTGAGAAACGATTTTAAAACTGTTCATGCGCAGGCGTCGACTGTGTATCGTTCGCAAACGGTACCAAGGTCCAAGCAGTTGGAACGGTTTAGTGATCGTTTTGTACCATTTGTGAATTAATCTTAATTAAACATTATTAATGCATACTTCCCTCGATTTTTTTAAATAAAGTACTACCTAACCTTGGGCATTTTACTTATCTAAATAATTTTGATTTTTCATTCGCGGCTCATATAGCACAAATTCTAAATCATCTTCGCTCGAGAAATCAGATAAATCGCTGTCATCTTCTTCATTCATATTAAATATGAGTAAAAATAAATTTTATTGGCTCCAAAGAAACTAAAATGACAGTTATAAGAAATCAGCTGATGATCTGCTGTCAATGCGCAGGTCAATCCTTACGATACTTATTTTTGATCATGTATCGTTGGTACCGTAATGTAACCGTTCGCGAATGATCCAAAGTTTGGTTGGAACGCTTCAGTGATCGTCCCGTAAACCGTTCGAGTGTAGTTGGAACGAGTTTTAACGATTGCGCACGCGCGGGATCGTACAGTGGACGGTTTTTGACGATGTTGGAACAAACCTATTATCCGCCATGATCACTGCATCGTCAGCATACCTTATATTATTTAGTTGTTTACCATTTATCCCTATTCCCGCTTCATTTCCATCAAGTGCTTCTCTAAAGATATATTCAGAATAGATCACCACTGCTTCTTGGTCCCAGTAGAGATTTACTATTATTCTTAGATCTTTTCCATCTAGACTAATCTTCTTCAGAATCTCCATCATTTTCCCATGCCGAACTCTATCAAACGCTTTCTGGTAGTCCACGAAGCAAACGTACACATCGCAGTTCATATCTCTGCATTGTTGTATTAGCACTTGTACTAATACAACCAAATCCAAATTGTGTGGACGACATTTGTTCTTCGCAAAGTTTATATGTATATTCGTCTATGTATTATTTTCAAGAACACTTTTAAAAAATGGTTCACCAGGCTGATAGTTCTATATTCTTCACATTTCCTAGCATTTGTTTATTTTGTGATTGTTACAAACTCTGACTTCAGCCATTCGTATGGTATATTGCCTCTCTTATACAGTCTGTTGAATATTCCTGTTAGCCATTTTATTCCATCTGCGTCCATTAATATAAAAAACTCTGCCTGAACTTGATCCGGTCCTGGGGACTTTCCGTCTTTCATTTGTTTAACTGTCGCCTCCACTTCTTCTATCATGATAGTCGGTTCTGATTCCTCTTGTATTGTGGGTTTGTTCGGTCTCTCATCTTCAAAGAGCTGTTCTATGTATCTTTTCCAGGTTTTCTTCCGGTCATTCTTATCTATTATTATTTTTTTGTTATCATCTGTGATTGTGCCTACTTTTTCTGTTGTGTTTCTTCCCATTAGTTTATTTATTTTTCTGTGCATATTAAAGTTATCGTGTTTGTCTTGTAGCATCTCTATCTCGGTACATTTCTCTTTTGCTTCGTGTTCCTTAGCTTGTCTTGTCTTTTTCCTTATAATTTTTTGGATCTTGCTATACCCCACTTGATCAACATGTTTCCACTTTCTTCGTTTCTCCATCATTTCCAAAGTTTCACAGGTCATCCAAGTCTTTCTCTTGATTTTCTCATCTGATGTTAGAGTATTGATTTTAATATTTTCAATTATTTGGTTAAATCTGTTGATGAAACCTCCCTTTTAATGCATCTTGTATCTTATTCTCTTCTATAAAAATATTAATTTCCAATTATTTCCAAATGGGACAAGAATAAATTGATCTTTACTTTTTGAAAAGAAAAGCTGCAAAAAATTTTAATATTCCAATTTCAGTATTTTCAAATTATAATTTCCATTTATTCTTCTCTTTTAAATCCACATTAAATTTTACTTAAAATAATGTTTCAATATAAAATGGGAATATTAAACTGAAAAGATAACTTGCTCATATGCAACGGTATCAAATTTCACCATTCAAATTAACTGTTATTTTAATATTCCTAATCCAAATGTTATTTTTTCTCGTAACTCAAATTTGTCAATCCAAATTAATTGTCCAAAATAAATCAATCTCACCAAAATTTCGCTAACTTGATTCAAAATTATATTTAAATATGTACACAGTGGCGTAACTAGCAGCGTTCCATGTGCTTGATCGAACAAGGGCCCGGGCGTTAAAGGGCCCGGTTCTATCACGACAAAAAAAATAAAATATTTTATCAACATAATATAATGTTAAGTGTGAGACTGATATTTAAAAAAAAATTGGGGGTTCAGGACACAGGTACATGGCTGCATGATTACACCACTGTGTGTACGGTGCTCCAAGGAATGTGCCCCACATATTATGAGGTACAGTATTATTAACAGTATTATACAAGTATTACAACAGTGAATTCATATGATACAATAATTTTATTGCAAATTGGATATCTTGAATAATATCCGAATTTTAGTTAAAACCAGAGACCCAGTTCTTCTCGATCGGTTACTTTCGAGTTGAGTCGTCCTTCGGGGATGTTTTTACCAAGTGCGTAGACTTGAGACTCCTATCTTTTTAGATCCATGATATTTGAGTTTGATCGTTCTTTAAGGATGTTTTTACCAAGTACATGGCGCCTAGAAGTTCCTGTACATTTAGATCCATGACTTTTGAAAAAATCAGTAATTTTTACTGATTTTATATTTTAACTTATTTAATTTTATTATATTTTTGTAATAAAATTGATATTTTAAATCTTTAAATTCTTTCATATTTGTATCCAATTTGTTTATGTCATTCTAATTTTCTATTTGTCCGCTTCAATTTATTTTATATTTGTTTTCATTATTGATACTTTTTCGCTTTTTTCTTTCAAAACTTTTCTTTCATTACTCGTGTCTGATTTAAAAAAAAAAAAAATATATTTATAAATATTGTCGTAACTTCTTTATAACCAATGAAACAAGACTTTAGTATGAACATAATTCATTTAGGTTCCTAGTAACTCCTTGCGTGTTTACAATTATAATTACAAAATATTTCGTTGAAATTAATTTCGCTGAGACTTTGCAGAATTTGGCTTGTCTACAAAACGATTTGAATAGTTTAATTGAATTTATAAGACGTATTCGTGAGGAGGATAATTGGGCAATTAATGGGTTACAGTTTTATAATGTAACCTACGAGGATTTGTTTGGTTCGTCGTTGTGTTTAGGATGGTGAGTAATACAAAATTTGAAAGTTTATTCATTCATTTTCATTCAAATTTCTTCTAGTAATCCACCGTGCGAAGGTGACAAAGTAGAAAATAAATTTAGGGTAACATTTGAGATAACGGAAAATTTGGATACCCTTTGTCCTATAAATGCCGATAACCTCACCGTAGAATTTCCCAAAGACGGTTCCCGCACTACGTTTAATCTTCGATATTGTAAAGATAAATAAAAACTTGATTCGGGTTTTCTTTTTGGCGTGCAAAAAATATTCTCGAAATTTATATATCTAAGTAATTTTGTTCATAATGAAATGTAAGTCAGCTTTTCACAGTAAATGCATTTACTTTGCGTCTTTTATCTTTTTGGAAGTTTTAATTGGAAGACACCTTGTACTTATTAATTGCAAATCTTCTAAAATGAAACTTAATTTAAAT
Source organism: Cantharis rufa (assembly GCA_947369205.1). Taxonomy (NCBI): domain Eukaryota; kingdom Metazoa; phylum Arthropoda; class Insecta; order Coleoptera; family Cantharidae; genus Cantharis; species Cantharis rufa. Next base: position 25,521,975 of record OX376303.1, read on the forward strand.
TTTTAGGCAGCACTCGATTCTAGAGGCTACCCGATAGATGCGTAAGTTTTTTTGAAAATCAATTTAATATTGTTTTTAATTTATAAATTATTTTATAGGCAAACGGCAGAGTTATTAAGAGAAAAGGAAGATGAATTAGGAAACATGTCCAAGCAACTGCAAGATAAATCCGATGAAGTACAAAACGTTCGACGGGTAGGTTCCATAATTAACTTAATATATTAATATGTTTTGCGATTTCAAATTTACCTTTAAATTCGTGAACCTTTTTTTTTTCAAACGCTTGCATTGTTTATTCAAATTTAGATTAAAGAAATTTGTTAGTTTAGTTTTCTGTTTTCTGCCTAATTTCAAACTTTAAAATAATAAAATTGGTGTAAAAATTCAAAAATTCATTGGGTAGGTCCCCGAAAAACTAATGGCACCAAATTGTAAGCGTTCGGGTAATTCCCCAATGTAATAAGTTGCGGCCATGCATTTTTCAATCTTCCAAGTCCTTTTTGCTCTTACAAAATTATGATTAATATTTCCGAAATAGCATTAATTATTTAAAAAAATAAGTTTGAGGTTATGGGTGGGCAAAAAGCCTTTCAAGACTTTAATCTAAATTTGAATGAATTACAGTCTTTACTGGACATGCGAAGTGCCCTAACCATCGAGGTGGCAGAAAAACACGATGTTATTTTAAGTTTGCGCCGTGATGTGCAAGAATATGAAGAAAAATGTCGACAGTCTAACAAACAAACGCAATTTAGAGACGACATAATTAAGGAACTGCGCAAAGAAATTAAATCTCTTAAAGAAGAGGTACGTCCATTACTTTTTTCTCATTAACTTACTTTTTAGTTGCATTCGATTAATATTAAAGAATTGCTTTGGCAGATTGCATCAACCCAAGTTACAAATATCCCACCCGTCCCGAAAAGTCCAGATGTTCCTAGTGTACCTTCCAATTTTCACGAATGTTGTCCTTACGTTAAAGATTTGTGCCCGTTATTGAATTTAAAATCTAGACGATCAAATTCGAGAAAACTCAATAAACTTATTCTTGCGAAAAATCAACAAGAAACTTTTAGCAGCGACGTTAATCAAGCTATAATCTTCATGCGCGAAGAAAGTCCCACTCACGATTACACAAATTGTCGCAGAATTCTACAAGGCGCAGAAAACGGTTCAGACTATAGGGGCTTGTCGGCTACCGTTATTTACAATGCCGAACAAAAGAAAAATGACGGATTTGTTTGTGAAGTGTCCAAGTGCGTAAGCGTGCCTCAAAATAGTTTACAGTCGGCAAGCAAACGTAATCATCGTAAAATCAGATCTAAACTAACCGCGAGCAAAATTTTGCACGAATATTATGGCATCAAAGAGGCTGGAGATAAATTTGGGACAATCGAAAGCTTTAAGGATTTAACAGATAGGAGGTTAATCAACATACCCAGTCACGTATCCGTCAAGACCTTTATCACAAATTTAGAGGGAACTGTCAAGAGTTCCAGTGAGAAAGAAAAAGACAATAATTAATTATATTAGTTTTTAATTTTAAATATATATTTATGTATACCACAGTTCTTCGAATTTTATAATATATTTTAATTTATTGTTTGAAAGAAAATTTGGCTATAGGATCAAATTGAAAATTTAACTCCGCATGGATCGAGTTGAGATTTTTTCTGTTCAATTTGAAGGGGTAAGGTAAACTGGGCCAAAAACATACCTAAAAGTGGTAAAATACAAATTTTGCTAAATTTTTAAAAATGATATATTGGACCAAATTTCAATTTTACTATAATTTAAAAAATTTTAATTATAAAGGTGTGAATATCACCGAGTTGAGTCCACTTTTCCGAGTAGAAGCGGTTTAGAGGAACAATTTTAGTGAGTACAGCGTTTGTCAAAGCGGCCCGGAGCGGAGGATACATAGGTTTTTCATAGTTTTTCAGAAAAATACTAAAAAATTCACTCTGTACTCCTTTAACCTGAAATTTGTCTTTGGCCCAGTTTACCACTTTTAAAATTTTACTATCGGTCCAGTTTACTGTCATCCAATTAGAAATTTTTAAACAAACACCATTTAATAATTTCAAAAATTTAAACTCGATCCATGAAAAAGCAAAATTGTCGTTGATCTTTATTATAAGCATTTTTAACCGAAACATCTCGTAAACCGAAAGGGATGAAATTAAAAAAAAGCGGTAAGGGTTTTAGAAACCGTAACTATTTCAATTATATGATCTTAAAACTTCGGTACTTAGTTTCGGTTCCCTTGAATTTTAGGAATGCGAAGAGCAAAAGGCTGAGCTTTTATTAAAGATTAAGGAGTTGCAAGATAAACTAAAAACTTTAGTAAGTTTGTAAAATAATTTAGAAAGTTGTTTAATCCAGTGGCTGTATCTCATTTTAGAGTGACGACTTAAAATTCAAGGATACAAAAAGTAGTATGTTTGTCGAAACGGGTAGTTCTATACCAGCTCTCACAAGGGATACATCCGATAAAAACATGAACACCAGCGGATTGAACGTTATGAACAGATCCAGCCAAAGCTGGAATGATACATCAAAATTTATGAATAGATCCAGCCAAAGTTTAAACGAAGCAGCCCGAAATTATTCAAACGGATCTAGAAAAGGTTCCAAGGATGCAACATCACAATTTATAAATGGACCCAGAAGAGTTTCAATCGATGCGACATCACAAATTACGAATGGATCCAGAAAAGGTTCCAAGGATGCAACATCACAGTTTATAAATGAATCCAGAAAAGTTTCAATGGATGCGACATCACAAATTACGAATGGATCCAGAAAAGATTCCAAAGATGCAACATCACAGTTTATAAATGAATCCAGAAAAGTTTCAATGGATGCGACATCACAAATTACAAATGGATCTACTAAAGGTTCCAATGATGCAACATCACAATTTGGATCTAGTAAAGGTTCCAGCGATGCAATATCAAAATTAACGAAAGAAACGAGTAAAGGTTCCAATGATGCATCGTCCAAGTTCACGAACGGATCCAGCAAAAGCTCGAATGATGCGGCATCTAATATAAACAAAGAAAATTTAGATAACCTGGAAACTGAATCATTGTATATTTTAGATCCCAACAGCGATTCAAGTAAGACCGCTGCCGGATACGGCGATAGCCTAAGCGACCAATCGAGAATATTAGAAAGCATTCCAAGTGAGTCATCAAAAACTTTCAGTCCTCATTCCGATCCGGAAAAACTTAAACAGGCCATGATTCGCAGTATAGATAATATTTTAGATTTAGACGAAGATACTAGTGATAGCAATTATACAATAAGTAATCTTGGAAAAACGTCGGTTCCTTTTATAGTCGAGAGTGACGATTTGCCCGTTAATTCTCAACCGCGTAAGAAAATGTCCAATAAAGCCGACGATAGATCTCCCGATCATTTTATAGTTAAGGGTGACGACTTCTCCGTTGCTCCTCAATCGTATAAAAAAATGTCGATTAAAGCCGGCGATAAATCTCTCGATCATTTTATAGTTAAAGGTGACGACTTGTCCGTTACTCCTAAATCGGTTAAAAAAATTTCCAATCAAGATGTCGATAGATCTTCCGGTAATATTATAGTTAAGAGTGACGAATTGTCCGTTACTCCTAAATCGCTTACAAAAATATATAATAAATTCGACGATAGCACTGATATCTCTAAAAGCGATTCGTTGTCAAAATACGAATTAGCAGATGAAATCCATCCATATAATTCATTGCCTCAATTTAGTTTAGATAGTTCAGATAGTAATCAAAACCAATCGGGTGTAGATAAAGTTAAGGACGAATTTAGTTCGATGGGTAATATTCCGGTTAGCCTAGTTAATAAAGATGATATTTTATCCAAATATAATTCAGTTAACGATATTGCAGACATTGTGGAATATATAGTTGACAGAACGTTAAGTTTTGCAGAGAAAAACGAATTTAATTTCCAAACGAAGGTAGCCGGTAGAGAGGAAAGGCCAATAGAAGAAGATTCGAGTGTCGATTGGGACTTGTCGAGAGTCAAACCAATTACTTCTACTCCAAAACGAGATAATAATATCGATCGAGTAGATAATCTCGATCGTGAAATAGCCGAGTTACAGAGGCTTGCCGAAAACGATTGTCAATTGTTTCTTACCATGGGTAGAGAATTAGATCGATTGATGCGCAATTCTCACGAAAAAGATAAACAGATTGAAAACCAAAAAGATATGATTAAATATTTGGTTCAGCGATTGGTGCTGTTTCACCGAAAGTTTCACGAAATGCAACGACTGCAATCAAGACATGTATGTTATTTGTGTTTTTGTAAATTTAAAGAGAGATTTTCTTGAATTTGTTTAAATGCAGCGAATCGAGGTTATTCAAAATTGTGATTAAACAAAATTTTATTTTTACTGTGCATTTCAACAATTTTGATTGTTTAATATTAGTGAATATTATAAATAAATACTGTATTTGCGGCAATGCTTGAGAAATTTTTATTTTAGAATCGCTGCATCGACAGTTGTTACCAATCAAGAGAAGTACAACATTTTAATAATACGGTTGAGAATATTAAAAAAGACTTAAAAACGTTTGTTATTAAAATACAACACAACATGTAAAGTACCGAACATTTTATAATGCCATAATAGTTTTTGATAATTTGAAATTTATCGTATCCACTTGTAAATTTTTGAATAAATTTAACTTATTACGTATAAAAATGCCTTTTATGTATTTGATTCAATATTTTCACCATTGAATACTTGCGGAATTATTTTTTTATATTTATTGTTGCGTTTAATTACAGAAATCGATGGAAGTTGAAGCCGATTGTGATTATATTAAAAAAAACGTAAGTACTGCTTTTGTTTTCATTTATCTTGGAAATATTTTTTTTAATATGTGTAATAAATATTCCTAACTTGAATATTTGCTAACTTGACTTACGTTAATTCGAATATGCGAGAATTCGTACCCTTAGTTGAAAGTATCATTACAAATATAATTTCCTTTTTATATTCACAACAAAATAGGTTTATAGTACTCCAATAAATTTAATAGCAAAGAATTTTATAATTTAGATTTCTATAAGAATATCATTTTGGTCCACCTCATACTTTGTCATTCACCTCCCCCTTCTTTCTCGTACCCGTGCTACTTCATGCAACGCTTACCACTTTCTTCGCGGGATTTCAAATTATACACAAACATAATTTTTAAAATTTTATTAAGTATATCAAGAATTTTAAAAACTAAATTTACCCTAAAGTAGTGTCGAGATTTGACATTTCTTCAAGTTATTGTCCTGTTATCGGATATATCGAAACCACTGAATATTTCTGGCAAACTTTCTATTCCAATTCTTTGAATTATCTGCCGCAGTTAATATTTTTACTAAATTTTTCACTTGCTTCTCCATACATATGCAGGTGTGCAGAGTGCCGTTTTGCTCAAAAACAATCCTAGATTCGTATAAATTAGATTCTTAGCCAAAATGAAAAAATATCATCATTATAGTGGGCGCCAGTTAAAACAAATTAAACCAAAAAGAAATAAAAATGTTCTTGCAAAATCCTGGAACTTTAAAAAAAAATTTTTTAATAGTAATTATTTAGAGTATTATCAATCAGATTGTAAGTTTCCCGCCTCCTCCGAAGACCGCTTAAGTTGTACTAGCACATCATAAGGTACAACAAAGCAATTTTTCGGCAATAATTTTTTTCCTTGTTTTTAAGATACGGCAAAAACAGTTATATACAAACTTAAAGCTAAAAAAATTCTCTACAAAAAAAATTATAAATTTTATGCCGAGAAATCATACTTTTAGAAGACCACTCGAAATTGAAATAATTAATCATTAATTTTTTGATTATCAAGAAAAATAACGAATGTATGTACGTACTCTCGACGCTATACTCTTGTGGTAACCCAATAAAGAACTTTTTTGAAAATTAAAAAAACATTCTAACATCTAAAATAGATGTGTTATAGAGAAAGGCAAATAGCATCGTCGCCGTCGGATGCATAATGCAATTTAGCAATGTTTTTATTTTAAGCCTTTTTTATTTTCGGCAGTTATATTTTTTAAATAACGAAAAACTTACTATATACATATTCTTTCATAAATTCAAATTTGAAATAAATCACTTGATCTATTCTACATTTTAAAATATTTCCAAGATATATTTAAGTGCATATTTCTAAAACCTAACTAGAAAAATTGAAAAATGTATAAAATTTATTTTTCGTCAAAATCCCCACATTTTAGATAAAAAAGTTAGATGAAGAACACAATGCATGCAAAGAAGAAGTAGCTCGACTGAGAGAGGAAATTGCAAGATTACAAGCAAACGCACAAGGATTGGTAATTAAAACAAAATAATAGAATTTCTTAGTAATGATACCATTTCCTTCTTTCAGTCAACGGAAAGAGATGACTTTAGACGCCAAAGTGAAGATGCATCTAAACAAATTAGTGCTATGAATGAAAAATTGGCGCAAGAAAGTGAAGATGCTGAAAGACGAATTGAAGCTCATGAGAGTGAAAGAGCCAATTTACAACAAGAAAATGTATGATTTTAAAATTTTGCATATATTTCTACTTTTATGAATTTTTTCAGGCCTCGCAATCAGAAGAACTAGAAAATATTCGCCGGGCCAGTGCTATTATGGTTTGTATTGGATACATGATACATTTAAGTGTTTGTTATTTTAAAACTTTGATCACTGTTTATAGGCTAGCGATTTAAATAGCGACTTGGATAATGAAAGAGTTGAACGTAGAAAACAAAGCGATCAAATAACGTCTCTGAGTGAAGAGGTAATCCCTTTTTTTTTTATTTGCGTATAAACCATTTTACATGGAAATTAAACGAAAAAAAGATTTTGTAATGCAATCAAATCAATGCTGAGGGCTAATTTATAGCTCTGCCGAAGTTTGATTCCATGTTAAGCTGTATCTCTTTTTATGTTAGTAAGTAAAAACTGTTGAGCGGTTTTATCCCAAATGTAAAATGGTTTAACTATAAATTGAATGGTTTATCCAATCTCGAAGCTCTCATGGGTTATCGCTTTTCAGAATCAACGCCAACACGATAAAATGCAAGAGCTTTACAAGCAGATTAAACAACTTGAACAAAGTGCGGGAATTGTATATTGTCATTGCGACGAGGACGATTCTGCTCCTACCGAAACTAGACACGTCTCAATAAATACCGACGAAATGGTGACTAAAGCTGTAGGAGCGCAATCGGATACATCTGGAGCAGCGCAATCGGAGACATCTGCAGCACAGCAATTGGAGACATCTGCAGCAGAGCAATCGGATGCATCTGCAGCAGAGCAATCGGATACATCTAAAGCAGCGCCATCAGATACATCCACAGCAGTACAATCGGATACATCTACAGTAGCAGAAACTTGGCTTACCACCGATACAGATACTAAGGATGAAGAAGAAGAAGGAGAAGTGGAGGAAATACGTATCCTCACAGTGATTGAAATGACCGAGGTAAATTTGTTTTTCTACATTATTTCAGAAAGTAAGCTATGAAAGTTCTCTAAGTTCCACCCGAGGAGTCAAAAGTCAATTTAATAGCTATTTACGTACGAGCTAGCGAAAGGGATTTATTCCGGAGTATGCATATAACAGAACGAGCATAGCGAGTTCTGATACCATACCAAACGGAATAGATCTCTTTTGCAGCGAGTTTCGTATGCGATTTTTCATCAAAGACAGGTCCTTTCCAAATTATAAATTTTTAATACGTCACTAGCTAGATATGCACCGAAAGTAAAATGGACATGCACCAAAAGTATACTTTGAAGACTTGTGGGTCCGTAGAGCCTTTAAATTACTTGTTACCTAGTGATTTTTAATAAATATCTATCGTTAATCCATTCATGTGCGACAGTGATAGGCAAATAACGGATAAGACCCAAAAAATTAATAGTACAAGCGAAAAGTGATTTTATTTACGAGTATTTAAAGTTAAATTGTCTTTTAATTTTTTTAAATTTAAATTACTGTAAATTCTTTTGTTTTTATTAGCACACGATAACTTCGGATAACGGTAGCGGGCGTATTGCGGAGTTGGAAGAACAATTGGAGCAGGTAAGAGATTATACTATATTTTTTCAATTGTTTTGAAATGGGCTTAGAAAAACTAATATGCCTACTGCAAGCGTAAAGTGACTTTTTCGCCCGGAATAGATCGAAGGTAACTCTTCAATTTACGTATGCGAGTACAAAACATCACTTCGTTCTAAATACGAAATATTTTATTTTAATTTAAATTATTGTAAATCCTTTCTTTTTATTATTAGAATACGATAAATGCAGATAGCGGTAACGAGCGTATTGCGGAATTGGAAGAACAGTTAGAGAGGGTAAGTGATTACAGTATTTTTGGTATTCGTTTTAAAAAAGACTTAGAAAAAATAGTATGCATATTGCAAGCGTTAGGTGACTTTTTTGCTCGGAGCAGATCGAAGCGCACGTCTTCAGCTCGCTCTATAGAATACCTCTTCGAGCACAGAAAAATCACTTCGCTTTTAATACCAATATAATTATTTTAATTTAAATTACTGTAAATCCTTTATTAGCGCACAATAACTTCGGAAAACGCTAGCGATCGTATTGCGGAATTGAAAGAACAGTTGGTGAGGGTAAGTGTTCATACACATTTTTTGCATTTGTTTGAAATTGGTCTTGGCGCCTTCAATTTGCTCATTGTCCAATTTCCTACTCTAACCTACTCGGCAATACTACAATTCTCATATAGAACTGTGAACCTGAACGCGAAATTTGTTACTATGAAAAAATCGGACTCACAGTTTAAGGCCATTTCTTAGTTTGCTTCGTTGTCGTATCTTTCTTCCCCTTCTTCTTTTTATATTCTTAAAGTCACCATAGCTGAAGTGCCAAATGCTGAAGCATAATTCTCAATATATTACTTTAATTTAAAGTAATGTAAATCTTTTTTCTTATTAGCACACGATAACTTCGATTAACGCTAACGACCGAATTGCGGAATTGGAGGAACAGTTGGCGAGGGTAAGTGATTGTACATTTTTGTTTCATTCGTTTGAGTAACGACGTTGATTGTACTTATAGGCCTTGAAAGAAAGTGAGATTGAACGTGCAAAACACAATCAAGAAATGAACAACTTGAAACAGACAATTATGCAACTTGAACAATCTGGACAAACATCTGGGGCTGCTGCTGAAACTAATGCAGTGAGTGTCTTATACTTTATTTACCGCTGTAGTGTATTTTTTATTTAAAGCTACCTTAGTTTAAGTCTCTAAGTAGTTACTAGATATTGCGATACATTTTAAGGTAAAATTATTGGAGGTTTCCGAAGAACGTGCCAAGGCCGAGGTAAGTTTTTTATTTTTAATAGTCTACTATTGTAATTTTTTATGCATTTACACTAAATATTTAATAAAATTACTTATAATAACCATTTTATTTTTCTTATTTAATTAATAAATATATAAAACTGGTAATTAGCTGGAGTTACGATACTACTTAATTCTTGCGGCTGGGTTTCGTTGAGCCTCATAAACTGCTAGTATTTGATTAGTTTTTGCGAGCTTTTAGTTTACAATAAAACTAATTTCAATGTGAATGCTACCTAACTAATGTGGACTGGTTGTGGTAAATATCAAGCTTTTAAATTTTTGTTGATTAATATTCTTCGATATTTTTAAGATTTTGCAACAACGTCAGACAATATTAAACCTCCAAGAAGCTCTCGTTGTATCTAAACATCAAATCGAAGAGTTACAACAAAAATTAAGCAATGAAGTGAGTTTCGGCTGGCCTATTAGGTGGTTTGGTTCGTCTTCAACCGATTCCAAACTGTCTAGTGATGATAAGAACTATGTGCACGATATTTGAAGTAGCATTGTTGAATTGCATGTTTGTTTCTTAGACTAATATCCATCGGACTCGGAACTTATTTTTAAAACATAATAAAGAGAAAGAGAGAGAGAGTGAGAGAGAGGGGGTAGGGGGTAGTAATTTCGTAATTCAAATGAAATTAAAATAGTACAAAAGTATTTTTAGGATATCAACTAGATCAAATTAAATCAAATTTTATATTTAGGATCGTCCCGTGTAGCACAAAATGTTGACGCAATATTGCAATTTTTAGCCAACATTGCACACATTTTGTTATTAGCTGAAGCTTGGTGCAATATTGCACCAACATTGGTACAACATTATTTTCCAATATTACGCCAATATTGATAACCAATTATATTGGCTGCTGAATTTGATCTAATATTGGTTAACAATTTGTTTTACAATACTGCCGCTATATAGGAAATCAATATTGCATGGATATTGAAAAACCTTCACATCTCAATATTGATTTTTGATATTGCATCAACATTGTGCCAATAGTATTTGTGCTACGTGGGGCTGTATTGCAATATTGCGGTATAATATACATATACAGCAGACTGTAGAGTGTAGAGGGTTGTAAAAGTAGACTTGGTTTTCTTTTGTTAAAATTTTGTGAGAAAGACACTGTAGTAGGCTAGTGGGATTTTAACAAAAGAAAACGTCTATACTTCTATAATAAAAACAGGCAATATTAGGGTGATTGTACCGGTAATGGCCAACTTCAAGTATTTCTGGTATATTTTAACTATTTAAAATGTGCCGCTGTTTACTGACTAAAAATATGCGATAAAATCAAATTATGATCATATGGCCACCATTAGGGCAAGTGCAATATTTTTTCTAAAAAAAATATATTTATTGCTATGCCTATACAAACCTATACATAATCTAACTACGTAAAAAAATATTTACGTATTTTTAATTTGAAGATTTAGATTTTTGTGTTAAAACAAGTTGTCTTACATTGTCCATTACCAGTGCAGTCTCCTTACATAAATTTACGGATAAAGGGGTGGAAAGACGTAGCTTTATTTTTCAAGTCAACAAACCAATTATATTTTTAGGATTTATCATGGCTATATTTCAAAATATTTGCAATAAATAGAAGGTAGTTTTTCCTACCTCTAGATCCCACCAGATCGAACTTGAAGCTTTCTGCTATTTGGTAAAATTTACCACTACTCTGTGGGTTTGATCTGGTGGTTTGATTGGTGCTGAAGGCTCAGGCTCTACTGGTAATAGTGGAATTGTTCAATTATATATTTATTTATTATATTTTTATATCTATTTATTTCTGTGCGTTATCGCGTTATTATAATTTAAATTTTGGAAATTTAAAAATGTACAAAGTATTTTTTATCGATTTTTTAAAATAGAATCGTAATGGAATTTAATTAGAATATATATTTTTTTTAAATTATTTGATGGTTTTTATTATTAAATATTTTCAAATATGAGAAGTATATTATAATAATATACATGATGTATATTATTATCATACTTTATAAATCTGTAATTAAAAAATAAATTAAACCGAAATAGAATGCAATATTGGACCAATATTGGTTATCAATATTGCACCAATATTAGAAAATGTTCACATTTTGATGTTGCCCTAATATTTCAAAAAAATATTGCGCCAATATTAGATATCAATATATTAAACCTATATTGAAAAACATTCACATCTCGATTTTATTGTGCTACGTGGGTAAAAAGTGGCACGAAATATTTTGTAATTTCTAATGAAAAAAAGATTCAAATTTTTGGTAGTACTAAATTATTTGAATAGCATGTCGACGTAATTAACGAAATAATTATTGAGAAGAAAGTTTGCTTTATGGTATGTTGGTTAATTGAGATATTTTTTCCAATATAATTATTAAAAAAAAAAATGTTTTGAGGTTTTTCTACATTTGGGGTATATTGCCGAATTAAGGAGTGCCCTAACGAAGACAGATCAAAATTGTTCTTTATTTTATAATCAGGTAAGACATACATACATAGGTACACTTAACGTTTTTGTGTAAATTTTCAATATTTTTTTAAGCAGATCAGCGATATGGATCAATTAGTAGAACAATTGCAAGATTCAAATTTGGAGTTGGAAGTCGAAAATTTTGTTTTTTGCCAAGATATTGCTATTTTAGAAGCAAGGTTGTTAAAGTATCAACATGATTTTAAAATGGACGAGGTATACTCTTCTAGAAATATTAGTTTTTGCTTTTATTTGGGCTTAATTTACTAGTTAGTCTAATAAATTTGTTTTGCCAAATTAAAATATTTTCTTTAATTTCTATAGGAATGTTCGGCATTTAAAGCGGAACTAGTGAAATTGCTCGAAGAAAATAAGAACCAAATCTCTGCTAACGCAAATTTACAATCGCAATTAATGTCTTTAACTAACGAACTACAAGAGATGCAGGAAATGGCGGTAAATATTCAAAAAAATTTCGTTTAACTATGGCTTAAGTTTACTTATTTAGAATGAAGCAAAGGAATTGCAACTGATTCTTCAAAAAGCTAACGAAGAAATGCAATACCAGGCAAACACAGCTCAAGGCCAATTAGACAATCAAATAAAACGTGGCAAAGGTGAAATTGGCTCTCATGATATTTGTGATTGTTGTTCCAATGAAATCGTTAAACGTAATGCGGGAGCACATCAGCCAAACAACTTACGAAATGCCCAATCTAATGCTCAACCATGTGAGGTTGATAAAAAAAGGCTGCAAGGGCAAAAGAATGCAAGTACTCCTATAACACCTACGGATTACGGCAAAAATATGAATAGTATGGAACTGTCGTGCGAATGTGGAATACCTTCCCAAGGCGTTGCAGGAAACAAAGCCAATGTTTATGGCGTTTCGACTGCATCTTTGGACGTAGAGAGAGCTACAAGTCGAGAGTTGTTTATCCAAGAAACGAATTTTTACGAAGTTAGTCCTGTAAAGCCAGAAAACTCTGAGGCGGGTGGAAGCTGTGCGGCTAGTCAATTTATAATTTGTCAGCCCTGCACAGCCGCGCAGTACAAAGATCTCGAAGAAGAAAGTATGATGGAAATGCAAGAAGCGATTGCTAATAAGAGCAACGAAATTAATCAGTTTGAAGATTTATTGTACAACACACAGGAAAAATTGGATTTATCGTTACGTCATAACGAAGACTTGCAAGGCGAACTTTTAGGTCTTATTTCGCAAATTCAAGATTACGAACATACAAATGACGTGGGAGGACCCACCAACCGACCAACCAAAGGTGGTTCGCTTTGTAAACAAGAAATTGAATGCTGCAGAGATAATTTGTGCGATTTGAAGGAGAAATTTTACAAACTAAAAGGTTTATTGGATACTAGAAATCAACAATTTTGTGAGTTGCAAGCCAAGTTTCAAGTACAAGGTAATATGTGCGAGTGTTTGAAACAACAACTTCAGGGATCGACGTTGCATTATGAGAATGACATTTGCGAACTGAAGCACAACGTAAGCTTTTTTCCGATTTGTATCTATTTATGCCATTAACTTATTTTTAGATTTGTGATTTAAACAATAAGCTAATAAAAACCGTTACTAATTATGAAATGCTACAAGACGAATTTAAAAGAAGTCAAGCTTTATTGGTGGATGCTGCTATGCGCGAAACTCAGCTCCGAAAAGAACAAGTAGAACTTGGAGAAAAATTGAAGGAAGCGCAACATGAAGAACAAAAGCTTTGCTGTTGTATCGCAAATTTAAAATCAGAAAATAACGAAATTATAAAAACTTTGAATTCGAAAGATAGGAAGTACGACCTGGCTAGCTCTCAAGTTGATGAGCTGAAATCTGCAGCTAAGTCGCAATTAAACGGCGCTCATCAAGAAATTAAAGCGATGAAAAATGAAATGCGAAGACTATCTCAAGACCGTAACAGCTTACAACAGCAGGTGAAAATTCAATTTCTTTATTTCAAAATTTCAATCATCTCAATTTGTTGTTTTCAGAATGATCAAATGCAACGTCACATTTGCAATTTACAATCTTGCACTAAACAATGTCAAGCCGAAACTGAGCATATAAAAGAAGAAATGAAACAATGCATGTGCGATTTGAATGTGGTGAAAGCCGAAAGAGAATATTTGCAAAATTCGTACCAAAAGCAGAGAAGCGAATTAAAAATGCTGCATACAGCTTACGCGAATTTGAACCAAGACTTTCAACAAGTTACAGAGTTAGTAATTCATTTTGAAAATGAACTTAGTAATAGTAAAGCCAATGAAAACGAATTACGAATTAATAGCCAAAATGTTTTAAGTAACGTAAAGGCTTGGTTAGAAGAGCAAAAGATTGTCAAGGATCAACTTTCGCAAAAAGTTAGGTCTGATGAATTTGAAATTTTTAAATTACAACATCAAGTTTCGTAAGTTATATTAGCGATTGTTTTGCTTGGTGTGTACTAACTCCGAGTTTAACATCGGCATCCGGAAGCAATATGTTTCTTTTAGGCAAAATTCGTACTACTTTCTAATTTGGACTAATTTTTCTTTCAGATTATAATTATTTGTTGTGAAATAATCATAACTAATACAATTAATCCTAAAATATGACATTTTTCTTTCTATTTCTACAAAACGGTTTAATTTATAGAAAGTTGGAGGTTTACGAATGCCAATGCATTTGCGAGTGTCAATTAGTTCCAAGACAACGCGGCGGTGCAAATAATATGAAGAACTATAAACATGCAAACTCTATAAAACAATGTCAAAAGATCATGAGAAGCCTCGAATCACACGGTTCCGAAAGTAGCAAAATGAGCTTAAGTCCAGATGTTACGTCAGCTTTTGAAGTAAATATTGCATTATTACATTGTTATTACAATGTAACATTGACTATTTTTAGGACAACGATGAACAAGAATGCATAGAAGATTATGCTTCCAAGATTTGGTTAAATAAAGTGGAAAATATGACTCAAGAACTTCAAAACTGTAACAAATACTGGAAAAATAAGTTATTAGATAAGGAATATGTAGTATCAAAAGATAATTAACAATTTATAAATCTGTTTTGTATTTTAAAAATTTTTATGTGAATATTTTGTACATTTATTTATATTTATTACTATATATTAGTATTTAAAAAAAATTATTTCTTTTTTTTTCCTTTCTTATTTTTATCTTTTTTATCTTTACCCTTCTTTCCTTTCTTGTCTTCAAACGGATCTGGTAATTTTTCATAATTTAAATGCAGTCCGAAGTTGGGTAAAGTTAACATCCGGATTAAAGGAATGTTTGCTAGATACACGGTACAGAAATACAGTGCAACGCTTGTGGCCTCCTTGTAGTTAAATATTTTCATACAATCGGGTGGGCACTAAAAAAATTAATTTTGTCTGCCAATAACAAAATGAAGAGATAGGCCCCACGTTGGGGGCCAAATAAATTTGCAACGATTATTACTTACTTCAAAACAATGTAACAGCATAAATTCTTTGAAAAAGCAGTACACTTTTTGTACGTTCCTGTACAAGGAACCCAGAAGAAATTGATGTGTTAAATAAAATATTGAAAGCAAAGTAGCCGACTGCATAATTGTAAACTTTGATTTTTTACAAAATCGTACAACAGAATACAACAACTCGATAATCAGTAATCGCCCTGTACCTTTGGGATATTCACTGTTTAATTTATAATCTAAAAAATTCGATGTTATAACTGATGGATGTTAAAAAATCTGTATTTACCAATATACTTTATAATTTTTCCTTTTTGTGTTAATTGCAATAAATGGCCTGCTTCTACATCCGACATAAGTAACCACATACACAATTTCGGTTGTTGCATCTCCTGGTCTTTTGTAAAAGCTACATACTTATTAACTATTCTCTCACGTTCCAGTTCTTCTGCTGTTTTCTCAGGCTCAAGTATTGCATTCTCGTCAATTTCTTCTTGATTGTTAAAAAATGTTCCTTTATCGCTATTAACCCGTATTACTTCATTCTCAACCGCAAGCTTACTATCTCTTTTATGTTCAGCTGAACCATCTTGAGTTTCGTCGATGTTTTTCTGTTGTTCTTTGTCATGGTAGAGATGTAAAATGGGTAAATTATATTTCTCTAGACGCACTTCGCATTTATTTATATTTTGTATAATCGGTTCAAATAATCTTTTGTCGGGCATTGTTCTGAATACATTAATAAATTGTCGTTTACTTTTGATTTATTTAATAGTTTAGGTCAGTAGCAGAAAGGCCATTAAAAAAATTATGACAGTTTAAAACGTAACTGTCAACTATTGTCCGTAAGTTCAGACGGTGTCAAAATTTTGGGAAACAAATATTAATTATAATAATTATTTATATAAAAATAAATAATATTGTATTGTACTCTGAAAAATAGTATATTATATAAAAAAATATTTATTAAATAATTATAAAATTAAAAAAAAAGGTTTGGAGTTTGGAATTCCTTTAAAAAGGATGTTTAAAAATCTCTTAGACTTCAGTTGGTGTTCTGCGAAATTCCGAGTCATTTGTACACAAATTTTCAGAGATATGTTTTTTCAAGTTCTCTCGTTAATCCTTTCGTGCGGGTCAATGGTATACAGATAACAGATGAAATTCGTATTCTTATATCGTGGGCTGACAAGAAAAAGGCACTAAGTCCAAAATGATAGTTTTGAGTAATCAGCATTTTAAAGTTTGCATTTGCATTTGCATTAGCATCAATGCTTTAGTGCTTTCTTACATTGCTTATATTTCACAAAATGAATCAGATATAACTTACTGCGTTCTTTCAGTAGGAAGATCACTAAAATTGAGATCTATAATTCACTAAAAAAAAAAATAAGTAAAATTTTGACTTAGTGCTGCCTTTTTCTTGTCAGCCCACGATATATTTGTTATTCCCTTCCGAAAGCATCAGACCCAAAAGAGAAAAATAAATATCCTATAAAATCGAAACATACATATTAATAGCCACTATGAATTAGCCTCTTCGACGACGCTTTTTTTACATTACATTTTAAAAAACTATATTTATACAAAATTTACATTAGAAACATGCTGTTCTGTCCGCTTTTCAAAGACAAAGATTTATCATTTTTGATGAAAAAATTATCACCTTTCCGCCGATGAACAAAAAGTTACATACTTGAAAAAATTTCAAGAGAAGTTTGACGGATCAGTGCGGCCTTGAGGCCGCATAACCTAGACACTCGAGTTTTACTGTATTCACTAATTAGAAATAAATTAATAAAAAGAATATTTATACATTTTATAAATAACAGGCAGACAATGCATACTGGTGAAATCTAATCTTGGTCCATCCAAATCAAAACGTAGGACGACGCTAATAGAACATTAAGGTAGTGGTTCTAGTCTAGAAGTCTAGAAAAAATCAATTTTTTGTTTTCTGCATATTCTTAAAGTTTAGACATTAAAGAATATATCCTCGAGAGAAAATTTTAAAATTCCAGTAATTTATGTAGTTATAGCTATTTTAGTGATGCACTGTAAACCCTTCAAGCCGGAGCATATGGGGCAATGTCTGACAGGTGACCATTTCAGCTATAAATTATATAAATGCACAAATATAGGTCAACCCAAAACACTTCAAAATCGTAAATATTTTCGTGTTTACTTTTCATGTCAGCTCAGTCTAGCTTTTAAAAGTCTACGATTAAGGTGCAAGTTTATTACTAAACTACATATTTCAACATGGTTGACATGATATCTCAAGTTTTGTTTGACCGGGTTACTTCAAATTTTGTACCAACCTTCAATATATATCTGCCTGTTGCCCCTACCACTTTTGTACCAAAATTATTTTGCTAACTATTTTAAAAAATTAAAAATTATGGAAAAGAACGGGTCAAAAACTGTTTTTTGTTTTCAGACAGCTGTCGTTTCGCGAAAAATTTTTTTTCAGTTTTCTTTTTGGTAGGGGCTATAACGACATTCTTAATAATAATGAATCTTTTTTGTAATTTTATTTCAGATGACCAGAGGGTTGCAATCGTGTCAATTTATACTTATTTTATACTCAACTTTACTAGCTGATAAGTCGCTTGATTTAAATTTTTTTTGTTTAAAATTTTTTTTGTAGATTGTCAAAATATCAATAAATAGTTGTAAAAAAATGAATGGTAAAAATATTGTTTGTTTTTTTTTTATTGAGTTTGAAAAAACACCTAAAATTTATGGCTCTAAACTAGAACACTGTCTTAAGCGGTTAAATAAGCCTGGTTGAGAGAGGAATTGCTGGAAAAATCTGGTATGCAAGTGAAGAAAAATTGGAGAAAATCCTGGATGGAATAATTCTCAGAATAGATAAATGTTTTATGGTTTTTATTTTTGATTTATGTGAAAAATCTGCTCTTGTCAAAGTTATTCTTGTTATGTGCATTGTGATATTTTGATATTTACATAGCGAAGATGTTATTCAAAATGTAATTATTTTTCATATCTGAATGTACATACTTACTTGTAATGTAGTTTGAGTTTTGCTTTTCAATGATACTGTTTTTATTTGAAAATCATAGCTCCACGCTTTTATATTAATGTTTTCAAGAAACTTAAAAATTGAAGAGGCAAGTGGAAGAAGGGATTAAGTAAAATTTTCTGAAAAAGTCAGGTTTTGATGTGGATGAAGGAGTTATGTACATATGCAACTTGCTTCCAGAGCATTTGGCTCTATCTTTTAAATTAAAGCAAATTCAGAGTGGTAGAAGAAATCATGTCGCACTGATAATCTGGGTTATTGTGGAAGAAATTTAAATTAATTTTTTTTTATGAATATTATAAGTGAAAGCTCAAACCTTTATATTCTTGAAAACCATATACACTCAATTCTTACCAACTTGAATAAATGAAATCTTAAAATTGTTTTACTTAAAAAATGCCAGTTAATTTTACTAAATCCTATTTATCTAATTAATATATGTATTTGTCACATAACCCCTTCTTCCACTTGCCCCTTCAATTGTATGTTTGTATATAAAATAAAATAATTAAAATAATCATTAAGATATTTATAAATTTCAAAGTAAAATAAATTTGAAACAATAAGACTAAAATATTAAAAATTAAAATTAAAAAATTTTTTTTTACAGGAGGGGGTTAAAAATTAAAAAAATAAATAGTTAATTTATTAAATTACAAAAGAAACTTAAATTCAGAACAAAAAATAATAGTATAAAATACTACATTATGTATTGAAAAAATAAAAAAAACTGCAATAAAAAACAAATATAAAATATGAAAATAAAAATAGAAGGAACTCGATAAGGAGCTGTCCATTAATTACGTAAAGGTTTAGGGGGAAGGAGGGGGGTATAAGAAATCTTACGGACCCTTATGTGGGGGGGCTGCCACAATCTTACGTGCCCTTACGTAGAGGGGGAGGCGGTCGAAAATTACAAAAATTGTCCTTACGTAATTAATGGACGGCCCCTAAATATATATGTTACGTTCAATGATGTAAATCGGGCGTTGACGTCAATGGCCGAACACTGACGTTAATGCCCTTCGACCATTTAAACTTATAGACACGCCGTTTCCAAATGCGTCTGAAGCCAACATGTTCTGCGCATCTGACGTCATGAAAGGGCAAGAATTCGAATATGGCAATAAGTTTTGTATTGAAAGTATGAACTAAAACTCGTATTTTTTACATTTTTATACCCAAATTAATATTTAAAGATATTATGATGGGGTAATATAAATAAAACAAACAATATAATTAACAAATTAGTTTATTTACGAAATATTACTGACCACAAAACATAATAGTTTTAATTTATTTACTCTAACTCTATTTAAATTTTTATTTTGACTTTCTCCTTGATGATAATAACCTAAGGTTGCAGTAGTGAAAACTAATGATTTTTATTAAATTTGTAATATGGTTAGATTCAACATCATAGTCATACATTTATGTTCTTTGTATTTATGGAAAACTGAACCCGGACATTGCACATAATAATATTATTTTTTTCTTAATATATATTTCTTATATTTCTTTCTTAATAAATGTGTATTATTATTATTAATTAACTTGGTCATTAGATTTTGTTCAGTAAATAATTTGTTTATTTCGTCCATAATTCGAATTTCACTTTCAGCTATTTTCAATATAAACAAAATGTAATTATCAAAAATTAGCTAAGAAACAAACTATTAAAACAATAAAATATTTTCAAGCTTTCGGGAATGGACGTTCGCTTTATCAAGAATTATTTAATTTATTAATTACTTATAGTATTATTTATTTATAGTAATAATTTATTAATTAATTATTAATAAATAAATAATTCTTGATAAAGGGAACATCCGTTCCCGAAAGTTTGAATAGTTATTTATTATACAAGTGTCTTATTAGGCCCCTAAAACACGAAAGAAAAGTTTAAACACGAGACCGCAGGTCGAGTGTTTAATTTCTTGAGTGTTTTGGAGGCCAATAAGACACGTGTGTAATACAACGTTTTATCCACAATTCGCATATTATGAAGGCGTTATAAATTTAGATTTGGGCCAAAACGAATTCATCGATAAAAGCAGGTAAGGTGGGCCATGTAATGGTTTCTATGACAGTTGTTGATTCCCTCATTATTTTTCGAATCGCGTCAAATTTGTGAAAAAATAATTTCGCGGTCTGAAAATGAACGAAAACCAGATTATTCCTGAAGATATTCTCAAAGAAGCCCAAGAAGCGACTTTGCATTTTTTGCCAACGAAGTCTAGAGCAGCTTACGAAAAAGAATTAACAAATTTTTCCGAGTGGAAAATAAGAAGATCTGTGCACGTGATAAACGAAGAGGTTCTGCTAGCTTATTTTTTGAACGTTAAGAAAAAGTTTGCCGCGTCTTCGATGTGGACGAAGTATTCAATGTTGAAGACCACTTTAAAAGTGCATGAAAACATAGATATTTCTAAATATGCTAAGCTAACCTCATATCTGAAGAGCGAATCTAGAACATACAAACCGAAAAAATCAAAGGTTCTTGAAAGAGAACATATTGAGGAATTTTTCGATAAGGCCCCTAATGACAAATATTTGATGATGAAGGTACCTAAAACTTAATTTCCTTAATATGTTTCATATTTATTTTGATTTTTGATAGGTTGCATTGTTATTTGGCATTGCTGGAGCTTGTCGATGCAATGAGTTGACGAATTTGAAATTCGAAAATGTTCAGGATAAAGGGTCGTACTTGTTTATTTCATTGCCGAATACTAAGACGAACGTTCCACGCAGTTTTACAATCATGGAGGAAGGATTTTCTATCAACGCCCTTGAAATCTGTAGAAAGTACATACATTTACGTCTAGAAAACGTTTCCAACGTCAGATTCTTTTTGCAATATAAAAACGAGAAATGCACAGTGCAATCGGTTGGAATCAACACGATGTCCAAAATTCCTTCAAAGGTTGCTGCCTTCCTAAATCTTCCGGACGCAGAGTCATATACTGGGCATAGCATGAGACGCTCATCCGCAACTCTACTAGCGAACGCCGGTGGCGATCTCACCACCATCAAACGTCACGGAGGATGGAAATCTTCTAGTGTTGCGGAGGGCTACATTGAAGACTCAGTGTCGAATAAAATTGATATAGCGAAAAAAATTCAAGGCGCTGTTTCTGAATCCGTTTCCGAAATTTTAGCTGTGAAACCCACTGTTGATGGTACTGACGTACATCCATCTACAAGCACAATCAATCTTTACAATAGCGACGAGGCAAAGAAGACAATATCCATCAATATCAATGTAAATTTAAATATTAACAAATAAAGTTCTGGTTCCAATTTTTATTTACGATTTAAATTAATAAAACACTAGTGTTTTATAGGGGTCATAATTCAATTAGAAACAGTATCATTATGGGCTCATAATATGCGAATTGTGGATAAAATATTTTATTGTTTTAATAGTTTTCTTAGCTAATTTTTGATAATTACATTTTGTTTATACCTTTATAGCTAATAATTTTAATAATATTATATTTTACATATATGAATCAAATCTTCGGAGGGTTGAATTAAACACTGCTTAACATTACATTAATTTTTTCTAAGTATTAATGTTGAATTTAAAACATCAGATTGAATAGCAGTTAAACAAATGTCGCAATCCAAATTTTTTTTTTCACTTTCTTGACTACAAATCCAGATATATATTTCACAACATTTGAAACATATAAAAATAATCTTCTGGAATAACTTATAATACTAGTTAAAGCGTAATCGTGATCATTAATTTCATATTCCTCATAATTTTCTATCAACTGGTTGTCAATGGTTTTCATTGTGACTTTGTTGGAGGTGCTCATTGATTGCAAAATAATTAAAAAACCGAAAAACGCGTAAAATTAAAATTATTTTAAGGAAATTTACAGGAACACTAATGAATGTCAGTTGATGTTTTGCCCTTACGTGACGTCATGCGCAACGTTATAATGTTGGCTTCACTATTCAACCAGTGTAAAATAGCATACGGCGTGTCTATAAGTTTAAATGGTCGAAGTTAATGCCCCATTTATGTTGGTCCCATTTATCTACTAGAGTTTAAAGAGAGTAATTCTACTTTTGCATCCGCATGCGCAGTTGTGTCTATTTTGTATTTTGAGAGAATTGAAGTATTAAATTAATTTTGACATCCTACAAATTTACATTTATTATATTATTATCATATACTTTTAATTTTTATACAGATTTTAGTCAGTTTATTTTGATATTTTAGACAAAATTTTAATAGTATATTATTAATATACACTCTAAAATATAATATTAATAATTTATGGTAGAAATTTTACATGGATGGTTTCTCATCAATGTGAATTAATGAATAATTTAAAACTAATTATGATTAAGAATAGCTGCGATACCTTGACAAAAGTTGATTGATTGTTTTAACGACTAAAGTGATCACGGAAAAACAAGTAAAAAGCAATAAATATTGTATTTATTTAATACTGTAAATAGTAAAATAGTGTATTCACACTGATGAGAAACCATTTGCATGTAAAATTTTTACCATAAATTAATATTATATTTTAATGTATATTAATAATATACCTGTTATGTCTGCCCTGAGATTCGAAATATTCAATTAAGATAATGTTGTACCAACTTCAATATTATATTTATTGTATATGTTACGGTCAATGATGTAAATCGGGCGTTGACGTCAATGGCCGGACAATGACGTCAATGCCCATTTATGTTGGCCATTAACGTCATTGTCCGGCCATTGTGTCAACGCCCGTTAGAGGTGGACAATGATGTAAATATTTTCATCTGATTGTAATATTTACGTCTTTGGCGGATTGGGATTGGTCAATGATGATATATAGAATAAATACTATAAGAAACATCAAGAAAGTCAACTGGCAAGTGACACTTCGCTAATATTCTAATGTATTATAATAAATAATAAAAATATTAAATAAAATTAGTTTAAAAATAATTAAATTAAATATTTTAAATTAATCATTTTTATGATTTTTTTAAATTAATCATTTTTATTCTGACATGAGAGTGTACATTTATTGTTTTTACATCCACCCTTGCATTGGCAGGCTTGTAATCCTGTCTCCCTACAACACTGCTTTGAGTTGCAGCTTGTCTAAGAGTAATCTCGTTTTCTTTGGTATTATCACTAATGTTTTCCAACAAAATTAACTTTTCTCTTAATAGCTCTTCGTAATAATCTCTTATCTCTAATCTCTTAATAACTAGTACTAATTGCAAAAGCACATTAAATACGTTACTTTCTGATGGAATAAAAAATCAAACCGCCAACTAAATGATAACAGTTTTGCCACACAGCATTTCTTACCGTAAAAATTAAAATATTGAATTATTAGTTAATATTAAACCTGTAATTTTGTTATAAGTATTGTGTATAGCATGTATAAGCTGAACCAATAATAAATCAAATAAAAAAAAGAGTAGTTTCATCATCGCCCGTTCTGTATTGGGCAATGACGTCATTGCCCGGAAAATGATGTAAAAACCACATATGGAATTTTAAATGTCAACATCGCCCAAAATGCACGGCCAGTGACGTCATTGGCCGGGCGTTGACGTCAATGCTCAGTTAAGCAGGGCATTGACGTCATTGTCCGGCCATTGACACCAATGGCCAAATTGTCATCATTGACCGTAACATATATACCTAAATAAAAAAATTTAAGTCCCAACTCAAACCGTCAGTCATGCTAAAATCTGCAAAAAAGTGTATCCGTCTAGCTTATTCTTTCCTATAATACAAGCAACAACAAAACACAGTAAAAACGTTTTATTTAAATTTAATAAACAATTTTGTTTGAATAACTTTAATCAACAGAAACAAATTTTGTTTTGATCTTAATAAAATTGTTTCCGTCAATCAAACTGAATTCGTTCAATTCTGCTATTGAAACATATCGTTTCTTACTTGGATATGCAACTAGAAACCATCTGTTTTACTCACTCAAATTATTTGTATGGTAACAAGTGGGCGAAAGAATTTTCTCCCACTAGTGAGTGAAAAATGCAATCATTCATTTATTTTTTGGGCGCAAAATGCGCGCTATTAATCTAGAATTTTGCACACGGCTTCCTACGACAAATTGCTCCCGGGGTTAAGTACGAGCAAAGGGGTGTAAATTTTTTGCTCAATTTTTCGATATCTAGATTCGAGTTATTGCAAATTCAAAATCTCAAATTTAATTATTGATGACACGAATTATAATAAATTGTATTATCATACATTTTTTAGATTTATAAGTACAGGATTAAACAAAACGCTATACATTACTCGTGGAGAAACCCTTTTGCTCACTTATTTGCATCTGCACACTCGCCTGACGGCTCGCATGCATAACTCGCAAATGCGTGAGCGAATCTTGCGGTTTCTCCACTAGTAATGTAATATACTACTGTTATTTTAAAAAAAATTTATTTTAAAAATTTGTTTGATTTAAATTCATTTTGATTTTTTTTTAAATAGTTTTTCATTACTTCAAATAAGAGATTGATTTTAAATAAGAAAATTAAATGAAATAAATTTTTTCTCTTAGGCAACTAAAAATCCTCAAAAAAATTTTTTATTGGGGTAAGCAAACACTTTAGTTGCGTATAACAGAATTTTTTGTTTGAATCGACTAAATTTGCTTGAACCAAACAAACATTTCTAACTGTGAACGATTCAAGTTTTCGTAAAAATAAAAAGATAAATTAAAAAAAAAGTGTGGTAAAAATAAATTTATATTTATATACCACATATTTTTTTACCACTATTTTTATTCATAAAAAATTTTGAAATGTACAACAGGTTTATAAACCCTTTATAAGGTACATAATAATTATGTGTGTCATAAAACATTAATCACAAGCGTTCATTATTCTTATGCGTAAGGTTATCATTGGTACATTCCAATTTTTATAGACGCAAAGTATCTACTACCATGGTAATGCCGCAGCACCAAGTGATGAAATGCCTAATTGCGGTCCTGATAAAATATAAAGGTTAATACCCATAATACCAACCTTAAAATCTAAAATTGACATTGTACTTGGTGGCGTGATTTACCTGGGGAAGTTTGTCAAAAGATTTCTACAGTTTTATTATCTTTTCTTCTTAACCTTAGTTTAAGATAGTTGAGAAAGTAATTTATGGTGCAATAATTTAGTTATTGGATCTAATTAAGGTTGAAAAATTAATAATGGTAGATGTAATTGAAGATTTAAGCATGGATTGTACCGAAACCGATGAAATTATTCCAAATAATCCAGAAGTGTAAGTAAATTGATCTATTTATAGACGCACTTAACATATTTGTCAATAATAAGGAAGTGGTGTAAAAATGTAGTAAAATTATTGTTGCTGGGATTAAAATAAATAAGCGACCTTAAAGTTTTCAAAAACAAACTAATCGTGCACAATCGCGGCGATCTACGTTATTTTTTTTATGTGTCCTACTTTAAGGTCGGTCGCGCTTTAAAATTAGAAAATAATCAAGTTACATGGTCCTTGGTGTTTGCAGTTCATTTTGTCAACAAAATTAAATGTCGCATCATAAACGAACCGAAATTTTGTAAAATGCCAAATTTGATAAAACCTGATCCCGTTGCCACCGAAACTGCATTTAGTGAATCGTATGTTGGAATTTATTTATTTGCTTTGATATCCCATATTTGAGGTGTAATAATTGTGAATGGCGTTCTTTTTAATTAACTTTCTGTTTAACAAAGATTTTACTTCGTCGTGCTTGTTTTTATAATTATTTTCAAGATTCCATTTGTAATGTAACTCATAATTTCACTTAAGTTTGTTTTTCAATGCTCTGATCTAATTATTTATTTTATAGTATAATGTTATGTTCATTACAAAGGTAGAGGTTAACCACCCATATTGATCCAGAGTCGGTGAACTTATGAATCATCATAATGCAGTTTTGCCATAAAAGGAATACCTACCCACTATAATAAAATTCAATTACCAAAAGGGCAACAAATTTGCAATACTTAAAATTAATATTTGTAGGTTGGCTGAATTAAAAAAGGAAAATGGCAATCAATTATTCAAAATTAAACAATATCGTTCAGCTCTTCCATTCTACACTGAAGCCATTGAATTGTGTCCGAGCACCGCAGCATATTATGGCAACCGAGCTGCATGTTACATGATGCTTTCAAATTTCCGGGATGCACTCGAAGACGCCCGTAAAGCAGTTCAAATCGATCAGTCTTTTCTTAAAGGATACCAACGAATTGTAAAATGCAGTTTAGCACTTGGCGATTTAACGACAGCAGATCAAGCTATAAAGAGAATTAAAGAATTGGATTCGGCTAACACAACCACGAATAATGAAATACGAACTTTGGAAACATTAAAACAGTACGAAAGTGAGGCTGCAAAAGCAACCGAGAAAAAAGACTATAGGAAAGTGGTTTACTGTATGGATCGATGTTTAGATCAGTCACCGTCATGTTCACGATACAAAATACAGAAAGCTGAAAATTTGGCATTTTTAGGAAGGTATTCGGAAGCTCAAGATATCGTCAACAATCTTGTACAGTTTGAACCGGGTAACGCAGACGCTATCTACGTTCGTGGCATATGTTTGTTCTATAATGATAATATGGAACATGCTTTAACTCATTTTCAACAAGTGTTACGTTTGGCACCCGATCATGGCAAAGCAGTAGACGCATACAAACGCGCAAAAGCATTAAAGATCAAGAAAGAAGAAGGCAATAATGCTTATAAACTGTGCAAATTTCAAGAAGCTATTAATTTATACACCGAAGCTCTCAACATCGATCCTCTAAATAAGAAAACAAATGCAAAATTATATTGTAATCGTGCTACAGTCTATTCGAGGCTCATAAAATTCCAAGAAGCCATTTCTGATTGTAACGAAGCATTAAAACTTGACGAAACCTACCTAAAAGCTCTTTTGCGACGTGCCAAATGTTATATGGAGGTCAGCGAATTCGAAGATGCCGTTCGCGATTACGAAAAAGCATGTAAAATGGACAAAAGTCGCGAGAATAAGAAATTATTGCAAGATGCTAAAATTGCACTGAAACGCTCCAAGCGAAAAGATTACTATAAAATTTTGGGTATCGAACGTTCTGCAACTGAAGATGAAATTAAAAAGGCTTATCGTAAGCGTGCACTTGTGCATCATCCAGACAGGCATGCAAATGCTAGCGACGTCGAAAGGAAGGAACAAGAAAAGAAGTTCAAGGAAATTGGAGAAGCTTATGGAGTTTTATCTGATGTGAGGAAAAAAGCTCGATATGACAACGGTCAAGATATGGAAGATTTCGATGGAGGAATGAGCGGTAAGTAAAATTTAACTTTGATGAAGTTTTAAATCATTATTACCAACAATTTTAGCCGATATTGATCCCACACAAGTGTTCCAATCTTTCTTTGGAAATGCTGGGCACGGAGGAGGTACGGAGTTCAATTTTTCATCTGGTGGATTTCCTGGTGGATTTACTTTCCAATTTGGCTAAAACTTGGATTAGTGTTAATTTATTCCTATTTATGTTACCTAAATAAACTAGCACTTTCCAAACCTTCCTTGTTAAATGAAATTATTCAAACTAAGGTTGAAGATGTTGATGCGTTTTCATTTTAAATATCGTAGGGTAATTTTGGTTTTTGTAAAAATTTGTAAATTGTTTTAAAATAAATGTGTTTGGAAAGTTTCTAAGCAGAATTTAGTTTTAAACAAGTGGTTTTTGAGTTGAATTCTGTTTTAGCTAATTACGAGAACAGTTAATTCAGTTTACATTATTTTACAACATTTTGCATTGTTTTTGGCGAATGAATTGGTTTGAATAATTTTTTGGTGGAGCAAGGAAAACTTACAAATATATTCCATTAGTATGTTACGAGGTTGCTTTTGAAATATTATGAAAATTTTAGTATGTATGTGTAGAAATTCTAGTTTTTGAATAATTCCAATAAATAGAATGTTCTATTTATACCCTTCTATAACAAAATTAGATTAGATAACTTGACATGAACATTTTTAGTTTATGTTCTGATTTTTGATTTCAGTTTTAAAGCAATGATAAAAATAAGTAAAATACTTGGAACAATTTTTAGTTTACATTTATAAAAAAGTAACCATTAACTTTAAGACTTTTGTAAATAATCTCTTTTGTTAAAAAACTGTCTACACGAGCAATATTAAATGGTTATATTAGCTTTATAGTTGCCTTTTTACAAAACTTTTCTTTAGCTTTGCATGGTTCGTGTCTTTTTAACCAGATTTCTTTTATTTTAGAGAGCTAGAGCCGTTGGGTTTATTATATGAAATAATATTGAAAAACTGAACCTTAGATCTCTCGAATAGAGTTGGTTTTAACATTCTCAATTTGAGTTGGAGATTTTAAAAAATTCAAAATTTATTTTAAATTAAAATTTTGATTATAAAAAATATTGAAAATATATTTTGAGTGGTTTTCTAGTGCTACACAAAACTAATCACTGCAAGATTTTTTTTCAAAAATCGGAATTTTTTCTTTATTACGTAAATTGCTAATGTGGTCTTGATTTCTGACTGGGAATTCCTAAACAGGTCTTATCAAAGTTGGAATAAAAGGGGAACTTATTTCAAAGAAAGGAAATGTTGTCAACAGATGGCTCGACAGCTTTCTATGTGTGGTAGGTGTGACTATTGCACACCTGTTGGAAATGTGATGCTTGAAAAGAAGAATGCAAATTAAAGTGATAATAAAGAAAATCATAATGATTACATTTAATTTGCATTCTCGAACGTCTGTTTTTGGACGTGAACGCCGCTAGTTATAAAAATATTGTCAGTATTATCTGTTTGATATTAGGATCACCTAGGTATTAGGATCACCAAGGTATATTCTAGCCTAGTACAGCATATGGCATCAGTATCGAGCTATAGGGTGATTTTAAGGCTAACGCTCCATTGTTCCAGTGTTTTCAGGCCAAAAAGTTGTTCTAGCTTTTTCTAATTTAAATAATTATAGATGTATTTTTACAATATAGCTTCTTATCAAGTATTATTCCAAGACACTTGATAGTGTTCTCAAGGAACATTAAAATTACTGAAAAATTCAGCCAATGCTATCTCCAAATTTGATAATGCTCATTGTTCAAGAATTTCTATAAATGAAAATAAAAATATTACACCCGAGAATAACTCTGCTTTATGTATAAATTAACTTTATGTATAATGAACCCTGGGGTAACTAGCAAGTCATGGTTCTTATTTTTTTTTTAGAATAAATTTGAATATCCTGTGAATTTAGATCAGTTAGTTCCCCACTTAAACCTTCTATTGCAATACAGTATAATACCTGAACAATATGATCGACTGGGGTAACTATTAATGGGGAACTGAAACATGAGCTACAATTTCCACAGAAATAAATACATAAGTCGATAATAATTATCGAAGAATACAAAAATTAATTAATTTTTTTTATACTTAAATAAAGAAAGAAATAAATAAATTGAATAATCATCTTCTGAATAATTCATCTACACAAATATGTTTTGTGTAATCTAATCACTGTTTCAATGCATTTACTGGATCCAAGGCCGTATCTCGGACATTTATTCGGGGGGGGGGGGGGTTGAGTGATAAATAAAAGTGCGTTGCGTTAGCCCGAATACTGGGGGGTATGGAATACCACCCAGGAAATTACGCCGCAGGCGAAAATTTTTGAAATTTTCAAGAACAATCGCTCTACTGTAAAGTTAGAAATGCCAATTTTCAGGTTTTGATGGATTCTTATGTATTTTTTAACGCTCTTTTTAGCGGAACAATGTCGTAACTTCCATCGCTTATCATTTAAGCGCTATTTAGCCAACAACAGTTCTACATTTCATAAGAATGCACAGCTTTGCAAATTTTAAAATGCAATTATCTCAAAACATGCTTTTTGAAAGTTACGATAGTTGTCGTCTCAGGGTGCGATATTCTAGGATTTTGATTAGGAATTGATATTCTAGGAGGTTAAAACCCCCCTTCAGATACGGGCCTGACTGGATCTCTCACTGCAAACAAACAAAAAATTTTTCTGGGCCAGTTGTTTAAACCCCCTCCCCCCAAGGGGAGAGGGATTTACCCAAGGAATAAATATCTCGAACATTTTGCGTACACTCGTTTGGAATTCCCTTGGAAAATCATTGGAATTATTTAGAAATCAAATTTTTGAAATTCCGAGTCTTATGTATTTAACTGGATATTTACCTTCATGCTTCACACTGTTTCTATAGTTCCAAAATATTTTTAAAGCGTGTTCCAGTTTCCCTGAAATACTGGGTAATTGGGACACCTAACCAAAAATAGATAAACATTTTCTCGCATTTTCTGAGAGAAAATTATTTAATTTATAGAAAATATTTTATGACAAATAGTAACGAAATCAACTCGTGACTTTAGTAATTCAAACACAAAACGGTGAGGTTACATATTTTTCCAACAATAATATCTGTGGTTTTTAAGTGATATTACAATATAATTGTTTGTAATTTATTAGTTGAATCATCACTTACCGGTTGCATCTAATTAGAAAAAAATAAGTAAATGATAAACAAAGCGGTAGTGTTACCCTGCTGGAAAGACCTCATGGAATATCATAGGAAAAAAAAATTATTCTATAAGATTTTATGATTTACTTATATACGTATGAGCCAGAGAAAATTTGCTCTCAAATATTTTATGATATTTTATCAGTAGTTCACTAACTCATAGATTCTCATAAAAGTATTACTTCTTTGTCGTTATGAGATTTTATGAGCAATTATATTAATTACTAATATTTATAGGATTTTATGAGAACTTCGAGATTAAATATCAAGTAGCATTTCTATGCGATTTTATGTGGAAAATCGAAAGAAAAGTAGCTCATAAGAAGTTATAGAGAACTTATATAGAAATGATAAGCAGTATTGCAATTGAAATTCTTATGAACTTATGATTATTTATGAGTATTTCCGTGGACAAATACACATCAAAATGTACTGAAACTTATCATATTCTATACGTTAAAAAGGCCCGGAATCCGGTATAGAATCTCATAAAATATCATTTTCAGATCAATTTACAAGAGATTTTAATTTTATGATGTACAGTTACTAAAAAATTGTTATTCAGTTATATTTATTTAAAAAACTAAAGATTTGAAATGTCTAATTAAAAAAATTTTTTTTTTTATTATTCGATTATATAATCGTGTATTAAAATGATAAAATCCAGTAATTTATACTGGACCCAGGCATCCGTTCAAATTGTTTTGCGAACTAATTTTTGGTAATTAATAATAAATATAAAAATAATTAAAATATTATCAAACAAAAATTCATCTAAAGCAACTTACGATGTAAGTATTTGCAAAGTGCATGAATTGATAACAAACCTCTCATACACCCCACCGCATGATTACCTTACCTGTAACTGCATAATGCATCGCTAGCACTTCTATTTCCTTGCAAATACTTACTTGCATCGTAAGTTGCGATAATTCTATACATCTAGGAGAAGGTATTTACATCTCTAAGAAAACGTATGATTCAATTGCTTCCGATGCTACTTCCAATGCTGTTTTTGTGAAAAAAATTATAATGACTCAGTATACTCCTGAAGAAATAATAAAACATAGTGTTAAAGGTGGAAAATCTAATAAAATTAAAACGACGTTCCGCAAACCTGGACTTGATCCAACGATTAGACTAGCCGTAAAAGGTATGTATGTAATTATTGAAGGAATTCATATTTTTTATATTGTATTATGGAACTTAATTACAAATTTATAATTCAATGTTTGATTTCAGGAATTTTCTGATATTATTTAAGCAGCCGTTATACGGATGAAGGTTATATCAACGCAGAAGTTAATAAATGTGATGAGCATATCCGCAGAAAAATATCGGATTTGAGGAAAAAAGCGAGGTCAGCGAAGCTACCCTCAAAAAAAAAATTTTCGTCTTCTAGTGATGACTCGTCTGACTCCAGTAGTAGCGATTCGGAGGCGGAACAAAATAAAATATCTCGTAAAAGTATCGCATCGTCTAGTTCAGATGACTGTTTATAATATTGTTCTTAATAATGTTTTGTGTTATGGTTCATTATAATCTAAGGGATCTTAAGAGTATCTCACAGAATCTCAACATATTTTAAGAAAAAATCTAAAAATCTTATAATGGATATAATGTAAAAGCTATAAGAATCAATAAGCTCATGTTTATAGATTATAAATATTCTACTCATTAATTCTCATGAATATTTATAATCTAAACATGGGCTCATTGATTCTTATAGCTTTTACATTACATCCATTATAACTCATAAGATTTTAGATTTTTTCTTAAAATATGATGAGATTCTATGAGATACTGAAGCTACTCATAAGATCTCTTAGATTGTAATGAAACTCTAATTGTAATGAAAATAAAATTGTTATGAGTTTTTATGAGTAATTTCGTGGTCACATACACATATAAAATCTTATAGAATATTTTCGTATTATTTTTTTTATGAGATTGTATGAGTTTTTTCCAGCAGGGTATTGAAATAATTGCTTGTATATGTAACCTAACTATGTAGGTCCGGGGGTCAACCCAGCGGTTGACCGATGAGATCCATCTCGTTAGAGTAAGATCGAAACTCGAGTCTCAATCTAGGTGGGCGGTCCATGTTTTTATCAAACAATCTGCTGTTGCATCTTAGAACAAAAGTTGGTGCTACTTGTTTGGTGTCAATAAAAACAGTGGCTGGATATTTGAAGGTAGTACCTTATCTAATTAAGATAGGTCATCACGACTGAAGGCTCATAAAAACTTTTTAGTTATTTCTCTTCTTTATTATCAAAAGACAGTCGATAATATATTGAAATTTGGTTTCTAAATTTTAATATCTTTTCGTTATTCTAAAAAAAAAAAATTATGATAACAAGAAATCATCGTCTCAACTAGGGTTTTTAACAAAAATTGTCAAGTGGCTCGTGGTATACAATTTTTTTATCACATGCCGAGTTTTAGGCATGTCGATTCTAAAAAAAAAAATTTTGGTAGAAATAAAAACGGATGTGCGTGAAGTTCAGCCTCGCCATTTTTGAAAATTTAAAAAATTAATATTGTGGCGGGCTGTGCCCGATGTGCGGACACCGTCATTTCGGCGATTCCAGTTCGGCACCGTCGTTTCGGCGACAGTCAATTCGGCGACCCGATATTCGGCTATGCCAGTTTCGGCGATTCCAGTTCGGCACCGGCAGTTCGGCAATTCTCATTCGGCGACAGAAAATTCGACTACGTCGATTTGGCGACGGGAGGTATACTTTTAATTTATTCAATTATTTAGTTTATTCAATTTATTCTTCTAAATCTAAAATTTTAATGAAAAAAAATCCTTAGTACGGACGCTTATGGCTTTTTCGAACTTATACTTAAAACCCGTCGTTAAAAGTTGGTTATTTCCCTACCGCCCTTAAGTAAATCCCTTCTTTTGTTATTTGCTCCTTTTCAATAATACTAATTGTATTAATCCTTTTCTTGGTTTTCCCCACTTTGATACAATTCAGCCTTTTCAATTAAATAATATCTTTTTCTAAGTACCTTTCCAAAATTTCAATTTATCTTTCACTTTTTTCGAGGAGTCATAGGTGGTATTTTGAGTGTATGAATATTTAATTTAAAAATAAAAAATTATTTATTTTAAATATTTTGAATTATATAAATTCTTAACTTGTGAAAATTAATAAAATCAAAACTTCAAAATAACAAGTTAATTAAAACCAAAAAAATACATTAATTATTATTTCAGCTTTCAGCGAAGGTTGTCGCTATCGTCATAAATTTAATTCAATATAAGTTAATATTTTTAATAAATATTAACACTTAAATAAATTTTCCGTCGCCGAATCGACGTAGTCGAATTTACTGTCACCGAACGAGAATCGCCGAAATGCCGGTACCGAATTGGAATCACCGAATTTCGGGTCGCCGAATTGACCATCGCCGAATATACGTTGCCGAACTGCGGTCGCCGAAACGACGTGTACCGGCCCGATGTGTGCCACCAGTGGCGGATTTAGGGGGGGCTATAGGAGCTGTAGCCCAGGGCGGCAAAATTCAGGGGCGGCAAATTTTTGAAAAAATACCAAAAGCACATTGTGAAGAAACCTAATGGATAAGTACTATTTTAATTACTTGATTAAAATAAAATAAATTATTTTTATAAACGTTTTTTTATTATACGACTTTTCCATTTTTGTTGTTCTAATATTGTCTGTTTCCGGGAGCTTCAGTCTAAAATAAATTAAATTAAAATAAAATTATAGAAAAAAGTGCAGCAACAATTTTCGTATTATCTTACTTGAATAAACTGTAACAATTTCTCCAACTTGGCGCTTTTCGTTTGACGATTGACCGACTTAGTAAAAGATGGACATAATTTCAAATTAATTTAGTTTACGATGCAATTTAAAAAATTCTAATACATCTTAAATTTTACAAAATTCAAAAAAATTGAAAAAGCAAGTTTACTTAAATAATTTACTAAAATACCAATTTTTTAAGATAAAAGGTAGAACATTTTTTCTGATTCTTGAAAGAATTGGAAGAATATCTAAAATCAATACTTAAAAATTGCCAAGTGCTACACGACACCCAACTGAAAGATCGCACTGATACATTTTTTGACAATCCCTGCATCCAACTATTCGGCGGAAAGGTAGTTTTCCGTTTTGAAAAGAATGAAAAATTATGCATGCTCTATAATGACCGAAAAACGCCTTCAGGATGTAGCTATCAAAATCAAGGAACAAAAGCGTGGTTTAAAAAAATGTTAGCATCGCATTTTCGTATTCAATTAATAATAATAATTAGAGTATTTTTTAATTTGTAAAATTTTAAAATAAATAAAAAAATCTGATGTGGACACCACATGACTTTCTTATTAAACTGTTAATACTTTTCTTAATAACT
The DNA here is from genome assembly GCA_947369205.1 of Cantharis rufa. NCBI lineage: Eukaryota > Metazoa > Arthropoda > Insecta > Coleoptera > Cantharidae > Cantharis > Cantharis rufa. Next base: position 25,557,334 of record OX376303.1, read on the forward strand.
AAAATGTAGAATAATTATTTGGTAGTTAGAATTTTGTTAATCCATTCGTGCGCGCCATGTATCGCTTTACATGTGCTCTTTTGCCCGGACAATTGCAACGAAAAATAGGAGGTGCACAACTAGATGCTATAAGAGTCCCAAATACAAAATTTCAACTTTCTACAACTTGCCGTATTTGAGTTATGCGACATACACGACAAAACTAGTCAAAATGGATTCAGGGAAGGTCAAAACGGATATTTCCGTCAAAATCTGAAAACCGAAAAAATCGGGATTACAATACTTCTTTACTTACAAGGAAGTAATAACGTCTTTAACTTGTAAAAAATACAGGAAAATAAATAGGAGGGGTAGGAGCGGCAACTTGCCAGTAGCCCCTAAGCGGCAAATGTATAAATCCGCCACTGTGTGCCACGTTGTGTCGTATTTTTGGATTTTATAGAGATTGCTTATTTTTGGATAAAAGTTAGCCCCGCCATTTTTGTTTTTTTTTTAAATCAAAAAGTGTATTGGATTCTACTCGACGTGTGCCGTAAATCATAAAATTTTATTTTAATAAATAAAATTTTTTTGGGCCATAAACTATTTTATCGATAGCAGTTAGTCCCGCCATTTTTGAATATTTTTAAAAGAAAAATTGTATTGAATTCTAATCGATGTGTGCCGTAAATTATAAAATTTGTTCGCCCCAATATTTTGAATTTTTTTAAATCAAAATTATATTGGATTCTACTGGAGATGTGTTGTAAACCATTACATTTTATGCTGAAAAATTAACTCAAACAGTTTTTCACTATAATTCATTGAGATGAAAGATACAGTTATCCGGACGTTTGGCCCTCGAACAAGTATAATAAATATTAAGGGGAATTGTAAATTGCCCTCCAAACTTGACCATAAAATGTAAACTGCCCTCCATTTAAAAAAGGGTAAATCCACCCTCTTCCTGGTAGCACACTTTGCAGAGTAGGACCGGTCTAGAGGGATACTTTTATCGAGTATGCGATTGTCAAAACGGTCCGGAGCGGAGTGGATGGTCGGTTTTGACAAACGCAACCACGGCAAATTTCTGATCCACTCTAAAATTTACACATATATAGGGCCCAAATAAACCCTACTGCAATCAGATAAAAACTGTTATCAGGCATTATGGAACAACGGTAATGGTGTTGATACTGACATCGGCGACCGCAATTTTGTTAAGTTGCAAGATAGACCACTCCAATTAGAACTACTGCAAGGTTCTTCGATGAGAAAATTTGTGCTGGCAGGTGTACACAACGGCACACGTCGATTAGAATCAAATACAATTTTGTTTTTAAAAAAATTTAAAAATGGCGGAGCTAACTTCTATCGATAAAATAGTTTTTGGCCCAAAAAAATTTTATTTACCTAAATAAAATTTTATGATTTGCGGCACACAACGGCACACGTCGATTAGAATCCAATATAATTTTGTTTTTTAAAAATTCAAAAGCGACGGGGCTAAATTTTACCTATAAAATAGTTTTTTGGCAAAAAAAAATTTAATTTATTAAAATAAAATTTCATGATTTACGGCACACAACGGCACACGTCGAGTAGAATCCAATAAAATTTTGAATTTTAAAAAAATCAAAAATGGCGAGGCTAACTTCTACCCCAAAATAAGCAATCTCTATAAAATCAAAAATAAATAAAATAAAAAAAATACGGCACAGCGTGGCACACATCGGGCACAGCCCGGCACAATTTTTATTTTTAAAATTTTCAAAAATGGCGGGGCTAACTTCACGCACATTAAAAACGATTAAATTTTTAATTTTACATTTTAAAAATGTTATTAATTTTACAATAATTAGCCAATTAATTTACTGTCAAATGTATATTATGTATTTGTCAAATACATAACAAGATGAAGATAGTGCCAAACACAGCTATCGGCCAACTACTATAATTGTAGTTATTAATAGTTATTAGCCTCCTTGATGGATTGTAACAAAATTGATTAAATATCTTCTTTAATATTATAATTAAATGCTTGCTTATGTGTTGAACTTACCCGTAAAACCTGAATTAAGTTGAAAATTTTCGTAATAAACTAAATAATAATTTTCTGGTGACGGAAAATAATTTTAAGACATTTGCGATGTTTTATTGTTTTCTAACATCTGTCCAATAGTGTCAAATCTGAAATCGGAGACCTGCAAAGATCGTACATCTACTTACGACAAATATTATACGACTTCACATAATTTTAATATTTAGGTTTATCCTCAAGGTGGCCAATTACTGCACCCCTTATATCTGTTGACTCGAACTTCTGTGTGTGATATTTAAAGTCTTGAACTCACATTTTCCGAATTTTTAAATTTTTGTAACCTATGTTATAATGTAGTACCAGCACAAACAGGCACTATTAAAATAATACGAACCAAAATATTTTGCGTACACTTTTTATTTGCATGAAATAAATTTTGATGAAGTTAAGTAAGCAAAAAATAATATCTTCAAGACTTGAAATTTTTCGGATTATTTTGTAGTTCCTTCTTTATCTTTAGGCGGTCTTTTATGATCAGATTTACTACTTATATTTTGGAACCTAAAAACATAAATAATTTGAGAAAGAAAATTGAATATCAGTAACAATTTGTACAATATGAATTTAAAATCTGCGGCGAACTACCGGTGTTCAATCGAACAAGGGCCCGGGCGTTACAAGGGCTCGGCCTTGTAACGACCCGGAAAGTACAATATTTTATAAAAATTTTAAAATGATATTATACAGATACGAAAGTATCTAAATAATATATCTAAGTTACCTTTTCAATTTGATGATGGGCAGAGGTTTGACTCTAACTCTAGGTTTTGCATAACGTTGTACAAATCTACGTTTAATGTCGTTTGCACCTGCTTCAACGTCAAGTTTGGAATATGTGTCTATTTCATAAAGGGCCAATTGTTTAAACCACAAACGCATATATTCATTTGACATAATAAAAGCCATGTTTTCTCGTGGTTCCTAAAATAATGGAGCAAAAAAAGTAATGTACGTCAATGCGATTATGAGTTCCTAACTTTTTCATAATCCGGTATAAAACCTATATCGCCATTTTCTCTCGACTTCGAAGATATTATATTATCTGGTCTTCGTACTGGAACTGCCGCAGACCATTTTATAGCTCCCTTTTTCATTTCTAGGTATGATATAAATTGGCAGTGACAGAATAAAAAGTATAATTCAATTTTTTTTTTAAATTTGATCTGGATATACATACATCAAGTAACATTTGTTTTATGAGTGCTTATGATGGATACGCTTTAATTTTATGATCCTTCCGGCGCGGCGTTAGCAAATTATTTTTAACTTCAAAAGAGATACAAGAAGGAATATAATAATTAAAAGCCCGACAGTAAGGGTCAAGAGGTTGCAGCCCTCTAATAAGAATTTAATGATGTCAGATAAAACAATTTAACTTGTGTTTGACTTAACTTTGTAAACAATTTTCCTTTATTCAAGTTTGATATAATCTTAGAATTAAATATTATTTGCTCGCAGTACAAAGATAATATCAGTGTATACTTGTAGTTTTCAATGTTGGGAAATTTGGAGAGTTCCGCATCGAAGAAACAATAAAAAAACATATTAACACTTTATTTGTTACATTGTCATCTGTTATTATTACAATTATTACAAAGTTATTAATTTTGGAATTCATGCTTGGAAGGTAGGTGCCATTTATTTTAATAACAGCAAAATGTAGATTATTTCGGAAACCCTGCGTTGTCTTTGGTATATTGTGGGGGGTACGGAGGGTAATCACTTATAACAATAAATAAATATTATGTACAAATATTTAAAGTAATTTTTAATTTAAAAAATATTTCGTAATATGTAACTTTTTATTTTTTCAATTATTGTTAGGTATAACTACGGTAGGTTTATGTTTTTGGCACTTAAACATGATATTATCCGTTGGGAAGTACATATTATTATTATTTTTAACAATCCGTAAAAATAAAATTATAAATAAAATAAAAACAAAATATAATACAACTGTTGTTGAAAAATATAATAAAATGTGATCATCGATTTGTATAATAAAGGTGATGTTGTAGACTATTTCCACTATTGTGAGTTCACAGGTTGACCACCTACATTGTAGGAATATAATATATTATAATAATAACAAAATGTATGTTTGTTTGACTTTTAGGTAAACTCAACAATAAACCTCTGGAATGTAGTAAATGTTAAAATGTTTTGAATAATAAAAATTTGTCGTAATGCAAAATTAACATTGTTAATTAGGTACACTTTTATAAAAATAATGTTAAATAAAATAAATCTTTAAAAAATGTTTAAATCACTGTCATAAGCAAGGCACTAATTTCAAACACCCTGTACATTCGATTGTTGTGGCGTTAATAACACTTTTAAATTAAAACACCGAGATTTCAATAAGTCATAGTTTTGTGCTGCAATCGATGTAAACTTTGTTAAAATTACTCGTACATGGGCTGTACGTCTAAATACCTCACGGGTTCTTTAATTTCTTTTGGCAAGAGGTAACCATCGTGGTCTAAAATGTCGATTCGAGGTGTAACACTTGTCATCAGTGGAGGCGGTCGCGGTAACTTCTTCATCGTACCCATGTTCGATTTGGTTTCGCATTCTAAACTGAGTTTGTCCGTAGATTGACAACTATCGTAGACTTTTTCTAGTTTTTCGTAGATTTCGGGAAACTTGATACGATCGCGGGGGTCGGTTTTCCAACACGATTTCATTAATTCGCAAATTAAAGACGAACAATTTTCTGGTGGTATCAACATAATACCTTGGAGGATCAGTTTAACAACTTCTTCGTTGGAATGTCCGTAGTAGGGCTGCTTTCCGAAACTGTAAATTTCCCATAGGATGACTCCGTACGACCAAATGTCAGATTCCAAAGTGAAACGACCGTACATGACGCTTTCTGGCGACATCCACCGCACTGGCAGTAAACGAGATCCTCCAATCTATACAGGTACAAAAATTTTAATATTTAAAAAATAAAACTGACTATTTTTTGAATTACCTTGTAATAATCGCAAGTGTAAACGTCCCGACTCATTCCGAAATCAGCAATTTTTACGATGGGTCCAGCAGCAACCAGGCAATTTCTGCACGCAAGATCTCGATGGACAAATCTTTGAGAGGCCAAATAACTCATCCCACTTGCAATTTCCATTGCAATTAACGTTAAATCTCGTGATGATAATTGAGGTAAATTATTGTCATCGTAATTATTGGAAATCTGCTTTTGAGCACGCAGTAGTTCGGCCAAATCACCGTGTGGCATGTATTCGAAAACCATCATCGGACTCAGACCAGATTCTAGATACGACAATATTGTAGATGCAATTACTTCAAATAAAATTTTTTTTTGTTTGCTTACCTCTCAACACGACACCCACCAGCGATAAAATATTTTGATGTCTGAAAGCACTCATTATATCAACTTCTCTGAAAAAATCTTCTTCTATTTCTCTTGTAGCAGATTCTTTTAGAACTTTGATAGCAACGATTTCAACTTGATCTAAGTTTTCTGTAGATAATTCGCCTACAACATAAATAATTGATATCAAAAGGAAAAAAATTAAAACTTTTAAAAAATTTAATAAGTTTTCTTGTTTTAATATTTAAACGCATATAAGTTAACTTCATTATTTTCTCTTTGTTTACGCAACTTTTTTTTTTACTTTTTTATTATTTAATTAAAGGAAAAGTAAACTAATATTTGATATGCTCTCCATTCAGTAGTTACTGCTGATTGATCATTTATTTCAAATTAAATGAAAACAAAAATAAAGTAAAAATACTTAGGATCACGTATAATATACTTGACATACCTAAATTGAATGTGTCAATCAAGTTAAGTGGCATTGCAACCAACAATAAAATTTTTTTTCACGGATCGAAACAGATAGCGAAATCAAATGTTTTTCTTATTTATGAAAATTTAAGCTCTTGTCACAAAATATACCTTCTATAAAAATAAATTCAGTGAAGTAGGAAAAACCAGTTTTCTAGGAATAAGAATTTCCTCATTTGCGATTTAAGAAAATGATGCGACAATTTTTAAATTCAAGTTTTAAAATATAAAAAAATCGACCAGTTTTGGGTTACCCACAACATTTAATTTACATATTATAAAAGTTGTTTCACTTCATTAATCATTTTATCAAATTAGATATTTAAATAATTGTAAACCTGTATTTGGGTCCAGACTGGTTCTAGACATTACATTTTGAATGTGAATGTATTTTATTTTATTTATATTTAAAAACATTAAATTTATCTTTTACATTTTAAATGGCAACTAAAAAGTTTATATCAAATAACATTAATTTTTTTAAAGAAAAAGATGAATTACTGGAAAGAAACTAAAATATAAGGAGAAACCTCTCTAATTTTAGTATTTCAGTTTGCGGTTACAATTAGAGACAACCTTCGTTAGTATCGAATGCATTAGTCTCAAGTTGGGTATATTATTTTAATGCTGTGTAAAAAATTTTGAAAAAAGAGTTACAAAAAACCTATAACAAAAGAAAAAACTCTTGTATTTTTTTGCAAATGTTAAAAACTTCATTTCATGCTAATTATGTGTCTAATTTAAACATTCCCTGTACTACAATAATTTATTGTACGCTGGAAGAAAAACTAATATACCTACTTTATTCGAAATAAAATTAGTTTTTGTCGATCGTCTCTATAGACTTCACATGAAAGCTTCTATTTTACTCATTATAAAACAATATAATATACATATTATGTATTATTTTGTAAAAGTTAAGTTTATGTTAACATAAGCATCTTCAGATTTTTTGCAAGGGACATTACATTTGTAAATAATTAATTTAAATTTTGTGGAATAAGTTATTACTGAGTTCGCGAAGGAACCACCGAATTTGAAATTTGTCTTTTCTGCAAATAGAGAAAATAAAAAAGTTTTATTGTTGAATTTTTTTATAATAATTTTTTTTTTGATTTTGCCCCTCCCTGAAAAAGATCCTATGGACGCCCATGCGCGTATCTTGCCCTTAGGGTGCTTAGCAAAACTTCGGCAACCGCTACCTTCGCTTCGCTCGGGCGTTTAGCCTAGCACAAAAAATCTCCCGGGACGCAACAAAACTCGAGATCGACGGATTTCTAAAAGCTGGAACTCGAAAAATTACAAATTATTCAACGATGTTAATCACCGAGCGGGTGCAAGTCAACTGTCCCGAGCCATGCCCCGTACAATTCTGTCTCCGTAGACCCACTCGAAGCACACGCGCCGTCAACAGATTGAATTGTTAACGTACTTTTTAAGCAAAAATCAAAACTTTAAAATCAATTAATTCTTAAATAAATCGATATTTAGAGTTCACCCATAGTTTAATCGCATTATTTCAGCAAAACAGTTAAAATATAAGAGAGATAAGGTTGTATTGGAGTTGATGTTTTGGAAAAGTATCCTTTTTATAAAATGTTAATGTTTAGTGTAATTGTATCTAATTCACGGATGCGTGAATTGTGGTTTCAATTTTAGTTGTAACATAAAATTCAAAGGTAAAGAAGTAAAATTTATATTCATTTCGCAGAAGAGTTGTGGTTTGTAGCCTTACAACCCACTTTGAACTGTTAATTAAAAGAAATAGAATTATTCAGATGGTTTCTCCGTTATTTTTCTCATGGCCGGGCCCACAATAAACTTGCAACTGTGCAATCAGGATTGCACTCTTTTTCTAACCTTAACATAATTAACTGCATCGTTTAAAGCAATTGAAACTATAAAAGGTATTATAAAAGAAATTGATCAAGTGGATTCGGGTGTGTGATTAATCAACGATAGATACTTCTCTCACAATACATGTTTAACGCAAATTGCTTCAAACTTTAACTTCACATTTTCATTCAAAAATAATACCTATTGGAGATCATTTCGAACATTGGAAATTTTCAGATTCATTACACGAAATCATTTTTACTGTTCGAATCGTCACGAGCCGAAAGCGAGAGTAAATTTCAGAAACTTTGCCAAGTTACTAATAATACTATTATGTATCTTAATAATTGTTTAATCCATAAAATTCTATTTTATCAACTTGATTACGTTAAGCTTGTTAACAAGAAACCGCGCACATTACGGAAAATTAAGGACAATAATTACAGTTTGATTATATTTTTTTGCTACGCATACCAAAACAAATGAATGACGCAGGACTAAACAGATGAGTCGTTCTCAAGCAGGCATCAGAAAATTGGAGTTCAGGATTCCAGGGCTATTTAGTTAAAATTAAATCTTCTATAACATCCGCTAGGTAAAAGTTTCGTTCTACGTAAATATTTTATTTTATAAATAATTTTTTTATTCGACTTCATGTTCTAGTTGTAATATCTAAGCTAAATAATTTTAATATTAGGTAATATGTTCATCTTTGCTTCTTGAAAATAATTATTTTTGAAAAATAAAAAACTCGAGGTTTGAGTACATTAACCGAGCGAACATAAATTCTTCCGTTAATTTCCGAAATAATCGAATTTCAAGTTTTGATTTTTCACATAAAACCCGGCGAATAGCTTATTTCGTTGACGACAGCACTTGTTTTAAGGGGCGTAGAGGTCCACAGTTGACTGATAGCCATGGTACATTTACATGGTAAATTAGCATTTCGTTAATTACAGCAGAATTTAATGTAAATACAAAAATTCAGTTTTTCTAGATTCGTAATTTTCGAGTTCTGACGATTTCGGCGATTTTTTTAATGATTTGTGCAACTCAAAAAAATTTGTTTTTGTAAATGGTAATTTTCGAGTTGGGGTCTCTTCGGGGATGTTTTTAACGACTTTTTAACGACTCATAGATTTGTATTATTTGTAAGAATTTTTGGTCGCAGATTAACAAATTTCTAAATTAGTAACAACAACTAAGGAATCATATAATCTGTGATTGCATATAGTCTGCGTCTAAATTATTAGAGATGAATGTATGCTCTCCAAGACCTTTTTGAAGAAAATTAAATTTATTACAACATTGTTCCTATAAATTTTATTATATTTCTTATGAAATTAAAATTTGATCTGCCGTTGAAAAGTTCCTATGAAGCCCAGTGGCGTAACAAGTTTGATCGTCGTCCGTGATCGTACTCGACACGGAGACCCCTAAATAAAAATAGTACGTAATTTACTAAAAACAAAAATTAAAGTTTCTAACCAAACGTAATTAATAAATTTTAAAAAAATTTAACTGAAAGATAAATAAAACGGCTATTTTCAAAAATGTTTTAAAGCCGGAAACAAAAGTTTGAAAATATCTTTTTAAACTTTTATCTTTGCGGGCAAAGTACCCCTACTTATACATATTTGTGCATCGAAGGCTATCCAGGTGTCTATTGGATACGAACTATTAGAGAAATTAATCGGATTTCTAAGAGAAAACTTAATCAGAAATTAAGTAACCAATCAGACCACAACAATTCAAATTCTGTTTTATTTGTCTAATAGATTTTATCCGATATATATCTCGAGGAGAAGAGAAGAAAACGGTAGTTATCGAAGTACAATAGGATTATTCAAATCTTTTGAACAAAAATTTGTATCTAATTTAAAATTAAAATTTTATTTGTTCTTTAGGAACAAAATAGTTCTGGGGCCCATGTTTTCTAAACACCTGTAATACCCCGTTGTTACGCCGCTGATGAAGTGACAGACAGATAAACTGACATTAGCGTCAAACTTATGCTTGCTTTATGCACAAAAAATTAACACTTAATTTAAGAATTAACATGTAAAAATTAACATTTAAGAGTTGGATGGTGCTAAAATAGGCAACCCATTTATGCACGTCATGTAAAAATTAACAACTAAGAACTAAACGTGCATAAATGGGTTGCCTATTTTAGCACCATCCAACTCTTAAATGTTAATTTTTACATGTTAATTCTTAAATTAAGTGTTAATTTTTTGTGCATAAAGCAAGCATTAAACATATAACTATTAGATGAAGGGTTAAAAAAGTTATTGCCAACCTAGATCTTATGATTTTTATTGCCATAAAAATAATAATAAACTTAAGATTAAAAATATGCATCTGGTTTCAAGAAAAACAATTAATTATAATTTATTGCGAATCAATTAATTCGAAATATTAAATTTATTATTTCAAATTAACTGAAGTGCTCTACGCGATCTTTGCTTTTTGCTTTTGTAGATCTTTGCTACCAAAATAATCAAGTGCTTTACACTAACGAACATTTATTTTGTTTTTTTTTATAAGCGGTTTTTTAAAATAATTGGTCGAAATTTATTAGATAGCCTAGCTTTTTGATTAGTTTTTATAATTCGTTAAGGTTTATCGCTTTATCTAAATCAGCGGTCGCCAACCTTTTGGACATTCGAAGCTCGTGGACCACTGACGTAAATATTTTGTATTTTAAAGCACGACGATCTATTTTTTAGGTTTTTTAGATACAAAGTATTTTTTGAAATTATAAGATTATCTAAATTTCTAAATTAAGTAAAAACCCATTTTGATAAAAAAATGTTAAATTTTTGTTTACTAATATTTATATTTTTTAAATTTCAAAATTGAAAATTTTTGAAAATTGAAAATCATTCCGTGGGCCAAGCTGATCTAAATATACTCGTAAAATCTAAAAATATAAAATATATAAAATCACAACGCGTCGATGTTCGCCAGAGGGGAAATCAACGATTCGAATCCGCAATTTTTGCTGTTATTCAACAAGTGACCACATCAAACTACTATTACCCTAACAGGAAAGTATGACGGGTCAGACTTGGCCCGGGGTTTCTACAAAGTCGAGCCAAGCCTGGGCCCGTCATACTTTCCTGTTAGGGTATTGACAGATATATATGAAAAAATGAATTGTTTAACATTTTTACAGAAATGACATTGCTCTAATCGGTAGAGTTAAGCATAAAAAATAAATTTAATAAAATGAAAATTATTTTACTTTATTTTGGAAAAAATGCTTCGGTACTTCCAAACTATAAATTTTTAAATGAAATTCAAATTTTCACCGTCGTTTGTTTTCCAGTAATGTTCAATGTTTTAAATGGCGAAAAACAAGTATTTTTGTATAATATTTCAGAATTTCAATTGTTTTTTGCTTGAGCAATGTATGGATGATTAAAGTGATCTATCAAAATGAAGAAAAAATAAATTAAAATTATTTAATAAAATAAAGTCGAGACGTCATTACGCGAAAACAATTGAAAAAATGGTAAATATTAAATTTGAACAATAAAATATTAATAATATTATTTTATATAATAAAACATTAAAATATTTTAAAAATACATATTATTTAGAATAAAATTTTGATAAAAAAGTAATAAAAACTCAGTAAAATTTAAAATGGTTAGGTTTGAAGACCAATTTGATATCGAATGCCCCCTATTACAAACAATTCACTTAGATGCTATACTTACACAGTTTTTATAATATTTTATGACTTTCTAAAGACAATTTTGCATCTGCTGAACGCATTTTTTGAAATGATTTCTATTTTTATCATCTCGTCCTCACATTCGTAATTGCATTATTGCACGATATAATATTATGTATTTAAATAACGTAAGCAGTGTAAATTAAAACGATCACACAATATAAAAAAATCGTGATGATTTTATTAAAATTGATATAAATTACAAAATTACGAATTAGGAAAGAAACAGGTACACAAAAGTAAAACCGCATGATTACAAAATTATATTAAATCCAGTTTCAGTTTAATGCTTTGCGAAGGTACCGCTACCATTTTTAAAATTATGTCTATTTCTTTTTCGTTCATTAACTTCAAATTAAACGTTTGAACCACATCTCGCACTAGAGCATATAATTGTTGTTCCGCAACTTTTTTACCAATACACGAACGAGCACCAAAACCAAAAGGCATGAATATTTGATTCTGACTGTTAGTTTCGCGTGTCCATCTATCCGGATTAAACTTTTCAGGATTGGTAAAATACTTGGGATCTCTTCCGTGCGTGTACGATGAAAATAACATTACTGATCCGGGAGGGATACTGTAACCACCCACCTGGGCTTCTTTGGTCGAAACGCGCGTCAAAAATACCGCCACTGGATATAATCTCAAACTCTCCTTTATGATATTTTTTAAATGGTTTTCACTTTTGTCCGATTTTCGCAAGTTGTCTTGAACATTAGAATTTTTTGCCATAGCATACAAGGTCCACAACATCGTATAAACCGTGGTGTCTCCAGCTGCCAGAACCAAATCTATGGCAATTCTAGTTATATCAGCTTTAGATAATTTCTCGTCTTGTAATCTTTTCAGTAAACTATCGCCGTCCAAAGATTTGCTTAATAACGTTTCGATGAGTTTATTAGCCAACGTCATGGTGTTGTTTGTAGCACTCACGTATCTCTTCCAAGATGGAATATTGAATTTGGCAGCAAACGAAGCGGGTAAAATTTGAAATTTTGAAGATGTTTCAAATATAAGATGAACCACATGGGCGAGTTCTTCCAACAGATCGCTAATCTCGGACTTGAGGTTTTGATAATTGTTCTTACCTAAAAGGACGGCAATTGTTGTATTTAAAGACCACCTGTAGAGATCTATCTCTATATTGGGCACGATTTCGTGTTTGGAATTTAAAAGCTTCCAACGATCTATCAACTCTTTGCTCGTGGTTTTACAAGCTTCGGTAATCCACGCTAAATCGCCAGTGAGCAGTTGTCTGTTTAGTATTCTCCTGTATTGCAGCCACTCTTCTCCGTCCATAAAAAACAAACCTCTGGAACGACCATACAGGTTGTTGTATATTATCCACGCTTCTGGTAAAATATGAATTGGATGCTTCCCTTCTTGCGCGTACACTTGCCGCATGTGTTGAGGATCCGAAAGAAATATTGCGTCTACCGGACCAATTCTATCTTTAAATATCGGCCCCAGTTGTTTGTGTCGTTTGTCAACATATTCGTGAAGATAAGGCGCCGCGCCGGCAGCAATTATCGATAACGTCGAACCAATAATCGGCAGACCTTTCGGCGAAGGAATGCTTTCATAATTTAAGGCGACTGCGGTACTCGAATTTTTTAAACCGATTTCACAGTATTTAAATATTTTAAGCTGGTACTTGCAATGTGTGTGCGTGATTTTATTGAACCGACAAATCATATTCTCTCGTTACACGATTCTCTCTCTGACTAGTGTGACCTGCGACCGAGACCCGACTAATAAACAAATAACGGATCTTTTTCCTAGCTTCCTAGATTTTATTGTACGTGGTTAAATTTAATTCCACCAGAGTCGTGTTTTTATTTTACTTTAAATACAAATTTTACATTGCTAACGTAAGCGCTATCAAATAATAACCCGATGAACTTTTACACTAACTTGACAATATTTATATATTTTTAAACCAACGGTTGCATATTATTATTAGCAAAGTAATTAAAAAGTTTTTTTTTTATAATTATTACTAATAGATGATAATAATTAAGCGAAAAAAAATACTTAATCGATTAAACTGATTCGTTGTGTATGTTATTATTTATTGATTGTATCAGAAGATATGATTATGTAAAATAATCAATTTATTAATTATTATTAATAATTCAAATTTTGACGTAGACGGCTTTGAAATGTAAAACGCAACGAGCGTCTACTATTATGAATGTCGTGTATTTATAGCCCACGCACAATTTAACTGCTTTTTTATATACTTACCCAAATATGTGGGCTTTAATATAGAAATAAAGTTTTTCTTGAATATATTTTTTATAAAAAAGGACAACAGTTGAGTTCATAATGAAATAAAAAATTCCAATAAAATATTTCTCAATTTCGAGTTTTATCTAAATAAGTCTCGACAAAAAATGCAAAAAGTTTTCATATCGGTTATATACTTATAGCAATTGCGATTATTGTTGTTATTCGTCTGGGAATCACTTCAAGTTTTCTTTATAGGCCAGTAGGATCCACGGAATCAAAGCCGGTTTTCCACCAGGGGTGGTCGAATGCAAAGGTAACGATCAATATTACGTACATATTCTTACCTACGTACATTCAATGCAATTTTTAGATATTTGCTAAGAGAAAAGGTTTATGTTATTTATTTTTAATCAAAAAGTTTGTTGACTTGCACTTTTCATATCTTGCTATGTAGTTGTAAAAATAAATACAAATGTTGTTATGTTTGCGTTAGCGCACCTTATATAAATAAAATTTTATTTTGAATTCAATTTTTGCAATTTACCGAAAATTATTTTTCGAACATCAAAACGGACTTTTTAATGGAACATACCATATTATTATCGTTTTTACAACAACTTACAAGTTTAAGCAGTGGCGGATACGCTGCAAAAAATTATATCGGGAAAAATGTTTTAGGTTGGTCCAAAACGGAAGTTTTTCAAGGTTTCACAAAAAAATCATAAAAATTGTAGAGGATATGCTTTTGCCCATTAGAAAATCGCCACGATTAACAGATCCAGCGAGTTTAGCTGTAATTGCAAAATCGGGTAAGTCCCGATTTCCCCACAAGCTTATCCGCATCTGTGTTTGTTTCATTTCACCCCCTGGTAATTTCACCCCTGGTATTTTCACCCCCGGTAATTTCACCCCCTGAAAATTTGATCCTTGATTCAAATTTTTTATTGTTAGTCCATGACCCCCGCTAATTTCGTCCCCGGTATATTCACCCCGCTACTTTCGTCCCCGGTATATTCACCCCAGGTAATTTCACCTCTTGGTAATTAGATTTTACTAAAATTTTTAAAATGGTAAAGTGGGCCAAATGCAAATTTTCGCCTTTTTTTACCATAAAAAAAAAACATTTTCTAACTACCAACAAAAAAAATAAATTTCTTTAAATTTAGCTTGCTTGAAAATTCATTTCCAAAATTTTAGTAAAATTTGTTTTTGGCCCAGTTTACCATTTATAAAGTTTTAGTAAAATTGACCATATTACCTGGAGATGAAATCACCTTGTGATCAAATTACCGGAGATCTAATTATCAAGGGGTGAAATTACCGAGGGTAAACATACCGGGGTAAAATTACTGGTGGTGAAAATACTGGGAGTGAAATTAATAGGGGGTAAAATCACCGGGTGTGAAATTACCGGGGACGAAATTATCAGGGGACCATATTACCGAGGATCAAATTACCGAGGATGAAATTACCAGAGGATCAAATTACCAGGGGTGAAATGAATCGATTTGATCCCCTGTAAATTGGTC
The DNA here is from genome assembly GCA_947369205.1 of Cantharis rufa. Taxonomy (NCBI): domain Eukaryota; kingdom Metazoa; phylum Arthropoda; class Insecta; order Coleoptera; family Cantharidae; genus Cantharis; species Cantharis rufa. Next base: position 25,572,573 of record OX376303.1, read on the forward strand.
CTCGGTAATTTGATCCCGGTAAAAAGATTCCCTGGTAATTTCGTCCCCGGTAATTTCACCCCCCTGGTAATTTGATCCCCTGGTAATTTCACCCCCGGTAATTTGATCCTCTGGTAATTTCATCACCGGTAATATGGTCCCCTGGTAATTTCGTCATGATTTGAGATGTAATCAATTACCAGGGGGTGAAATCACCAGGTGTGAAATTACCGGGGACGAAATTACCAGGGGACCATATTACCGGTGATCAAATTACCGATTCCATGTCAAAACGTCGAAAACAAAAACGTCGAAGTCAAAACGTCAAAAACAAAAACGTCGAAAGTCAAAAACGACGAAAACAATAACGTCGAAAAGCAATAATGTCGGAAAACAAAAATGTCGAAATCGAAAAGGTGAAAACGCTTATTTTACCAAATAAACGTCAGGGGACATACGATAAAGTCCTTGATGTTCTTAAAAACCTCATGCCTGGGCTAACTCCTGAGAGCGTCACGACAGATTTTGAAGTCGCTCAGATTAATGCTTTCAGACTGGCATTCGAAGGCATTAATAACAGAGGACGTTCTTTCCATTTCAGTCAATGCATATGGAGAGTTATTCAAAGAAGCCATATGATTCGAGTGCAGTCCGAGAACCGTGAGAACATTAAGTTCTCAGTTAATATTCGAAAGTTGGCTGCTGGAGTTTTGTCCCCGTCGACGAAGTGCTTCCATCTTTTGAGGAACTCATACAAACCGAGTTCTTTATTACCAATAATGAGATACTTGAACCTCTGGTGAATTATTTTGAAGATAGATACATGGATCGGCCGCCAGCGCGGGTTAACTAGACGCTCTGCAAAGTTTCCAATTGTATTTTGGAATGCTTATGAAGGTGTCCTCAACGACCTGTCCAAAACAGGCCAACAAAAAGGCATCGAGCTTTCAGCTCTCTCTTGAACTGCAATCACCCTTCAATTTGAAAGTTTATCGATGTTTTGAAGAAAGAACAGGGTATGAACGAGTTCAAAATAGAACAATATATTAGCGGCCAACAACCACTCTAAGGACGAAAAGCACTCGCGACGTTGCGGCTAGAATTAAGTCCATAGTACTATTTATGGTGAGCTTAACCTGGATGACTATCACCTGACTGGTATCGCCTATAACTTTGAATTCCAGGATAGTTAGATACAATCCAGTTTAAAACACCGTGTGATTTTAATTTTGTGAAATAAATAAAAAATTTTATTTTCGACGCGCTGACTTCAACCTTTTTGTTTTCAACGTTGTTGTTTTCAATGTTTTTGTTTTCGACCTTTTTGATTTCGACATTTTTGTTTTTCGACATTATTGTTTTCGTCGTTTTTGACTTTCGACGTTTTTGTTTTTGACGTTTTGACTTCGACGTTTTTGTTTTCAACGTTTTTGTTTCGACGTTTTGACGTGCTACCATCAAATCACCAGCTACGATAAATTAGCATCGGACAAAATGACTGAGACACTATTATTGATCGGATTCATAAAACTGTTAACATCATATCTATTTAATTTTGATTAATAATAGTTAATAGATCTTACCAATAATTATCTGTCACCATAGACGCGCATAAATAAATTAACGAGAATTTTTTTGAGTTGGGATGGCGTTCAGCGATGTTTTACCAACTGTGTGGGGACAAAGACCACCTCATTTCAAAGACTCCCCACTTCAAGTCGTGTGAAGATCTTAGGTTATAAGTTATCTAGTGATTTTTTTTATTAAAATATCTTTAATCAATCCTTACGCGTCAATGGTAAACAGATAATGAAGAAGATCCGAGATAAGTTCTATTGGTTAGTTAATAATGGCTTGTTAAAAGTTTTATAACACCGGTCATAAATCAATTTAGTGATTAATTTAATTACTTAGGTATCATTTCTTGTAAAAAAATTATAATTTGCTTCGCGAGAGTAAGAATTCGTAAGGTTTTGTTAGCCCCCCTTCTGTATTTACGTAAGGATTGGCAATCCTGTAATTGCAATTTGTAACCTCTCTATCACTTCCAGAATTTAAAATTTAAATAATATTTAAGACCGCCTCAACTTAAAAATCACACATCAAGGTACAGCAGTGGTTCCCAACCTGAGGGTAATTATCCCTGAAGGAGTAAAATGAAATATTCTGAAAGGTAAAGACAAGAATTGGATCATAGTTCACTCATAAAAAAAATTATTAAGAACGACTTACGATGTGCATTGGCCTAAACTACCCCGAATATTATATCCACCAAAAGATTGAGAACCGCTGTGGTAGACGGAATCTCGTTAATTCATACGGTTATGATCCGGTATTGTTTTTCAGTAACAAATAGTAAATTAACACATACTTATCTGCGAGTAGCAAATTAGAAAAATTCGACAACAGAAAAAAAACCTAAAATTTTTACAAGTAGCTGATTGATTTATCTTTAAATTTCGAGTAAATCTCCATAGCATAGCTTTATAATTTTTAATTTTTCCGCGTAAGATTTCGACAAAGAAGAGACAAAGACTCTCCCGTTAAATTTCCCACAGAATTTGTACTATTCAAAAATTCACCAAACTAGCTATTATTAAGCAAGTGTGTGTAAATAAGTCACAACATTGTTTCAGACTTAAAAATTGACTTACAAGGAGACTACGGCTACTCGTCATCACCGATTTCGTCCAGGTTCATGGTATATGTAGGGCTTGACTAGAATTGAACGTGACCCAAGTGGGAACTCCAGATGGCCAAGCGTTTAGAAAATTACGATGCTAACACCAAGTTTTATTTCGGTTCATTGTCACGTAAGGATCGTAAAAATTGAAAAAAAAGCAAAAAAATGCTACCCACAGGAGATTCGAACCTGCGACCTTCGGAGTACTAGTCCGACTTTCTACTGCTAAGCTAAGTAGTACTTGCAAATTGACCTAACCTAAAAGACTTATGTAGTGTCAGATCTGCGAGAAAAAAATTGATTTTCTAAACGCTTGGCCATCTGGAGTTCCCACTTGGGTCACGTTCAATTCTAGTCAAGCCCTACATATACCATGAACCTGGACGAAATCGGTGATGACGAGTAGCCGTAGTCTCCTTGTTAGAGGTGTGGAGACGTTGCTATTGCGCAGAGATTCAATGCAAAATAACAGTAAGAGTCCAATTTGACTGAAATGACAAGCAACAATATGCCGTACTAGCATTATGTTCACTTGCACTGATTACTTTTACGAGTATATCGAATTTTACTATTAGATACCAGGCGCCGAAAAAAAATTTGGTGGAGGATACCATAGACTGGGGTCCAAAAGAAAGTAAATTTATCATAGCACCAAGCGAACTTGTGGTTTAAAGTTGACTTCGTTATTATCAGTGGTTTAGACACGATGAGGAAACATACTGTAGTGATATTTCCTAGGTTCTCAAATTTTTTAAAAAAACGGGCTCCCCAGGAAAATACAATTCTTACAAAAATGTGGCTGGCCAATTTAAAATTTCAATTCCAAAATTATTTAAATTGTAATGTCATAAATTTTAAACTCGACACAGGTACCAAAGGTATCTAACCTTTCGTGATATCTTCAAATCAACTTCAAATATTACAAAATTTGGGGCTAAAATTATTTTACAATTAATATTTTAATATTTAAATTTATCTTTCTCCAATTATAAAATCCAATTTCATTCATATATTTGAATAATTCAATAACCAAATCAATAAAAATCACATACTGAAATTAAATAAATTTATTCGCCAAACACAAAATTCTCGAAACCAAAATCTCAAAAATAATAGCAAAATTATATGGGAAACTACTTCTCAACCGCTTCGGGCGGGCATTTTGTTAAAAATCCTGGTTTCCACGGCTCACCATTGCCACCTTGATTAGTTGGCGGGAAAACTAGCAAATACAAATTTAAAATAATAAAATGTTCACAAAAAAAATACAAAATTCCCAAATCAAATATTAAAATATTTAATGAATGATTTTGAAATATGACAATACATATGCACCAACGTTACCTTAGTTCCCAGGGTCCGGAATTCTTTATTACTGGTGGGAAATTCTACAAAACTTCAATATATTGTGTGTTTTTAACTTGATTGGAAAGATTTAAGAAATTTTAGTTAGTTCTGAGTATAGGTACCAATTTAAAAAAAAATTTTTTTTTAATAAAAATTTGCGGCTACCCAGTTTATGGATAAAAAACCGGAAAATAAACCAGTTCGTGAATCAGGCCTCAGGCCCTTTCCAGAAAATAATTCTAGTTAAGTCAATTTTGTTTGACAGAAAAGTGGTAAGAAAAATAATAAAATCAAACAAATACACATAAACTTGATAAATATTGACTTTAGGATGGGTTTGAATAAGTTAGCCTTATATCGCATAATGAACCCATGAACTGACAATCTAAATTTAATAAAAATCTTTTTATTATTTCACCATTATGTTTCTTGTTTATCATCTGGTGTGAAATTAATAGCAAATGGAAAGTCATGGCGTGATCCAGTTATTTCACAGTTTTTAAATATAATGCAGAAAATACCTGTTTTAAAAAAATTGAGAAGTCATAGAACCCCAGAGTAATATTATAGGTAAAGATTGTATTATAGGAAAAGTTCAATCACGCGCACTTTTATCTTATCTATCACGATCTATTGTGAAATATACCCAGCTATTATATTCTAACATACATTACTTGGAATAAAACAATAGCTATTTATTTAACCAGTTAGACATGGAAATTAAAACTTTTTTTAAATAATTAAACCAATAAAAACACAGTAAGTGCTGGAGATTAAGATCGTAGGAACCCACATGTACAGCAAGTAGTATAGAAATATTTAAAGTATCTAAAAAATTTAAAACAATAAATAAAATTATTATTACAGATCCTGAAACTTTAAAAATAAATTATCAACATGAGTAAATTTAAATTTAGTAGATCTTGAATTTCATATTAACAATTTAACTGGCTACACAATATGCAACGTTGTCTAACGTAAAAAGTCATAATAAAGTGATACTTTGTCAACCTAATTTATTAGATAAAATAATAATATATTGTACCTTACGCATCTAAAAACAAGAACTTGTAAAATTCTGATTTATCAAAGATATATCTTGAACCGAACACATTACAATTATCAGAAAGTAAAATCATTCCAAGCTTCGTTACTTTCAATGCAATTCGATTCAAGTTTGAACTTTCGGCTAAATTCAAAAGCTATGCGAGTCTTTGACATTGTATGAACCATACCACGTAATTTTAACATGAAATTTTACACAAAAATTAAGATCGTGAATATCAATAAAAATTATTAATAAGAAATAAAATAAGCCCCAATTATATTTTTGTGTCATGGTATTAGGAATTGCAAATAAAATCGTAAAGAAAAAAGTTCTATAATTTTTATTTCCCCCTTCTCCTTCTGTTAGTTTCAGTTGTGTTACATATTTTACCCGAAATCGAACCTGGTACTATCCGATCATTAATCACACAATTAAAAATTTATGTGGTAGAAATCTGATAGAATTTCATAAAAGAAATATTAATATAATGTCTATAACTTTTTTTTTGGGCCCAATTACTGTTTCTGATTGGTTGCAATACAAAAGCAATATGCATGGATAGTTGAGTAACTACATATATATGTTCTCTCAATAAATATTTTAACAAGCGTTGAACCTTATAAAAATTTTTTACATTCTAAATTCTCTAATTGTTATATAACATTTTGTAAAAAATTTCCAATTTATAAATCTTTTTAATTTATTTAAAACAATTACCTCATTAAAATATCTTCTATCAATAAAAAATGTAACCTTGACTTATATATAATAAAAAACGAGTTATTATTATTTTTTAAATAATAACGCTACTTATCAAAATTTTTATAACATAATACATCATGTTATTAAAAAACGGTTAACAAAAAGTTGTTTATTGAGATTAATTTATTGTTTTGTAATTCTCTCTAAAATGTGATAACTTTGTAGTAGTCAAATTTGAGAAAACAATTATATTTTAAAATAAAACTGTCTGTGCCTCTTTGTAGTTGATCCAAGAGAAAATACAGATCTGTGCGTTACATTTTCAAGGGTTTGATGGCTTTAATTCTGTTACATTGAAACGTAATTGCTTTCTTCAGTGTCACAGAAGGTATACAGCGAAATACAAGATTTTGGCATGAAACAATTTAACAGTACTGGTATACATACTTTATACATACATACTTATGTATTTCAATATTAAAAAGAAAAAAATTCGAGATTAAATTTCCTATATTACAATAGGAAATTGAAATTCAAGTACGAGAAACTTTCATTTATTTTCAGTTTCCGAAATGAAGTTCTCAAGCGAAATCAAAATCTTACTTAGGGGAGGAGGAGGGGGGAATTATAACTGTTTGAGAGCATCGAAACATCAATGCAAACTTTATTGTTAACATATAAAAGTAAAATTTTTGAAATGGAAAAAATGTAATAAACCGGATGATGCTACTACAGCAGTAAAGTTAAATCACTAAATATCCATTTTGATATGGGCTGATTGTCTGTCATTGGAAAGACATTCAATGATTAAAAAAAGGTCGAAAAGTAATCAGAAAGTGGTTGTTGAAATGAAATCAGGAGTATTTTTATAAAAAATAAATTAATTAAATCTAAAGATTCCATTTAAACCTTCAGAATTGCGTATTGGAAATATTATTGTGACTTTTAGATGCTCTTAGAAACTATAGAAGCTTTTATCAAAGTCATAAGGCAAAATATTACATGTCATTTCAATATTTAAAACCGAATTTAAATTTATAATAAAATTTGTCAATTCAAAAACAAACTTTTAAAATTCAAAACAAAAAATCTAAAAATCAAATAGTTGCACGGTTTAAAATTTAAATAACCACATTTGAAAATAATGTAAAATTTACGGCCTAATGAATTTAAAACTTGACGTTCTTAACTTTTTTGTATAATTTGGTTACATGCGGGGTTACTGACGCTCAGATTATAATCAAGTTATAAGAATATTATAATTTGTTAAAATTAATTATTTCAGATTTTGTGACAGATTTTGAGAAGTCGCTAAATTTTGAAATAATTGACACTGGTTCAATAGAACCAAGCCACCCCATCGGAATTGGGATTTCAATTGCCAATTGAAAAGTAGCATTCACACATTAAATGGAACAAATAAAGAAAAACATTTTCTTCTGACATTAACCTGTTTTTATACAAAAAATAATCGGATTACTTTATATCGGTTTGAGGAATCAAAAGAGCCTTTTGATGCTATAATAAATGCCTTCTCTTTCCAGATTTGTGAGTACCTACTTAATTACAATGGTTATACACTTTTAATACTATCAAAGACTCACCTTTGAAGACTTTTCCAAAACAGCCCTCTCCAATTTCGTTTAAAAATTTTAATGTTTCTCTTTGTAAAACAGGTACAGTTGCACTCGAACACGCTGAATATTGAGGATTTGGTGCATATCGCTCGGGTACAAGCAAACTGCGCTTTAAGACTATTGGGGATGGGGACGGCTAAAAAATAATACCACAATTTTAATAAAAGTAAGTAGGTCGTCTGAAAGAAAAGCAAAAATGTAACAAAAAAAGGTTATAATAAATTGTATTTTTTGGGCGATGTTACTTGAACTCATTGTCCTTCACGTAAGAGGTTTTATATTATGAAAATAAAGTAACTTTTTTTGTGTGTAATATACTGGTATAATAATGATTGTCTTTCTATTATGTCTGTAATGGAAAGTGACATTGTCTTTCTACCATCAAATTGAAGTTAGGTATTTTAAGAATCATCGTTTTGTTATTAACTTTTAAAAAATTAAAAAATTAAAAACCTGACGTAGAACTTTTTAGACTTGCGTCCCAATGAAAGAAAAAATGCAAATGGAAAAAAATTCTTAGATTTTATAAACTCGCAGTTTTTAAATATTCATACAATTGTAACCTGTTTGATTTGAATTTTATATTGGTTGGCTACCTATTGCTCGGTTCGGTTTTCACGTAACTTTTCTTCATTTAATTTGAAAATATTTTCTCTATTAGGTGGTTTAGGTTTCATCGATTATGAAATTTTAATTGATCTAATAATGACTGGACCTAAAAACACGAAATTAAAAAAAAATTTTCCAAAAGTTTTGTGTTACAAAAATTAATTATTATCGATATTAATTTTTTGTTCGCAAATATGTACCTTGCAAATTTAATGGAAGTAGTTAGTTTGGCGATCGAGTTTAATATTAAAAATTAAATTAGTATCTTTTAAAAGCGATTATAAATGCTTTAAAAGTGTACTTACTGTACATGAACTTTTGTTGTAACTTAAACACCCTTCGGATTTCTTTCGTTTCCAGAACACGAAGGTGAAAATTACTAGGATTAAAGCAAGCGTTCCTAATCCAGTCGCTATTAGATATAGATTAGAATTATCTACAGATATGTTTGCCAAAGATTCCGTTGACTGAATCTGAAATAAAACAGTTTTTGAGTATTTAAATTATTGCAAATGATTAATATTAAATTTAAATTAACAATCTCTGCTACCGGATAGCAAAATATTCCTTTGCTTAGAAGTACAAGGTGGATGGATCGTTGTACCAGGCGAGTCAACAGATTCCACGTTTCATCAGGTGAGCGTGGAAGTTGACGATCTATATTGAGACTGATTACTCTAACGAGATGGATCTCATCGGCCAACCGCTGATGGTCGCAGTACCAAGTTCTACCAAAGTCTCCACTCGTAATTTGCATTGCTTAAAACTTCAATCAGCGACTACAACACTTAGCGCCATACAGCGGTGTAATATTTAAAGGTTTTTAAGGTATTTATGAATTACGCAACTGCAATTCTCTTGCAATAATAATGACGGCTCCGCCATTTTTAGAATAACAAAAAGATATTAAAATTTTGAAAACCAAATTTAAATATATTATCGACTGTCTTTTGATAATAAAGAAAAGAAAAAACTAAAAAGTTTTTATGAGCCTTCAGTCGTGATGACCTAACTTATTAGATAAGGTACTACCTTCAAATATCCAGCCACTGTTTTTGTCTCGAGTCTCAATCTAGGTGGCGCGGTCCATGTTTTTATTAAACAATCTGCTTTTGCATCTTAAAACAAAAGTTGGTGCTACTTATTTGGTGTCAATAAAAACAGTGGCTGGATATTTAAAGGTAGTGCCTTATCTAATAAGATAGGTCATCACGACTGAAGTCTCATAAAATCTTCTTTATTACTTTCTTTTTACATTTTTTTAGTTCTTACGGTAAACTGGGCATGTGTTACCTAAATTTTAAATTTAATTCAGTACACCTGGCCTAGGCCAACATAACTAACCCGCTCTCTCCCAAGCAACTAGGCCCAAATAGCACCAAGACGATTATGCAACAGCTAAAAGAAAAGATCTCCGCAAATCAAGGACATCAAAGCCAGCATTAAGACCATCAACGACGATCATGAAAACATGAAGGAACAAACAGCCGATTTAAGAAAGAAATTCGAAGATATCGAGCAGCTGATCATTACCACATCCGACTTCACCTCCTTTTAAGAAAAATACAAGGCATTCAAAGCTACCTACCTGATGGAACTTGAATTGGAGGATAATGAAGAGTGTCGCATCAAAGATGAAGCCATCGTTGACGACAACAACTCAACTACTGACCCAAACTCAGCTCCCAAACCAATCATGGCCAGCAGCTCAAGTCCATGGGCCCAAGTCCAAATTGATACGATACAACAGATGTCAATCCCACAAACTCCATCACTTCGACCACAGCAGATGACCTCGATTCGGCTCCCAGTAACAACCCCATTAAGGACCAAGGCGGATGTGTCAAGAATGGCTCCGGTCTACGCCCTCACCCAGCCCATTCCTTCCCTACTAGATTTAGTAGTCCCTACCCCGAGAGGCATACACACACGATCGTCCATAAATTAGCACCTACTACATCCAACACCACAACAGATACCACCTTTTTTTGCGTACGTTGGGAGTGACTCTTGTTTTCGTTTTATTTATTTCGATTTTTGACCTGTTCTCTCATCGCTTTCTTTTTCTCTCATGATGTCGTTTAGAAACTTGTCAATTTGAGTCCATGTCTCTTCGCTTTCCAGCATAATCTCAATCAGGTTGGCAAAGCTGAGAGCAGTACTGATCTGCAGTCTTTGGGTGGACCATTTGGTGCAGTGGAACACGGTATGTTCAGCTGTGTCTGTTTTTTCACAATAACTGCATTTTTCCGATTCAGCTTTGCCAATTTTGTACAGGTACTTGTTAAAGCATCCGTGGCCGCTCAGCACTTGGGTAAGAAGGTAGTTGAGCTCCCCATGGGATCTTTCTATTTCTGGCGGTGAAAAGCATCCTCTTGGAACTTCTTGATCCTTTCATGTTGGGCATCAATCTTGATAGAGCCGTACAGCTCTTTCTTTCTTTTTTTTTTTACTTCCTCTTGTGAGTTAATTGGGTGAGAGCCCATCTTGAAATTTATCTTCCTGTTTTGCGGTTTCCGGTCAGTAGGACGGCCTCGGTTTTCTGCGGCACTAGTTGGAGTTCTCTACTTTGGATCCACATTTCTATTTTAGATATAGCCTTGGTTGCCTTTTTCATCAGTTCTTCAGGCGTCTTCGCTGCCACTACCATCGATAAATCATCCGCAAAACTCACCAGTATTACACCTTCTTCCATAGCTATATTCAGGACGCCATCGTACATTACATTCCACAAAGTGGGGCCAAGTACCGATCCCTGTGGAACTCCTCTGGTGACGGGGATTTCGTTGCTGTATGAGTCCTCCTCTATGATTAAGGATCTTTCTGTGAAGTAGCTTTTGATAATGTTAATTAGTTCAGGTGGGATACACAGATACCACCTATCACACTAAAAGATCCCAGTAGATGGTCGACCCTGGAAAATAACTGGATAACCAAAAAATCTGATTCAAGCACGTCAGGATGATCACGGGGGGATTAGCCATCATGCCAACCACTGAAAAACACTACCACGGTCTGAAACAATTCCTCGAAAGGAATGGACATGAATTCTTCTTCCAACAATTAAAGGACGAATCCCAACAAAAGGTCGTAGTGCCAAAAGAATAAAAGATCACTTGGATTCACTAGGTTTCAAAATCACCTCGATAACCCAAACGTATCGCAACAGGGACCAAAAACCGCTACCATTATTTATGATAACCGTCCCCAAATCGGAGTAGAACGCTAAAATCTTCGACACCCACTGGATTGGAAGATACAGTGTTCAGATCAAAAGCCAACACCAAAAAGCAAGAATAACCCAATGCCAGGAATTTCGCCACTCCCAGAAGAATTTCCACGCCAGACTAAGATGCGTCGAAAGAATGTCGAAAGTCACATGCGCGTCCAACCCCAGATGCGCAAACTGTGGAGGCCCTAAAAACAAACGATACAAATCATACGGGCAAGAAATGTACAACGAGGACCACCTGGAACCGAGATTCACAAACTACAGGATTACAACCTTGGGAGTTCTAAACGAAGAAGACCCCCAAGAATCCACCAATAGAAACACCATAAGGACAACTTCTTCTAAGAACGTTTTCTACGCCAGAAAAGATCCAAGCCAGGACGAACTGGAAGCATTTATCAAGAAATACCAGATTGTTTAAGAAGCCTCCCAGATCACCAAGAGCTCTGAGCTTAGCCAGATATGTATCACACTTCTCACTTTTTATGATGGAAAAATTTCCACCCCACTTCAAATTCAGGAAACAATTGAAGAGCCCGACTCCAGATCACACTGGGCAACCAGCTCCACCAGGACCTAAGTATCTTTTTCATCTTAGAAACTTATACTCACCCTTTAATTTTTCAGATTAAATCAAATGGGCAATGTCGCTAAGCTTCTTAACCCATTTGATTAGCTATAGAGAAGATAATAGGTTCGTTTACATATGAGTAACTTACTTGTTTAGATAAATACATGAGTAAGTATTGTGTATATTTGGTTATTGGAGTGTAGTATTGGTGACGACTTGGCCCAAGCGAACTCCGTTTCGTTACCGATCTCTCTCCCTTGCGTACTTTAACTACCAAAGTAGATGACTTTTTCGTTCAATAGCATTTTTTTTCATTATTTATTATCAGCAATCCCCAATCTTGCACTTCATTTCTTTTTTAAAATTCAGGCTCAATGCTATTTCGGGTTCAGTAATCCCTAAAATTACACACTCCAGTTTCCCCCATCATCAGACGAAGGAGATTAAGGCCAGCACATTCGTGCTACCGTGTGCTTTTATTTGTCACTTATGCTTTGTTTTACAGTTGCGTGTTACTCTGTCGAGTACACATAGTGCGGGTAGAACACCTTGCTAGTAAACGCACACTTTACACCGAGTTTCAGATAGTACAAATCTCAGATGTACCCTAAACGAGTTTCATCCCTTTCGAGTAGCACCTTCGGCAAGTTGGAGCTACATTCAGGGATCAACCCTGTATCAAATCAATCAAATCAACCTTGAATTTTTTAAAATACTTAGGTCTATAAGAAAAAGTTCAATTCGTAGAATCAGTTTTCTGATGGTTTCCATTAAAATAAATTAATATATCTTCAAAAAACGTTTAGTATAATTATGATTTTGACTTTTTTCATACCATCCACGTGTTCGAATCACGTTTGTTTATCCTTGAAATTAAAATCCTTTAAATTATCCTTTAAATTAAAAATAAATAGGATTTTCATAAAGTAACCTTGTCAAAAACTTTAATTTACACTTTTGACTTTAATTAAAATTTCAAAAAAAAGTTTTGATAAAAGTTAATTAAAAATGTTTAATTACTTAGAAATAAAAAAATAATAATTTTATTAAATTTATTGGTGTAAATATCCTCTTTTTAAATTTATATAAAATTGGTTTTAGCAAAAAAGTAGTTAACGGTTTTTTTCAATGCAGGTTATTGAAAGCATGCTTTACAAGTTGTCTATTGAAAATTTATTGAAAGTTGACATTTTTATTTAGTTAAGTAAAGGAAAGATCGAAAGATTACCTTAGAAACGGTCTAGCACGAATATTTTATTAAAAATAGAAAAATAAATCGCTTGCTTTTGGTCAATTTTGAAACTCTCTTTAGAATCCCTTTTGTGCCCAGAGGACGATTAAATCGACCGCATATGAGTTCGCAATTTAATTTAAAGGTGACTTTTCACTTTTAATACACAATAATATCTTGCATTTCTTAGTTACTTTTGTCGTGAAATATTTATAGAAGTATTTCTTAAAATAATTTACATAAGTACATATTATGTAGTTGTGTATGATTTACTTAAGTTCTATTGAAAACACAGTGAGTTTTCTCCGTCTCCGCTCCACCAGATTTTTGTTGATTATCTTGCAATTATTTACTTATTTTATGTTATACGACGAAAATAACTTTACTTACATAAAATTAAAGTTGCAAAAATTCTTTATAAAAAGTTTTTTTAAATTTTTCTTATCAAACTAAATCCTTTTGATGCAATAGACGCACAAAGTTAAAAATGGAAAAAATACAGTGGGCAAGAAATATTACAGTGAACACAAAAGATAAAAGAATATTATATACGTATATTACGAGTGTTTATAAATAAAATATGATATAAATTGAAAAATATATATATAAATTGAAAAATTTACATCAGTATTACATCAAGTATTACATCAGGGCAGGCTCCACACTTGATAAATTTAAACCAAGGTTTGGTGTGTGGTGTTTGTTTTTCCCCCTCGGGGAAGCAAATTTTTCTGTAAAGTTTGATTGTTTCGAATCAAATCGAATATTGTAAGTTTGTAAGTAAAATTGAGTATTGAATACTGTTTTCAATTTTTTCAATTACTTATTTGTATCATTTTATCAAACAAAATTTTATGTAGGTATACTACCTCTTTTTTTATAAACTAGGTGGTTTTTGGAATAACGCATAAAAAAATGTTTCATTTTAACATTTTTTGTTAATATTTCTTCAACTTCACGTGTCTACTGCTCTGAAAACTCGGTCCATTTCCATTTGCGACAAATGCAATTTAATTTGAATGTTGAGTTTTAAATTACTCTTTATTTTTTTATGTATACCTAAGCTTTAAAATTTTAATGTTAATTGTGACTTTTAATCTACCTAACTTGTTGTTAAAGTGTTTTAAACATTACCTAAAAGCTCTTATTTAACTTGACATGCCGTTGTTTGCTCGTCCATTTGATTGTTTGAACTTCTTTGAGTTCGTTTTTAAACAACTTTCCCACATCTACACAAAAGGCAAAACTGTGAAATTTGTTAGACAGGTTCTTGGTGTATTAAATTTCTTTTAATAAAAAAAAATTATTTAATTTCAAATAAAAAAGTTTTCTTTTTGTTTATTTCGAAATCTATTATTTACTCCAGTTTTCTCGTGTTCTTGTGTTTTCTAAATATATAAATACGACGAAATGCTAAAAATGATTGGTAAGATTGAAAAAGATACAAAAATATTGTTTAAAAAAACCAAAGAAGAACTTTATTCGCTATTTTGTTGTTTTTTATTAAAAGAAAAACTTAAAAACTTAAGTAAGATAACTTAAAAGCTGAATTATTTCTAAGAAAAAGAATTGAAATAAATGTAAAATTGGAAAAACTAACTTACAAAAATAGAAAACAAATCTCTTGCAAAAACATAAAATATGTTATTAGAACAATACTCTGTTACTTAAAAGAATAATATTGCTTTATTCTTCTCAAAAAAAACACAGTACTTTGTTTATTTAAATAATAGTAATTGTAATATTAATGCGTAAAGTCTTTATACGATTTTTAAAATTGTTGAACGACCGAAGGCGAGTTGCCAATTATTCTGTTACTGTATTTCTATTTAATGATCTTGATAACTTAATATCGAAGAATACACATTATCAATCCGCTTTGAGCAATAATTATGTGTATGTTCTCCCACAATTGACGTAGAATTTCTGCAAAAGGTAGTTGATTATATTCAATGTTAATTTAAGAAAACCACAAACTTAATTACTATACTAATTATAGATTAGAAAATGGAATTTTAACCATAGTAAAGCAATTTAGTTTTATCCAAAA
Organism: Cantharis rufa; assembly: GCA_947369205.1. Taxonomy (NCBI): domain Eukaryota; kingdom Metazoa; phylum Arthropoda; class Insecta; order Coleoptera; family Cantharidae; genus Cantharis; species Cantharis rufa. Next base: position 25,587,662 of record OX376303.1, read on the forward strand.
ATAGAAGTGCCTACCTATTTTATAATAGAATTTTATTAATGCAAAATGCATCCATATTGGTTAATACTTTTTGCAAATTAAATTTAATTGTGCAGGATATCTTGTTTCATCGACATTAAAAATGCCGAAAATGTCGAAAGAAATTTTCTTAAATGAAACTCAGAAAAAAATGCTGATAATCGAGAGATGGTCAGCGTTCGGTTATTAAAAACTCCGGTTATAGCAAACTTTCGCTTGTAGCGAACTTATATAAAACGACTTTAAAGTAAATATTGGTCCAATATAAACGTGATTCCGACATCTACATATTGCAATGTTTAGTTTACCCTTCGTACTTAATAAATTTTAATGTAAGACAAAAACAATTAGAAAAGAGATTTACAAAATATAAAATATTACCACACAAAGGTAGTATGTGTACTTACTGGGAAGTTTGAAGAATTATTATTGCCTATATGTGTTCCATTTTCCGTAATTTTATTCTTATTTGCTGTTGAATTTCCTTCTGCAGATAGTCGAATATTTTTTATGGGATGTGGAGTAGGTGGAACTAAAAAAAAAGGTTGATTATAATAATTATAAATATTTGGGCCTTACCAATAACGTCATACTAAGTTGGACATTAACTAAAAGCTTATACTAACTTAAAAAGTGTACCAATAACGAATTTAGTGTAAGAATTTTAGTTAGTGCCGGCTTAATATTAGGTTAGTATCAGCATCATCAAGAGCTGATATTAAACCATAAATTTTGGATTTTTAACCTCAGACTTCATAAAATTGTCATTGCAAATTTTTTAATAATTTTAAAAAAAGTTAAAATATGGATATAGAAAATTATATTCTAGAAGATTTGCAAATTTTAAATGATGCTGCAGTTTGTAGAAAAGTGAAAACCTATAAGAAAAGATAGATTCATTTAATTATTTGGATGAGGATTTTATACATTTCTAGATGTAATAAGTAAATGATTACTCAAGGGGTAAAATCCAGTAAAATTTCTGTACACAAGACTTGGAATTCCAAAGATTTCCAAGAATTCCAACGATTTCCAAAGAATTATTTCAAAGAACTTCAACGATTTCTAAGGAATTCCATAAAATTCCAACGATTTCCAAGGAATTCCAGGGATATCCAATGGAATTCCAAACGAGTGTACACAAAATTTTCGGAATATTTACCCCTTGTGATTATTAGCAATCTTTAGTATGGAAAAATTTGTTAAAGTTTAAATATATTTAAAACAAGCTTTGACAAAGAAACTGAAAAAGAAATTGTGGATCTGATAAGCGAAAACACAATAAAAACAATTATACGCAAGGTGCACCAATTCTTATTTATCCACCAATTTATTGTCGAGCAACACAGCTAATCAAAATAATATTATCTATGTGTTATATTATATAAATAATTATTTGCAATCTGACACCACAGAATACTAGTTATTTACATCACTATAGCTGCGTAAGTTAATTTTTTGGGCAAGGGGTGGTTTAAGGGCTGAGGCAACGCCGAAGCCCGTAATCCTCCGAGCCCAAAAAAATGCTGAAGCAGCATGTGATGTATTAGACTTTTCCTACTACAAAATTTAAAATTGTACTTATATCAAATAAACATTATGATGTATATTATGTAACAGTATACTTATTATTGAGTAGGCCGATCATATTTTAATTTTTTCACTAGCAACGTATAAACAAATAATTCACATGTTTGTAGTGACAATTTTGAAAGTTATTAAATTGTGGAAAATGTTTACTGAAAGTGCAATTGATAAAGCTGCAAGTATTGCTTGCGCCTCACTTCTGCCAGAAAAATCTAAAATGAGATATAATCAAGCATACGAATTATTTATGAAGTATTTATGACGTGAGTCGAAATAACTGAAAATGTTATGTTAGCGTATTTTCTCGAAAAATCCAACGCTTTGAAATCACCATCAAGCCTGTGGTGCATATATTCCATGTTGAAATTAACAATTCGAATAAACAAATTTCAAGACATTTCAAAATATGAACGTTTAAAGGCATTTCTTAAAAGGAAGAACGATGGGTTTAAACCAAAAAAATCAAAAATATTTACAAAAGAGGAAATTGGTAAATTTCTTATTGAAGCGCCTAATCAAAGATACCTGATGATGAAAGTTACAGCGATAATGGGTATAGCTGGAGCATGCCGAACAGATGAGCTCTATAGAATGAAAATAAGTGACATACAATATAAAGATGATGTAGCAGTTGTTAAAATATTCGAGACAAAAAACAGTATTCAATAAGTTTTGTAATTTCTAACAATGCAGGAAGTCAGGTCAAGTGGTTAAAACTATTATATGACTACACACAACTTAGACCTAAAAATGCAGAATATGAGCGATTTTTTTTATCGCTATGAACGAGATAGATGTGTTAACCAAGTAGTAGGAAAACATACTATTTCTAAGGTTCCGTATGAAATCGCCAAATATTTAAATCTTAAAGACGCAACTGAATACACTGGGCACTCTTCCGAAGAACGTCGGATACTTTACTAGCAAATGCATCAGGCGTCGATATCTTGGATTTAAAACGACATGGGGGATGGAAGTCATCTACGATCGCAGAAAGTTATATAGCAGACTCACTCACAAATAAAGTAGAAGTTGCTAATAAAATTTTGCACGGTAATTCTAATAATTCTAATTCTTTGCAAGAAGATCAAAATAATGTTACCACAGCGAATAATGTTTCTTTAAATGTGATTGAAAATAGAGAAGATTACTTCCAAAATGTGGAGATAAATGCAACAAAAAAAAATCCAACTATTAAAATTTCAAATTGTACAAACTGCACATTTACATTTAAAACCATTAAATAATTAATTTAATTACTATAAATTTTCTTTCTTTTCTTTTTAGAGTCGCCTGTGATTTGACAGATGTTGATTTAATTAATATGATCTGTCAAATTAGGTGTAACAAAAGACGATCTACTTTTTTGTCCAGGCCGCGTAAGTGATCACTTCCGTGGCTAGCGACTGGGTCCTCAAAATTTTCACTTTCGTTTACATGTGTGTTGTTAGAATAGCAATAGTTAGTTACGGCAGGGGTAGTAGGAAAAAAATATTTTGTTCAATCCTGCTATTGAAACATGTCGATTCTTACTTGGATACGCAACTAGAAACCCTTTGTTTTACTCATTTAAATTATTTCTAAGGTAACGAGTGGGCGAAAAAATTTTCACCCACTAGAGAGTGAAAAATGCAGTCATTCATTGTATTTGTTTATGCAAACTATAGCAACGCAACCTGCCGTCTATGTATGTTGATTTGCCTACTCATTTTTATATTTTAAAACCAAAGCTAACTTTTTTCTGAATTATTTTGTGCGCAAAGTGCGCGCTATTGATCTAGAATTTTGCATTAGGCTTCCTACCACAAATTGCTAGGGGGGGGTTGAGTACGAGAAAAGGGGGTAAATTGTTTGCTCAGTTTTTCGATATCTAGCGCCGTTTTCGAGTTATTGCAAATTGAAAATCTCAAATTTAATTATTGATGACACGAATTATAATAAATTATATTTTTATAAATATTTTAGATTTATAAGTGCAGGATTAAACAAAACGCTATACATCACTCGTTGAGAAACCCTTTCGCTCACTTATTTGCGTCTGCACACTCGCCTGACGGCTCGCGTGCAAAACTCGCAAATGCGTGAGCGAATCATTCGGTTTCTCCACTAGTAATGTAATATACTAATAATGAAGCTAACCTACTATATCGTTTTGAAATATTCCGCGTACATTATTTTTATTGCCACTTCTTCCAAATTTCACTAAATTTTTCAATTTCAGGTTAAATACAGATATTAAACTAGTGTCGGCACTAATTACCATATTGGTATTAAAATTTAGTGTCAGCTTTAAATTTAGTTAGTACTAGCTACTTAGTAGCAACCCTATTACTAACTTAAAGTCGGTACTAAAATTTGTTATTGGTAAGGCGCAATAATTATTTTTGCTGGTTTCATTTTAAACTCCCACAAAACAGAAATGTCTTTAAATTATCAAAAGTTAATTAATAAATAGATTAAAATTTATAATTAAGTATTTCAAACAAGTTTTTGTATCGGGCCCGCTTGTTAGCTACTTTCACGTAAGTTTAGTTGCCTAACCGTCCGCAAATAAATTATACAAATACAATAAAATAAAGAAATTGCTGTTATTGACAGGTGCGGATCTAGAAAATAATTAAAATTTTTTAATATCTATTAAGGTCTACTAGTGTGTCTACCACTAATTTTTTTCTTTTCTTTCTTTCTATTTTTCCCATTTTTGGAAGCTTTTTCGGCACCCTTCTAAATTTTAGAAAGTCAACGTCCCTGCATAAATGTTAAAGCTCGGTTTATAAATATATTATTATAATTTATAAATATATATAAAAATCTTGCTCTTTTAAATATATCATTTTATTTATGATCGTATAAGTATTTTTTTAAAGGAAAAATCCTAATAGTACGAAAACAGAATTTTTCTCTATAAAATTATTTAGATATTTTAAATTATAAATTTATTAACTAAAATAAAAGCTTTTAAAAGTGAACAAAAAGTCATATCATATTTTTCAGTACACTTTCACGATCACATAAATATACAATGAAATTTTTTTAAATTAACCACTATATTAAGTCAGGCGTTCAACTTCGAAGTGCTCAAAAAAATTTATAACATATAAGTAGATACATATTATTATATCTATTAAATATTTGGTACTTACACAATATGACACATAATGAGTTTACTTTCAAGGAAATCCTTTTACAAACGTAATTAATATATAATCCTAAGCCTTCCGCAAGATATACTTTTATTTATTCATTTATTCAAATTTGATAAAATAGCGTGTGCTGCCTAATTTAACAGAAATGCATGCGGAAATATCAAGTTATTCTGGTAGATTAGGCAACTTACTATGCACACTTTTAACCCGATTAAGAATTATTCTCAGCAGCGTCGCCAGAGTGTGGGCCGAGTGGTCTAGTCCACCATGGATTAATAAAATAAATTTTGATTAATTCTAATTAATATTTTTGCTTATGTACTACCTATCGTTTATTAATTAAACTTCCTTTTTTTTTTTGATGTCATAAAAAGCTTTATTGCCACAGAAGACTAACTTTAAATTAATGTGTGATACAATATAAGAGATATAAGGCTGGTGATATAATAATCCTGGTTCACCTTAGATTACTGAAGTCTACGCCTTATATCAGCGTTGGGAAATTGTTTACCTAAAGGATCACATAATACATTTAAATGAAAAAAAAAACAATTTTTATTTTCATAATTTATTCAAGGCAAAAATTGATTTTTTAAGATCACAAAATTAATATTTATAATATATTATTATTAAATTTTTCTTTTTATAGAATATTGATATTGTCACTGTCATTACAGACTACGGAAGTACGATGCACAGATTACGACTGAAATAATCAAATGAACTCTAACCTTACTAAGTTACCCCGAGAGTACCCAAACCGAAACACGATGCACTGTGCCCGATCTCGGTTACTCACTATTCTCAGCATGCAACAAATGCAGGGTACCTGTCTAGGTGTTTCGTTAATCTTACATTTTAATTTATAATTATATTTAATCTAAAATTCACCCAAACCAGTGTGTTACCGTCCAAAAGAAAAACATAACAATTCAATTAAAATACTACATATTAAATAGTTTTTGGGAATATCACGTCAATTAGGCCGACAAATTTAAAATTGATTTGATGTATTGAAAGTAATCATTTAAAATTGTGGGTACAAAAGGTCATGCGATTGGCTGTTTCCATAAAATTAGCTCTGCCAAAGGCGTGTTTTTTTGTTATACAAATGTTTTTGGCAAAACTTGGAAATTTTTACGTTACTGTCAAAGCTGTCGCGGCTAAAATTATATTAAAATTTACGTTTTTTATTATATTATTTAGGAAAACCATTCGCTCTAAACAACAGATTAAAAAAAATAACTAAAGTCAAGGTGAATTGATTTGTGGGCTCATTTTTTGACAAAACATATCTGAAGCCGCCTGAATTTAAACAGAACAGTTAGAAAAAGCTTATTGATGAGGTCGACGGGGACACAAGATAGACTAAGAAAAGTCATAGAGATCCTATTCCCTATCCACCCCAAAGTTGTCTACACCCATCGGGAGGAAGAATCTGTCTCTATCTTTGGCGAAGGCTGCCAGCTCCAATGAAGTGCCAGCGATGGTAATCAGAGAGATTGCTAAGGTTCGATCGGACGTTTTGCTGCAAGAGTTTAATAATAATAATAGTAGTGAGTAGGTATCTTGAAAGCTAAAAAAGAGCAAAACTGATCCTTATAAAAAAAGAGGAAACTACCAGATCCCCCACTTGAACCACAAGATCTTCGAACGTATAGTACTGGCTCTGAGACTAAGAGACAAAATAAAGGAGACCAGTTGCTTAGCAGAAACCAGTTCAATTTCCGAAAGAACATGCAAAACTCCTTAAACTCTATCATCTGGAAATGTATCATGGAAAAGCTAGAGATAACGAGAGTAATTTCTGCTTGAACTTTTTGGTAAATTTACCAACTTTTGTCAACGGTCGAAGATATTTGGAGGAAAGCTACTCCCATTCCTTCCCATAGGCACATTCCTGGTGAAGTTCTCACTGCACTCGTCGGTAAGGAAATGCCTTTCAAAAAGCCGAAGGCCACGACAGCCCCGGGAAGAAGGTGCTGATATCCTTTCCGATATTCTGGTAAATGACCGAGAGACTGAAATGGGCGTCAATTCGCACAGTGCTGAATAGAATTATGCTCAATGTCAGAGACTCCAGCGAGACTTATGAGATTAATTATGCTCTACACGTTCCGATTTGGCTCGATGCCAAATGATACGTACAAGCAGGAACTAGTAATCACCTAATCTTAATGCCTTAAGGATCTGCAGAGACTATAAAACATCCTCCAGGAAGCTAAGCTCCGCCTGACAACTCAAGAAACTTTCAAACCACGAGAAGCCGATATACTAGGGAAATCGCAAGACCCGTGAAATAGATCAACAAAGGAAGGTGGACACACCAGCTGGTACCCACCATAGAACCGTCGTTTCTGCACAACCACGGTGAGCTAAAGTACGAGATTACTCAGTTTCTAACCAGACACGGATGCTGCAATAAATACCTATACAGGCTAAAAAAGTCAAACTCTTCAATCTGCAACAACTGCAGAGAAGAGAAATATGTCAAACACACAAACTTCTCGTTCACAAGATGGGCACTATTAGGCCCAAGCCATATATTAGGTCACATGATTTAGGCAAGCTGGGTCATCATCGATCTTATATTAGCAACCATCATGTCGGCCAAAGCAGCAAAAGCAGAAGAGCCAGAAAGACAGCGTCAAACAAGAAAAGATATAGAGGCGTTAGAGTAGGAAATAAGTGGAAAGGTACATTGAAGTAATGCGATGAGCGATTTCCGGTACCTCTAAATGAAGTGAAAATTTAATGAGTCGGAACATTAATTGGTGGATTCACTAACCAAAACAACATGTGGTGTCTTGCGAGGATTCCGGTCTATAGTTCATTTTTTTCAAAAACCAAGTAAAAATTTGTACTGAACTGATGACCACGAAATATTAACCAATGAAATTGGTTTGAAATTAGGCGGTTTCACACTAGCAAAATTTACGTGTTCTTGGTAGATAACATTTAATTGTTTGTATTGTTTTGCGGTAAACGTTAACTATTGAAAAGAAAATTTATAAATAATCTGGCATGATTTGATAACGTAAAATTTAATTGCTATATTTTTCAGGAAAATAAAAGCATTTTATGAGGGTTTCCTGTTATTTTATTATGTGTCAGGATGTATAATATTGAAATAAAATAGTTCCTATGCAGTATTTCTTTATTTATTTTATCAAAGTTGCGAAAATCCGTTTTGCAAAATACGCCATATTAGTGCAGCGTCAGATTCTACGAATCCAGTTCCAAACAAAACACCCGACATAACCTCGTTTTTTCCACTTTGACATTTGGTTTGATTTTTGAACGATTTGGGTGCTTCTGTGCATTAAAACGAGTTAAAAATGCGCAATTATATATTAGGTAACCGTTCTTGAAGTTGTGGTGGATATTGTTAACAAAATTTAGGTACTCGATTTATGCAATGTTTGAATAATGTTTTGAACTTAACTGTTAGTTTCAGCAATAACAATGACCCAAACGAACATTTGTTACAGTAGGCACGTTTTTTGAAGATTGGAAAAATGAGAAAATCCTCAAGTAGAAATGGTTTTAATATAAGTTTAATTCCTCGGTTGGTAGTTGGTGGATTCGTAAATGATACAAATTTTTATATAAAATAAGGTACATACATGCATTAGTGACTTCATATTTAATTATTTCCAAATGTTTATGTGAGAATGAAGAAACGGACATTCTATAAAGGTAATGATTGTGTTTACAATAATTTTATTGTTTCTAAATTCCTTATAAATTCTTACAGTTACTTGTTGATTTGGAATTCTCGAAGAGAGGTCAAGTAATTTGCTATCACGTGGTTGCATTGATGCACATCATAACATTTCCATAAGTGCATGGAGGATAAACTGTGCGTATTGTGGTACAATAACCATTACATCACTGCCGTGATCTTCCAATTTGTTTGATCGATGGACTATTTACATCGCTGGAATAAATATATTCAGCTAAAAGGAGACTTGATAAATAAAAAAGTTTTAAATATAAATCCTTTCATTTGTACCCAACGAAGATCTAAAGTGATTATGTGATATAATAATGATAATAACAGGACGAGGTTTTAAATTAATAGGAGAAAATCGGTTGTTTTTAAATTTATTTTATTTTGAAAACCGTACTACGAAACCTGCTTATTTACCTATGTTCTGTAATAATAATTGAACAAAATCAAGAAAACAAAAAATTGCAGTAGTCAAAAATATTCATGCCAAGGAATTTGTATAGTTCATAAATCAAGTTAAAATCCTACTCGTTCTCAATTTCCGAAGAAAAACGTTCCTGCACTTTTCGTACAGGTGGTGGGTGTAAATTTATGAGCGTTCCAATCAATCAAACTATTATTCCATAAGTCTTAAGAGTGTGAGGTGTAAAATCAAGAATTTTGTATCACTCCATGCGTCGGATTGCCCTTGCAACATGAATTCTAGTCCCGGCTATGGAATTCGTTTACTGCACCTGTTCCGGTGTCACTTCCCATATTTATTTACCTTTATTTGCATCTGAAACGTTTATAACATTATCCAGTCAAATTTTAAAAATCTTATTACCTCTACAGTGGTTTATATTCATTTGTGGACACATTTTTACCACATTTAAAGACAGGACTGTGTACCGAGAGCCAGGTTATCAAACTTAACATTAAAACCATTTCTACTAGAGGATTTTTGCATTTTTCCAATCTTCAAAAAACGTGCCTACTGTAACAAATGTTCGTTTAGCTCATTGTTATTGCTGAAACGGACAGTTAAGTTCAAAACACAATTCAAACATTGCATAAATCGAGTACCTAAATTTTGTTAACAATATCCACCACAACTTCAAGAACGATTACCTAATATATAATTGCTCATTTTTCAATCGTTTTAATGCACAGAAGCACCCAAATCGTTCAAAAATCAAACCAAATGTCAAAGTGCAAAAAACGAGGTTATGTCGGGTGTTTTGTTTGGAACTGGATTCGTAGAATCTGACGCTGCACTAATATGGCGTATTATGAAGTAAACTTGTAAACATTTTAAATTAGGCAACACACTTAACACATTCGATTTAAATTTTTTAATGACGTTTCCTTTTGTAAATGTGACTTTGCATTCGATGCGCCACCTACATTACGTATCGTTGTTCGGCTATACGTAAGATCTCCCTCAGCGCACAAAAAATTAAGATTGTGAAGTGGACAACGGTCTTTGAGCATTTGCCTGGTAAAAAAATCATATTTGATTCTTAGGAAAGTCACGATTTCCCTATTCACCCCTGGGCGTTACTGATTTGATTGAAATGTAAATTCTGAAGAATTTCAAAATTAAGCATTCCAACAAGATTTTTCGATTCCCTCTCTGATTTTGACATTCATAATAAACTTTGAAAATTTGTTATAAACAAAAAAACCTTAATAACATTGAAAACAAATATCAACAAAAATATATAGAATTGATTTTCATTTATCAACCAAACTCGAAAAACTTTGTAGACAATTTTGTCAATCAAGTTACTAATTCTTTATAGCAGAAAGGATTACTTTGAAAAAAGAATAAATAAATTGTCGATGTTTTTGACTTTTTAGTGAATAAGTACGTTTTCTCTGCAAGACGAATTTAATTTGTTTGGAATTACTTTGATCTGTGCATTTTAGATAAACGTAGTCTGCATGGCTGCTTTTCGGTTTCTGTGAAAAAGAAGTTCAATAATTTATTCGTTGGAATATAACAGTACAATATTGTATTTAAATGACAACGCGATTAGATAACCAATATAAACAGAAAGTGCCGTATGGAAACTATGTGAAGGCCATTTTCTTCTATGCCTTGTATATCATTAGTAAGGCAATACAAGTTTTTAAATCAACTCTTACATTTTTATTCTTGGTGATTTATGTGACAAAGAAAAAAAAGTAGCTACCTGTAATCCTGGTGCATTTCCAGTCCTTCGTAGGAGGCGATTTGTCGTGTGGGCATATACAAGAATAGGTATTGTTGGAATGAGACATACAAGCGGCTTCCTTGCCGCAAATTCCTTTTTGACATTGTCCTGTCTTTAAAAATGGTCTCCGGTATTCATCTTCTGAAAAATAAAAAACAATTATCAGATAAGTAGTTAATATAGCGGCACTTAATTTGCAGTATTATGCAATTTTATATATTAATCCAGTTTTTCTAAACTTTCATTAAGTAAACAAAGTTTCAAGAATTGTTTTGAAACTGATGAGTAAAGAAACTGGTGGAAAATTTAAAATTAAGCTTCTGTTGTGTTTTATTTTGAATGTGAAAAGTAAAATAAAAAGATTATTTGTGAAACCCTTCGCTAAGCTTTTAAAAGGAACTTATTTTTGTGACCTTTTTCTTGTGTTTTAAATTTTTAAATATAACTTCCTTATTACAAATTTTCTTTTCAGATAGATTATTATAGAAATTTTCATTAACAATTATAATCATCTTTAAAATTTGTCCAATGAGTAAAGCTCTTCTAAGTCTTATGCAGTATTCTATCAGTTTTGAAACTTAGCAATTTTAATTTTCACATTAAAAGAGTATTATGCAAACTATCAAAGTTACCAGCAACTATTATAGTTTTATTAGAACAAAATATATTATGAGATGCACCCAAACTTGTATATTAAATAATTTATACACCCTATTTACCTCAATATACTCTTAAAAAAGTACTACGCTTTCAAGTTATAAGATAATTAACATAAAAGTTAATGAACCAGTGATGGAAATTGCGCAGAAACAAACAAGCAATCTTGTAATACTTTTGTTTCGTCCTTTTTGCATAAATAATTCTCTTTAATAAACGTCATTCAAATTGCATCGAGATTTCCGAGAACGAATGCACAGTTATTAGATTTTCAAATGTGTTGTCTTTGAGGGTGCCATGCATGGTTTGGTGATCACTGAACGGCCATTCATAAAGCTCATATTATAAACCTTTACCACATAAGGGGGTTTTTAGCAAAATTCAATATCGTGAAATTAATTCGTCTACACAGTACAATAATGTTTTATTTATTTATTTTCCAAAATATTCACATCGAGATATTTTTAAAAAATTAGTAAACGTCGTATTATCTTAATTACATGCTGATTTCAGTGGTAATTTGGAACTTGCGACCCGTACGATTTGATCTTCGACTAATCTTATTTTTGTGTAATTATCATAAATTGCTTTTATTTTTAAAAAAATTTATAATGTTTCCTAGGAACGGAAAATTAACTGTTAAAATTAAAATTAAAAAAAAGCATCAAAATTACAAAACTGAAACAAAAAACTTTATTAGTTTTAAAATGAGATCAGGTGATCAGGAAATAACTATCGGATTTAACGAAGCATCTACCACAGTTTGAAAGTTTAATTAATGTTATAAAATCGATCCAGTAGTGTTTGCTCTCAATTTGTATTGCATATTATCAATATTTTGACGAAAACTTGAAAATTGATATTTTAAAAAATTATAAAAGTTTACTTATTAGGTGTATCAAATTTTTAACTCCATGCCTGATGATGAGATTTTCAAGTTTGTCGAGATCGCACGATAATGGTTAGGCTGAAGTGCCATTAGTTCATTAATTTTTTGTTGATAAGGAAAAGTTGGTTCAACGCACCTAAAATGTTAACAAGGTGTTTTAGATCACATTTATCCTAAAATAACATAGCCCACTTAAGATGGCGTGTGTCTTTTCAAGATCCAACATTTTGAAGCACGTAAAAGGTGTTATATGTTTTCATTCCTAAGTGATTTGGAAGTTGTAGGTGTTTGATTTCTTAAACACTGTTTACACGTGATCAATGATCAAATATCGACAATATTTTCAATAGACAATGAAATAATGGTTTTCAATTTTATTTTCTTACGTAATCACCCCGAGTCAACTAATTTTAATTTTTAAGGTGTATTTGTTGACAATTTATTTATTGCTGCCTCGAGATAACTTTTGGTAATAAATTATTGGTAATGTTTTTCTTCAACTCTTAAAGCTAATTGAATAAAAGAATTCAGAGTTTGTGATCTTGAAGATATAATGAATTATGACAGCTTCTATTAGTTTTTTCTCATTATTTTTTTTTTGGGTTTTCAACACATAAAGGTGTGTATCATATCTAATTTACTAATGAGACACCATCAAATAATAATTGGATTTGTGAAATTAATGATATGCAAATTAAATCTTGATATAGAAAATTGTTTAATTATTATTAATAAAATACAGTTTTATAGAAATATTGAGAAGCAGAATGTATTCAGTTTATTTCTTGGTAAAGAAATCAGCCTTATAAACTATTTTATATAGGTAATTATAATTCTCACGTTTTTAAAATAATTTTTATTAATCGCTTTTATGTCCTCATCCATCATAAAGTAGGTAATTGAAAAAATCTTGAATTTAAAATGTTCTTGTATTATACGGCAATAAAAATAAATTGTGTCGCATATATACATAAATATTATATTATACAAAATAAATAATTAGTTAAGAACTACATCAATCACTAAAAGAATAATGTTGAAGGTCCCTCGTATTCGACAGAATAGAAATAATATTATTGACATGACAATAAAATGTATTGAAAATTATATATGTAAATTTTGATTAACTAAATTTGTATTGTAAAAAAATTCACAATAATTGGTTGTAAATTTTTTAGAAGGCTCTTAAGTATATTTACTTTATAGCTTTCATAAAATTTTATAGGCTAATTCAAGAGGTATAAAACAAATTAAAAGAATATCGCATATCTCTATTATTTATTCTTTCTAGTAAATACTAGGTATAGAGGAATATAAATAATTAATTTTAATTGAAAAAGTACCTTAGGCCTAATTATACATATTAGATATTAAATTAATAGTTCTGCTTTCTTTTCTATAATTTTTTTTTAAACAAACCATATAGCAACTTTACATATAATTCGATATTTTTTGGGTTAAAAATTCAAGTTGTTTAAGTAATTTAATATAAAGTAGTACTTTAGCGCCGTCCGTCGCAAACTCTAAAGTAAAACAATTGTTTTCACAAAACGTAAAACTTGAAGTTTTACAATTGAATGACATAAAGTAAAGTATAAACAAAACTTAGGTTAGAAAATTTAAAATACCATCAATATAATATTTTTTAAATTAAAAAATTATTATAGAAATATATAGTAGATAGGTACCAATTTGTAATATTAGAATAAAGATTTAATCTATAATAATAATAAAATTTATCCTGGTTGAGAAAATGCATAGTTCAACTCATTGGTTTCATTTAAAAATCATTAATAACCTACAATCGACAGCAGTTGCCATGAAAAATGGATTTCACGTTGTTTACGTTTTTCTACGTAGAACTAAGATAACAATAATTGTTAGTCAAATAAATAGACAAATGAATTTTCCGTAATATAAAAAGATGACTAATAATATTATTGAAATAAATGATGGCAAATGAAATAAAATTTCAAAAATCTTTTTTTGTTGACCGTAAAAAGTAGAAAATAAAAGATTTATAGTTGAGATAGAGGTTGTTATAATCTAGTAGATAAATTTCAAAATACAAAATCGTAGCATGACACGAATATTTATTATTATTATTAAATTTAATAATTTTTACTTGCTATTTTTTCATTCGTTATTGATTCCTAATACGGTCCTGACTGCCGTTGTCCTGCTACGATTTTGTATTTTGAAATTTATCTACTTTGTAGATTATAATGACCTCTATCTCAACTATAAATCTTTTATTTTTAATATTATTGAGGTTAAGAAATTGTACGAAATTTTTCTTTCTATGCTTTCTTTTTCTTTTCTATGCTTTAATCCGTTTTTAATTTTAAGAGACTTATGTCTGTAGTTACAGGTGGTCGGGAATAAACCCACTTATCGCAGTTTGTATTCAAAGGGTATTATGGTTCAAAAAAAAAGAAAATATCAGAGTAATATTCCCCGAGAACAATCCCGAGTAATTGTATACTTAGTAAAATAAAACTGGGTGATTCGGATATTTATCCCCTTTAAATCCCCATCAAGACAGTTCAACATCCGGTTCTTTGATTTGTTCTAATCGCGTGATACGTCACAAAAGTATGGCAATCGATAATGCTTGGCTAGTTCAAGCAAGCAAATATATGTAAGATTAAAAAAAAAACATTTAATTTTGTGTTACATTGTTATGTCTAGCCATCTAATGATATTCTACAATGAAATAATAGTATCTTGTTTAATTAGGATGGACAAACTAACCTTTCTTGGGCAAGCAAGTTTTACGACACGAGAAGTTATCACTCAGTCCAAATAAAATATGCAATTTTTTCTTGAAATGACCCGAAATTCTAAAAATAATTTCAAGATCTCAATATAATCTAGGAACTTTTTATAGCAATAATATTAAGTTGGTTATAATATTTAACCAATGTTTTTTATCGATTAATTTGTGAATTGCGGCTTGAGATGGTATTAAGAAATAGTATCTTAATATAAATTTAAAATAATTTAATAAACAGATAGGTTGTACTGTACCAATAATAATAATTATTATTATTGTCCTATCTGCCTACCTTTTTATCCTAAGACGGAAAAGTGTGTACTTTTCTGTACATGTGAAAATAAGCTATTTTTCATCCTAGGATGGAAAAATCCTAAAATAAAAGTATGAAATATTTACTACGGCACTTTTATGTTCAGATAGTTTTGTTTAATTTTTTTAAATTTTGGTTATATTTTTGTTCAAGAACATTTTATAAGGTATTTTTAAATTTATAATTAACTTCAATATAAAAAAATTAAAATTTACGTATTAAAAAAAAATTAAAATTAAATGTTTTTAGATTATAATGAAATTTTCGTATGTAAAGAGTGTCCCAAAATTTACGCAAGATTTGAATTAAATAGAAAACAGAGTTTTTCTTAAATAAATTTTAATTTCTTTATTGGAACATAATGCACATAGTCTCCAGTGGTCGAAGTGAGGGCGTATGCAGGGGTATGGCATACCACCACTTTTTTTAAATTGCAGAAACGTACCCTAACTTATTTAGCATAAAAGTACCTATTCAGTTTCAATAAATTCTTATTATTAATACCCATACCCCGAGTAATTATTTTCCACTTCGACCACTGATAGTCTAGGGTTACGTATAATGAAATAACACATCGGACATATGGCCTCCACGGCTTTGCTGACAATACGAACTCTTTTTTCAACATTTTCCATCACCATTCCGCATAAATGTGGCTGAATTTCATTGATACAGCGTTGAATCTCTTCCTTCAAGGCATGGGTAGTTAGAGGCTTGTTGGCATAGACCTGTGACTTTAAAAAACCCCATAGAAAAAATCCAGTGGGGTTAGATCACATGATCTAGGGGGCCAATTCTGATCACCGAAACAAGAGAGTACAGACCGGGAAATGTCTCTTGAAGTATTAAAATATTGTTCAACAATGAAAACGCGTTGTTCTTTCGTGTAGTGCTCCATTTTTAATAATCCTAAACTATTAGCTGTCTAACTGTCTTTTTTTTTGGTTAGAAACACTTTACCTCACAAATGGCGGCAAATTCAAATCTTGCGTAAATTTTGGGACACCCTTTATATTGTTATCCACTGCATATTTTATTTAATTTTTAAACTCTAAATTTATTTTTAATACATTTTTAAAATTATACCACCCAATTTCCTTTTCAAGAAGTTGGGAAAGCGAAACAAAAGCTCCAAATCAAAAGAAAAAAAAACAAATCTTTTCTAAGATTTTCTTGGAATTTCTACGTTTCTTCAGATTTGCTATATTTTCTAATACATTCTAAGATATCTCGGAATGACCTAAGTTTTCTTCAAAATTTTCTTAGATTTACCTTTAATTGTACATTAGATTTTCCCAGTAGTTCCAGGAATCGGAATCACAAAAGACAATTGTTGGAATAAGGCACAGCCCACTGACTGGTGTTGCGCACCTGGTTTGGCAACGAGTTGAGTAATTAGTATACACAACTGTCCGCCGGTGGCAGTGTCGTTCGCCCAGTTTTTCGCCTTTATCACATCCTTAATGTGATTTGGCATGGCATGATTTACCATGGTGATTTGGGATGAGATCACATGAGTCGCGGATTGGAATGTTAGAGATTGTTTCGTTCATCGCCTGCTTTGCAAAGAGTGGAAATGGGTCCCAGGTGTTGCAAAAGGTGGTTTTTGAAAAGAGTCCAGTTAATCTTTTGAAGAGATTGGGTTGGATTTTTTTGGATTAAAAAAAAATGAGAATTACAAATTAATATTTTTGCGCAGTATAAAAATGATCAAGTAAGTATAGTTGAATTCATTTTTGCAATTACTGTTCAAAAGGGGTTTATAGTCTTATGTAACTACAAGATGTATTTAAATTTTTGTTTTTTATAGGTTAGAATGTCAAAGTTAAATTAAGCCTTTGTAGTTTCAATACTAATTAATTAACGAAGCTTCTGTTTAATAAATGAATAATAAATTACAACCTAGCGACATTATTCAATATAGCCCACTCTTTGTTATTTATGTTACCTTTGATTCTCATATTTATGTGGTTTGACAACTATAACATGTGATCTGTATATTGCTTGGTTGTATGAACAATGTAATTTATAGCTTTTTATTTGCTATAATTTTATAACTGTTTTATACACATATTTATCCAAGTGAAATAGCCTTTGTTAATTAACAAAAAGCTAAGATATGTAATCTAACCTAACTTAAGGGGAAGTTACAAAGCAGTATTTACGCGCAGGCTACAGAGGTAGCAGCCTATAAGCTCGCACCACAAAAAAATCGCTATGAAAAATTCAATTTTTAATAGACTTAAATTTTAAAAAATTCTATAATTAACCTAAAAAATTTGTTTGTTTGTTACAATTATCTTTTTCATTTTGCATTTACTTAAAATAATAATTAATTCTGTAAAAAAAAAGATAAGACCAGCACACAGATTCAGCTTAGAGATCTACGGATTTTAAATACGGCCCTGGTAAGTTAGAATTTATCATAGTTTTTCGCTTTTCCCTCGAATTATTAAAGTAGCTCAGAACCAATCTTAGTTTTTAACTTTATTTGCTAGTCAAATGACATTTTGTGTCAAATATTATACAATTATAAAATTTTTCGCAGTGAAGTTAGATTAGTTCCGATTTCCACCTCACCCAATATGCTAAGTTGAAGTTATTTAAATTAAGTTGTAAATAGAACGTAGCAAATTTTATCAGAAGTATAAAACTGGTGGTTAAATTTCTATAAACTTGTTGCTTACTGACAGCAGTTAAATACAGTGGTCCGGTGTTAAATTAGAAATATCTCGAGAAAACAAATTTGGAGTAAAATATTGCTAATTTGGTGGTGTGTGAAAATGTTTATATTTTTATTTTTAACCATTTTCCGCTTACCCTAATCAAGGCTAGACGAGATCAACGTTCAAGTTCACATAGAAAAGTGCCTTTCTCCGTTGTATAAATTATCAATAGTAATATAACAAGACCTCATTTTTAGATCGATAAGTTGTATTGTAAATACGAAGGCATCGTTGCATAGCAATGCACGAAAAACTTGTTTTGAGTGCAATTGCTTAATGCAATTAAGCAAAAATGCTTTATGGTTCAAACTCAAAAAAATATTGGTCAAGTTTCAAGTACCAGTGGGGACGTAGGGACGTAGTCAAGTAGGGACGAGTTAGAACGTAGCGATGCGAATAATTTCTATTCTTGATCCGTCTGATAAATTTCTAGCCACGCAAAATTCTTATATTTTAAATTTACAGTACAAAGAACTCGACAGAGAAAATCTGCAATTGTTACATTTTTATTAAAACGAATTTTACAACTCTTAAATATCTACAGCAAAAATTGCAAGTGAAGCGTAAAGCAGAATGTGTTCTCTATAATGGTATACTATAGAAAATCTCAATAGAAAACTTACGTTTCATCTTTTCAACCGGAAAATCCAGTCTAACTTATACTTTTTTAAAAATTAAATTATTTTCTAAATTTAATGTCATCGGCAGTTTTTCTGACGTTCATCTCTTATTAGAAAAGTTATACTTATAATAGTTGTGTTGCCAGTGGTGGCGGTTTTAGAGTTTACTTACGGTGTAAACTTATTTATACGAAAAAAATATAAAAAAAAAATAAACTTACAATGGAAACGTTTTAAACTTTAATTAAAAATTTATTTTTATTCGGTCGGAAAAAAATTCCGTTTTTGTTAAGTCTACTTTGAAAATTGAAAGATCGCAAAGAAGCTTGTTGCAATAAAAATATTTTTCTTTCTCATTTCTTCCAAATTAATCTTTCCTTGGTGGCAAAAAGTTATTATTGTAATTATCTCTTATATTATTAAAATAGCAATGAAAATTATATCATAATAATTATATTTTTTTCCAATAATATTATTAAAACAAACCGAGTATGCAAAGTGGGATTATTATTCTGATTTGAATTGAATTTAATATTTTAATTTTTAAAGTTCTAAGCTTCCTTTAAACATTTATAAACGTGTTCATTGAATTCTGAGCATAGATTAGGTAGGTACCAATGTCCTGAGATTAAAGCTTAAGCACACAACTGTTCTATCAATTCAATTTACGATTAAACCATTTTACAATCGAGATAAACCCACAACACCAAATTACAAGTCATTACTTGTTGCTTACTGGATAAGTGTAAACAAAGATCTTTGGCAAACTTAGAATTCGAACTACGACCCACAGTTAGCCAGAATAAATTTTAAACTTACAAAATTATTAATTTCAGTTAAAAGATTTTTATTAGTTCGGATTATTGAGATTTCACTGTACTTGAAAAATTAAAAGAGAACCCGAGTTGAGTAATGACCGACTGCACCCATACCATAATAGATATCAATTTATTAAAAAAAAAATTATTGTGTAATAATAATAATAATAATATGGTACTCGTGCCCTGCAGATAGTTGGATGATCATTTAAAACAATAAAACAATAATTGAAAGAAATCCATTTGTTTTTTAATACTATCGTAATTTTATTACTAAATTATAATTACTTTATTTATACAACTATCGTTGACCCGCAATTTACCAATTTCATTCCAATTACTATTAATCGATAATTGATAACCTAACTATAGCAAAAGCTAAAAATTATAATTTAGATTATTTAATTCAGATTTAAATCAAAATGATTGGATATAAAATTTTGCTTTCCGGCAGCTGAATTTGATTTATCGTATATTTGAAAAAACTAATTAAAATTTTTATTTTCGGATAATCGAACAAATCAACAATTGGCTTAATTGCAGGAATTTGTAAATAAACATTACACATTATGTACGTAAAGGAGATAATTTACGAAATAAATAATTACATTATTTTATATTATATTATAATATTACTATTATCCTTGTTTACAGAATATTTCAATTTTTTTAGTTTTACTTCCTGAAAATATTTACATTACAAAATGTACAACGAATTTTATGATTCCGCCAATTTTTTTTTTAGTGACTAATAAAGATTTATTCTAAAAACTGATAAACAATATTTTGAAACACAGTTGCAAAATTACATTATTATGATAAATATTTTATTTAAATTTTTTAATAACAAGTCCGTTCATTAGTATCGATCTCAAAGAATTATTTATTTCGGTAATTAAAAGTTAAATGATCAATTATTTCAATAATACTGCTAATGTTACGTCTGTTGCATCTCCGTTCGCACACTAAATTCATTATGCTTTGAGATACCGAAATCAATGTAAAAGAAAAAATTTAACTTAATATATTTCTCAATTTTTCATTTCCTCACTAACGAAATGTAGTCTTATAGAGATACTAAAAGCAATTTAATTTATTTCAGTAAAAGGAATCAACAGATTTACTGAAATGTATTTCTTTTAAACTATAATAATTTAATTAATTATTCATGAAAGCAACACTAGATAAACAGCATAAATAATTAATTGCAAATTTTTAATATTACCCTCGCAACTTTTAATTTATTTAATTTTATTTTAGTTCAAGTTCAGCTTTCGGTTCAAAATATTACTTCAAATTTATTTGGTTCTATGGGGCTGTAGGACCCGAATGTGGTTAGTTTCGGAATGTTTTAGTTAATTCGTAAATTACTTGGTTAGAGTCTCGTGCAGGTAAATAATTATCAATTTAACATTCATTCAAAAATTTTCCTTGGCATTATCCATACTTTTATTATTTTTGTGACGTTGGTTATTTTTAATCTAAAAGAAGAAAACTTGCAACCACCTGTAGGGTAATTATTTGAAGAGGACTTTGATTATTATTATTTTTAAATGCAAAGTACACTGGGAATGAACTTAGAGAAAGTGCATTTAAATGGTATTTTTTTGGTATATTGGTGACATTGTGGGTTTGGGAGTAGCCATGGGTATTGAATTCGATTTAATTTTATGTTTTTCAATAATAAGAAATTTAACAACAAGTTTTGTTTTTACTTAGTATTAATATCGATAATCTTGTATTTTTAAACATCAGGCTATCGTGAATTGAAACCCACACTCTTGAAATAAATTTGATATTGATTATACTTTAGCACTCGACAAAGACGCTGTAGATTTTTTATCTTACTCTACTATCCACTAACTTATTAAAAGTATAGTAAACAAAAACTACCTCTGAATTTTTAAAATGGAAATTTGTAATCAGTGACGGAAAAATTTTCTATTATCAAATATTAAAATTAGTTTGATATTTGAAAATACATCAATGGCATTTAAATTCATATTTTAAATTTATATTACTTATAAAAATTTATCGAAGCGAGTTAACTGAAAGTTTATGTAATTTATTGCAAATTTTTTCAGTATTTAGAAAAATCCCTAGAGCCTTCTGTGATTTAAATAGCAGAATTCTGAAATGTTTATCTATGAATATGGATTTGAACAGTTTTGCAGATTAGTAAATCACAAAATAAACAATTTTATTATTTGTAATTCATTAGAATAATATGATATAGTACTTACATTTAATTATTTACGTTAATACAACTAAAATTAAAATGTATCCAAATCGAGACTACAATCTACAAAGTAATTATTGATACGAAGACTTTTCAATAGTACCTGCTAACGAACTCAAATGGAATTATTAATTAAACATTTTTCAAACAGGGAATGTTTTCGTAATAACTTGAATTTGCAGTTAACAAAGTTTGATTTAAAATTACATTAATTAATTAATTAATATGGTTTTAATATCAAACAAACTTTATACATCATTTTATAAATAATATTATTTTTATTGCCTGTCTTTTTTGTTTTCTTCCTGTTTAGAATTTTTTAATTTTCTAGATTGACTAAAGCAATTTAATAGAAACAGGCTTGAATAACTTCGAAAAGGTATTCTTTCAAAAAGGATATATTTTTGGATGAAAAAAAAACAAGCGTATTTTACCTGGTAAATCACTTTACTATATTTATAGCCTGGAGAAAGAATGTTTCGACTCGTTCTATAAATGGACTACTCGTCCAGTAAAGACGTCTTACCGGCCTAGATACACATACACTATTTTACCTAGCAATTCACTTTTGTTTCGTAAATTACTATTCCTCATTATTTTTAATTGAAATATGCCGAAAATATTAAAATGCAGTTAAAAGTTTTGTTATTTGTTTAATCGACCGATTTTATAATTTAAATTTTATTTATAGTTATATATAATATATATATATACCTATGTAGTACATATGTTATGTACGTATATGCCTGAGATTTTAACTCAAGCAGAATATTTCTGTGAAATTATGCAAATCAAACTAAACAATAATTTTATTCAACAACAAAAAATTTATTATTCGTGGGAGGCTCAAATAAAATTGTCTGTAAATAAATTAAGTTTTCATTAAATTTTGTTTCAATATGAATACGTAAAAAATTGGGTTTGTTCTACAACTCAACAAAGTAATCACCGATAATTCTGTATGATGTACATTATTATCCAAACAACGCAAAATATTGTAAATATTCCATGTTCTTGATGAACTTTTTAAAACATGCCTTCAATTTTTAAAAACTGAAATAAATTTATAATTACAAAAATATTATTTAGTATAAAATTAAGTTGCAATTAAATCCTATTTTTTGTCATTATTAAAGTTTTAATTGGTTTTTCGTTGAATGATTAATATTAACTAGTTACCAAATAAGTTAGATTTAAATTAAACTATAATACACAAAGTTTTGCATACACTTCGCCACGCAATCGTAAAATTTTTTGTTAAACAAAGTTCCTCCCAAGACTCCACATAAAAAGTTCTGCTTTTCCACCTCATGAAGCAACATAATATTTTTATGTTTAACCGACTGAAGTGTTTTCTAATCTTAATCCATTTCGTACCTTTATTTCTTTATAAAAGTTCTTTTATTTGATAGCATAACATCAGGAATACTCTTTAAAAGTTCCTGATATTCATATTCAAATAAAAAAAGCTCCGATGTTTTATAAATAAGATTACGAATGTTTCTGTAATTTATAAAACGCAGTTCTTTGATATCATTTCTAAAATTCTGTTTGTGTGTGTATGCAAATACTGGTTTTGATGTGATGATAATAATATTCATGCAAGTTTATGTCAACCTCAGAAACATCAGCTTAAAATTCGGTTGAACGCTTAAAATGACATATACCTAATATTATATAAAGGTTATAGGTGATATATACTAAACATATTATATAGCCATATCCCCTATAATACACCGCTACTTTTTATAAAAGCCTGTACTGTACAAGCATAATTTTATTTTAAATTGGATTTAGTTAATTAGAGCCAAATTTTACTTTAAAACATACATTCCTGTTCTTTTGACATCGGTCGTACCATAGGGACCTTTTTCTTTAACGTGAAATGGTTTCTCGACCTATTAACTACAATTTTTGTTTATTTTTTTATATTTAATTTAAGTATAGTTTTAGACATAACAACTATCGTATTAATGTATAAACTGAGAACTTCTGCGCGCAACCACATAGGTTTCACGTAGGACTCATATATGAAAACAGCCGAATAATATGCACTGTATTTTTACGGTTTATGGCATTTTCTTACCAAAAATTTGCAAGTAATTCCTAAAATTTAATAGTTAAATTTGCATAAATAATAACAAAAACCAGTCGGTTTAAATATAAAAAACTAATAATTTTGATATAATTCCCTCTTATTCGTTCTTCTAAATAATTTTTCATATTTTAATTTCCATAAACCTTATTATTATATACTATTGTTTTTCTAATTAAAATTATTTCTCAACATTTTCTGAACTTGTTATTCAAATTAATCATATTTTCATTATTTTTATACTTGACTTCTTTCTTTATTACAAATTCTTCAGTTCGTAATATATATATATATTTTCACATAAAATAAAACTGTGTTATTCAAAAATATAACTTTTTACACTTTTATCAAATATTAAGATTTAGTTACTCTTATATTTTTGCTTTCATCGAGCCAGGGGCTAGGCTTGGCGAAGAAAACATCGCAGTATTAATTATTACAAGCTTAAAGGTATATTTCTACTATTTATTTTTTCGTATAAATAAAGCTGCACAAAAAAATTGACCCAAGACGCAAAATAAACAAAAATAATTTTGATATTTTCATTATAGGATGTGTACTACACGAAACGTTTCAAATATTACAAGAGATGAGGCGTCATCGGGTTTTTAACATTGAGATAGGAGAAATTCAATCATCCATTTGGTTACTTTTCCCAATTCTAAAAGTTTTTCTTTGTAGATTGTGCTTTGTTTAACAGACTTCTAGTAGAAAACCTTCTCCATCCCTTTAATTTTCTCCTACCTTCTGCTACAATCATCCAACTAATGTTTTGATCAAACATTGCATTGTTTGTGCATTTATCAAACTTTCACATTTATGTTGAAAGTGATTTGATATTTTTAATGATTTACTCAGTAGATAACGTCGAAACGCATCGTCCAGTTAAGATAAAGAGTAAATTAATGTCTTAGTGCCACTGTCAATCTTGTCTTATTTCCAAAGACATGATTAGCTTTTTGCGTTGCGGTTTTGATGAACGATGTGTTGAGTATTAATATCAATATTTCCATAGATCGTAAGACTGATTGCCTAAAACATAATTTATTACGCGTTAAGTTTGAACAATGGATTAAAATTTTCCGTTGCTTACACACATTAATGTATTATACAGTTTTTTTAATTCCAAAAAAATATTTTGATAGAACAATAAACTAGTTTACCACAATTATTGTAACTGTACATAAAAAATTTGTTAACCATTCAAAGCAATTTTCACTGGGATTATCCGTCCAATAATACCGTTCGTTAACCAAGAAATTAATTTTTACGTTGATGCATTGTTCTGAAGATGGCTAAATAAAGTCGAAACTGATACGCTAATTTTTCATTATATCGGCTACTTTATTTGAAATATTCTTTAAAATTTTGTAGTTTTTAATTTAAATATTTTTCCTTTATACTTGTTTTTAAAATAATTGCACCCACATAAAATAAATTTTGTACTTTATGTAGTGAGTTGATTGGTTCAGGCGGAAAATTGTCGTGGGTGTCGTGCAAACCTCATAAAGAAAGATTATGGAATTACATTTGTAATTATATTACTGGTAGGTATTGATGCCTACATTTTTATGGAACGATTTATTTTAAAAATTAGATTGTAAAACAAATCGACAAATTAATTAGACGCTACACTAATTGGAAAGAGATCAACACTGAAACATTTTGCTAACAATTATTGTTGCGTTCGTTCCTTATTTGGTTTCAGTGAACTACTAGACATTTTTTCATTGGAACCACTATTCTTCCATTATCTTGAGATTTTTATAGGTTTCGTGCAGTTTGAAGCAAGTAAAGTATCGTTTAAGTTTAAACATTTAAAGAATGCCATTTTGCTGGTCACGAATAAAATACAAGTCGTATAGGTACATACAACCGCATGGTTATTGTTTTTTATTTTTTGCCAATGACAGTCTTAGACTGTAGAGCGGCTCGTTATACTGTAGATTCATCGGGATTAAGCTAGACAGCACACTGCACGATCGGTTATTTTATAAACGTGTTTTAATGAAAACATGAAAGATCTAATAAAATTGAATCGCAACTGTTTTTTATTTACACAAAAAAGACGCCTTCTTTCGGCTAATGCTTTTGTCGACATAAATGTCATTTGAAAATTTTTTTTTTACTAAACTTCCAATTTGAAATGTTATTCTTCTCGAACACTGTGACAAACATCGAAACTTTTTTAAAATATTTTTTCTATTTTGCGTCTAAAACTGATTTCGAAACCCAATCGGGTATCGAAATGTACAATATTTCCAAACGCAATTTTTAGTTTTAAGAGGTTGGTAACAAAACGTCAGTGAAAATTAAAACTAATGATGTAGCTATAAATAAAATTATAAACCTATAAATTGGTGCAAAATAATGTTAATTGTCTGTAAATAAATTAATAATAATAATAATAATAACACTTAATAATAAATCTTAATACATAAAATGCCAGCTCGCTGCTGCTCCGGCGTGTCATTTTTTACCAACCAAAAAATATATTAAAGTACCGACGACGATACTCCCCCTGGGACGAGTTGCACATCAATCGAGTTTCCAACCAATCGGTTCTAGAGGCCCGTCCGTGGACGGGCTTTCCAGCTAGTAGTTAATAAAATAACTAAAGGCTGCCACCCTGATCTTCTATTAGTACATGCGGTTGATTTTTTAGGTTGGTAAAAGAGTTGACCAATCAGGGCATGGGTGCGTAATACTTATATTAAAGTATATATTATTTCCAATAAAACCTATTCCTTTAAGCCATCGAAGATCTCAAATTGGTGAAGTAATATTGTAAAAACAATAAAAGCAGAAACTTTTGCTTACCACGAAAGCTAAAGTGGAAATACTGACAATTAAAATGTTTTAAAGCTAAATTGAATGACAAAATAAACCACATAACATAGCAGTTTCAAATTTCAATTATTACACCCAATTATATGTTGTATCAAAGGAATAAATAATACAATCTGTATTGCACTTTTACTTTGTTATTTATGCTGTTTAGTATAATCAAGAAGTTTGCTTTTGAATTTATACACCGGAAAGTTACTTGTTAAGTTTTCAAACAGAAATCTCAACAACGTTTGAACAAAGTATCATCAATTTCATATATATTTTGTATTTATATTTATACTAATAATAAGAATAATTTATTCTTCTTATAAACAAAAAACAATCAGATGCAAATTATAGTTTATATGCAATTAAAATACATTTAAGCAATTTGATTTATAAAATGTACAACAACAACAACAGTAGATAACAATAATATTTTTTTTTAAATACTGGAAATTCCATTTCGATAGAAAGTTAAAATACTTTAACCTAGTTTTACTTTCAATTGAGTCAATTGAACCCACTTTAGTTTCAAATCGTTGCCAAATTGACAACTTTCAACAGGACAGTCGCAGAATAGTCACTCAACTAAAACAAATTATTAAATTAAATTATTATTAAATTAAAGTATAACTTTTCGTGGCGAGTGATATGAGCGAAAAAAAAATGGTGGGCAACACCAACAATTACTTCTTTATTAAAGCTCGGTCGTAGGTTAGCAGTTAAAATATTGGATTTCTATGTCACAGTCGTGGGTTTCAATCCTCCACTAAATACTGCCTGTATTCCCTTAGTGTATTTCTAGCTCTCTGGCACTGCCCTCTGGCAATTGACTGTCTTTTTTGCAGAGATAATTAATGAAAAATATTACCTTTCCTTCGAATATTAACAGAATAGTAAGTAATAAAACTAATAAACGTAACATTTAACCTTAGTTTTTAAGGTTATCCAATATGTCCAAAACCGTAACTCCCAGGAGAGTAGACGCTACGTGGGCTAAAGCCCACCCACAAAGCAATTGAAAAACGCAATCATCCTTCAAGTAAATGCGAATCTACGGAGAAAACTGATGGGCGAAAGTGAAATAAGCAGTAAATTATTATTCCTCCTCACGGGGTTAATTGAAAAGAAATTAAAGTACCTATATAATAAAAGCATGCAAAAAGATCAAAAGTTGTTCTTATTCTAGAAGGAAAATAATTTTTGTAATAAAATTATTATTATTACATTTTAATAATATTGCTTTCGATGTAAAAAATTTCTTTTTTAATTCAAAAAACAATTAACGTACAAAAAAGTTACTAACTTTTTCATTAATAACTACATAAAAAACCATTAAAAAGTTTGTAGGACAATCCCTTCAGATCGGAGCTTCCTAATTACTTGATTTTTTCATCTAATAACATACCAAACTAATTTCGTAATAAGTATTAGGCATCCGATGAGATAGTGGGACAAATACGTACAAAATTTGAAATTTATTTTATTCGAAGTGGGGGAATAAGAAAATGTACACACAAAAATTATAACGTGTATGCGGTACTGAGGACGGCTAATAGGCCTGAAACACCGAAAAACCGGTATACAGTCTTGACGTCCTTATTCTGGATGCTGATTCTGGATTGGGTAGCTTAAGAACTATGCCGAAAATACCGTAGCCCTAGAGCATCGATAATCCGGATCAATTGCGACCAGAGCCTATCCGGATTTGCCGTTTCCGTTTGACGTCTTTAAGATAATGAAAACTTGCTAAAACCCTTAATAACTCACTTTAGTGGTTAAATAATTAGAGTAGATAAATAAAACCATTAATAAATAAATAAAACCATTAATAAATAATTAATATGAACTTATAAGTATACCAATACGAAAATATGTACGATTATCAGATAATAATTTTTTTTGCTGGAATTAAAATTGGATTATCGAGGGTCCGGATTATCGAGGTTCTATTGTACTGGAAATATCGTTTAACGAAACAAAAATTTATTTTTTACATGAACTACATTCGAACTGTTTCGATTCGAATCGAATTCGAACCGCCTGATTTATTTAAAATTTAAAATCTGTTTTTGAACTAATTTTTAGTGTTTTCTATTTTCTTTCTTCCCTTGCTGTTGGCAATACTGTTATATTGATTTTCAATCTCTAGAGATTTTGTATATTTGATTTCGAGACGGCTATATTTAGATCGAAAGTTTTGTTGGTGTTGTGTGGTATTTATTTCGGTAAATATCTGATGTCATGATAAGACTTTTATTTTCTTTGCTGCTTGCGATTTTGCAAAGTTTCGGTATTTTAGCATTTTTGTCTGATGTCATGTTTCGTGCAAAGTCATGTAGCGGCTTTGGATGGCGTCTTTTGGTTACAAGTGTTTTGTTTTTTTGGTTATCACAGTCTACAGTGTCAGCTTCTTAATTAAATATTAGGTTTCTAGCGGGGAAATGGTCGCAGAGAAATGCCAACTTTGTTCAAATTTGAAAAATATATCTAAATTCTTATTAAAATATATTTATTAACCCCCCCCCCCCCCGGCGGGAAAAATAAAAAGTGTAAATAACGGTGTGATTGATAATATATCAATATCTGCTATAAATCGGATACTACAACTTAATTTTGTATTTATTTAATTTTACCTTTATGAAAAGTAAACTGGTATATTTCATTTGGACTGGACGTTAACTTTTTTGACGTAGAAAAACAGTCCGTTTGGTGAAAATTCAGCTTAATAAAATTTAAAATTGTTTCATAGCTTTCAGCAACAGGTTGATTCGTTCATTTAAATTTTAATTTACATTTCATTTTCGTAAGCTAATATTTAATATAGGTATTTTTGTAGGTATTTTTTATGTGAGGTGTAGTTTTCGAGTTACTACAATATAATTGTAAAACAACATTGCCATTTGAAGTAAATTACCAAACTAAAACTTGCACAAAGCTTTGATTGACGGAATTATTTAATCTATTTAGTATAGAGATTTACATAATTATACAATTTTCCAATTGTACAGTTATATTGCACTACCCACTGCGAATGAATTCCCATCAGGTAAATAATTTTTCTGTCATTGAATTTTTAGTTTTCCGACTAATGCAAATCAAACCCACTTGGATGGTTAACTTGAGTTGAGTTTTGTTGTTTTCTTTTAAAAAGAAACCGTTTTCTAAGCTGGAAAACCGCGAAAGATATTGAATTTTTTATTCTTAAAAATACTTTTGTTTTAATGATTTTAAAATATATCCGGTTATCTTTTGAAACCAATTTTATGAGTTTTCGCTTAGTTTACCTTTTCACAGTTAGCTAAACGATAACCTTTTTGTTTGGTATAATATAATATCGTAACGATATTTTTATTTGTTTTCTTTGATCTAAAGTTAAATTAACAAAGTTGTTAAATAGTTAATTTAAAGTTAACAAAAAATTTTATTATAATATAATCCAGAATATTTAGATTTTAATATACCTAATAATAGGTCAGGATTATAACTTTTTGAAGGTTTCCTACCTTGTTTACACACGGTGTGGTTTTTTTTTAGATTGTCAGGTTTATTTCAGGATTATTTGTTTCAGTAGGTACCAGTAATTTAGTACCAAATAGACCAATCAAGTTGTATATCTTATTAATAAAAAAAAAACGGAATTTTCAGTTGGTAATAAATAAACGAACTAATCAGAAGTGCGAAAGGTGAGAGATACTATGAGAGATCAGAGATTTTGCCACTCACTCATTAAAAACTAGTGATTTTGTGGAATCAAAATGAAGATTGTTTACATTAGCAGTAGGTCCGCCTGTTCACACCTTACACTATAGTCTAAGGCTCACACCAAGCCTATCAGCTCCGGATGAAGGTTGGAAACCTCCTTAATCAGGGCCGATTTATCCATTAGGCAAGAAAGGCAGCTGCCCAGGGCGGCAGTCTTTTAGGGGGCGGCAAAAATACTAATTCATTCTAATAAAAAATGTAACATAAATAGAAATTTGATTCTAAATTGTCTTTATTTAAAAATCATATTACATTATGTAGAAACATAAACAATTTTTAAGTGCAAGAGAGTAAAGAATAAAAATAAACGAAGAACAAACAACGGTCTACCGTTTAAGTAAATAAATTTGTTATTTTGCTAATAAATATTATGCTGTTATAATAAGTTCAAATTTTAATTTTAAAGGGGCGGCAAAAAAGAATATGCCTAGGGTACTCACATGCCTTAACGCGGCCCTGTCCTTAATAAAAATTTTTTTTTTTTTTAATGAAAGAGACATTAGGTCGGCCTATACAATGATGGGTAGACAAATTACTTTTTTTTTTAATTTACTTTAAACTTAAACCAGAAGTTGACTAAAGTTTAATTTAGATTTTGATGAAACGGAAAAGTAATTCTTAAATTTATAAATAAATTGTTTGTGTTATTACGTAAATTTAAAATATAATACCCTGTTAGCACAGATTTAAGCATGTTTAAAAAGTAATCATCCGTATAACAGCTTCTAAATGCTGTATTTGTGAAAATATTTGCTCAATATAACTTCTTTTTGATACCAAAAGCTGACTTCTTCCGATTTTATATAAAAGCAAATTTTTTAAATATCCCATAAATGATGTTTATAAAATTACATCCGATTCATTAGCAAAAGAAAGCTTTCATTTTGTAAAAAAATACAGTAGATACTTGATGCGTATCTTATAATTTACAAATATTTAAAGAAGACTGAGATTAACTGCACCACTTTTTTTGTAAGAAAAAAAATTTCGTTTAACCAATTTTTCATTAAAATTAAAATATTTATATTATTTGTCTTTAAGGTTAAAAGACTTGAGTGTATTTGAATTTTTATAGACAAAAGTTCGATAACAGTTTGTAAATAATAGAATTTAATATTATCATATTTATAAGTTATAAGAAGTTAGTTTACTCCGCCTCGTTAGATATCTTGAGGCAATATGACCTATAACTTCAAAGCTTTCGAAGTCATTTTGTAAATATAATATTTCTGAATGCCTGTACTTCCGTGATTTCAAAATTCAAAATTGGGAAATTTTCAAAATAGCAAAGTTAAACCTAACGCGGCTCGAATGAACCAACTTTAAGCTGTTAAGTATAACAAATTAATCTTCCAAAGTAGCTTACGTAAAATCAATTTAGAAAACTATTTTCATGCTCTTAAATATTGTCGTTCTATTTGCATAATCTAAGTTTGTGTATTTTATTCCCAATTTAATTGTTTCACTTATCTAAAATTAGAATAGGTAAGTATGAAACCAACCAAGTAATTTAAAATTAAATACTTCCATTTATTTGATATGGATATATAATTTTAATAAAATATTGGCCATGTAATTTGAACGATAAAAGATAATGACTCTCAAAAAATGAATGAAAATGTAATAAATTAAATTACCATTCAAAATAATCCTAAAGGATTTTCTGGCTCAGCATTATGTACTACGCGATTTCTAATTTTAAAGCAATTACCCTAAATGTATATTTATTATAAAATAATGAAAAGAGATACACGCCCCCTTCGCGTGTCCCCTTAGAAATCAAATATTAAATATTTGAAATTAAATTTATTATAATTTCAATAATTTTTTTTTAAAATCATTTTCTAGTATCCCATTTATTTGATTTATATTAGAAAATTGTTAAGGCGTAAAAATTGGGAAGGTACTAATTAGCACTTTAATTAACAGTTTTGATTTATTATTGTTTTTATGTTAGTATTTTAACACCTTGTTAAAATTTTAGTAATTAACTTAAAATTATATGAACGAAAAGTGGTACGAAAAAGTTTTTAAATATTACTAGCTATTTGTTAATTACATTGAAAATGATTTATTCAGCGAGGGTAGCACAATATTGCTTCCCAATGAAAAATTGTTTTCAGAAACTAATATTGTAGATAATAAAGGGTGCAAGTTTATATACTATACTTGAAGAAGATTTATGTTAGTGCTGTTCGGGATAGATAATGAGACAAATTTACAAAGTAGGCTATACGTTATATAATTCCTTTAGGGCTTCTTCAAGAAATTCATCACTACGACATCGCTTATATGTCTTCTTCGGTATTGAAACTATAAAAAAGCGGTTGCAACAATAATTACTAGTCCAAAGGTTCTCGAGTCCGCCACTGACCCAACATTTGCGTTTAAAAATTATTTTATTGATCTTACAGGATATCCAAATATAACGTATTCTTTGTTTTGTTATCCTCGTTCTCCTTTAATACCCAGACAATCATCTCATAAAATTTTTATGAATAACACACAGGTAACCCGATGAAGCACTAAGATGATTCACGATGCGTATAAGCTCGAGCTTAATTTGCCGTATTTTCAATAAGGAAATAAAATTTATTTTTACAGCAAAAAATATTTTATCCAATTTTAAAAGTTATGTGATGTTATCACAAGTCGTATCCAACAATTCATCTCGAATACTACGAAAAGTTAAAAATAAAGATTGGAATAATACAAAATAAATGAAAACTTTTTATCTTGCGAGGTGAAAGGTTCACTTCTTCCATCTAAAATGGATTCTAGTATAAGCCCACTTATCTCGTAAGCTAATCAGCCTCATCAAAACGAAACGATGTGGTAGTTTACCACCTACCACGTTTATCTTTACAACAGCATTAATCATTATAGACACATATCGCATTATGATAACCTTTTGGAAAGATATTATTAAGTCATCTAAATTAGAGATACATAATTTAGACTTTCCAATAATTAATCACGTCCATCCATCTAGATAGCTTCCAAAAATTATTAAGCGAGTAAAACTTTAATTAACATTTTTTAGTTACGGTAAAAATTAACCAGCGAAAGAATGCAAACTCATTACCAAAAAAAAAATTAAATATTATCACTCTTGAATAAGTAGAACTGATCAACAGTTAATTTCAATTGCAATAAATCACTCGATAATTTGCTGCCACACACTACAACTTTTTGTATATACATACGTACATAATAAATTATGCAATATCAAGGCACATGAAAGACAATAATTATATCAGCTACACAAGATAAACATTTTAAATTAAGGCAAAATAACTTTTTATTATTAAAAAATATAATGACACTCCATAATATGTGCATTAACAAACACTAAAATATTTTCACTTTATATGATAAATTTTAAATTGAATTTTTTTCAATTTAAAATCGCAGGTTTGCGGATTTTCTAACACTGCTTTCGGTAAACAGGATTAAAGAATGCATACATATAGCTTCTATGTTTACCTAAGTTCGGTCAATTCTCGAAAAATCGAGATAAAAATAGTTTTGTGTAGAAGAAGATTTATAAATTGGTGACCCCCATAAAACGTCAATTCTAAACTCTGTAGTTTTTAGGAATTAGCACCTCCAGCTCCGCAGAATAAGGGAATTTTTACACAATTAGTTTAGAAATTTATTTGCATATTAAAATAAATCCAGTAGCTGGAAACTCTTGGATATTACATTATACTTTATAACGATAATAGCAATTTACGCCAGCGACGTGCGACCTTTTTTGTTTTAAGTAGAAAAAAAATCCCAGAAAATCGATAATTTTAAATTTGCAAAAATTTTTTGCGTCGCGTCGTTTATCATTAAAATTCTTATTTCAAAAAAAATAATGAAACGTTGCCAATAAAAGTTATCTTTCTTTTTCGAGAAGCATACTTGAAGAGATCAACTTAGTCAAAGCCAAGATGACTAACTAGTAATAATAAGGTAGCCTTCTCCAATCTCCAGCTTAGTAGTTTATTCGATTTCGAAACATTTTTATGGCAAAAAATATTACATATAGTGGTGAAAATATTATGGTGAGGCTGCGTCTTATGTGATGACGTTAGATATTTACACAAAATTGATGGCATTATGGATCGATACATGTAAGAGAACCACATGCTATTACGGCATGGTAAACGAATATTGACACGCGGATGGATCTTTCAGCAAGATAAGGATCCAAAACATTTTTTCAAGTATGTCTTGTCAGAATTTGCTTCTGAAAGAATACCATTTTGAAAATATAAAAAAGTACTGTAGTTTCAAAAAATTATTACAAAAAACATTTCCCCATTTACAATAATAGATTGTTAACCTTTTAAGGACGGGACTGGTCGAAATATCGACCACCGATAGAACGCAAAATATTTGCTGTTTTTCTACGTAATTTGATATGCTGAACAGACACAGATTTAGGGGTACGTGCCGAACGGGACTTGATTCGGCATGTACCCAGGGCGGCAATACAAAGGAGCGCCAAAAATTATATGTTTGAAGTTACCATTTGTTTGAAAAGCAACATTTCTGCTAGATTTTATGTAAAAGCTAAATAATCGTAAAATAAAACTTAATAATCTATTGCTGAAGCCAAATAAGCAACTACAATAAATTTCGAAATATAAATATAATTATTTTTAAATAAAATTCTTAAATGCGATTTTCGAGGTCAAGTATGACCCCAAAAATTTTTTACAACTTTTTTTTTATTCACGCATGAAATCACAGGAAAAAATAATTAAATCGGCAAACTCCATATTTTTAACATTAGATTTTTCGTTGCGGATGGGACTGGTCGATATATCGACCAGCCGTTTGGTGCCCAATTCTATGTGAGCACTTGATTGGTTTTATCTACAAACTTTATGAAAAAAAAGATCAATTTTCACGTAAAATTCCCCGTCCTTAAAAAGTTAATAATGTCAATTTTCACAATGTACATTCGGAGAAATTGTACAATTTATCAGATTTGGCCTGTAAATAAATAGCAAATGGAGCACTGGAGGGCATTCCATGAACCCCAGACCCCCGGATTTTGAGAAGCGCGCTTTACATTATTTTTTGATTTAATAATTACCGGATTACAGTAAAACAGCAAAGTGGCAACGGCGTAATTGCGACGGCAAAATGTCACTTTTCGCTATAAACTATAAATTATTTTAATAAAAAATGTAAAGTTTTTATTCTTCTCTTAAAAAATCGTAAGAATGCTGATATTAATTTGAAAAAATTTAATTATTTCTGACGGTGAATGAGTCACCGGCGAAACGGGGACAACAAAATATCCTAATCGGAATCAAGAAGATTAAGAAATGTCTGCAGAACAAACTTATTAATATGCAGCACGAGAACCAGAGGCAGAGTCTACAATGATGAGAAATTTCACAAAATTAACTGATCTGAACATATCGGATATTGACGCGCTGACGATTTTTGGTCCTTTAGATCATCATGCATGGCCAGTTCAGAGATGTTACCCTATAACCTAGTTGGCTAACTACGAATTCAAAAGTGAAGCCAGGTCGCCAATTATAGTTGGGTCCAGCGACTCAACCAAATTGCGAAAAGGAAAATATTCTATCTAATCCCAGAGATGTT
This sequence comes from Cantharis rufa, assembly GCA_947369205.1. Taxonomy (NCBI): domain Eukaryota; kingdom Metazoa; phylum Arthropoda; class Insecta; order Coleoptera; family Cantharidae; genus Cantharis; species Cantharis rufa. The sequence continues at coordinate 25,623,687 of OX376303.1, forward strand.
ACCCTATCACGGTAGAGAGTTGACCCAACTACAAATGGCGGTGATCACGTGACCAGGCTTCACTTTTTGGTATACAAAATATACACAGTTAGCTATCAGTTAACATCTCTGGGCCAGTTATAATTAAAGAAAAAAGCAAAGAAGAAGAAACATACCACCATTACCTCGTTAACGGTGTGATAAAAAAGAAGTAAGTTCGTAGGTGGCACTAGTGGAAGGGGCGGAGTTAGCTTAACCCCCAGTCAAAATAAATTGATTGAAGTGAGTGTCGGTGGTGAAAGACATGATCAAGATGATTTTAGACAAGCTAAAAACAATGTGTGTGAATCTAGCACTTCACTTTTTTAAATAGACCATTTTAAGGTCATTTCCATTAGCACCCAAGAGAGTTCTACAGTTTCTGATGATTTAAAAAAAAAGTTCCGGTACCGGTCACCTGGAAATTGGTTTTGAAAAATATGCGGTCCTAACTTCCGGTAGCACCGCAAAATTGTAAAAAAATATTTTTCTGACGGCTTTCAAAAGTTCTCGAAGAGTTTTATAGCTCTAGATAAAATTAAAAAAAAGGAACCAGCACCGCATCTCCGGAAAACTCGGGGTGCTGACTTAAAACCTAGGATTTTTGACAGTCCTCGACAGTTCTGACATAGTTTTACCCCCTATGACTCGATTAGAAAATAGTTCTAGAACCGTGCTAACTTTCGGTAGCACCGCAAAATCGCAAAAAAAATATATTGCCGGCAGCTTTTGAAAGTTCTCGAAGAGTTCTATAGTTCTAGATAGGTTTCAAAAAAAATTCCGAGTCGAAAATATTTATTTCGAATTTTTTATTGAAATCGGCACCGCATCTCCGGAAAACTCGGGGAGCTGACTTCGAACCTGGGATTTTCGACAGTCCTCGAGAGTTCTAACATAGTTTTATCTCCTATAACTCGATTCCAAAATAGTTCTGGCCAGTAAGTATATTTTTTTAATTTTTGAAAACTTGAAACGAGCATCGCATTTTTGGAAACTCAGGGTTCTGCCTGCAAACATAGTTTTTTTCGATAGTTCTGATATAGTTCTACACTCTCTAATGCGACTCTATAATAGTTCTGGCCAGTACATTTTTTTTTGAATTTCTGAAAACTACAAAGCAGCACCGCATTGCGGAAACTCCAGGTGCTGACTGCAAACCTAGTTTTTTCGATAGTTCTGATATAGTTCTACACTCTCTAGTTCTGTAATATGTGTAATCACACACATCTAAAAACAAGGTTGCTATTTTTTTTAGTCCCCCGCCCCAAAATTTTGAACATAGTTGCGCTTATTCTAGCTAGTCTGAACTAAACGAAAAGAAAGTTAGGTTAGAGTCATAATACCGCATTCATCGTATTATGGGTTAGAACAGCGTTAACCACGTATGGGACGCGCCCCCCCAAAGGCGTGCGAGCCTAAATATTATACGAATAATTATCTAATTTACTGGAAGAAAACCAAAATAAAGAACATTCTGACACAGTGGGTAGCTAGGGGGGTTCGCCCCGGTCGCACTTTTTAGGGGCGGCATTTTTTCTAAAAAAAAAATTAAATAAATTGTTTTAATTTAAATTTTGGTAACTTAATTGTTCATAAATTTATAAATCAATTTGTACTAAAATTTTGATTTTTTTCTATTAAACTCAAATCACATCTCATTTTTAAGTCATTCATTGCGAAGTTTTCAAATAGGACTGAAAAATTAAGGCAAGAAAAATTAATTTGTAGTAAAACAATTAAATAAAATATAAAACAAATAATTATTTCTCCTTTTCTATTATTAGAATTTTTCATTATTTTTTATACTAAATAATTTGATGACTTTCTTTTAACTTTCGCCGACTTTCGCCAAGTATTTCGGGACCACCCGGGCGGTAAAACCTCTCCCTACGCCGCTGTTTTAAAATAAAAGAATAAAGTACACAAATATACCAAAAAAATTTTGTAGGAGAGGGGGTGCGATGAAAATTATGATTAAAAATTCAATTGAGAAAGTCTGGGTTAGAGTTAATTTATAGATTATTATAGACTTTAAATTCGAGAAAGATACGCAACCGGCAACCCGCATTAAATCCTGCATGAAGCTTCTGGATTGGATTTGATTGGGTTAAAACAGTTAGGTTAATTAGAATTATCAAAAGGTAAAATCGCTGAGGAAATCTGGTGTACAAGTGAAGAAACATAATAATATTAAATTAATAATTTGATTCGATTTATGGTACTGCCTACTGCTTTGTTCTTTTGTTATCTTGGCAGATATTAATTTGACATATTACATTACTTCTTAGGTTACTTTTCATCTTATAAGTTGAATAATAAATTCAAGTATAGTTTACGTAAAAAATCCGTTAAATTGAGTATAATATTCTAATCTTTCCATTTAAATCATTTTACTCGAAATATTAGTTAAATTAGAGAACGTTTTTGGGATTTGTGCGTTTGTGCTTAAACCACAAAACTATCATCGTCAAGAGTTTTGTTAATTTACTATTGTATGTTGAATTTCTATTAATTCTGAATGCTTTTCGACAATTTGAATCTAAACTATTACAATTTGTTGAAAATTAAATAAAATTGAATAAATTAGCTCGCTGTACCTCAATACAGAATGCGTTACATGCATAGTTTATAATTATAAACATGTCATGGTTAAAACATAATTATAACACATTAAGAAGAGATAAATTATATATTGCAATTATTTGCAAATACGTTTGAATCAAATATAGCGCATCGTTTTGAAATTATATAAACATCTTGAAAATTTATCGTTCATTGTTTATATACTGCTCAATTATAATAATTGCTAATGATCACGTTGTAGAATAGAATTTTTAATAAAATCAATCGAAACATACTTTTAAAAGGATAAGTAAATGTCAGATTTATTATCCCAGTTTCTCAGAAAACTCTTATTTCTTTGTTCAAGTACACATAATATATACCTCGATTAATCAAATTACATGATTTTTTTAAACTTTAGCCAATATCACTACATCGAGATGATACCACAGATAAACCGATTGATTGAATCGTGATTCATAAAACCACACAAGTTTAATTTTTCTAATTAGTTACTTTACACTCAAGTGCACATTAAATCAGGTGAAGAGTTCCAAATGGTAAATATCAGTTTGAAAATTACTATATGATTAAGTAATCATAATTTTGCTTATTAGCACAAGATCAAACTGAAAGTACACTCAAAATTATATGTTTAAAACCAAAGAGTAATGAGTAAGATAAGCAAGAAGCATGATAAGTAAGTTAATTTGTTATTTAGGAAAACATTCGAAATCAAAAAGGCAACTCACTTCCACCACAATCTCTTTGATTTATTATCACTGTTGATTTTCGAGTCAAATTAGATAATCTGAATTATTAAAGGAAGAAGATTCTAAAGTACATTTAATTATGAAAAAACTAGAAGAAAAACCTTGTTTAACGAGCGAAATTATACTAATTCATTAGTTAAAAGTAATTAATGCTTTTTTATATTATTCCGAGAAATATATTTGGCGATACCGTTTATCTGCATTCTTAAGTCTTGAAATAATCAAGAAAATTATATTTAAATAACTAAGATTTGGTGAAATTGTAAACAGAAAAAATCCTGAAATTTGTTTTCATCAAATATTCAAATTTACAATTTTTCAGTTTTCAAAATATTAAAATTTAATTTTTTAATTAAAATATGTGAATTAAAACTTCCAGACCAGAAGAATAAAGGGTATGGTATTAATAGTAAAAAAAATATAATTTTAAAAACATTTTGCCAGCATCATTAAATATTCTGTATGATTTGTTGAAGTGCGAAATTAAAGTACCCACTGCGCTAATTATTATTGTACTACATCAAAAGAAATAAGTATGCCTTTACAAAATAATTTACCGCAACTTCCATTTATTTATATGTAAAAGATCTCTTTTAGTTTAACATATTAAGCTGAAGATTCAATTAGTTCATAAAATTAAATACAAATGAGTTTTTCGTATGAAATAAATTACTTCTACTTTTTGAATCAAAATAATAATTCAACTAAAAAAACAAACACCGATGAAAATAATAAGAAGCGAATTTAATTATTTTGCATAAAATTCTTAATTCCACGTCTGTCCGAATTAGCATCAACACCAATATGTAATAATTTCGTTTCGCTGGTTTTAGCAGTTCCCACAATAAATTATTAGGTTTTCCTAAAAATAAAATTAATTTTAGACAATTATTTCTTTTGTAATTATTACAAAATAATTCGATATAACGTATCTCTTGTTAATCAAAGAGTAATCAAATTTAAACGAACCCGGGACAGATTCACGTGGGCCTAATTCAATAACAAATAAAAATTTCGGGTGTATATCGTTACACAAAATTGATTGGCTTTTCATGGATGTTTTCGGCTAACTTCTATTATTGGGTGCAGATCTTCTCCCAATTTATTTTAATTTAGAATCTAAAAATTGTTCGACATTATTGAAAACAATAATATTATACAATCGATTGTATACTTTTAAATTAGTTCAAACATTAATCATTAATTTATTTCTGATCCGCTTTTTGATATTATGTAAAATACTATTACGATTAATTAAATTAACTGAGTTTGATATTTTGAGTTTGAATATTTTCTATAATATAATACATACATAAATATTATAAAGTATTTTTCCAATAATTTGGGTTGGATGTTCATTTTTTATAAAAAAATATCAAAAGTTATTTATTTTTTTCCAAGATGCAAATTTCTCATCAATTAAATTCCTATAATTTATTTAACAGTAAATCCTTTACAAGGGTGGATAAAATAATATTTTTAGTTGGTACTGTGTTAAAATTGAGCCAAATAAAATTAGCCAACCGTTTGTTAAAGCACGTGCACAACGACAGAACTTTCCGTTGCAAAGAACAATAATATAATAATTCAAATTTTAAAATGCGATCTTAAACTTAATTAACAATTAAACGTCATAGTCTTCTTCCTAATGATCTTCAAATTAATTATTGAAACCGTGTTTTCTGAAATTATTTTCCAACTTTGCTTACAATAATAAATTACTTGCTTCTGTAAACTATTTTAAATATTTTAAACAACATTATTTTTAAATATCTGTATATTTTCTGTTTATCTGAAATTAACACTTAATTGAAATTGGTCCTGCCCTTAATTCAACTTATAAACCTCGCCGATGGTTAATTTAAAATTACAGATATACAATGTCCATAACAAGAAATTCGAGTTTTGACTTCAAAAAGTACATAATTTATTTAAAGAAAAATAGTAAAATGTTGTTTTCATAAACATAAATTAAACAAAATCTTATTTTAAATTGTGCATAAATTTATAAATTGTTCAGCAAATGTTTTTAATGTGGGCTTTAAAAATGCAAATTTTTAATTTTATAAAATAATATTCAGTAACTACGAACTACCTTGACGACAAATTCAAATGGAATTGCCGCGTTCATCTTTTTCAATCATGATAAGCTATATAAAAAACTCCCGCCAAAATTTTAAATTAACAAAAGCTATTTTACAAATAAAACAATTTTACAACTTTTATAAAGTCAGGGTATGCTTACAAAATTAATAGGGCAGATATTTTAAATCAAAAAAGCTACGTGAGCTTTAGAATATAGCAATATACAATGTGATATACCAATATTGCAATGCAATTAAACAACAAGAAATTTATTTTAAGTTTTCAAAACAACAAACTATAATAAACATCCACTACAAAAAGATATTTTTAATGCACAAATGGCTAGCGACATTAAGTGGTTTAAAAATAACAAAAATGCGCTTCGCACATCAAACAGAGCATCAATATTCTTAGTTTTCAGTTTGAGCAGTCTAAACGTTAACTGTCGTTAACAAATCAATAATCTTAATCTTATAATAATTTAGCTTAAAAAATGTAAAGATAGCATTTGAACTTTATAACATGAAAACTGTGCCAGCTTTATATTATTACAGAGGAAATATCGCTACCAAGAAGGAAGTATACAAAGTAGATTTGTTTTTCAGTGTAAAATATCTGACCATTTTTTAAATTACTCGAACTTATCATGGTCCAGTTTTAATAGCCGAGATTAGACGCATACGAAATGCATTAAAATATTAATTATAAATTTCAACACGCGTGTCTTCGGAAAATTAGGAACCAAATAATAGTCAGTAATTTATATTATTTTTATCGTGATTAGTATAATAATTGTACCTATTCAAATATATGAAGAAACCTTAATTTAGAAAATAACATTGTAGAAGGATGTCAACCTCCAGAAAATTCAAGTTGGATTCAATTACAAGGTAGGTTTGCCCGTGAATTCTTTTTTTATTCTATCTCGTAAATAAATTAAAATGTAGAAAAACCACAAATTTTGCTATAATCAATAGTTTTTTTGAAAAATTATTTTTTATTTCAGTTTATTTCTTTCCGTAAGTTTATTAAACTGTTGGTATCGAATGTTAGGATTATCTCAATAATAAATATTATAAAATAGTTTCATTGACCGAAACGTTGTGCAATATTTGTTTTTCTAATTTTTTGACGCTAACACAATGCAACTGTTAAATAATTCAAATTTATTTTAAATTTTAAAAAGCTTTTACTGAAATTATTTAAACCAATCCTTTTGATTTCGAATATTTTATTTAAAACTATTCAAGCATATCAAGAATCCAAAATCAATATATTGTAAAAACCATCTGGCTTAATTGAAATTAATACACTCGGTGCTCGGTGGTAACAATATCCGCCAGATTGTGAAGTGATTACAAAAACGTTATTTTGAATCTTTTAAGCATGTGTAATAAGGAATTACAAAACTAAAATCGATATCGCTAATATCCGATAAGGGGTGCGACAATGTCTTGTGGCTGTTTTATCAGCACCGTTTGCACCCTAATAGAAAAAAGAAGTTTGTTGAATACTTTCAAGTTTTTTCTTAGTTTTTAATCTTTCAGTATTACATTTTTGTTATCTAAAAGATTTAATACAAATTAATATGTAGATATAAAAAAAATGTTATTTTTTTAAATAAATATTGGATTTAATAAAATCTTTCAGAATGTTAATAAATATTAAAAAACCTGGTTACATAAATACTAAAATAATTTTTCAGAATGTATAAAGCGAAATGTTGAATTAAAAATTAGAAAAATTATTTTCACAAAAGCTTAAAATAAAAAGTAATAGCAATTTAAAATATGTATATTTCTTTGAATTGAATATTTTTTAATTGGTAGAAATTAGAAAGTAAATATAGGTAGGCATACATCTACTTTTGAAACAGCTACGTGATTTTGAGAAACACCATTTTCTTCACTGTTTCGATCTTTCCGTCATAACTCTGCAAATAATAATAATTTTCGTCTTACAATCTTTGAAAGCTTCTTATTTTTATGTTCAATAGAATTTCGTTCTTTTTATACTTTTCGAGGGTCCAGATTTTATTAAAGGAGATAAACCGCATACTTACGTTTTTTTTAATGAACATTAAATTTTTTTTAAATATTAAATCGAGTTCAAATTGTACTTTCTCACGAAATAAAACCGCCGTATCGCGTGATATCTTACATCTTCAATGTACAATTTGATCTTAATCTACTTTCATGACTTAATATTTCGTTGTGATATTGTAAATTTTAGTTTTGCCGCGAGCAGTTTGACGTTGCGCCAGCTAACGGATAAACGGAACTTTTTATAATGGAACGGTTGGACAAATTTTGTGTTTATTTTTGATTAAATCTTTATAATTTTTAAAAATAAAGGTATTATTATTTATGACGTGAATAATTCGTTTGAATTAAGAATTATTCGATATAATTTGAGATAAAATTGGATATTTTTGAATTAAATTAATTTATTTTGGATAATTTGAGATTACAGAGATAAAGTTTGAATTGGAAGATTTTGAATATATTAATTATGAAATATTAATAATATAAGGCATCGTAAAATAAAATTTAATACCTAGACAGATGGGTATGGTTATCTTTATAGTTTAGCATTTTCATTTTAATTAAAATTTTTCCAAAATTAATTTTAAAAATTAGCAGTGCCCTTTTTTTAAGATTAAAAAAAGTTTGAATTTATTAAAAATCATCTCAATACATAATACAAAGATGATCACGGCCTGGCGCTTATGTGAGTCGACGGTTAACCGAGATCCCCGGTTAGATCCCGGGAAAAATAAAAACTTTATTCTGATCGTCTTCCTACGACAAGCAATGGCAAACCACCGAGGTATCTGCCTTCTAAGGAAAAAAACAAAAAATCGTCCCTGTGCTCTTACATAGAACGAAAGATCTGGGAGAAATACATAATACAAAAAGTATTCATTCCTGTCGTAATGCACATTCCATTTTTCCATTGGCAAATTTTTATTACTAATCTAAAAGTGGCAGGTTACAGGAGAACGACGGATCAGTACGCCGCCCTTCATTTAAGTCACGCATTCTTGCGCCCCTTTTTGTTATTTATCGTTAGGTAAAGCTCAAATATTAAACAACAAAATACCAATTATAAAAAATATATATTAAAAGATTAATACAAAATTAATATTTCAAATTTTCTAATTTTGAAAAATTTTACGCATACGAACGAGTCGATTTTAGTAATAAAAACATGGAATTTTTTACGATTTTTGAAGAAAACGAAAGGTTTGCCACTTTTTGACCACAAAAACTGAAAATTGGAAATCTGTAAATTTTTTCATGGTTTCTTGCGTATTACGACGAGAAAATTCGACTAGCGGTCGCAGATTTTACGTAAGTATGATATTTATTTTTTTATTAGACTTTAAAGTGAATTTTTTCAAATTAAAGTCAATTTTTGCAATCTGTGTTTTATTTCGAATTTTTACACAGTTTTGCACCTTTCCGCTACGTCCACGAAAGTTTTTTGAGCTCGACACACACGAACGAGTCGATTTAAGTAATAAAAAGAGTGAAAAAAACACCCACTCCCCTCTGCGCAAAATTTTAATTTTGTTTAATTTGAAATTATGTTTTAGTTGTGTTTCAAGTTAAATTTAATTTTTATGTCAATATTTAAATAATTTTTTGCGCTAATAATTTTATGTTATTGAATTGGTAGAATTGTTTATAATTTTGGCTCTTTGCCGGTTGCGTCTGCCAGGTCTGTCAAAGCGGACGGACGCGTTTACGGGAGGTTCCGTAAAATTTGTATTTTTGTGTCTCTGGTTGAGATAATTTTGAATTTCTATAAAAAAAAATAAAAGTTTTGTCTTTAATTTGATGATTTAAAAAGTGTTAATAAAAGTGGATTTGAAAATTGGATTTGGAAGAAAATAAATTAACTTGATAATTACACTTACGAAAGGTAAACAAACACTTACGCTGGCAATTGTGTCTCTTCCTGCGGAAAGAGTGCCTCATCCGGTTCGATGCCACGCCTCTTTGTTTACATAATTTTGACGTTTGTCAATATCAAATAAATGTTCGCGTAATTATCTCAATAAATATAACTCGACCTCATTATTTTTAGATCGATAAGTTGCTTGTAAATTTTACTCAGGCATCGTTGCATTAAGCAATTGCACTCGAAACAAGTTTTTCGTGCATTGCTATGCAACGATGCCTTCGTATTTACAATACAACTTATCGATCTAAAAATGAGGTCTTGTTATATTACTATTGAAAATATAATTGGAAATTTTAAAAAATTAAATAAGAGTCTCCTGTTAAAAAAACAGGATGGCCCGAAGAAAGTAAATATTGTCTTAAAATTAAATTATTTTATATTTTGAGGTTCTCGGGTCAACTCAATATAAATAAAGATTTTGAACTTAAATATGCAAAATCTCGTCAGAAACAGGCATTTAATTTATATACAAAATAAAAAAAAAATTTAAAGAACAATCTGCATAATTAAACCTGCACAATATAAATTGAATAAAAATTTTATGATGAAGGTCTGAAAAAACTTCCGACTTCTGCACTGGATGTAAATATAATTTATAACGAAAATCCTTTAAATTACTAAAGTATTTAGTTTAGTAAACCCAGAATATTTGATTTTATGCAAAAATATATAATTCCAAAAATTTTGGAAATTTGAAAACATTTTTTAAAAATTTTTCGTTGTCCTTGAAATAATAAACTATAGTTTATAAGCTGCTATTGCGGTGATCTCACGAGAAATATAATAAATTATTTGTTTTTGTTTAATTTTTATTTAATTTAAAAAATTTTAATTAATTTCACAGCTTTTCAGAATATCAGAATAATTTTGAATATGCCATACGAGTATATTGCACTACATTTTTTTAAATATCAAAAATTTCCAAATGGAATTCCAGAAAAAATACAAACATAAATAATTTAAATAAATTTCATTCCAAAATGGAAATGTAAAAATACAACAGATAAACATACCCAATCAAACCTTGATTCTTTGTTCCTTTAATTTTTAATTTAAAATATTACAAATTTTAACAATTAAAGTTATTTTCAAATTATGATTTCAATCTTCCATCAAAATTCACTATTTATTTTCTTGTCTTAAAATTATTCAACTACTGCTTCTAATTACATTACTGGTATTTAATTTAATATATCCAATCAAACTACTTCTCATATGAGGGGCTTAAAGCCATAGTGGTGTAAGTCATTTTCAACTCTTGATAGTCATACTAAGGCAAAACATTCTGAATTTTTTTTTTCAGAAGAAGACTGAGGCCTATAACAAATGTTTGATTCGACTTTCCATGTAATAATTTCATTCGAGAATTTATTTTAGACTTTCTAATAAATCCTTTTGTTTCTCAAATTAAGGTTAATGTGACTTACACCGCTATGGCTTTAACCTCCTCATATAAGAAAAATTACTCAGTCGATAATACTTTGGCAAAAGGCTACGTATAGTTTGCGCAAAGTCGACTAGTTCGCGTCAAACCCAAATTTAAAAAATTATAATAAAAAAATTTACAAAAAAAAATCAAATCATTCCATACGAAATTTTATACGCGACAACATTACATATTCAGGCCTATTATGTATCACAAACGTTATTATAACAGTGACAGTTATGAAATAAAAAATTGATGAACCGCGTTTTGATCCGAAAATAGAAATATTACTTTCTCTTTCTGACACATGTTAGCTATAATAATGTTTCTCGCTTTACGCTATTTTGAAACTTTATTATAACATAAAGGTTGACCGTTATTTTTAAAGGTTATGATACATAATAGACCTGAATATGTACTTAATAAATATTAAAAATGTTAATTAAATGAGGATTAAGTTAATTAAAATTAAATTGCTCCCAATAGCAGCCAAAAAACTATAGTTTAATATTCAAAGAGCAACACCAAATTTTCAAAAAAATATATTTCAAAAAATAACAAATATTCTAGATTGCTACATAATTATGTAACTGCTTTAGATTAGTAAAGCATGAAAAAATGAAAATTTACTACGAAATTAATGGAAAAATTGTAAATTAAATATGTTTGATTAATTTTGTGCGGCCAACTAAAAATTGTCTAGTTATTTACTTTTAAGTGACCAAATAAAATATTATCGGGGTTGAAATCCTTGTTTACGCTCTATATTTCTACTGATAATAATGCCATTGTTTTTATTTCACATCAGATTTTTTAATTTCGGGCAGCTAGAACTCGAAAATCAGATATTAAAGCGATTGTGTTTTCCAGATTATAAAAGTTAAATATGACTAATTTCTCGTTTAAATTAAAATGTAAAAAAATGTAATTAAGCATACAAAGCTAAATTCTTTGTAATGCTACTATTGAATTGCCTGACACAAAACGACAAGTTTTGTGATTTCAATAAAAATACGAGTCTCATGAACAAACGTCAAACGGAGAAAATTTGCAGTTTCCGCTTTTCGACAAAACCTTTACTGTGGTCTCCGTTATTCTTCCTTTTTTCAAATTTATCAATTAACAAAAGTATAACTCAAAATCAGGTAGTTTATGTCAGTTTTTCCTCTCGATAGGTAATATCGTTTTCATCAACTAATGCATTTTATTTGCCAACTTTTTCATGGAAAGCAATCAAACTATATTTTAAAATATTGATAATAAGTATGTGATTCATACTTTTTTTGCCTAGGAAAAAAACTAACGACAATTTTTAATTTAATAAAATTAGTTATAACTCGTTGATCATAAAAACAGGAAGCGTCATGACCGCTCGTTATAATATTGAGTTTGTTATAGGAAGCGTATTTTTAAAAAACCTAATTATCGGTTATAGTAAAACGAATCTAGTGTTTGTAAAAATTCTCAATGGAGGAGTCATTCAACAGTCGACCACGTCTCAAGTAGATTATTTTTCCACGTGATTACTTTTGAAAGTTCTACATTATTTTTCTTATATTTATATCTTCCACATAAATATTGAATTGTACATTTCTTTGTTAACTTACAAACAGCAATTACTCGATATTTTAATAAGTATGTCAACATGAACCTTGTTTTCAACGATAATACATTATTATGTTTACACTCAATAAATATAAACACTTAAATCGAGAAAAAAAAGATTTGCACATAATCATTTATTATAACAAGCGGCTGCATTATACTGCATTTTTTGGCCAACCAATTTTTAGGTAAAGCTTTTACTGATGTACTATAAAGGCGGCATCTCGGATATTGTGAAAGGAGTGGTCTTCCGACACTCCTTTTACAAATTATTCTTATTAATAATATCAATTCAAACACTTTTTTGGCGCGCACAAAAAATTGCATCGCTTACCCATTTTTTCGTTTCCATTTTCGCTTGCAAATTGCAATGCCGGTTCATCGCTCATGTTGAAAAAATAATGATTATCTCTTTGCGTACTAAAGGCCCGTTTTCTCGACTTCAGTTCCTTTTTTCGCATTTCACAAATACAGTTTTAACCACATTGTCAACACAAAAACTTGCACCTGTATAAATTTTAACAAGTCATTTCAACAACCTGTTGATTTCAACTTTCGCAAAAAATTCCCCAAGTACCTACCGAATAAATTTTATTTTGTTATTTTGCGACGTCGAATTTATGTTTAAAAAATTTTTGTTCGATTTTGCGTAATGTAAACCCGCGTTTCGCGAGATGCGTTCTAATGTGAACTTTTAATGTGACGCTAGAAGACGTACTGCTGGAAAGCACGCTGAACAAACCCTGAAAATACACCCCCACTACTTTCATGTAAGTTGAAGCTTTCGAATAGTAGATACAAATTTTATGTGCTCCCGTTATGTCTGAATTATTAAAATCTAACTGTTTTCCAATATTCGTCCCTATCTTTGAAATTTTATTGTCATTATCTACTGTTAAAGTTCAATAATATCCAATCGTTGACTAAGCAACCGAATGATTTATTAAGTTCGGTTTACATTTCATTTTTAAATTAGAATTTTATAATAGATTGTAAATAAGTGCATTTGTAATTATTATTATTATCAAAAAAAATATTTTATTTTCATTATGTATGTCGAATCAACTCCGTTTCTACAATAATTTTATTTATTGGCTCAATTTTAAATTGCAGATTGAGTTATGTATAGTTACACCCGTCATAACTTTATGGATAATTTCTCTCAAGAAAACTTTTCCTCGGAGTATTTACTATTACTTTTATTGTGCTTTTATTACCGCCAACGAATGCAATTTATTGTACTAGAACATCTTTATGGACATACACATGAATGAAATATCTTTTAGACGATAATTATAATATTGTTATGTGAAAACTTTCAATAAAACTTCAAAGTGTTAATGTGAATTGTTCAATTTTTCGCACAAAATATTTATATGCTTTCTAGAAAATTGAATCGACAGTTACTGTAAAACTTGTGGTTCTATAACCAAACACGCCAATAAAATTATAATTTTAAATGCAATGAATTCCACAGTTCAGATTTTTCAAACGAAATAAATAAAGCAGTGGCGTATTTAGAAAATGCTTTTGGGGGACAGACCAAATATTTTTTAGAATCTAGTTAATCCATTCATGCGCGTCAGTGGTAAACGCCTAAAAAGTTCCAGAAATCAAAAAAATTCAAGCTATAAGTAGATATATACAAACAAAATAGTAATAACTATATTACATTATAAGTATTAATTTATTTATAATTTACATTTACAATACAATATCCGCAATCTCAGGGAGGGCTTCAGGGATACAATCCGAGCCATCCTTGGGGGAGAGGGGCAATTGCCCCTTTGCTCCCTCTAAATACGCCACTGAAATAAAGTTATATGAAAATTGCAAACGGAAACTATAAAAAAAAACGTTTAGGTACTTACTTATTAAATTTCTTAAAAGGAAGTCCTGTACCTTTAACTGTTTAGATGCGGGAGGCATTCAAAGCCAGGTTTTAAAAATCTCGATTCTAAATAAATCCTTGACCCAGTGAACGTTTCACTTTATGAAATAATGTGGAAAAACCTTTATGGCGTTTAAAACATTTTTTACCGAAAATTTGTAGTTTAAATATAATTTGTTACGACGTGACGCGACGTCGCTTTTTGCAATTTATATTATTCGAAAGCCATTTATCGTAGAACAAAAAATAAAAATTTATTTTAACCAATTTTATTATCTACCAAATCTAAGTATGTAAAAACTTGTTGATTTTTTGTTAAAGCTTCACCGTTACCAAATTACAATTAAATTGATGACTCAGAGTGGCTCTTTTATTCTCTCTGTGACTTCTCTCGTGTTGCCCCCCGGGCTCCAATCGGTCTTCAGAATTGGCTTGGCACTTTTTTACAATTCAAAATTAACTCAATTTGGTTTCGATACCAAAAATTTGTCGTTTACACTGGACTACACTCTCAAAACTAAGAGAAAACTGATCTGTACAATTTTTTGAAAACTTGTCCCATTCAAATAAATTTTGGTTCAATTCGGAATAATAAGCTGATCTACAGTCTTTTCTTTGGTCTAATTTTTAAACGGTTCTGCACTAATTATTTTCAATACATAATATGATTTTACAGTAATTAGACAATTTATTTAGTAGTTTTTGGACATAAAATTCAAAATGTCATAAATTGTTATTCGAAAAAATCTTATGTTGACACCACATGACTTTCTTGTTAAACTGTCAATACTTTTCTTAATAACTAAAATGTAGAATAATTATTTTGTAGTTAGAATTTTGTTAATCCATTCGTGCGCGTCATGTATCGCTTTACATGTGCCCTTTTTGCCCGGATATTAGCAACCAAAAAATAGGAGGTGCACAACTAGATGCTATAAGAGTCTCAAATATAAAATTTCAACTTTTACGATTCAAAATAGATTCAGAGATGGTCAAAACGGATATTTCCGTCAAAATCTGAAAATCGAAAATAATCGGGATTACAATACTTCCTTATTCACATGGAAGTAAAACCGAGGTGTAATTTTACAATAACTGGTATGCATTACGATTGGTCTGCACTTCGTTGATCTCCAAATGAATGAATACAGAGAAACTTAATTGGTGGCGTCATAGATACTTAGACAGAAAGAAAAATTAAGGCTATTATTAACCCTCCGTTGTCACACTACCAGAGAATTTCATGGTAGTCACATTGGATGGATTTTTCCCAATGAGTTTCAAAAAACTTTTAAAAAATTACAAAACACGCTTTGTGTTTAAATTGTATTAAAAATTATAATGAGGTCAATGCGCAAAATGGACACTTTTCTTCACTCAAAAAATCGTAACTCTCCAAATAATTAAAAGTTTTGTTATTTCTTTGGTTTGTCGTATTATAGTCGATCAGCGATACGTCAATATAGGTGGCGCATCAAATGCAAAACCACATTTACAATGGCAAACGTCATTAAAAAATTAAAATCCAATGTGTTATGTGTGTTGCCTAATTTAGAATGTATTCAAGATTACGTCATAATTTCACAAAACGTATTTTCACAAATTTATTTCAATTTTAATGTGGCCAATTTCATTGGTAAATTTTTGAGGTCATCGGTTCAGTACAAATTTTTACTTGGTTCTTAAAGAGAATGAACTATAGCTATAAATTTTTTAAAATATGAATTGGTTCACAGACCTATAAGATCTTAAGTTTTCTTATTAACTTTAATCTGTCGTATTAGAGGAATCTTTTTAACAAGTGAGCTGGATCTTTGACCCATTTTTAATTTTTAAAATCTAAATCCAAAACTACTGGAGTAATCTTATCGTCTAATCTTAATAGATGTCATCAAGGTGCATTCAAATCAAAATATCTGGCACGCCGATGCATTTTACAAACGTTAATATATGGTTATGAAGTCAATTTTTTTTTTAATTTTGATCATCGTCAAGTAGGTAATCGATTAATTATTTCTGCGGTACATAATAATTATTTTTATCGGAAAACATAGCGAAAGCGACGCTTTCAGAGTGTCCGTTCGGTAGCCAAAGCGAAGCATTCCTAGTTAGCTTACAAATCGACTAGTAATGTAAAATCGACTGGTAATGTGTTTTCATTAATAGTCGATTTTGTTACTTCTGCATGTCAAGTCATTTATATTATAAAAAAATGCTATTATAAAAATTTGACCGACGCCGACGTGGGGTTCGAACTCACGATCTCCAAACGATGTAATTATGATTCAAACACTTAATACATTTCGCTACAGAGGGTTGCTCTAATGACATTGTTTTAATTCGTCTTATCTGTCACGATTTGTAATTTAAACAATATTTTTTATATTTGATATAATAGATAATTTTATGTTTTTCGATAAAAAAGTATTCTCGCCTCTCCTCGAAATATGATCCGCTACTGGACTTACAGCTTTAAAAAGCTCGCTCACGCTCGCTTTTTAATATAGCTGCGCGCCCAGTAACGAATCATTTTCGATGCTCGGCCAGTAATATACTATTATTTTCGCAAAACTTCATGTAGTCGAATTTCATTATTAATATTTTAAATTCCCAATTACATCTTTGCTTCAGTAATTTTGGTATGTTTATTAATCTTATTAGTGCCGAATTTAATAATAGGTGAAAATTCCATCGACAGCATACGGCTAACAACAAAAGCAGCAACGACTATTATGCAGAGAGCAAGTGCAGTAGTCCGAACGAGTCATAAATAAAATTATTCAGAACTACACACTTGTAAAGCTACGAATTTAAGCTACAATTATTATGTTATATACATACATTATTAACATTGTAACTAATTTTAATATAAATGAGTATTTGTACTTATTACTTTTTCAATTTAAATTTGAAAGTAGGCGAACATATTTTCATTTAAAGTTAACTTTGAAATTTGAGAACTGCGATTATCGACCACTACCCGATGCGTGTGTGGGGTAATAAGTTTTTGATTTTAAAATTAAAATTTCATTTTAATTAAGACACACATAGCGAAGCAAAGTCCGTTGACATTAAAAATCTAAAAATGTATTAATTTTGTTTATCGGTAACAAAATTTTCTCAATTTTTGTGTGAATTATACCACACAATAATTATTTTGCCGAACCATATCGATATTTTAGAAAACCAAAAACTTATTTGAGTTTTTCAAAATATTGATATGGTTAATATCGAGTTACACTACTTAAACCACGTATGGATATTTTAAATTTCCCTGACATTTACTCAAAATTTTTTTTTAACATTTTTATGCCAGCAGCCATATCAACACTGGCTTCCTTCTTTTGATATATCAACAATAGTATTGTTTTCCTTAAGTTAAACCTAATCTTGCTGGGTGTACCAATTTGTAGTGGCATAAATTTCACACTCGTGTAAATGTCACTCGGCTAATCGCCTCGTGACATGGTATATACCTCTCAAATAGTAAGCCTTATATATATGGGCGTTCATTGGGGGGGGGGGCAAAGGGGGCAGCTACCCCCTGGCTCTTGCCTTAAATCTTTAAATTTCGTGGAGAAAGTTATTACCGAGTTCGCGAAGGAACCACGAAATTTGAAATTTGTCTTTTCTGCAAATAAAGAACATTAAAAATTTTTAGTGTTGAATTTTTTTTATAATATTAATATTTTTATTAAAAATAAAAAAAAATTAATGATACAAAAGTATTTGGACGCTAGTTCACAAATAAGGAGATAAAATTCAAGTAGGTAAACATCCAACTAAGAGTATAGACTATTTATAGAGGATAGGTAAATTAAATTAAATCCAACGTCAAATACAAATTCCACCACCTACAGACAATCTATTACGTTACAGTGTAAGCTTTGGGTGGTGGTCGATAATTTTTGCAATTTAACAAAGTTAGCACGTGGTATTCCTATCCAAGTTACAACATCACGACCAAGACACCCAATTAATGTAAGTTACTCGCGAAAGTAGGTTAACATGTAAGGAAATTTGAAAAAACATCATATAAAATCTGAAAATAAACACAAAACTTTTTTTTTTAATTTGTACCTCATACATGTACCTTATACATACCTGGAGATATAAAGTAATAAGATCATATAATAATAAGATAGTAATAAACTTAAAGTTGAAAGTTACACCAAAAATCAAATAACAACAGAAACTGTAAGACGTCGTCTTCGTGAAGTAGGTAAAAATGGTCGAATTTCTGAATTCTATTCAGATCATGCTTTAAAACCCTCAAATTATTGGGATAAAATCTTATGGACTGACGAATCTATTATTCGTCTGAAATACAGCCATGGTATGATGTACGTTTGGAGGAAAACTGCAGAAGTATATTCATATAAGCGAACTAAACTCACGCTAAAATCATTAGAAAAGGGTTTCATGATTTGGGGATGTATGTGTTCATCAGGGGTAGGAAAAATGTAGTATTAGAAGGAAGAGTAAATGCTGTGGTATATTTGAATCCTTTAAAAGAAGTAATTATACCAGAAGGTAAACGTCCAATTTAGTGAAGTATTTATTCTGCAGCAGGACAATGCTATTATATTATAGATGCCAATATTAACGTTATTGTGGGGCCACCC
Source organism: Cantharis rufa (assembly GCA_947369205.1). Taxonomy (NCBI): domain Eukaryota; kingdom Metazoa; phylum Arthropoda; class Insecta; order Coleoptera; family Cantharidae; genus Cantharis; species Cantharis rufa. Next base: position 25,642,641 of record OX376303.1, read on the forward strand.
CAGAGTCTGGATCTTTCTCCTATAGAAAACCTCTGAGCTCTGCTTAAACTCCGAATCTCGGAAAGATGTCCCAGAAATTTGACCAACCTTCGCAATTTAATAGAAGAAATGTGGTTTGATATTACTCCAACTGAGTGATAAGTATACCCAATCATTACTATCAAGATTGGCAACTATCACTTCAAAGGGGTGGACATTGTGGGTACTAACATTGCAATTTTGTGACATAAATTTTCAAGAGTGTACTCTAATTTTTATATTTAGAACTGGAATATTGTGAAATTTTATATTTTATAGAAATTTATATTTTATATATTATATTTTATAGTTTCTTTTAATATTTACAAAAATTAACTATTTTAAGATTATGTTTTTTACTTTTTGTTTTATATAAGTTATCATGAAGATTAAGATTATGAAGAAAAATAAACCTAGTTAACCTATGTACTTTTGTGAGTAAATAATTATTTAATTTTAATGTAATACAAAATTCTACCTAATGTTTATAAATTCTGTGAGTGTCAAAGAGAGTAAATAGAATAGTGAGATAGTCAAAAATGTTGTTTCCATCAGAGAATAAAATAGTATTTATCATGACAAGTAGACGTACATACTGTAACAATTTATTGTTTAATAATTGTTTGAGCGTCCCTTTTGCCCTCTCCTCCGTGCCGCTAATGAAAAGATTGACGCGCTAAATGAAATGCAGTGGAAATACGCGTGAATTAGGGCAGTCTTGGGTTAAGGTTTGAAGAACGCGGATGTGAGTTTGCAAGAGGATTATTTTTGGAATTATCAACGTGACCTGAGACCAGCTACTACAGGTGCCTAATTGGGGGATACTTGTTTAACCTGTTACGACATTCGATTTAGTCAATATTCCATCAACACGATCGAGAATTTTATCATCCGATTCATTATTTGCGAGTGTAAGAATCGCAAGTTATTGTTTCTTGAGCCCTGCTACCGTCGTCGACGTACACCAAGTGCTAGTGTTCATCGGGAGCTGTGTTGTGTTCAGCCTCTTTTGTTCAGTCAACTGCCGAGTGGTCGTTCCCGTCAGTTTCAAGCGAAGATCATCATCTTTCAAGCAGCTGGAATCGTCACGTCGTTCTTCGGATTCCTGGAGAATCGAGGCAGGAGTAGTAAATTACCGTTGTCGTTACTATATTGTAAACTGATCAGGCGCTTGGTGAGTAATATTTTGCTTTGCTACTTCTTGTTGTCGATTATTGGAATTATTCGCGGTGTGATTGATTTTTATGCCGGGATAACACTCTCGCCGAGGCAAGGCGAGACTAGGCGAATGCAAGAGTGTAAATGGGTACATTCGCCAGCGCTCGCTATTTCGCTGTTCCTCGACGGCGCTCGCTCCGGAGTCGGTATTTTTGGTCCGTATCAAAGGGCCTCGTTTGATTTACGACTGTGTCCCTTTTATCTCGCATCCCAAGCTAGTTTTTGCCTTATGACAGTAATGACGTGTGAACCTAAAAACGACTTATTTAAAAACAATATTGACATAATGCTAATTTCAGAGACAAAATTCAACGATAACCGCAAACTCACATGACGTGTTGGGCTCTATTATTATATCTATATAATTTTAAAAATTATGTGCATCTTGATCATCCACCATCTCCGTTTACGCCTTTGTTTTCTTATTTTTGTTTTATGTACAGTGTTTAAAAATATATACCTAAATTAGGTTTATGTTCTTTGACGAGAGTGTAAATGGTCGTCCTCGTGTACATCGCTCGCCGAATGTTCCGGCGAGGGCACTCGGCGTGTGTGTAATGCCGGCATTATGTTTTTGCTGCAGTATTCAGAATTTGTGCATTGGAAGTTGTTGTTGTTGTATTGCATAATAATAAATTTCATATTCGATTCAATTATCTATTCATTAGCTGTTGTTTTATTTGGTGCAGAAGCCAACTCATTCTTATTTTCAGATCCACGCTCTTTTGCTTTCCATATTACTATAGAGCTAGTTGTAACAGCAAGGGCTTCACCACTGAAATTTTTATTACTGGGGAACACCTATCTCAGGTGTGGTGAGAAATTGTCGTTTCCAGATTTATTTGGAAAGATAATTTTCATTATAATACTTCATACGATATGCTAGATAATATTTTTGACAAATATCTTTATAATTTAAATTTAAAAATTTGATAACTTACAAATGAATTACTCTAAAAGAATCGGACCATATCATATGGCAAGTGTCATTCCAAAAATCGAATTTTTCCGAATTGCGCCCTATAATAGTCACGGATCAATTAAAGACTCAAAATAATCCTAGAATTTACCAATGAGATTACTAGAATTATACCGTATTGTAGCAACAGCTGTTATTTCAAGAATTGGTCTCGATACTCGGATCAATCCATGACTATTAATACGGGCATTAGTACGGGCATAAAACAACTAATTTTAAACCAAAATTTTCAAAATCTCGAATTTGACTATATAATATGTTTATCGGAAAACATAGCGAAAGCGATGCTTTCCGAGTGTCCGCTCGGCAACCAAAGCGAAGCATTCCTAGTTAGCTCACAAATCGACTAGCAATATAAAATCGACTGGTAATGTGTTTTCATTAATGGTCGATTCTGTTACTTCTACATTTCAAGTCATTTATATTATAAAAAATATCGTCACTTCTGCCGCAATACCTCCAATCATCAGCACACCAATTTTTATCCGGAGATATAACATATACATTTATATGAATATTTAAAAAAGTGATCAAATCTATGTCAATTATCAGTAATAATTAATAATAATAATTATTTTTTTAATTGATTGAAAATGTACGTGCTCAATAGAAAATCATAAAACAATAATTATTATATTATTGTTGTCAAACTTGCGAAATTAATATAATTAGCCACCTAATATAATATTTTCACAAAGAAATAGATAAAGTAAGATTTCAGTTAATATTTTCTGTAATTTTCTTGCTTTTACATTTGGCTCAATTGTTTCCTCACCAATGCTTGCATTTTAAAAACTCTATCAGCACACAACATTTTATCACAATCGGTTCAACATTTCCGGAGATACGAAGACATTTTCAGTTTTTTAAATTTATTTTATTGTGGTAGCCCTGGTAAAGATCTTTTTGCCAAAACCTTATTTTCACCACTAGAACCCACCAGACATACGTCCAAAAAGTTTGACTGTCATCGACGCAGAAATGCCGAAGAAAATCGAGGGACAAGGACTTTTCTCAAGTTTTTGCAAAAAAAAGTAATCTTTTTTTTAATGTTGAATTTTTGATTTTTATCAAACGGTTCTATATGCTGTCAAGTTCTGTGGGGTCAATGTTCCTACATATAAAATTTGGTTGAGATCCCTTGAATACTTCATGAGTTATTTACTCTTGAAGTTTAAACTTTGGCAGCTTGTAATTTTTGACAGATGACAGATAGAAATTTAATTTCACCTATTCTGGATAAAGCTTTTCAAGGTGTTTAAAATAACCTATACCAAGACAAAATCGTTTTAAAAATTTTGTGTTATTTCCTTGTAGTGGTACTCCTGATTGACAGATCACGACGAAAACGTTATTTTCACCTTTCTACCATAAACCCTACTCCGATATCAAATTTGGTCGTGATTGGTTGGACGGTTTCGGAAAACATCGAGAAACAAAATTTGACGACAGACCGTCAGACCGACACAGAAAAAGTTTTTTATTTTTTGCAAATTTTTACGTTTCTGAACACGGTGATCTCGAAAATGTAAAAAAAAATTTCAAAATTTTTTTTCGATTACCTTACCTCCAAAAAAAAATTTTTTTGTTTGATTGGAGGTAAAAATGCTATTTATAAAAATTTGAGCGACATGGGTTTCGAACTCACGATCTCTAAACGATGCAATTATGATTCAAGCACTCAATACATTTCGCCATAAAGGGTTGCTCTAATGACATTGTTTTAATTCGTCTTATCTGTCACGATTTGTAATTTAAACAATATTTTTTATAATATATGATATAATAGATAATTTTATGTTTTCCGATAAAAGAATATACTATTTATTTTTCTAATTCTATAACAAAACCTTTTCATTGGCTCTGCTGAGCAATTTATTAATTGCTAAGTTATGGTCGTCTGATTATTATTAAACAGACCGACTAATATTAAAATAATATAAGTAATAATAAACAAAACAGAAGTTGTGGGTGGCTATAAATTCTCTCATGAGAAAATGAAAACAAATACTAAAATGAAAAAAAGAAACGAAACGCACATTAGCATTTCAAATTTTTTCGATATCTTCCACGATCATACAAATCGATTCGTATAAAATGTTTTGACTAATTTAATCAATTAATTGCTAATAAAATATCAAACTAAAAATTTCTTTTAACTTGACACAAAATAATTTTTTCATACGTAATAAATAATGTAATTACAAATTGTGTAAGTTAGTTCTCGAACCACTTTTCCAAAGTAACATCATGTTTTATTAAAATGGCATTAAAAATCATCATGTGCCGAGATTGTTAATTTTTTAAATAATTCTAGTTTGATTTATTGTAAGCTCTTTCCTAAGTAATAAATAAATTATCGAACAAAAAATTAAGAGGAATCTAGACTTTCGCAAAGTTCCTTATAGCTTATAGCACATATGGATGTATCCGTACCTTAGCTTTCCTATTTTACTTTCACAATGAAAAAAAAATTAAAATAAGTCTTGCAATACTTGCGATCTGTCCAATCTACATGTATTAATCGTATCTTCTATCTAATATTTGTGATGTGAGTGTTACACCCATATAGGAAACTTACCGCAAGAAAGTACAATAAAATTCATTTAAAGACAGTTTATTAGACAGATTACACCTTGGTGGTTCGCCATCGCCTCTTAAGTGGAAAGTGAGTGATCGGTCACGCACTTAGCTGTCAGCCCTTTATCCTAAATTAACTGATCCAAAAGTTTAAATACTAAAATTCTCATATGGGTAATTTATCGTAAATCCTTAAAAAATTCGTATTTCATTAAAAAAAATGCAACCCCAATTTCTAAGAGTAGGTCACTGCAATATGTACATTGGTGTAAGACCCACGATAGCAACGTGATTTTATTGCCAAGATTTGCATTAATTAAATCCGAAGATGTATTTCCGTTAATATAAAAATAAAATAAAATTATTATTTCACGGTGTTATAAAACACTTTCATTAATAATAAATACAACAGAAATTTTATTGCCTATAAAAATTTAATTATATGATATGTATTTAAATGTCACTGTCTATAGTTATTTACAACATTGTATTAGTTGAGGATATAAACTGATACTATCGTGTATGGTTCTTTAAACAGGCAATATTATAATTTTCTAATTAACAAAGTAATAACTCTTATTTTATTAAGTTACTTAACGTACATAGGTCATGCAGGTTAATAATAGTAAAATCCGCTAATAACCAAAAGTAACCTCACAATTTCAAATTGACTGTTCGGTTGCAAACTTTTTTTTGTAACCAGTGTGTAATATAGGGATTCCGTTGAACCAGGGCCCGTAACATGGGGAGGGGGTACAAAATTCGTAATTCGTCGTTATTCGTTCATATGAGAAAGCCAAGTTTTCTAATATAGAACCTAGACTTCACATTTTCTAGTTACGCCACTGGTTTTGTCTATGAGCAAAAACGTTTCTTGTGCTTTTCATTTACAGCGAGAAGCTTACGTACAGTCCTGTTCGTTTTAAATTTTGTATTTGAACCTTTCAAATAATCAGACAAACAAAACATTTCAGTGCATGGATACAATAATTAAACTTGACTCGTAAACTCCTTTGTAGGCGTAAACTACATTATTAAACTTTAGTTTAGTTTGCAAATATTGTTTTAAAATCCAATTGTAGACTAGTCAGTTGTTAACTTTCAAAATAATTAAGTTGTGTAAAAAAATAATACAAGAACTGAAGTGCCCAAAACGGTTTTGAGAAAAATTTTTTGTTATGTTCTAGTTTTTGCTTTATTTTTATTTTTCTAGATTCACAATTTTTTAATTTGCAAATGATTTAAAAATACAATATGCAGACACCTCCAATTAAATCGTTTGTGATAAAAAAAATTGTATGTACTATATGACTTTCGAAAAAACCAAATTAGCCCTGTAAGCAGATGATACTACAATTTACGCACGTTCATTTTGCGCTTAGTAATTGAACAATACTTGAAAAAATAAATGTCACATAATACTAAAACTCATTTTATTTATAATTTAGGCATATTGTGCAATTATAAAATTATTGTAAATTAGAAAACTGGAAAAAATTCAAAATTTTCAAAATTAAACTAAAATGGCGAACAAAAGTTTTTATTTTTATTAATTATTTAAAAATGTAGTAATTAATTAAAAACTTGTTTTTTTGTAATATATCTACCAATTCATTCCAATCAGATAACTTTTATATTTTATTTTTTGTTTACTGTTGCAAAACGCAGAACTTGTATTGACTATCACCCTACTACAAATTAATTAAAAATTTAACTTTTCTGAAACCAAAACCATCGTAATTAAAATGTAAAAATCCAAAATATAAAGGTTGCGTGGAAAATATTGAAAGTATAGTTATTGGTTTTATATTTATAAATAGAACAGCAATAGCCTAGAATACTTGTAAAACCAATATTTTGTAACTCTTTAAAGCTTAATTTTTATAAAATATACTTCAAAATGCAGTTTGAATTTTAAACGTCCATTTTTTATTAATGTAATTATAGCACTAAAAGGATTTCAAACGATTTTAAGTAATTTGCATAGAAATTACTAAAGACTTCTAGAAATAATAAAAAACTTTACTAAGGAAGTTGTTGACACATTCAACACATTTTCCAGTTAATTAATATTAATATTTAATAAACATTTTTGAAAACTAATAAAGCATTTAGACATGGCTGTGCTATTGAGGTTCTTTCAATTGGTTTATTTTCTTACTGCAATACAGTGCCACCAAGCTAAGAAAAGCCCCGGAAAATATGTCAACTAATTTGATAAAAATTTGAATGAACCAATGAACATCGAGTTATTTCTCAAGTACATTCTGTTGTAAAAGTTACAAATCATTGTGTGTCAATTGTCATTGTGCTGATTTTTTGTCTTGTTCGTTTTCGTGTTACTCTGTTATTCGTATTTGAGCTTTATTGTCTACAGAAAAGTGTTCTTTTTATAACAAATTTTCATAGCTATATGAAAATAGCTGGCGCTCCGCCTCGCAAATGCAAAAATTGCTTGTCAAACAAAGTTTCACTTTTAATCCGAATAAGACAATGTACTATTATTTATTTTGATTTAAATGCGCAAATTTAATTTCTCACGAAAGCACGAACGAAGAATGTTACCTATTCTTGAGAGATTTTCCAAGATTTCCTTTCCAAAAAATAAAAAAGCAAAAAACTCATCTACAGTATTCCTAAGATTTCCTACATTTCCTCGGATTTCATATCACTTGTACACAAGATTTCCTTAGCTATTCCCCCCAAACACATAATATTAAACCTATAGCTAGTACATGAAAAATCAATTTTTTTATTAAAACTAACACAATACAAAATTCAAGTGCGGAAGCGATTAAAGTTGTTTAGGAAATCGTATATAATATTTACGGTTGATAAAAGATAAAATAAATTATACTATAACCGATTAATACAATTTAACGAAATATGAAATTCCAATTTTCCCACAAGCGGTGTTGTTATCGCTTTCAAAAGTCATGTTAATTTTTTCTTTTTATCTTAAAAAGTTTTATTTTAAAATTAAATAAATACAAATAAATTTTGATAAACTGCAATAAACATTTAAAAATGTTAACGGTCTCCTTTAACCTAGCACAATTAATAAATTTGTCTTAATTTTTTATACTTATTTCAAAGAGAGTTTCAGATTCGTCGAATGTAAGATTAAAAATTTAAATTGAAATATAAAAATAAAAAGAAAAATATTTTAATTTTGTAAGTCAATGTGGGACTGTTAATTTAGTATTTTTTTTAAATCCAATTATGTGTGTAATTTTATAATGCCAGATAGTGTTTAATATTAAATTGTGAATCGAAGGCTTTGTGAAAGAAATGATTAAATTTATTTATTAAGGAAGTTCAAAAATCTTGAAAATGTTGAAATTTTGATTGATTTTTAAACATTTCCGATAACTAACAACAAATAGGTTATTTATGTAACAAAATTAGCTAATTTTACCATTTAATTTAAATCCGAGAAACTGAAAAAATTAGATATAATATCATCGAACTTGATAATAAAATTTTAGAAGATTTTTCTGCTACTAAAATTACATCAAGGTATTCGGCAAAAATAGTTTGATGAATTCAATACCAGAAGCGGCTCGTCAGGGGAGGCAAGAGAAGCTTAGCCTACTCTGAAAGTCGGGACTATTAAACTATTAAAATTTTCAAAAAAGGTAATTTTAGAACGTGAGGTCTATAAAAAGATAGATACTTCTTCTACAATACTTATTGAAAAAGTAACCTGAAGCTACAGCAGAAGCACGAGCCGCCACTGCTCAATACCTATATAAACTTAATATAGTTAGTTATATAAACTTACATATAATTTATATAAAGTTACATAAACTAAAACAACAAATAAATTATATTTAATTATAATTAAATAAAATTAAATTTAAATCAAATTAACCCTTGACGAAAAGCAGCAATAAAAAGGAAAATTAATAAATTTTCAGAACTTAATCATATTTTCGCAACTATTTGGTAAGTCTACAAAATCTGCATATTATTATGTGCTACAATCGCATTGGGCAATTTATTAACAAGTTATGAAATTTCTAAAACAAGGAATTCGTATCGAAAACAATTTTTTGATTGCATTTAAAAATACAAATTATATTCCACAAACGTTTACTATAGCAATAATAAACCAATACAATTTCTTTTGGAGAACAAGCTCGAAATTCTAAATGAAATACTTTTACTGAGATTCTGTCACCGTAAACTTTTTTATAACACTCGCATTGTTGTGTAACACAAAATGTCAAACCAATTAAATGTCGCCGTGCTCAACAAATGTAATTTATACTATTAAACAAATTCGATGTAAAATAATCGCTAAATAAAACCAATCAATCAATATAAAATATGTATTACCAAATAATCTTGACAGCTACATTACATAGGATTAAAGGTATAGATATATTATATATTGAATAAACAAATTCCAGTTTAATTATTAGGGTGTGAATTATTATTCAGCATGGCGAAACTTTGTCCCGGATCAAATTAAATATATAATTCACACTTGAATTACTTTTTCCTCTTTATATTTTAATATCACATATGTAAATGATTTAAACATTTTTTTTTAGTTTTAAAATATACATAGATTTTCTAAAATTAATATAAAAACTTCGCTTTCAGATAAATATTACTTTTTCTTAGCGCAATTGTTTTTAAAGTAGACTGGTGGCGGGCGGCACTAAAGTACTTTCTATTCAAAATAAAATATTTTAAATATACGTGTTAGGTACACTACATAGATATTATTCAAGTTTCTGATTTAAGAAAAAATAATAATGCAATAATTACTGTTAGGCCTCCCTGTGCTTCCCCTCGTCCGTCAATCCTGAACAGTCAATATTTGTTCCTAATAAATCAAAAATAACGCTATAAACACAATTTGAAATAATTTAATTTTTAATTAAAATAACTGAAATATTAAAACTGATTCGGTAAAAGCTTTGATTTTCCAATAAGTGTTCATCTATGCGTTTTCCGACAGTTTAATAATTTAATAAAATAGTTGGTTAAATTCTAATAAATATTTTTAAATCAAATAGCTTATATTTGTAATTAATAAAATTAGAACTTCAAAATAACAAGTTAGTTAAAACGAATAAAATGCAATAATTATATTTGAGCTTTCAGCGAAGGTTATCGCTATCATCAGAAATTATATTTCAATATATTTCAATGAAATATAATTATTGCATTTTATTCGTTTTAACTATAACTTGTTATTTTGAAGTTCTAATTTTATTAATTTTCACAAGTTAAGAATTTATATAATTATATATTTGTAATTGTATCTTTATAGTCAAGTAATAACTAAACAACAACATTCCAACAAAATATTTATATTGGTGTGATTTCTTTTATCAGGTTGACCTTAGATTTGAATGTAGTGTAAATTTTTAGGTTGATGCTTAAAATGAAAAGGAGAGGGGATAAGAACCAACAACAGACACTTTGGAGCCGTTTATAAATTCACGCAATTTTTCACTCATAGGTTCCTCTCCTAGGTGAGAGTAAATAAAAAATAAGTAATAATATATTTACAGGTAAACGTAAAAATTGAAATTAAATTTTATTTATATAGATAAAAGCGAATAAAGAAAATTTATTACATAAAAAAGTTAATACAAAAATTTTAAATCAAAGATTAAGAGATTTAAAAAACTTAAGATTTAACGCATGTTGCTCGGAGTTTGGACGAAAATTTCAACTATCCATATCTTGGTAAAAAATTAACTTAACATCTTGCTGACTGAAGCTCATTCAGGCTCAAAGGAAGCTCTATCGATCGACATCAATTTTATACATAAATTCAAAATGGGGAACAAAAATTGCTAAATATGACTACAGCCCCCCCCCCCAGTTGTTTTTTGCGAATAACTTCGCGACCTTTGAGGCTCACTCGAAAATAATGGAAGCTCATTTACACCCGTATTCATAAAAATTTTAGAAAGTTAAAATATCTTTAAAATACCTTTAAAATGCAGGCGTCATAAAACACCAATCACAAACGTTCATTTGTCTTAATTGTAAGGGTTTCATTGGTTGTTAACCTTTAATGAGCGTTTTAGTTAAAATAAGTTTAAAACACTCTTTAAGTATTTTTATGAATACATGGGTTAGGCTCTAACGATGCTCTAACGATTGATACCAAAATCATCAAAAAAAAACTGACTGTCTTTGAAAAACAGTCAGAGGTAAGTAGTTGAAAATAATATAAGTTTATTTGCCAACCCAAAATTAAATTTGTTTATTTTGGGATTAAGGGATTAAGTGCAAAAAGATTATTCTCTTATTTAAACCCATTAAAATTATCTTATAACCAAAATTAAAAATTCGGGGGGGGGGGGGGTTTAGCAGAATGTCATTATTAGAAAATTTGAAATATTTCAAAAACAAAACTGGTACAAACGAAAATAAGGAAGGTACAAACAGGTACAAACGAGGTACAAACAATTTAGACTATTTTGGATCAAAAATTCAAAATGGGGGGCTGGGGAAATGCCCATTTTAGATATTTTAAAATATCTGAAAAACAAAATGGGTACAAACGAAAATAAGGAAGGTACAAACAGGTACAAACGATTTAGACTATTTTTGATTCAAAATTCAAAATGGGGGGGGGGCTGGGGAAATGCCCATTTTAGATATTTCGAAATATCTGAAAACAAAATGGGTACAAACGAAAATAAGGAAGGTATAAACAGGTACAAACGATTTAGACTATTTTGGATCCAAAATTCGAAATCGGGGGGCTGGCGAAATGCACCTGAACGAATAACTCAATTAATCAAATTTGAACTTAGAATTTGAAAAGTAGTCTGATTCCTGCTTTGCCCATCTACTGAATATACACCTTGAAATTTACTAACTGATTAGCATCCTACTGAAACGTATTATTTTGGGGCTCACAGATAATTCACAGCCCATGAAGCATAACGTTAGAAATAACAGGACCTGGTTAGTCCTAAATTAAAATAAGATAAAACAAGACAGAATCTAAAATGCAAAAAGGACGAACAAACTGAAGTTCAGGAAGTTTTACTATAACAGATTTAAAATAGTTAAAACTAATATCCGCATTCTGTCATATCGGCCCCCGAAGATTCTCAAAAAAAAAATAACTAGCAATAAACGTAATAATAATAATAATAAAGAGTAAACCAGATGGTCAATTAGTAATACAAGAAATTAAATCCGTTTACAAGAAATACATTGAAAAGCGCGATTGTGGGTGCCAGTTTTGTTTTACATACAATGTTGGCTTAAAATGTGATTATCAACTCGAACAATTTAATCATAATTTAAACTTGAAAATATAGTATTCCGATATGGAGAACGACTTGAATCGATGGATTTTGAATTTTGCTACAAAATCAGAAGTTGAATCATTATTATCCACACGATGAAAAGTTTTGCTACCTGCGTATTAAAATATTTTTAATTAAGTTTTCGGATCAAATTATATTAACTTGATCTGTTATTCGCCCAGTTCAGGATTATACCCAGTTGGTACACTGAAGTACAAACAAGATTAATTGTTCGAGTCAGACCTTTTTGTAGATACCTTAGTTTATCTTCTTAGGATGTCACGTAAATAAGTATAATCCTTTAAAACCTATTGTTTGATAACTGCTTGTAGAGAAATTATTTTTCATTTCGTGTAGTTTTTGAGATCGAATTTTTAAACGGCATGCATATTATTATACTGAATATTCTAATTTTAGAGGAGAAAATTACGGAAAGTATAAATTTTACATATTGAACGGGATAACAAGCACATAAAAATGTAATTCAATATTAATAATTTTTGAAAGGTGTTGATGGGTTATAAACAATTTACACAAGAAATGTAGTTTATTTAAAGATTGACATATTTAGATTGTTCTTTGTAATGATAGAATCATTGAACTTTAATCGGAAGTTAAGATTAATTTGTTTTTTCTTAAAAATAAGAATGTAACTGTCTCTTGGTAAAATATTACTGTTTAATTGAATTTTATTGATAAAACATTTAATGATTTAATAATAAATAAAAAATTTATGATGACCTACCTACTATACCTATATACCATGCTACTGCTCGTTAACCTACTCACGCCTATATATAGGTATACCTATAGAAGATATTATCATCTCTAAAAATGCTATAAGGTGCAGCTGTAACACGTTTTACAATTTAATTGCTTTGCATCCTTCCCTAATTGTTACTATATCCCTATGAATTTTTTCATATAAAAATTTTATTGACTTGCGATTTTTTATCAAGTTCAAAATATGTTTCGCTTTTTGATTCGCCTAGTACTTGATAAAACAAGGAAGTGTCAAATTTATCGTATGGGTTATATCTTCTCCATTATTAAAAGTTGATGCTAAACTATTAAATTAACAATGCCAGTTGGTTGCATTCCTTTTGCCGTTAGTAAAAATAATAGGATTGTTTGCTTTCCCTTTGTTTGGGTTAAAAGTAGTAAACTACAGTTAAAATTGAAGCTTATTTTTGTTTCTTAATTTATATTTTCCAAGATACCACTAATAAATATACCACTTGGTGTATACAGATGCATTTCGATGTTAGTTTACACAAAAGATTTTTAAAAGTAATCTCTGAACAATGTCGCAATTAATTACAAAGTTATTCCCCTTCGTCTCAAACGACTGATGATGCGCAACTTGAAAATATTTCGGGAATATCAAAATTCATTAATGGTGTCTGCTGGTATACAGGGTATCTATAAAATATATCTGACGATACTTCGTCCCACCCCCTGGCGCCGTCACTGATTTATTTTCTCCGCTCCAAACTGTGGGTTTTTTGAAGTTTCAAATTACACTCACAATTTTTTTTTAATTTTTTATTTCTTCATTTTTTACTTTATACGCATCGACTTGGAAAGAACATAAAACTCGCAAGTTTTTTATGCGTAAAGGTTGGCGATAAAAAAACTATTTAAGCTCTTGGGTGCATAATCACTTATGTAATTGTGAATATAAGTAACAATTTTTTAATTTTAATTCTTATAATGAGTACATGTCTATGACCGTTACTGTATACGTGCATGATGTTTTAGCCTTAAATTGAATATCTAGTAGATACTGAGTGTGAAGTGGGATAAATTTGTCCACTCGTACAGTAATCTGCCTTCGTAGTGTAAAATACTATTTTTATCAACTTTTTAGCTATCAAAATGTTAAATTTACGGTACGGTGTAAATTAAAAAAAAAAGTAGAGAAATTTATTCGTCTGATTCATAACTTTCAAATACTTCTGCTTCCTCTTCTTCTTGAACTTCTTCTTCTTTATTCTGGGTGCAAGTAAATTGCCTCAATAGCAATGTATCGCATGTTTTCTCGTTGATATCAAACGAATCCTCTATTGTTGGTGATTCAATATTGGAGCACGACCGGCCTTGACAATTTGTACATGCCAGAGAACATAACAGTCCAACTTTTTGCGCAACCACATTTAGCACTACATCCCTTTTTACAGTTGCAAAAAATTGTGTTTAGCAGGTTTTCAGGCGCAGGTGGAAGTTTAGTCTGAACTGGTTCTAATGTATTATCGACCAACTTGCAATCCCAGTCTTTTGGGTCTAGTTCAAGCCACACTTGAACTTGGTAATATACACGAAAAAGATGTTGATCAGCAGCAACTGAAGTTAGAGAAAGACAAGCTAATTGCACTTGTTTTTTATTTAGAGTATTTTTAACGAAACATGCATATTGAAACTTATCTAAGCAGGTAGTTTTTTTAGGAGCTCCGTACATAGAAAGAAGAAAGCAAATTCCGTTGGTGATAACTTCTTGTGGAGTTGAATTACTCTTTTTAAAAACTTCAGCACATTGAACTAAGCAAAAAATTTTGCTGGATTTTGAAACTGCTTCAATGACGGCTTTTGCTGCAGCTTTTCCAGAAGCCATTATTACTGGTTGCTAATTCCATTTATGGCAAAGCGTCATAAGAAAAGTTCAGCAACTTGGAATGAAAGAAGATTATGAAACTAGCGACGTCTTCCGTGAGAGCATTCTTAGTCTGGCTGCTCTTGCTTAAGTTCCTGCCCTTGAGGTAACTGCTGCTTTCGATATTCTTGTCGAATCCATGCCTATTCACGAGCATATGGATGAACTCTTGACATATTTTGAACATACGTATATTCGAGGTAGACACCGACATACCGATGTTTTTCAATTGATTCGTGGAACCAGCATGAAGCAATTATTAACGGAATTGCACGAACGACAAACATTGTTGAAGGATGGTACTTCGGTCTGCAGACACTATTCCAGTGTCATCATCCAAATCGTTGGTAAGTTTTAGAAGGTCTCCACAAAGACAGCCAGATGCACGTATAGCATCATTTCTGCAAGGAGTTGCGAGTGCTCAATGTCGGCAAGTAAGAAGGTACCGCGAATTAAACAGAAAAGTTATAAACGCAGTTAGTAGATACGGTCGAATTGAAGTATTGGCGTACTTGACAGCTATTTCGCACTTGTCCTATTCTTAATAAATGATTTTATATATTCTTATTGTTTTTGTTAATATATAACTAATTTCGACTTAATTTAAATAATATCTTGTTTTTGTCAAATTTTTGAGAGTAAATTTCACTGATCGAGCAAGAATCTGTAATAAAATGTTACAAGCGAAATAATATATTTACTAAGGCCAAGGGTCCAAGGGCCACTTGTCGTCAAGGCCAGTTGTCCAAGGTGAGTTGTCGCAGGGCCAAGTAGCTTTTTAATTCAGAATGAAGCATCTAAAGAATTTTATTTGCATATTGCAATTTTTTAGTCGATGAAACGAGTTTTTCTCTACCGATTGGAGAAATGATACCTTTGTTATTAAAACAAGAAATTGCAGTGCTTAAATTACTATACAATAATAGTATCCTCAAAACCTACAGATAACTGATTAGTTATATTTAAAATACCTATATTATGATGTATACATATATCTATATCTATATTAATTTCTCTTAATTATATTAATATTATAATTAGTAATATATTAATTTCTCTTTGGCCTCTTCAGCTTTGTTCTTCCATCATTTATATAATGACCTCAAATGCTGAAGAAATTATATTTAGCTTGGCAATTCATCCCATTTTAAAGAGACTTGCCTCAAAACTTAATGTTTGGTACCTTGATGTTGGGACTTTAGGAGGTTCATATGAAGATGTTCTTGGAGACTTAAAAACAATCATACATGAATTCAAAAATATTGGACTATACTATCTAAATTTTTCTAAGTGTGAATTATACTTCTGCAAGAATTTATCGAATAAACAGACTGCAATGGTTCTACGGGAATTTGAATCTCTTACTCCCTCAATACAAATTTTATCCAAAAATAATTTATAACTTCTTGGTGCCCCTATAACTGAGGAAGCATTTTCTTCACTTCCGTCCAAAATTATGAAAAAATTTACATCTCTGGCCAATAATATATCTAATATAAACCCACATATGGCGCTTTTCCTTCTTCGTAACTGTTTATGGATACCCAAACTTAATTATTTTTTGAAATGTTGTCCATTCTGGAAACACGCGGATGTATGTCAACTTTTTGACACCAAGATCAAAAGCACTTTGGAAAATCTTTTAAATATCAGTCTTTCTTCGATTTCGTGGTATATATCAGGCTTCCCTTCCTGTCTCTTTAGATTAGAGGGTCTAAGAGTTCGTTCCATATCGGATTTATCTTTACCTTCTGTTCTTGCTTCTATTCGTTGTACATCGGATCTTGTAGTAGGTACAATTCTGAATCCGTTTTTAACAAACTTTGAGATCCAGTACAAAATAGAAGCTTTAAATTTTTGGGTAAAACAGCATCCTGATTTAATGTTTCCGGATAGACCACTTTTACAAAAAAATTGGGATATTCTAATTATGAAAAAGAAATACCAACAATTATTATCTCGTCTTGAATCCCCACACAAGGCCATCTTACTTGCTACTTCTAAACATGAATCTGGTGCATGGTTATATGTTTACCTTCTGTAAATTTAGGGACCCTTTTAGACAAACTTGCTTTACAAATAGCCGTGTCTCTAAGAATTTGTGCAGAGATTTGCCAGCCCCATGTGTGTGTCTGTGGAACACTGGTTGATAGGTTGGGACATCATGGCCTCTCATGTTCTAAAAGTTATGGTAGATTCTCGCGACATAGTGCAATAAACGACATCTTGAAGCGTGCCTGTGTGTCTGCCGACATTCCTGCCATACTTGAACCTTGTGGTTTATTTCTAAGTGATGGTAAACGACCAGATGGTATCACTATGATACCCTGGAAAAAAGATCGTTCCTTAGTATGGGATGTCACATGTGTTGGATACTGTTGCCGCAACACATTTGAAAAAACAGTTGTTTATAACCCGGAACTGTCGCCGCTAAGCCGAACGTATGAAAAATTCCAAGTACAGTGAAATTAAAGAGAGATACGAATTTTTACTTTTTGCCGTGGAAACGCTTGGAACGTGGGGTTCAGATTCCAAATTAATAATAAAGGAATTTATCATCATCATTACATCATCATTTTGATCTTTGTCTTCTTTTGTAACTGTTTACTCATGATTAGCTTTCTGTTGCAATAAAACGCTTTGTTTCCAGCTATTAACCTATCTTTAATTACGTCTTCTCTCTAGTTGGTATTGTTAATTTGCATACCCAGGTATCTGAAGGTTTCTACTTCTTCAAAAACACAATCTTGTATTCGTATTTCATTTAACGCTACATTTCTTCCTCTACAACACCTCATGAATTTTGTCTTCAAGTCGTTCACTTGGAGTCCTGCTTTCTCCGCTTCTTTTTTCATCTTAATTAGCATTTAGACTAATGCATTGTGCGTTCTTGCCATTATTACAATGTCATCAGCATAAGCTCCCAGTTGTACCTCTTTATTATTTAATATTTTTAAATTTTTAATATTATTAAAAACAAATCTGATGTTCCTCAAGCTACAAAATACCTGCAACAACATGTTAGTATTGCCATACAGCGAGGAAACGCTGCTAGTGTTTTGGGGACTGTTGGAAAAAGTGACGGGTTGGAGTCTTTATTACCTCCAATCAATTTTAAAAAAAAATTGGAGGTATGGTAATCGAAAAAAAATTTCAACTTTTTTTTTTTGCATTTTCGAGATCACCGTGTTCAGAAACGTAAAGATCTGCAAAAAGTAAAAAAAAATTTCTGTGTCGGTCTGTCTGTCGGTCGTCAAATTTTGTCGATCGATTTGCTTCCGAACCATTCAACCAATTACGACCAAATTTGGTATGGTGGTAGGGTTCACGGTGGAAAGGTGAAAATAAGGTTTTCGTCGCGATCTATCAATCAGGAGTGCCACCACAAGAAAATAATACGGGATTTTTTAAAAATATTTTGTCTTGCGATATGTTATTTTAAAGGCCTTAAAAGGCTTTATCCAGAATAGGTAAAATTAATCTTCTATCTGTCGTCTGTCAAAAATCACAAGTTGTCAAAGTTGAAACTTTAAGAGTGAATAACTCAAGAAATGCTGAAGGGATCTTACCTAAATTTGGTACGTAGGTACATTGATCCTAATGGATATGAGAGCATATGTAATCCTTCGATAGAAATCAGTAATGCAACATGAAAAAAATAAAATTAACTTTTTTGTCAAAAACATGAAAAAAGTTTTTGTCGATCGATTTTCTCCGGCATTTCTGCGTCGATTGCAATCAAACTTATTGGACGTATGCCTCGTGGGCTGGAATGGTGAAAATAAGGTTTTGCCAGAGAAATCTTCACCAGGGCCACCACAATAAAATAAATAAAAAAAAATGAAAATGTCGTCGTATCTCCGGAAATGTTTAACCGATTCAGCTAAAATTTGGTGTGTCGATGGAGCTTTGAAAGTATAAGTATTGGTGAGAAAACAAACCAAGCCAATTGTAACAGGGCGGGACAGGTCAGAAAAATTATAGAAAATATTAACTGAAATCTTAATTTATATATTTTTTGTGAGAATTGGTCAGATGGCTGGCAAAAATAAAACAATATATTCAAAATTTTAATAAACGTCATAATTTTGTGACATATGTGTCAAAATTAGGTTAATGTTGATTTGTATACCGAGTGCAGCATAAGAATTGAGTTTAGGGCTTGTAACAATTAATTTTAGAATACAAAAATAGGTGGTTCGGTGGGAAATATTTTATAATATCGTCGTACGGACTGACGGAACGTTACTTTATAAGTAAAAGGTTCTGCCACTAGGTAGCGACCAAGTTTAGGCTGTTTGTTAAATTTTTTCGCAAATGTTTTCAGAATCAGTAAATCGACAGTCAGTAATTTACAAAAATTTATTTTCGAAAAATCCGCTAGATGACCGAAAAAATTTGTTGTACCAATCTTGGAGAAATTTTATTTGTGACTTCTTACGGTATTATGTGACGTATATAAAAATTTTGGAAAAAATTCAGTGGCGTACAAAAATAAAAAATTTTTTTCATTTTAGATTTTGTTAAAAAAACTTTTATAGATAGATTTAGGGTAGGGGGTGATACATATAGATATCTTTGCCAGGGCTACCGATATCTTTGTTAAGGCTACCACAATAGATAACAAAAATGAACATTATGTCATCGTATCTCCGGACAAAATTTGGTGTGCTGGTGATTGGAGGTATTGCGGCAGAGAGTGACGATATTTTTTTATATGTTTTTGATTTGTTACATAGTTATCGTTGTAAATTTTTGTATTTTATTAAGCATTAAACCTAATTATTTCATAAATATTTAAATTCTAAAAAGTGAAAACCAAGAGTTATACTAAAAATGCACTTTTATGGAAAATATAGACTTTCCTTATAAACTAAAAAAAAGGTCCCATTCCTCCCACTTATACAAAATGTATGAGTACTTTTTACCTAAAAGTATAATAACACAATTCTGTTTTTTCCATTGGGATTTTATTAGTTTTTTATACAAAAAATATTAAATTAATTATACAATAATTTTGTCATCGGCTCAAATAAATGTTCTTGTGTTCAACTCACAATTTTGAGTTCTTATTTTCGTACAACTTCAACAATAACTTCTTTTGGTTTAAGAGTTGTAATGTAAAATAACATTGTCACAAAACTTAATAAGGAACAAATGACAATAACATTAAAAATGTAATTGTACCACCAAGTATTGTCAAGTTCTGCGACCTCGCAATACCACCATACAAATATCATTACAAAATTCTCGAGAAACATTAAAATAAAAAAACCATTATACACAAAGTTTGGCTTCTTAAATATTATCTTAAATTCAATTAAACAAAATAAATAAACGTAGCCGATGAAAATAAAAAATATTGCTTTAGCTCGTCTTACTTCATCATGTCGAACATCATATAGCAAGAGTGCAATAACCAAAATATAGTGCGAAGCCAATATCCATATAATATCCTTAGGATAAAAATATCCAAAAGATGAAATAGCCAACATACGTGCAACCAGAAAACAGAACCACCACAAAAATGATATCGTTTTTCCGGCTATATCGTCTTCTAATAAACCTTTAATTTTAAATAAACGTTTTGGATTAAAAAAATCTACTTCATCCATTACTTCACTTTCATCACGCAAAACTAAGCGATCCGGACCACCAATTACAGATGTCTCACGACCTGATTCAATCAAAGTTTCTCTTTCTAAACGTTCGAGATACGAACTAGAAGGTTGTTCATAAAAATCACTACTTTTTCGATTCTGTCTAACCGTATCGTCCATGTTATGATGTCTTATTTCAACATTATCGTGGTTAGTATTACTTGCATTAGATTTATTAATAGTATCTCGTTTCGATGAATGAGATGATCTACAATGATACACTACACTTTTTCGAGAACTGCGTGCTGAATCAGTTTGATCGACGTTATGAGTTCTAATGACATTATGTAGTGCCTTGTAGGGCTTATACCATGGATAACACTTTCCTGCAAGTTTTTGAGATGAAAATCTTTGAAACAGCGTCGTTGTTTTGGCCATCTGAGCTATAGATATCACAATACTACATACTTGAGCATCGACTAAAAAGTAAATTTATTTTTTAAAAAGTGCAACTATAAATTATTATATTAATAAAAATTTACCAAACCGTTCCATTAAAAGTTTATGTTAAAGTAATCCAACATATTAATTGACTCTAATTATTTAGGGCAATACAACTATCGCTGGATGAATATAATAAGCATCATAAACTTTCAAGGAACTATTGTGGCAATCCCCCCCCCCTTTACAACTTGTGCAAAATTATTTACCAGTTTGCCTGTCCATTAGAGGAACAAAACGCATTAAAAGATGCATTTGAAAAAGTATTTGAGGGGCAGCCTGAAGATAGCCCTGTAAAAAATAATACAGCTCAACTGTTCTAGGAGCAGTTAAAATTTTCACAAGTTTTTCTTTTTCTTCTTCATCTTTACTTCTAAAACCTTCAATAGACCAAAATATCTTTTCCGCAAATCTGTCAACAAAAGATGACATCAAAACATGATAATGGTAAAATGTATACAATCAAGATGACCTCAATAGAATATAATAAAAAGATAAGTAGCAAATCAAAAATATAGCAAACTTACCTCCACATACTCCAAATAGGAAAAAATAAATGTTGTGCAGTTTTTAAAGAAAACCACTTCAAATTTTTTACCGTGCAATTATCACTATCTGGCCACAATTCTGTACTTGAAATGGTAACAATGTAACAACCGATTATAGGTAAATACATAAAAAGTACTGTTAATCCTCCCCATGCTGGGTTATCTTCTTTATAATGCCTATATGCTACTGCGAAGTCGCTTGCAAAATTGAGCACATACAATAAACAAGCAACAAGTGACGGCACTAAGTAATTGCTAACAACATGTTGATCTGAATCTAATTCGTAACCTAGTACAGTAGGATTTACTACAATTTCAGATTGATGATCTTCTGTAGTTGCCATTTTCAACAATTTTTATAAAATGCATAACAATGTTTTATTTGTACCAATTTTAACACACCAAAATAATGTTTCACAATAATGAAACCCATACAAAAATTGTAGGAAATGTAAACGGTGATAAGAATATCTTATCTTTTTATCTAAGTATTTATTTTTTATTAGCACATTAATTGGTTACTCCCAGTTGATTTCTATTGATTGTAAAACATTTAAAAATAATAAGGCAACAGAGGTGGTACAAGTTAAAGTCTAAAATTTGAGAAAAAAAATGTAATCAACATACCATAAGATTTAAAATTTTATTTTGCTGGCTGTAAATCGTTTAAATAAATTACATGTTTTTCAAGCATTTCAACTACTGGATCTTCTTTCAATGATTCTTTATCGTACTCAGGTCCTACCGCCCATAACGAATCGATGTCATATAATTTCCGTGTTTCACTTTCAAAAATGTGTAGCGCTATGTTACCTGAAAGTAGAAAAATGATAATACAAAGAACTTTGTTTCATAAAAAAATTTTCAAGGGCGTCCATAGAATTTTTTCCAGCGAAATAGGGTAAAATCGAAATTAAAAAAATATATTAATACATCATATTTATAAAGAGTTAATGCCGCGCCCAAGTAGGACGTACTGGGTTAAGATTTGATGTCCTAAAATCGTTAGGAAAATCGCTGAGAAAATCTAGTGTATAAAGAAATGGAAATCTGTTCTGAGGAAATCTTTAAAATCACAAAAAAGTTTATGAAATCTTAAAAAACCAAGAAATCAAGAGCAGATTCTGGCAAAGTTCATAGAGGAGGTAAATAAGGCTATTATTTAAATTTATTTAGTTATATACTTCAAACTTGGACGTTCTTCGTCCAACTTCATGGACGTTCTGTGATCCCAACTCAGCGTGCCTTTCGAAACCGCTCCCCGGATTTGGCCCCTTGCAATTTTTTTTTGTGGGGATTTTTAAAATTCCGTGTTTATGTCAACCGTCCAAGATCATTAGAAGATCTCAAAGCCAATATTCGGGCTGAAAGGCACGCTGAGTTGTGATCACAGAACGTCCATTCGAAAAGTACGCCTCAACGGCAAATGCACGCTGCTCACTGTTCCAACGCATCGTGGCGACTGACCGGATGGGGAACAAAACTTTAGATGTACGCCTACCGAATAAGAGCAGTCTCCGCCCACTACGATCTTTACAGTCTAAATGGCGCGCATTTCAAAAAAGGAAGTTATGATGCCGCACCCTGTATTTGTACTTGGAAATCACAACATGTAACGTATACACTTCATCAATTCTTTTAATAATCTGACACTTTATTACTTTATTAATCAAATCAATGATTTTAAAACGCTGACGTTTTGGCAACATAAACGCTGATTTCAAATCAGGGGTAATTAACTACTGCCCCCTTTGCACTTTTTAAAAGGACGCCCATGTAAATGTTTATTAAAATCATACCTAAATCGATTGCTATCCATTCGCTGCTACCAGCACCTTCTGTTCTAGGCACAAGATCATGCTTCCCTCTCTTATGTTTATAAACTCTCTTAACAAACTGAGCTATTGCTTTTAAATGTCTTTGCGAATTAGCATTTGCAACACAAATATAATCTACATATTGATATTTACTAGGAACTTTAGCAACAAATACTTTAGAGGCATTTTCGCGTTTCAACACCGCTACCAAATCTTCAATTTCAAATACACCATTAACTCCGCCTAAAAAAAAACAACAAATAAAGAAGTTAAACATCTGAACATCGACAACGTTACAAACTTACGGTTTAAATTTAAACCTTCAAAAGCATTGTAAACTTCCATTTCTTCGTCTAATAATTTACTAGCATACTTTTCTCGTTCCTCGTCAACGTCCAACACAATTTCACTGTCATCGTCTTTAAAAACTTGGTATTTTGTACCAAAATTACCCAAAGTGAGGTTATCGTCTTCTTGTAAATTTGGCTGATCTTTCTTTTTACTCGAGTAGTTTTTGTAGGATAATTTCTGTATGCTGCTACAATTTTTTGAAACAAGATTTAAATTACGACAAAATAAACGTGAAAACATTTTGATTGAAATTTGCGATGTAAAATAATATTTTGAAAGTAAAAGTAACTGAAGATATCTATAGATGGCGCTACACAGCGTATAAAATACAAAATTTTCTTTTCGATTAAAAAATTTAAGAAGCTGGATTCTCCTGTAAACTGCAATAACTGTTTATTTTAATTGCAAAAATTTAAATCACTGCAACAGTAATTTCATCCTGTATAAAATTTGTAAACAAAAGCACATGTCAAGCAGTTGAGTTGACAATTTTGAATTTATTTGTAGGTTATCTTACAATTCTGAAAGAAATTCAATCAAAATAGTTGGTTTATATTAATTTCAGTCCAAATGGAGATTGTAAAGAGTTTTTTTGATTTATGCGTTATGCAAGAATGTGTAAGGCCTAATTCGTACGAAAAGACTATTAAACGATTGTATCAATGTGAGTAGTTCTTTACAAGTTGTTTTAAAACTTTCCGATGTATTATTTTTCACTTTTAGTGGGTTATCGTACGATTGCTGTTAATCAAGTAATTGATGAATCAAATACAGAACCAAAAAAGAAAAAGAAGAAAGGCGAATCGAAAGAAATAGTTGATGTAGTTCCCCCGCCTTTAACATTCGCCACGGTTGAAGTATAATCAAAATTTTGTGATATTAAACTTTTACTTTAATTGGTTATATTTTAGGGATGCGAAGATATGAAAATATTAAATCGTTTGACAATTGTGTTTGAGAACCAAGACATAATTTACAAAATTGTAAATTTTTTTCTATTGAAATATAAAATGCTGACCGAGATATTTTTAGGTAAAATCGCCAAATTATAAAAAATATAACATCGTAGCTTCAATGCCAACATCTCAGCAGGCACTACAGGTATGTTATTTTTACTTTTAAAAATTACGTAAATTATCGATAAATATTTATAAATTTTAGTTTACTTGTTCTACGATGGAAGCAGATATATTTTCATATAATCCTGAAAGCAAAGCAAGTTACATGTTAAATCGTAAATTGTATTTTCAATTAGTGAGGAAAGGATTTTATTTTGAAATATTATATGCTCCTACAATTGACGATAGTTCAAAAAGAAAGCATATGATCGCCATGTCTCACTTATATCATGCAAATGGTAAATCTAAGAATGTTATCGTTTCCAGTGGAGCAACAAACTCGTTTCTTTTGAGAAGTCCATATGACATTATCGGGATGGGTATAATTTTTGGCTTAAATGAAGAAAATTCAAAGAATTCGATATCTCATTTTGGAAGGAATGTGTTTCTTCATTCAGGTTGCTAATTTATTTATTTTATTATTAAAAATTTAAATGGTGTGATTATAGTTGGGAGAAGAAATGCTAAAGGTATTGTTCTGGTAGAGAATATAAAAGAAGTTCAGGAAGACATAAAATCCGAAACCGACAGTGGAAATGAAGAAATGGACGAATCTGACCAACCACCAAAGAAAAGGTGCAAATTGGTTTCTTAAAATTATTAAAATTTCAATCAAAAAAGTGGTTTTCTAATTAATTTATTAATAAATTTAAACTTTTAATTTTTTCTCTAATTATTATTTATAGTAGAGTTCTCCGGTCATCAAATTGTGATTTCTGTTGGTCCATGGGAGTTAAAAGCTGGAACCTATTTTAATTTATTCCTTAATCCCTAAATAACAAAATTCCGTTGGTCGTCAAGAATTCGTCCTGTACAGGGAGAGTGTAGAGAGTGTAGGGAGAAAATTGCAAAAATTAGCCCAAAAACAAGTTGACGTTATTTAAATCAGTAAAACAAAAGGCACATTTTTGTCGTTTCAAAATATTGAAAAAATAAATTTAAAGGGCTTAAAATCAATTTTGAAACTGCGATTACTATGGAAAGACAGGAATGATTTATGCTGTGGCCAACAATTCAAAAAAATTCCTTATTGAAACTACATATTTTACACTTACGGAGCGATTCATATCTTTATTTGTAAGAATATCGAAAAATTTCCATTAATAACATGGAAGAGCGGAGTTCCGACTAGCCAATGCATTTTTTATATGTCCACTCTGGAATATTTAAATGAATTTCTTGTAATTGTAATAAGTGGTGTTAGGAAGGTCGACTCTCGCTTGATCTGTAAATAAGAACGTCAAATCACGCATGCAAGTACAACAGAATTGTTTTTTTAAAGCCAATTTTTATTATTATTTTTAACATTTTTTTATTAAAATTATCAAAAGAAATTAAATAGATAAAGTGAGAAAAAATAATAAAGAAATAAATTTTTCTTTAATCGAGTTTATTGTGTATCGAACCTGTGATGGACAAACGTACAACATCATATATTACTGCAAGCTGCTGTAGTTTACCATCTTACCACGGAACATATCGAAATTGCGTTTGAATTTATAATGATTCTAATTAAATTAATATCTTATTTTTCAAAATATTTAATAGTAGTTTGGTATTATGTTATACCCGCCTAATTATTCTAGCATTAATATTTTCTAATATGTTGAAAATAATGATAATAAAAATTGGCTTTAAAAAAACGATTCTGTTGTACTTGCATGCGTGATTCGACGTTCTAATTTTCAGATCAAGCAAAAGTCGACCTTCCTAACACCACTGATTACAATTACAAGAAATTTATTTAAATGTTCCAGAGTGGACATAATCAAACATATAAAAAATGCATTAGTTAGTCGGAACTCCGCTCTTCCACGTTATTAATGGAAATTTTTCGATATTCTCATAAATAAAGATATGAATAGCACCGTAAGTGTAAAATATGTAGTTTCAATAAGGAATTTTTTTGAATTGTTGGCCACAGCATAAAACATTCCTGTCTTTCCATAGTAATCGCAGTTTCAAAATTGATTTTAAGCCCTTTAAATTAATTTTTTCAATATTTTAAAACGACAAAAATGTGCCTTTTGTTTTACTGATTTAAATAACGTCAACTTGTTTTTGGGGCAATTTTCTCTCTACACCCCCCCCCCTGTACAAGACGAATTCTTGACGACCAACGGAATTTTGTTATTTAGGGATTAAGGAACAAATTAATAGGTTCCAGCTTTTAACTCCCATGGGCCAACAGAAATCATTTCTAGACGACTTTTGGTGGTCCGTGGACTCTACTATTAAAGAAATAAGAAATTTATTCCTCTAAATTTTTTGCAGAAGATGATTTGGTTAATTTCAGTTTAAAATTGATAGAAAAAATCATATAATTGAAATTATCTGTAACAGTGGTTTTTGATTTTCACATGACTGTAAAATTGCAAAGACGTTATGGTGTTATGGATGGCCATCGACTAAAGACGGTGTCAGTGTGGAATCAGCCTAAAACTTTTATCTAACCTGTTTATGTCTTTTGTCTTACCTCTCGACATGGATAAAATAAAATGATTAAAAGAAACTTAAGTTTATTCACTTTGTTTATTATCTATATGAACATTATAACAATAAAATGAGAGAGCTACCATGCTATAGTAATATTATAATACGTGTATACATATCGTATAATTTGTTTTACAACAGATCTAATAGCCGGCGGCAAAATGCCAATGGCATAAATGCAGATTCAAATAAATACGTAAGTGGGGACAATTAAAAATCTTAAATAAATATTTAGAAGATCAGACTCAAAACCACTATTTAACATACACAAAATTTTAAATTAACTAAAAAAAAAGAGTAATAAAAAAACACAAACATATTTACAAAATTTTACGCTAGTAAAACCATCATTCCGTCAACATTAAACTGACGACTGTTAAAACTATATACAAATTGTTAAAAATAAAAACCATAACAAAATTTAAATTTTGGTAACAATTTCAATTAACCACAAAATATTTAGATATCTATACGATTGCTATATAAAAATGTATATTATTATCTATGTACAATGTTAAACAAAGACAAACACAATTGATTAAAAAAATAAAACCGGATTAACTAAAATTAATTACCAAATTTTTTTTTACGTAATTTTACCGAATAAAAACTGTCGAGACAATTTGTCTACTCGTCTTTTCGTAATTATAATCTAAATTACAATTGATTACAAGTATTCACTTATCAACCTACACTTTATAGCATAATCAATAATAATAATAATAATAATTCTTAAAATGGGAATACATAAATTTTCAAGCGTAATTGTTTGGTTCATCGATAGAACGTCATTAAGCAATACTCATTTTAAATACATTTTTTTTTTCTTACCAACCGATTTATTATTTATTAACCGTAATAAGCGCGTCGAGTTTTTCATTTCGTTATTTTTCTTTTTAAGTTTTTAAAAATGTATCACAGTTCAACACGCACACTATATTACTTTAATTATTTATTTATTTATTAAAAACGCTACCGATACTGATTGCACGCCAATTAAATGTCCGACACAATTCATTATCATAGTTTTTTAATTGTTCACGCATCGTCGTTATCGTGATTTTTTTGGGCATTTTCCGCTTCTAATTGTTTTGCTGCTGCTTGCTTTGCGGCCGCAACTGCTGCCGATCTACTTGCGCTAGATCGCAGATTTTTTCTTTCTATTACAGCTTCCGGGTCCAATATAATATCGCCCGACCGGCGCTTTCCCCTTGTTCTTTTTGTACTTTTCTTTGGAATTACTTCCAGAGTCTCTGCTGTTTCGGCCGGCTGACTTTGTACTTCTTCAGAATTGTTCTGCGATGGTGCAGAGGTTGCGGGAGCAGGATCCGTAGGGCCGATTTCCGCAGGAGCAATTTCCGTGTTTTCACTAGAAGATGCACCACCACCTTTCACAACAGTAGAAGGTGGTAACAATGATTCTATGTCCACATCGTTTGGTATATTTGATGCCAGAGGTTGTGATTCTTCGGGTGTTTCTTTGAAATGTTTTGCTGGAGGTTCCTCGTCCTTGTCTGCAATAGATTCCTGTTCTGAAAGCGACTCTCGCGCCCTTTTATTGCTTCCGGTAGGGGTAGACCTCTCTTCGGACGAAGCACGCGCCAATAGCTCTGCGTTACTTTTTGTCAACTTTTCCATGGCGTCCTTCATCTCATTGTCGCGTGGTTTTTTAGTCGACAACATGGGCGTAGTTTGAGTCGCTTCCAATAGTTTGTTGAAGTCGGCAAATGTGGGCAAATCTTTAATGCTCCTAAGCTTTTCTGGATTTGTGAAATCAGTGGGTAGCATACCTCGTAGACTGTCTAATGCTTTTTGTTTGTCATCTTTTCGATCGCTTTTTTGTTTTAAAGAAGCGTCCAGATTTCCAGCGACTTTCGAAATGCTTTCGAGTAAAGTATCTGGCGGTAAAATTAAATTTTGCAAGTGTGCATCGCGCGTGCTCGTTCTAGGCGATTTCGAATGACTGGCAGTCGTGGTGGTCGACGTCACCAGCGTACTGCGATTACCAGATTTGATCGATTTAGAAGATGAGTTGGGCGAAGAAGACGAATTTAGATTTCCGTTTAATAAATTGCACTGTTGTGTTAAAGTATCATAAGCGGCAGACATTCCCGGCTGTAAAGCAAATGGACTTAAACCTCCAAGTCCTAAAGGTGTATACAGAAGACTGGGATTTGGGAAAAAGAATGGAAATGGCGAAGTTGTAGGTAAACTAGACGACACCGCAGTTGTTGATGACGATGTTGCAGAAGATGAAACTGAAGTTTTACTGGAACTGTGACCTTCTCCAGATTTTTGATTTTTACTTTTACTCTCGGAATTACCGCTACCACTATTTGGAGAACCTTTATTCTTTGGAGATTCTCCACTTAGGGACGATGGATCCATTCCCAGTCCGGGCAACCCCAATCCGGCAAGATTTGCAAATAAGTTCATGTTGCCTAAATTACCTAAACCGGCCATTGAATTTAAAGCATTAATATTTGGCATACCTGTCGCAAACGGCATCAATAATGGACTCTTTGGATCAAACAGTGGATTATTTTTAGGATCTAATAGAGGATTTTTAGGGTCAAATTGACCCAATCCCGATAAGCCAGAGAGCAAGTTAGAATTTAGACCAGATAAACTTGAACCAGCTAAAGTTGGAAAAGGTAACGTCGACGCCAACGAAGTTGTCAAATTTGCTGAACTAACACTTGAAGTCGAACCTGTAGGGCTGGATAACAACGGAGGTCTTCCCGGTGTGCCTTTCTTTGAGTTTGTAAAACGTTTTTGTAGATCGTGGCTTAAATTTCCACGTTCTTTCACTAATTCGGCCCACTTTGGGTCGATATCGTACATAGGATTTTCCATTAACCACTGACCGAGTCGCTTCAAGGTCGGCGCTTTCGGACCTGTTAGTTTCTTATTTGTCACACGATGGATTACAGCAACATTTTCATTACCTGTTAGTTTCTTCCAGTCTAATAAAGTGGGATCGACTCGAGGCCGCCTTCTTCTGGGTGTTAAATAATCACTGCCTAACGGTTGGTCTGCCAAAGCTGCATTTTGTTCGGCTAACCACTTATTAACTTTGGCCTCGTGTGAGTAAGTGTTCACTTTTGAGCTAAAATCTGCCACCTTGTTGATGTCTGCAATCATTGCTTCGTAACTCTTCTGTTGTTGCTGTTGTTTCTTCAGCAACATATTTTGTTGTTCAGCTTGCGCCAAGAAAGTTGAAAAACTATCTTTAGTTGATAATGTAGTTTTCATTTTTGGAGTTGTGCAACTTCGTGGTGGTGGAGCAGGTGATGGTATAGAAGTCACGGTTATCGTGAACGGTTTTTGTTGATGAGATGACGAGAGTGGTGCCGATGTAGGAGTCACCGTCACACTAGGAGTTACAGTTGACTTTTTAGTAATTTCGGGATATAACATCTGTTCTTTGGCAGCCGATAAACCTAATACGATTTCGTCTAATTTTCGCCTTTTCTTTTCTTTTCCAACCACCGGTTCTTCAATTGGCTGTAAGTATAAATAAACATAGAAACTCAAAACAAAAAACAAAGTAGTACTGACTCTCCAGTAAAAGATTTTCTCAGGATTTTAGGTTAGATAATAGTATATTACATGACAAGGAATGCAAGGAAGGGAATTCGGGTATTGCCAAAATCTAATTTCCATTTTCATCTAATTTTCTGTTTTCCAAACAGATTCTAAAAATAATACATAAAATACGAATTAATCATTTAGCACTGGATTTTAGGTACTAATTAACAATGTTGAAGAATTAATCTACACAGAATTTTATCTTGCAAGAAATCCTCTCAAAAACAGACAACCCAAGTGTCTGGAATATTGAATCGAGAGTGAACTTCATGTTGGGATTAAAAAGAATAATGTTATATTTCAGAATGGTGTTTTCATTGACATTGTAACCAGTCAGAAATGTCGAGAATAGTAGTTTATCTCAAGTATGAAAAACTAACTAAAAAAATAAAATATTTTGTAAAAATTTTGAAAGACATCTCAGCTTTCTAATTTTTGTGAATTGGTTCCACCAATTGGTTCTGGTCAGTTGCCATTCTGACCGATAGAATTGTGATCTTATCAAAATTTAGGATTATTTTAGGAAAAAATTGGAAGGTCTAAAAGAATTTACTTACACAATTTTTTCGTTTCATAAGTTTTGACAAGGTATCATCTAATTTATTTCCTCCTGCTAATTTTGAACCACCTTGTTTCTTTAACGAAAAGTCCTGCACTTCATTGTGAAGATCCTGGCTTGCCACTTTTGGTATGTCGGGAGTATTCATCTTTGGGAGTCTGTAAAATCTTCATTTTAATAAAACTGCTGATATCGACAACATTAAACTGCAATGTTTCAAAACTTACCCTGAACTTAGATCAATCGGTGTTAAAGTGCTGCTAGTTCCAGGTATAACAGAAGTTTGTCCAATAGTCTTTGGTGCAAGATATTTGTGCTCGTAAGACATCATTCGATTGGCTTGCTGTTGGTGAGCGGGCGGTGGTTGTAGAGACTGTGTTATAGGGGTGGATCTTCTAGAATCCTCTGAGTCGTCGTTATCCCAAGAAGTCCCTGGTTTTGGTAACGGATTTGGCAAACCACCGTGACTGCTATTAAGCAGTGCATGCAATTTCGCCCTTTCGGTCTCAACGTCAATTGCAATGTGTCGTTTACGCTTCTTATTTAAGCTACCTCTGTGTAAATTATCTGTCGTAATTGTAATTACTTCAGAATCACCAATAGACATTGGTGTAGATGTTTCACGTTTAGGTGGATCGTTTGGAATTTCGTGAATCGGAATATCAAACTCAGGTCCAATTCCGTTAGCATAGGCAGAGAAATTTTTAGATGCTGGCCATTCTCTAGTTTCTAAAGCAAAGATGATGTGTTGAAGACGAACTTGAATTGCATATTCTCGTGGCCACTTCACGGCGTTGTTAAATAACTGTGCGACAGTTGTTTCACTAAAATCTAAAGCGCCAGTGCCTTGTTTATCTCGCAAAACAAAAGTGTCCACTTGTGATAACCTCGATAGAGGCTGTATAACTTCCAAATCAGGAAACATTGCTTTAAGTTCTGCAGCTTGTTTAGCACACAAATCAGTTTCCTCTTGCACTTCTTTCTTTTCCACTTTGACTTCTTCGGGTTTTACTTCAGGCTTTTTGCTTTCTTCTTTACGAATGTCTTCGTTAGCCGGCGTTGTAGCACTTTCTTCCTCCTTCTTTTCATCTTTAACTTCCTCTTCTTCCTTTTCGCTCTTTTCTTCTGTAGGAACTTTCTCCTTTTCTTTCTCTTCATTTTCTTCAGTCATTGCTGAAGAATCTTCTACAACTTCGTTGTTTGGTAAATCTTCCTTTTCCTTTTTATTTTCATCATCTACCACTTTTTCCTCGCCTTCGCTCTCTTTCACCTCCTTTTCTTCTGAAGTTTCATTTTTAACTAAAGTCATTTCAATTGTCGTATCATCAACTTTCTTTTCTTTGTCGTCGACACTTTCTTTTTTCAAATTAACCTTTTCAATTTTTAGCGTTCCTTCGCCTTTCTCGAGTTTAACCAAAATTTCATTTTTGTCAAATTTCAGAATATCTTCATGACTTTCCAATTTTATTGCATCTTTATTTTCTAACGACTCCGGCGCGCAATTACTAACCTTATTGCGTAAAATTTCTTGAAAGCACAAGTCCGAATCGTTGAGAATAAAGTAATCGGTGCGACCTAATCCATGCCTATTCAAAAAAAAAAATTACTATTATTGACCAACATGCAAGGTAAAAGTTTACTCACTTAGCAACTCCTAAAAGAAGATCCTTGTCGTGTTTTCCAGGTAACCACCATTCAGGCATGTCGGCAGATGTGAGACAAACTTTCAAACGTTCTTCTAACCTCGTGATTGTTATAATTTCTTCACGTATTCTCGAGAGTAACTCGAGTCTTTCCAAAGTACGTCTGGCTTTTTCTTCGCCGACGTGTTCGATGGAGGCGTCAAAATTGTCTTCATCAATCTTGAGACCAGTTTGTTTTTTACACATCATAACAAAATTTTTGTAGTAATCTGTAATTTCGTCATCGCTTTTCTTTTCTAATTTTGCCATTTGTTTAAATTTAATCCAATCGTATGCCTTCTTTTTACGATAATAATTGACTCCATACGACGAAACGACTCTAAAGAAATCGGCTTCTTCTCTTCGCGTCCACTTTTTGGCAATGGTGTGCCGGTCCCGTTCGCGGGCAGCTTGCTCTACTAATTGCTTTCCTTGTCGTTCCATCTTCTAAAAATCATAGAATCAATTTTCGAATGTAACCGATTATTTTATCCTTAAATGAATTTAACTTTTCAACAATAAATTAATTAGTGATGATTGTACAATAAATAGCAAAGTTCAAACTTATTTCAATACATGTATGTACAAATTACAACAAAATGAACATCTAATAAGTAAAATAATAACAAAAAAAAAGTTTACTAACCAATAGATACAGTGCTAGCTGTTGAAGATCCCATCCGGGCATGGCAAGGGAGGCGGCATCACGCGCATCTAGCTGTTGCGACACCTGCGCCAAGGCAGCCAAAGGGGAGGACAGGGCACTCTCTACACTCGCAGGCTGCACAGTGCAAACTACATACTACCAGAACAACTAGCACGCTCATGCGTGTGCATGTGATTGATAATAAAAATTATGAGAAAATGAAGTTTTCCCATAAAAATAAAAAAAGAATCAAAACTAATGCTTGTTTTTTTAAAAAAGTCCTTTTATGAATAATTACTAGAAACTAGATAATAATAAAAATGAAGCTGATACGTTAACAAAAGTACAAAGTAACTTATATTTCAAATCCATCAATTTAAATAAAAAGGTGTTTTAAAAATTTAGTAGGTACCGAGTTTGAATTTTAACTTTATAATAAAGATACAAAATATACTTGGGTTGTAGTAAATTATAATACCCATGTATGTATTATGTATTGAAAAATTATAAAATATTTACAAAAACTAAATGTTAAATTGTTCCAAGTTCAGATACATACATACATAAAAATTGGACACTTATTTATCGTTACATGTGATAGAGAAGGATTAAAAATATTTTTTGAAAAATAGAAGTAAAAAAATGAAAGGGCATGAAAATGGTGAAATAACAAAAATTTATAAAAGTGATCTCAATTTTATGTAAATGAAGGTTATTGCCAAGTTTTGAGTGAAAAGTCGCAATGCACTTCTATTTATATTTTTATGTTGTTTTGCACAATAATTTATAGAAATATTAAGTTTTAAAAATACAGAAAGTTGGAAAATAATATTAATTAGTCAAGCCAATTTATGCAGTCGAATCGATCAAAACTTGAAATATAATTTGAATTTCTGCATAATAAGATATATCTCAACTAGCATCTAGATTTTGTAAAATTTTCCTGAAATAAACAATCAAAATCTTTTCTTGTGTTTTAAAAATCACAGTTATCATAGTAATCAGTAAGTTAATTCTTGTATTAAAAATAATTTTGTCCCATTTCACTGGTTTTCAAAGTGTTTTTGATAATAACGTCAATGCATGCTTAATGAGATTCATATTATCATTCTACACCGACCGACTAGGTTGGGGGGAAACTGTAGTTCAAATCCTGGTTGTGCCGAATATACTGGAATGATCTCAAGTCATTAGTGTTTGAAACCCAAAGAAATATTAGGTGTACTACTTTGCTTCCACCGTTTTTTTCCAAAGTTTGAGGTTTTATTCTTAAAAAGTGATTACATATTTATGATTCAAAGTAGTGTCAGTCACTAGCTATTGTTTATTATTAACCTCGAGTGACGTTTCACTACTTTTGGAAGAATCAGAGCACTGCATCGCCATTTGTATCACTGAGGTAAACGATCTTGAAGTGCGTTTGAATCTGTCACCTACTTTTTCCTCAGAGATCTGTCATCACTAGAAATCAGAGCCATTTTTCTCCAAAAATAGTCCATACATTATCTGATAAAACGTTTGAGAGCATACAAATTTTTTAAGGAAATTTTTTGTTTCCTTAAAAATTAGAACATCGAATTTTTTTCAAATTAAATTTTCTTTTGTCTTGGTTCATAATCAAGTCAGCAGCCCTGAGAGAATGATGGTTTACGGTTAGATCCATCATTACTTTACTCATCTCATATCCATCATGCCTGGTGCAACCGATTATAAACCCTTCAGATTTCACTATTATGTTATCTTTTAATTTAATACTTAATTTTTATTAGTCAACTCTCTCTGTCTCTCAATCAAATTCCTCTATTTTGAATTGTTTCCTAAATCGAATTATTTATTTGGCACATGCAACTGAATAAGGTTTTGTTTGTAAAAATTATTCTCCAAATCTAATTTTTAAATTCGAACTCTCTCGAAATCCAATCCAATGTTAGACATTTGATATCAATACAACATGTAATTTGCCTCTCTATAAATTTAATGTTATTTTAAGGCATGTGGTTCAAACTATCTTCAAGTGTAAACATTTTTCTAACAAATGAGCCGCGTCTACCGTGTGATTCCCTGAGCTGCTTTATATATTATGGTGATGCATATGGGGCATTCCACTACAAATCGACCACTTTTGAACCCGACTTTTGAACTTTTTCTCGTTTTCTACCCCACTAAGAAACTTCTAAATTTTTCAAAAATTTGGCTATTTTTTTTCAAATACCAATAAGTTGTTCAAAAATTGACTAAATCTAACGTTCTTTCTTTTAAATTTTTCAGTTTTAAATGAACTGTTCAAATAAAAATATGACAACTTTTTTTGATGTCATGTTCCATGAAATTTTTTAGTTTTTTGAGAAAAATGATCAATTTTTCAAATTCCGACACTTTTAATTTTGGATTTTTTTTTCTAAAAAAAACTTCGACTTATTCTGCAGTTAATGCCGCTAAATCTAGAGTGGGCCGACTCTACTTTCTATTTTATTTTTTCAATTGAACATTTTTTTTGTTTATTTTACCACAATCTAACTTTGTTTTTATAATAAATTAAATTTAAATAAATATAGTATCTTAAATTTTTTTTACTTTATTCTTAATCTTAACTAATGATTTATAATTGAAAATAATTTTTTATTTCATTATTCTTGATCGTTTAAATAATTTACAAACTGTATACTCTTTTGAATTAGAAAAATTTCTAATAAGACAACCATCTGTGTCTGGTATCACACTGTGCAATTGCTGAGTTCCTGCAATAGTTTTCGTTTTTGAAAAACGGTCTTTTAGTTGGAAGATTATTCGGGGCAGAAGCTCATGCATATAGCTCGTAAGGTGTGGTTTTTTGTCTATCAACTGCTAGATAGACTTGCTCTCGCAGCTGCTCTTTTGATCGTACCAGCAATTCCATCACACGGACCTTTTCCATTCAGCAGGCATTCCAAAATTACTGTTGTGGTAGTATTAATTTACCAAAATCTCATCTAATTAATTTAAAATTATTCAAAAATCTTCTCATTAAGGAAAATTTGCACATTTGTAACATACTATGGATATATTTATTTAAATTTAATTTATTATTTAATTAATTAATTATTTAAGTTCGGTAGTGGTAAAATAAACAAACTTAGCAATTGCACAGAGTGATACCAAACACATTGGTTGCCTTTTTCGATTTGGCGTGGAATGCCCATATATAAAAATTATGTAAGTGAACGAAATTTTCTTCATATTATATTTTTTTTTCTTATTTTCTCTAACGCAAACTCCCCCTAATTCAATACATTATGAGAAAGTTGACTGTACTTATATCTGGCAAACCACTTTTAAGATCAATATCGCTATCTTTAACTATAAATATTTTATTTAACATAAAATATTTTATTTAACATAAAATATTAACTGCTGTGTATTGTTTAAAACTATTATTGAAAAAAAATAAAAATTTCTTTGATGTATAAATAAGTACAGGTATGGGATTATATTCAAACAAAACTAACAACTGAAATTTTTATAAATAGCTCCAATTTCATTTGATTAGCAACCCAAAATAAAGTTGGCTACAAAATTCAATTGTTAGAAACATCTAAATAGTAGGTCTTTCTCTCAGAGCCCTTCCCTCTATTTAAGAGCATAGTGACCACTTCTTCAGAAGGATTCTCTTGGCAGATACTTCGGTGGTTTGCCATTGCCTGCCAAGATCGAACCAGGGATTTCGGTTTAGCAGTGACGCACATAAACGCCAGACCCTGAGCGTCTTTCGTAGGTACTAATCCACTATTGAACGTTAACATCAAAAACACATTTTCTTTCTCAAAAATTACGAAAAATTTAACTCCTGATGTTTTACATTGGGGAGCTGTATAAACTGTATCACAAGAAAATCTCAAGCTTATCGAGTCGTAATTTAAAATCTAAATCTAAAATTTATAATGTAATATAAGTTAGATCTAATAGTATTTCAAGGTGGGGAGTTTTGTAGAAAGGTCCAATATTGGTGACTTTTTAATTGATATTAATCCTTTAATGTACGTGCCTTATTTATAACTCAGCAAATCCACGTTTGTATTGAAATTCTAAATTTTGGCTTGAAAAACATTCGATCATTTTTGTGTGCATTAATGGGTATGTCTTCTATCACAAAATCTAGAGATAACTAGCATAAATAACCTTTTCAATGATTGTAAAATGGTTCAATCGTGATCATTTTTCCATGAATGAAATCGAAATTTTCCCCATTTCTGAATAGCCATTTGGTATACAAAAAACATTAGTGAAGTAGTATTTCCTTTCCTTTCATCCATCAGAATTTGGACTTGAAACTTATTTTTAGCTTTAATCGTCAAGCCGACTCTCATACAATCAGCTTTATGAGCTACTTTTCAAATAGATAGTTGAGATGAACATAAAAAATATACTTATTTGTTATCAAATCATGTTGTTCGAAATCGCACCGTTAAGTGTATATTCAAAAACAACATTGCTACAAGCTGAGGGTTTTAAGTGAAACAGTCTATATTATAAAATCTGAAAGTTGATTAGACAGCTTTGATACGAGCTCTTGAATACTTCATTAAAAAGACTCAATAAAACACATAAACAACAAAATGTTTAAATTATTTAACAGTAAATAATGGATTTGAAAATGAAAGCACAAAGCAGCTGTCAAGCACAGTTCATTCAATAATTAAAAAAATAAAAAAACAAACATAACAGTTTAAATTTCAAGTCAAATTTAACAACGAAATCTGAAAAAACTTAATGCGAAACAGTTTCTATTACACATTAAGATGTTCTATGAATTATTTAAAAAAAATGAATTGATAATATTACACATATGAAACAAAAATTTTATTACTGTAATTAAATATACCTTGTGTTTTGAATGCTTTTGCTCTTCTTTTCTGTAATTTCTTTGATATGATGTAATAACTCGTCTTAATCTTGTATTTAAATCTGTCGTGTTAGGCCAAGCTTGTTTATCGTCCAATTCGTCGTAAACTCTTTCATCAGGATCACCTGACGGCTGAGTTTCTGATGAACCGGAAGGTCCAGGCGAAGGTTCCGCCATGTCAGAATTAAGTTCAGATAATTCACGATGACGAGTCGATTTAAAGTTAAATTCTTCGTTTGTATCATCGTCGTCCAAATCATCGTCATTACTATTTCACAAAAATTTTAAAATGAGCAATAAAATTAGTAAAATTTTGTTATTAATAATCTACCCAAATTTTAAAAACTAAACTATTCTGAGTAAGTTGTAATTAAACTATTAAAAAGATAAATACCAAGCAACTACAATACCAGTTTTGTAAATAATGAAATTATGAAGTAAAAATATTAACAATGTGACTAATTTATCGTAATTTGTTTGTGTGTGTCGTCAAAGTTGATGTAAAATAAAAATTTCATAATATTTAAGATTTAAATTATTCATAAAAATATAGTTTTGATAATGCAATACTCCGAGGTTAACCAAATAAAAAATAAATGTTTGTCATTATTATAAAAAAGTAAATTTAATTTTTTTTATCTTTCATTAAAAATACAAAATTTATAAAAGCTTAAAAATCCTATAATTTCATTTCTTTTAAAAATTTTGAAATGCTAAAATGTTGCAGTTTACTAATTTTTGTGTATAAAACCTAGAAATTGCAAAGGAATTAACAAAAGGTAAATATCTCGAAAATGCTGTGTACTTTTTTGGAATTCCCTGAAAATCTCTGGGATTCTTTGGAAATCATTGAAATTCTTAGATTGGAACTTGTTTGAAAATCAAATCGATCAATTTTGCAATTCCTGGGAAATCACTGGAATTCCTTGGCAACCTCTCGAATTCTTTAGAAATACTGGAATTCCCTGGAAATAGTTGGAATCTTTGCTATTCCTTCAAAATCTCTTGGAATTGTTTTAAGATATTTATCCTTGGATATAAAGATCTGCAATTTCGTTAGTGTATTTTTGAGTACATTTCTTACATTAATTTAATAATTAAATCACTTATTACAAAATAAGTTGCGCAAAAAAATTTGAGAATGTCAAAGGACTTTTATACTTTTTAATGATCTACGAAATATTAATTCTTTTTAAGTAAATGGTTAGTGGTTTTCAAATAACGTGAAAACATCAACAAACATTTTACTGAAAATTCCAGAGAGCAAGTTTCAAGGTCATTACTCACCTATCAGCACAGCATAGGAACGGCGACTGATCATCACCAGAAAATTTTATTTCTTATGTGTATTTAAATGTAACGTTGACGTGCCTTCCACGTGCTGTGCTGATGCTGTTAGGTAGGCGCAGTTACATTTAAATACACATAAGAAATAAAATTTGCTGGTGACGATCAGTCGCCGTTCCTATACTATGCCGATAGGTGAGACACGACCTTAAGTCAAATAATCCGCTATGATTTCTGAGCATAGGAACTCGATAAGTCCATTAAAATTTTTTTTAAATCAATCCAATTACAGAAAAACGAAGAAGATATTAGTTTCTTCATTTTTCTGTTTTCATTTTTCAAAACAAAATAAAATTTTGTATAATAAAATTTACCAATATCTATTTTAGTAATAAAATTTTATATACAATAAAAAGCTTTGTATCTTTCGTTTCCATTCATTTCGTTTTCTATGAAAAAGATTAGTTTTTCAAAAATGTTTACTAGAATTGCAACCCATTAAATTTGCTAACTAAACAGACAATTTTTTTAAATGTTCTGTTTAAAACAAAATACAATAAAATTTCAACTTTTTAAATATTTCTTACAAAGCTAGGTTCTCACAGCAACGGATTGAGGATGTTGAATTCTGATTAGCAAATAACACTTGAATTCAAATTTTTTACCAATCAGAAGTAATTCGTAAAAAAAAATTCGCAATCCGTTACTTCCAAGATCTACATTTTTTAATCCATAACAACTAAAGCAGTAAATTTTAGACAATACAATCATGATTATAATCTGGTTGGTAAACTTTCACGCTCTTTAAAGACGCGTCTCCACTTAAGCGAGTTAGGCCGGGCGGCCTAATCCGCTTTAGTGGAGACGCGTCTTAAAAAAGTACATAATATAGAACTATTTATATTAAAAAATCAATAGAAAAGTGTCTACTATCACCATCTTAAGAGGTGAATATTGATCACAGAAACATCATGTTTCACAGAACATCTAATGTACAAACTTGTTAAACCCTCGGATTTAGTGTAATAGGTAGTAAAAATGCTTTGATTGCAGTAATATATAAATAAGTAATTGCAACAGTTAAAACTAGTTTCAATTAACACATTTAAAAAAAAAACTTACCTTATGAGGATTCCGAGTTGATCATTTTTAAAAACGTTTTCGCAATGATTTTATTATTTTTATTTATAAATTACCTATATTATATTATTTGTAAGTCGATGAAAAATTGATGAAAATTCAATTCACCGAATGTCTTTTGCTAAGTCACATAGAATTTTTGGTAGCACATCAAAATACCGAAACAAAAACGTCAAGGTCAAAATACCAAAAATAAAAATGTCTTAATGTTTATGGGTATCTTTTTTAAATAATAATCTTAAAAATAGAGATTTGTGATATTGTGTAACGCATTATGGTATTTTTGTTTTTCGGTGAACTTGTGTGCACCATGTTTTTGACCTTGGATGTTGTTTTTTGCGTTTTGACATGAAATCAAATTTTTTCTGAACGTATTTTGAGATAATAAATTCTTATTTATTCTTCCTCGGCCTCTTCTGTGCACTGCAGAACAATCAGCCTTAAACCCTACAGTCGTCAATCCAGAAGAGAAGACGGCTTTACATGCCATCCAAAACATAGAGGCAGTTATAAAAAAGTTAATCTCTGCTCAGATTCAAACCAAGTACTTAACTGCACTAACTGTTAGATCAATGACCGTTTCTGAATTACCATCAGCAGCAATAAATTACATTTAAATTAAAAGTTATGACGTCAATATCAAATTTTGAATGATCTTGAATTTTTCAGATGTTAGTAAGCAAAACCTATATTTTTAATCGTTGCAAGTATTAAAGAAAATATCACAAATCTGGTTTTGAATTGCATGAAATTCTAAAATTTCAACGTACAGTTCAATCGAGCTTACAAAATCGAGATGGGGGTGACTAATTAGGCACCATAAAAAAACAAAAAAATTTGTATGTATGCTCGATCGAATCGGAATAATATTTTTACAACTACAAGTTCTTATTTAGCTAAAATCAACATTTTTAATTTACTACACAAGAAAAGGATAGCTATGCAATAATCAATAACCACATGCAAAACATTAAATAATAAATTGAGCCAAGCTATGGCCACCTACTAATAAACTAAACACATAAAAAAATACCTGTAGAAAGTTTCCACATTTAGTTAGTACAATAATAACAACTGGTGATGACATGAATGCCAATACAAAAGGGGGGAGGCTATGACTACTTACAGTGCAGGCGTGGGAGGTTGCGTGTTAGAAGCCAGCTGGAGTTCTCGAGCAGAGGGCGGACCACAGCGGGACAGGAAACATAGGGTGGGGTCTGCGCGCATCGCTGTATAATTTTCATAGCCTTGCTTCCAAGTGCCCACTAGCAGAGACTTGTCGCATTCTGTATCCCACCACTCACAAGGCAATTGTTCCGTTATGGGAGGTATTATCGGCAAGGAACTGCGAAATCATTTTGCCAATTGTCAATTTTGACTTATTCATTTTTATAGAAAAACAATTTTGAAAATTATTTTTTGTTGATTTGAAGAAAATTTAAATGTTTCGACTTTTTTGATGTCAAAAATGCATATTTCGTCCTTCTTTAATCCTTGTAAGTAGTAGCATTCAGCTGTTTGTTCCGTTGCTTTATTTATTAGGATTGGGAATCAATTGATGAATAATAATAATTAATATTAGTGTTATTAATAAATAAAAAAATAAATGAATGAGGTTAAAAATAAGCGACAAAAGCTTCAATGTGTTTAGTGAAGTGACATTAAAATGCACAAAACTTTTCCTCCATTGGTTTTAGTTAACACAAAATAACTGGATCACAATTATTTCAAAAAATGTGTGTTTGCAAAGCATCTAGCATAGCCACAAGCATTGGCATGCATACAAGTTAATAATAAATTCGACAAGACTCTGATTCCCAATTAAAAAAAAAAAACAAATAATGTAAGTCAATACACTAAATGAATTTGTTCCGTTTTATATAGCATTAGTGACATTTAAGCCATACAATCATATCTTTTAGCATTTTTCAAATTAAAAACAAAAAACATTTAAAAAGTACACAATTATTCTTGAAAATAAAAAAGCGAGAAAGCTTTACCTGGCATGGACTCCATCCGCAATGTGTTGCACAAGATCTCCTATTATTTCGTGCTTTATGTAATACAACATACGCACTCGCAGTAGTACCCTGAAAAGTTTTAATAATTTCTTCATTACACAACATCAAATTTAATCCGCATATTTATATGATTTAATCAATCAGAAAATTATGAGAAGAATGTTTTATTTCAGTAAGCACCTAAAGTGCTTTCCAAATTAGCATGTTAAATCATCATTTTATTTTTGTTAACGTCATAACTACCAAAGCAATACACTTACTTGTTCGCATGTCGACCCAAATGTTTCTTATAATTATTTTCCAAAAATATG
Source organism: Cantharis rufa (assembly GCA_947369205.1). Lineage (NCBI taxonomy): Eukaryota > Metazoa > Arthropoda > Insecta > Coleoptera > Cantharidae > Cantharis > Cantharis rufa. The sequence continues at coordinate 25,685,925 of OX376303.1, forward strand.
TCGCCGTCGTATTTTTCACTTTTGCTCCAATGATTTGGATCTGTGAGCGCAGAATGGCGCGAATCTTTGCCTTTCTTCTTATTTTTGTTTCTGATTCCTCGAGGTACAGGATCTTTTAAACCGTGATGATTTCTGGTTATCTTGGAACCCTCGCCGTTCTCGCAAGGCGTGATTAAATCCCAGATGAAGCTCCTTATTTTTTCATCGCCTCGGTAAAACCGAAGACAGTACAAAAGCTAAAATTATGATAAATTAATTTCAGTTTATAAATTTTTTTTACATTACTCACAATAACTCGAGCACAATCTTCAATATCGGACTCTTTCCAACCTTTTCTAAGTTGCGAGTGATCAAGTATTTCACGCCATCGTCCCCAACCGAAAGTAAGTAATCCTCTTTCAACCATAAAGCATTCCCTGCGTGCCCAGCTGCCATAAACGATATCCCCTCGTTCACCTTCCCTGGGTATGTAATCGTCACTTCTGAGCTTCTTCTTAAGTTTCTTGCTTCGTCTACTACGCATACCCAATGAAAGTCCATCATTTTCGCCATCAGAATCCGAAGAACTCTCTAGCTCGGACATATCGATTGCACTTTCGTCGTGACCATATCGCTTGATTTGCGTTCTTCGCCGAGGTTCAGACAATACTAAATCTTCGGTTTCGTCTTTCTCAGTGGTGTCGATATCTGCACGTTTAGCCCATTTGTTCCAGAAGTCAGGATCGTCGATATTAATATCAGACCTTTAAAAAATGTACTGTTAGTATTGCATAAAATTTAAAAAAAAATCGAGCTTACCTGTTTGCACTGGATGCAAAGCTGGCTTTAGAGAAAGTTGAACCCTTTTCAGATTCCATCGTAATAACTTGAGTACGTCGAGCTAATATCATATCAATATCTTCTTCGCAAAATTTATCCCCATCTTCTTCATCTAAAAGAGCACCATAAGCACCCTTCTTCAACAAATCTTCTATTTCCTTTTTAGATAACTGACGATTACCAGAATCTTTTCCACTTTGAGAGGTATTCATGCTCTGCAAAACTGCCTTGTCCAATCCAAGTTTTAGAGAAGCTTTGTCAAACATTTCACGTTCGTAAGTGTTACGACAAAGTAGCCGGTAAATTTTAACCATTTTTTGTTGTCCAATTCGATGACAACGAGCTTGAGCTTGTAAATCGTTTTGAGGATTCCAATCGCTATCGTAAATTATAACAGTATCGGCAGCTGTTAGATTGATGCCCAATCCACCTGCCTTTGTACATAACAAAAATACAAATCGATCCGAATCTGGTCTGGAATATCTATCGATTGCAGCTTGTCTCAAATTTCCACGAATTCGCCCGTCGATTCTTTCAAATGGGTACTTCTTGTACATCAAATAGTCCTCGAGAATGTCTAAACAACGCACCATTTGACTGAATATTAAAACTCTATGTCCATTGGCTTTCAATTTAGGTAACAATTTATCTATGAGTACCATTTTACCACTGGAATTAATTAGGGATTTGTAGTAAGCGTCGCTATCTTCGCCGTGTTGCATTTTAAAATCGTACTGAATTTGATCTTCGGCACCATTCAAGAGATACGGATGAATACAGCACTTTCTAAGTTCCATCATAGTGTTCATCAAATTTGGAACATTGGCTTGAGTGGTACCTTTCTGCAAGAACGAAAAATTGCGTTCCAGAATACCTCGGTAATATTTCTTCTGGATATTAGTGAGCTCAACTTCCACCACCGTTTCTTCTTTCGGAGCCAAAGATTTTTCTACATCTTCTTTCAATCGTCTCAACATCATTGGCTTAAGTATAACCTGTAGTTTCTGCACCTCTTGTTCAGTTTTTAAATCTCCAAATTCTTGCAGAAAAGACTCGGAACTTGGAAATTGTGTCGGTTCCAAGAAATTCAACAACGAAAACAATTCGTTAACGTTGTTTTGTAGAGGAGTTCCCGATAATAAAACTCGATGTTCAAGAGTCAACTGTCGCAATCCTTCTAACAACTTGCAGTTTCTATTTTTCAAACGATGAGCTTCGTCGATAATGCAAATGCGCCAATTAAATCCTTTCAAGTCGGAAAAATCGGTAACTATAATTTCAAAAGTGGTGATTAAAATGTTGAACTTGGTGATATCTTTAATGGGATGTCCTCTATCGTTCTTATAGAAATATTCGTACTCTTGTAACATATTTCTACTGGCAGAAGATCCATGATAAACCACCACATTCATATCCGTCCAAGCTTCAATTTCTCTTTGCCAGTTAGGAATTGTCGATAAGGGAGCAATAATTAAAAATGGTCCTCTCATTCCAAACTCGTGAACTGCGTGTAAAAACGTCAAACTTTGAATTGTTTTTCCTAACCCCATTTCATCTGCCAAGATACAGTTCCTTCCGTTGTGCCACGAAAACAGCAACCAATTCAAACCTTCCAGCTGATATTCGCGCAAAACGTTACCCCCTTTGTAAGTGGGCGTTTTTTCCATTTTTGTCCAACAATCTGGATGTTGCTTACGTTTTGGCTTCCATTTATCTCGCGGTGGAACCGCTCTAAATTTCAAAAATTGTTGAATTTTTATGGGATCGACGTCTTCTTCGAGTTCCCAGGTACTGTCTTCGTATTGCAACGACCTCCATTTAACTAAGTAATGTTTGATAGTGGCTCCTGCACCTGGATCAGTATGTTCGGCGACATCCAGTACACGATCCACCTCCAAGTAATCGGGATTAAATGGTTCGTCATCCAAATACTCAAAAATATTCATTTGTTGCTGTTTCTGTTTAAACCGCTTAATTTTGTTTCCAATTCGTTTATCCCCCTTATACAACTCTTCTTCTGTTTTCCATTCGCAATGCAAATATGAAAAGTTACGATATTTAACGTAATACTCTTCGACATCCACAGTAACCGTCTCAAATTTCTTTTCCTCACTCGATTCTTCCGGTGGCTTTATATCAACCTCAACTTTATCTTCGGTTTCGACCTCTTTCTCTGATTTCACTTCAGATTCAGCACCGTTTTCTTCAGTTTTATTTTCATCATTTTGACTAGATTCTTCTGGTTTCACATCTTCTGTAATTTTAACTTCTTCGGTAATTTCAATACGATTTTCTCTTTTACTCATTCGAGACAAGAGCACGTATTGCACAACCATGGAGTCTTCTTCGGTAGTATTCACATAAACAAAATTTGGTTTATTACCGCTATCGCTGGCGTTAGCATTATCTTCTACATTATCAGCCAAGTTTGATGGTGCAGTAACAATAACCGGAGCAGATGGTACTTGAGACCTTTTAGACTTGGAAGGCGTTACCGCTGGTGCATCGTCGTCCGAAAATCTAAGCATAACATCGTCAATGTATTTCTTTCTTTGAGTATTTCTAGCAGATCGTCTCTTTTGCGTTGCATTTTCTGCATCTTCAGGCGGAGAAGGAGGTGGTGTTGTTATCAAATCTTCTCCTTCACCGTCCGATTCTGTCACAATACTTTTACGTTTGCGATTTTTACTCGAGCCACCGCCCTTAGAAGACCTCGCTTTAGACGAAATCACCTTCTTAGGCGTTCCAGCTGTAGGTTTAGAACGTTTCGGTTTTCTCACCATTTTCTCTATTTCCTCATTGGAATTAGATTGTTCTTCAAAAGCGTACTCGTCTTTTTTAATTTCAGATTCTGCAGCAGAATCTACAATATCTGTTGGTGTTTGAGAATCGGCTTGAACTTGTTCTGCTTCTTTGGTAGATTCCGGTATTATTTCACCAGGTTCGGGTATGCTCAAGTCATCGATTGTCATCGAAGTTTGCGATACTTCCGCAACATGATCGTCACTGCTCTCGGCGGACTTGTTGAACGAATCGTCGGTAATGGAATCCTCTCCATCCATTTTCTTTTTCCTTACGTACTTTCTCTTTATTCTTTGTTCCTTAGGTTCTTTGGGTTCTTTTTTCTTGCGTTCTTTTCGCTCCTTGGGTTCTTTTGGTGGTTTTGGTTCCTTAGGTTTCTTTGGTTCTCTAGGCTTCCTCGGGGTTCTAGTTTTCTTTAGTTTATCTGAATCCATTTCACCGGTTATCGGGTCTATTCCTAAATCTGTCAAATCTTCTGAGGGTATGTTCAAACCGGCACCCGGTGTGACACAGTCTTCAGAAACTGGCAAAGGTTGCGGCGGCAATCCGATAACAGCAGAAGGAATTTGACCAACTAAAATATCCTTTTCGCCTTTATTTTTTCGGGGTTTCTTGGTTCTGGGCGTTCCTTTGCCTCGACCGCGACCGGTAGTGCTCGATACCTGCGGACTGTCGATCATGGGCGACGTAAAAATAGGACTTTGTAATATACACTGTTGGCCACCGTTGCACTGATCGTTTGCCTCGTGTTGAGCTAAGATGTTTAATCTCTCTTGCAGATGTGCAATCTTTTCTTGATTTTCGGGTGCAGCTGGCATGCAATACAATTCTTGAAGTTGTTGTTGCAAGGCAGCTCGTTCTTGATGATGCGTAATGGGCGGTTGATATCCCATTTCTTGATTTGGTATAATTCCATGTGTAGAAGTCATTCCGGGTACTAATACCGGAGGCGGTCCACCTATGGGCATAGGTGGCATACCGGGCATCGTCGTCATAGGCATTACGTGAGGAATCGATCTCGTTCCACTAATTGGAATTCCACCAGGTCCCATTTGGTCATACATGCTTTGTGGTTGAGTCAGTTGGGGAACATTAGGTAGCGTCAAACTTTGCGAATGAGGCGGTAAAGTTTGCGTTTGCGGTACTGAAGGCAGTATCGACGTAGGTGGTAAGGGACCACCAAGTTGAGAGGATGGTATACCGTGTTGAGTCGCTTGAGGTGTAAGTGGGCCCATTTGGTTGGGTGCCATTGTACCCAACTGAGGTACAATCGACGATTGAGCTAAACTCGGTTGACTCGGCTGTAAATTTGTTGAAACTGTGGGTATTACTTGATTCGACTGAATCGGCTGCATATTAATTTGATTTGAACTGACAGTCGACTGCGAAGGAGATAAATTAGATTGCTGTTGAATTTGATGAATTTGAGTATTTTGAATATTTGGTATTACTGGCGGTGCAGATGTAACTTGGTTTGTCGATTGTAATACTGGATTTAATTGCATTTGATTTAGAGGTTGAGAGTTTTGTTGAATATTTACATTATGAAGAGAACTTGGAGGAGTCATGGAAGGTACGTTCGATAGTTGAGATATCGTGGTTGGAACGACGTTAGAATTTGTCGACGTAGGTATGGATTCGCGAGGTATCGTACTTATAGAAGATTCCTGACCATACAATTGCAGATTTGAAGGCATAAGATCGTCCATATTAGTCTTAGGAGGTTGCGAATTACTTTTACCGTAATTAGTCATGCTAGATACGCTGGTAAAATCTGTAAAGCTTGTCGTATTACTTTGAGTTGATTGTTGAGGAGCACTACTGCTATTACTACTATCTTCGAGAGACTTAAACGGTTCTACATTGGTAGTAATATTAGATTCTTGATTGCTACCGGCATTGTCATCTGTGGTCGACGAAGGCGTTGGAGTAGTAGGATGAGAAATTGAAACGTCATGAATACTTGTAGGTGTAGATACGTCAGTATTATTGGTGGTGCTTGTAGGTTTATCGGGAACACCTGCCGACATTGGTGATCTAATTGAACTAAAGTCACTTTGAGTGATTGTTGGAGGTAAACTATGAGACGATGTACTATCCTGAGAAAGTTGAGTAGTTACTTCCGATATAGATACCGGTTTGCTAATATCAGTTCTTAAATCGTCGTTTCCAAAACTCGACTCTAAGGTTTGATTGTTTTGTAAATTTGTCAGATGTTGTATGTTCGGCGTTGGCGGTAAAGTTTGAGTTTGTGGAGGTATGCCTTGACTAGAAGGTATTTGATCCAACATACTTAAGCTTCCGTTCAAACTGGCCAGATGCGATCTAGGCTGCTGCTGTTGTTGTTGTTGTTGCTGCTGCTGCTGTGATTGTTGCTGTTGCGAAGATGACCATTGCTGCTGTTGTTCGGCAATGGCATTTCTAAGTCCCATCGCAGGCGACATTGGATTTTGAGACGATTGAGGAGGTCCTAACGTATTTCTCGATTGATAAGTAGGATATTCCGAATTGTTGGTACTACTGCTAGGTGGCATTACCATTTGTTCGAGAGCCTGCAAAGTGCTTTGTTGCGAATAAGTCGGCATTGGTACAGGCGAAGCTGTAGTCGATTTTGGTGTTAAACTAGTGGCAGGTCTGGGACTTAGGGTAGTTTGCTGCATTTGTGGATGCGGTGACATGTTAGGTTTGGCAGGAGACATTACCGGTCTTGGAGACATCTGAGGTGCTGGTGGTCTTGGCGACATTTGAGGCCTCGGAGAGGTCATTTGTGGCGATAATTGAGGAAATGGAGCCCTATATTGTGGACTGGCGTTACCTAATACTCCAGGTCCACCAGCATGTTTAGTAGAATACTGTTGAGCGTTTGCCCCTACATCCATCGATCTTTGAATCGACTGCATCGATTGATGAGGGGTCGGAGTATATCCCATCGAACTGGGATGCGATAAATGACTTTGACTGGGCGGTTGCTGCGCCGGAGGGACGTGTCCTTGAGCCGTAGGATGAGATTGGCTCATGTGGCCGGCGGTCGCTTGCGCGTGTGGAGTTGCGTGAGGGGTGGCATGAGGAGTGGCGTGAGGAGTAGCATGAGAGGCCAGCGTCTGACCGTGGCCCATGTGACTATATTGTTGCGTTTGTGATACGCCCATATCGAGTTGATGGTGAGTTTGAGGATATTGATGATGATGTGGCATGCGTTGATGCATGTAACTGCTGTATGCTTGACCAGCGGCTCCCGGATATGCAGTACCCTGAGGATAATGAGGAGTGTGCCTCTGCTGCATGGGATACGCAGTTTGATGAGGTTGCTGCATTATGGGATGCTGCGTAGGAGGAAACTGATGTTTTTGTTCTTGTTGATGCCCGTAAGCCATGGGCTGTTGGCGATAAGTGCCCATTTGACCGTAACGATGTATGGGATAGCCAGAGTGCTGACCCCATCCTTGCATTCCGGCAGTATCGCTCATTCCCAATTGATGATCCGGCATAGAATACATATTTTCTGGTTGATATGGATACTGGCCAGTGGTTGCCGCCTGAGGAGCGGGCGGCCTCACTATTTGTCTCTGATGAGGATACGAACTCCCCGGAGGTCCCATTGGACGTTCTGCCCCGTAGCCTTGGGCATACATATTTTGAGCGTTAGGATCCATGTGACTAAATTCTGTACCACCAAAGGAGGCCAACTTTTGTAAAGGATTTTCTTGCGTGTACGTTGGCTGGGCATAAGACGGAGCAGCATCACGCGTACCCGTCACCGCAGGTTCAAAGTGTTCTCCACCCAAATCGGGTAAGCCGTCCAACATTCCAGCTCCATCCTCCCCGAACAAGTCGTAAGAGTCCATCGCTTTAGACGGCACATGTCGCCTTCCTACTGTTCATCTCTTACCACACCATCGCTAAAAACAATTCCTAAATTAATACCATTAAATAAAATAATAATCCGAAATTTTAAATAAAATAAAAATAACATAAAACAACGATCGACCTTGTAAAAATGACTAATTTATTCTTATCTATAAAATAAGCTAAAATTCAAACATAGGTAGAAATAATTATTTTCCTGTTGGTTTGATCAAATCTCAAGGGGAAAAGCTATACGCTTATGAGCTAAACAAACCATCAGCGCTACAACTTTCCACCGTAAGAAATAATCTTCCTTGTTCAAAAAATAGCTATTTATGTATTTGTTTAAAAAAATAAAGTCAATACAGATAGACAGGAATCCATTAAGATTGTTAACGATCACACAATATCGGAACAACCTTGTAAAAATTCCACGTAAGTTAATGAATCGGAAAATATAAAATAATAATTTGGAGAAATTTTTCCTTTCGCACGGGAAGCGTTTTTTTGCGATCGAGTTCGTTTACTTCTTCGGGATAATCAATTAAAATCTCGATAGCGTTTCCATTAGGAAATTGCGCCATCGGAAAAAATAAGGTGATGTAATTAAGCTTAGCAATGGGAAAACTCGAAAGCCGCAAATCGCAGGGTAAAAGTTGAGTTATTCGCGATCGGTACTTTTAAATACAATAATAATTTTTATGTCAGACTGTGAATAAGATTCGTCAATAAAATATAAACTAACCTGCAAGGGCAACATAATAATTTTGATATCTTTTCTAAGCAATTACAATTATAAATCGTATTAAATAATTTATTACTTGCGTTTATAAAAAAAATTAATGGTGGGGAAAATTATTTTTTTAGAGAGGTAGACGTTACAAGGTTTAATTTTATTCTTATTTTTTTTTTAATTCGGGTAATTAAATATCTATCTCATGCATTTTTTCTACAAGAGTAAAAAATAAAGCATCGGCATTAATTAAAATTAATTAAAAACGGTCAAGGTAATAAAAAAAAAAGCGAATCGAAATAAGCGAATTGCTTCCATGACAACGTGTAAATAAAGGTTATATCGCCATTTAAAACAATCGAAGATCGTCCGTTGATTTCATCTTCCCGACAATCCCGTTGGTAATTAGGGGATTGATTAGTTAGTGGGAAAGGGTGGACTTGATATTTAAAAATAATATTTTTTGCACTTTGAGGCCGAAAATGCGTCACTCCACGTTTCGGAGCATCGAAACAATTCCTTATTTTGATGAAATAACGAAAACGTTGATAAGTGTTATTATACGTCAAGTTATCAATCAGCACCCGGCAAGAGAACAATGAACCTTACCGCGACCGCCATTTGAGATATCCACGGCTTGGGTGCTCGCCTTCCAAATTAACGATATTGCCGATTTCGTCAAAGGTCACAGATTTACCCTATCCTATTGTTTTAGTTAGATTCGTCACCTATACGAATTTACACACTTTCGCTTTCGATCTTTTTAATTTTTCGTAAAAAATACGCGAAAGCAGATCATACACATGCCCGACATCATCCGTAATGAGAGAAAAGAGACTATTTAATTGGATAGAATAATACTGTTCTGTATTTAGTTGACGAAATACGACCAATCAGGTGATATCTTGTGTAGATGCATTAGAAATGTTGATTTTTCAACGACCAATGGCGAATTAGAATCGTTTATTTTTACTCAAAACAATGTTCAGATTAATATTTTCAATCGATTGAAAACAAACCAAATGCGTATATTTAGAAAAAGATTGCAAGTTATAAATTCGCAAACGTCGATTTCGGTTTAGTAACAGTTTTTTAAGAAACTCACCATGGACACCGTAAGTGTGGTGTAAACGAGGCGCCACTTCCTTCTAACAATAATCCAAAACACAAAAATTCACGTAAAATTAACTTGAACTAATATCACACTTTTAAACATTTCACATAAATTCACTAATTTTTGTTTAAAATAATTTTCTAAAACTTACGTTACTACTATATTTATATCGTTAAAACGAGTGCATAGTGTGCATAGATTAATTTAGGTCTCCATTATACTACTACGCTTTCATCGACGGTACTGCCACCTATAGCGCGAAAATTAAAAATTGTACGAAACAAGCGGAGACCACGTTCGGTGTTTTTCCTACACATTTGCATTTTTACACTCCCCGTTCGCACAAATTACACAAAAAATGCTTAATTAGCTTTCACGAAAATAATACCTATTTATTCAACTGCTTCAAATATTTTTATGAAATCCTAAAATATTATTCGATCGAACAATAACGCTAATACCCACGCACTCTGTTTTACCTGTGCGCAACAGTAAAATGTTGCCTATTCGAAAAATTTTATTTTATCAACACCGTGGCGTGCTGTGACCATTGATAAACAAACAGAGCGAAAAGTTTGCTTTTAAATTTAAACTCTGACACTTTACGCACAACTGACAGGGATATCTGAATCAAGGCCTTCCTGGATACATGTCCTACCAGCCCAACATGTAAGTCAGGAGAACCCAGCATTAGCGGATTTAGATCTGGTGGCTAAGGGACTCTAGCCCCCTTCCCCAAAAATCGATAGTAATCGATTCGTATAGTGCACAGAAAAAAATGCGGGTTAGCTTATTTTAATTTTATTTATAGTCTCCTCCCAATCACTAAGCCTGGATCGGCCACTTGAAACCAACTTATCCAGAACTTATCTTATCCATTATCTGCCTATCAAAAACGCGCACGAATACATTAACGAGATTCCTGCGATCATAATCCGATTTATTTTTTTCTCAAAACTAGGTTTTTAAAGTTATCCTACTATTATTCCTGTGCAGCAATTACGTAATTTTTAATTATGTAAAAAAAATTAATAGATTTGAGTTTTTCGATATGAAATCCAACCAGCAAAAGTTAGCTTTAAATTTCAAATTAAAACGAGCGTCTTTATTAAATATCCGATAATACTTACTTCTCGAGTTGTAATTCGTCTAGAGAATGTTAGAAAAAAATATTTTGATAGAATAATAAATTAGCTTACCACAATCAGTGCAATAATTCATTACAATTTTGCAAATCATATACAAAACAATTTTCAGTGGGATTATCAAAATTGGATTATCGAAGTAGGATTATCAGAATGGTGTTATCCTATTATGTTTTGTTTATCTGCCATAGGTGTCATGTTTGCGTGGTATTCTCGAGATAATCAGTTCTCGCAAGTGTTAAAAATACATGATAAAATAAATTATTAGAATAAAATGACACGATTTTGACAAATTAGAATTTTGGGTCTTTATTCGTATCTGTCTACCACTAATGCGCAAGAATGGATTAACGAAAGATATGTTAATAAGAAAATTCACTCTGGTTACATGTAACCTAAGAGCCCCACTTAATTAAAATCGGGGAGTCTTCAAAATGAGTAGGTCTCTGAACCCACGCACTTGGTATAAACATCCCTGAAAATCGCCCTAACTCGAAAATCATAAAGCATGGTAGCGAGAATCTTTCATATGCGTCAGTGTAGACAGATAACGAATAAAATCCAAATTTAGAAATCTGTGGTCTACTGGTTTGTTGATTAATTGTTGTTCACTAAATTGTATTTAAAATTAATTTTTAGTTCTTTAACTATTATTAATATCCTGAAAACTGTCCGCTTCAAGGCAGGGGCGCCAACTACGAAGGTGCCCGAGAACTAGGCAAGGCACAAAATCAATATCTTTTGCCAAGACTTTCTTAGAAGCGGTATTAATTTAAGGCCAACTTCCAAGAAGGTCGTCCTCTCAAAATTCCTCCTTGCATGTGCCATGGGTTAATGGGGTTTAGGGATGGGAAAGCCAATCACGTCACTTGCCTCAATAGGGTTATCCATACAAAATTTCTAAACACGTTTCAGTTGAGCCACCAACCGCCTTTGGCGCTGTATTTAGTATTATTTTGGTAAATTTGAATTTAACATCTCAACAATTTATGTCTGCTTCTCTGCTTGTCTAGGGAGAAGACAAAGGCTGTTGATTCTGATGAAATTTGATCAGAACAAAAAAATATTATAATTAAAATACAAAATAAAATAGAAACAAATCACATCCGTAATAGAACACAAATTATCAAGAATCAACCCCCAAAGGCAAAATCGAGAAAGGTCCCAAAAATCCTATACTCAAAATGGGTAATTTCAAAACTAAACTAATTGAAATTATACGTAAAAGTAGAAGAAGAAAAAGAAAAAAGTAAAAGTAAAAGTAGAAAAAGATGTTTATAGATTTTTGACTAAAAAACGTAATTTTCAGCTTTCAATGTAAAATTTTTTTTCTCTTTATTTGACGTGCAACTCGACTCGATTACTAACAACTTGTAGCTCTAATAGAGACACCATAAGCTATCTAACTTTGATCTCTTTTGATATTTTTTGACTATTTATTTAATTTTGCAAATATCTCGATTTCAGTATCTCACGGGCGCAATATTAATTCAAGTGTAGAAAATGAAATTTTTATCAAAAAATATAAACATAATAAATTAACATAAAATATTAGTGGATTTTGAAAATCAATTTTACATAGTATCTTCAAATTTTGTAATAAGTTTTCCAATTTTACATGGAAAATTAAGCAGGTGAACAGGTGTGCAATTGTCACACCTACCACATAGGGAAAGCCGCCAGTGTAAGGCAGTACTTTTAGAGAGATCTTTGTAGAGGGAGGTGGAAAAAATATTCTTTTAAAAATTCTAAAACTTTGTTAGTAAATACGTAAAAAAATAAAAAGAAACTGTACATCAGGAGTATAATATAAAATTATGACGGATATAAGGTAGACTAGTGACATTAGTCTTAGCTTACCTTAGATAGTATTTGGTTGAGCTCACCCAAACTAAGAAGTCTGGCGACTTCAAAGTCGCCCAATAAAACATCAGTTGTTACCGATTATTTTTTATTATGTGCACAACAAAATACACAATGTATTTAAAGCATCTATTAAGTCTGATTTTATAAAAAAAAAAAGATTTATTATGTATATAAATATTATAAAATAATATATAAAGAGAACAACGATGGGATTCCACATATGCAAAACAGTGTAAAATCGATATTAAATTTTAAATATATAATTATTTACTATCATAATGAAATGTATAAACACAAAATTGCGAAAATTCAATATTCTTGTCGCAGATTTGCAATAGCTGAAAACCTAAAACTATTGAATATACTATATTATATTCACTGAAAAAAAATGATTTATTATTTTGATTAAAAATTCATCTTTTTGCGCCAATAAACAAAATACATCATATTGATGAAAAAAATCTTTGTATTAACGAATTTGTTCGTAAATTTGATAAATTTTATTCATCAGCGCAAAAGCGATTAATTTTTCAACAATTATTTTTTTCAATGTTGCCATGCTTTCTTTGTCACGCCTACACGCCTCATGATGTATAAAAACAAGTATTATTAGGAATACGTTTGTTAATTTGAAATGTATGTAACAGTTACAATTTCTACAATAATGAAAGTTGTTAAGTTGTGCATTAAATATCAGCTCTGCGAGATGTCATGCCTTGTCACATAGCAAAGGCATCCTTTAATTAAATTTGCGCAAATTTCGAAAAAAACAAAAAAGACAATAAATAAAAAGATGTTATAATAAAAATATATATAAACGTTAATACCTTTTGACTAGACACTATAACATTTATACTTTTACACCCACTGATAACACAAATCACAAGGTTTGTACCGTGTCGGTCAGCTGTATTGGTAAGTAAGCCATTTTTGATTTTACACAAATATGCTGACCGAAACTTATCTACACCAAAAGTAAAACAACAACAACAACATTGTATCATATAATATAATCATCCACTCTATTATCTACTTAAATTAAAAGACTTAACATCAAAATCAATTTCAAAAAATATCATTTGTATTAACACCTAAACTAGAACTTATTTCGCAATTTCTTAAAAAATAATTTTGACTACTTACGCAGAGAAACTGTTAGAAAAATGATTCACATATTTTTTAACACAACTATTCTCGTGGTAGCCATTTTTTGCTACATCGTCTACAATTGTGGTGCCCAACATATTTAGAAAACCATAAATTACGCAACTCTATCTATCTGTGCCTCTCAAATAAAAATGATAGTATCGTTTTTGGACTTTCAGTGAAATACGCCAACCAAAACAGAAATCTCTCCTTTACCTACATTGGGCACCACTACCTCCGTAATAAGAGAGTACAGTATTCACCCTAATACGTGGTATCTTCTAAGAAGAATCATTTTTTGTAATTACTAAATTTTTCAATTTTTAGTCACACTAAAATAAAAATCATACATTATTTTTGAAATAACCTAGATAAGTTATAGAAAGCTTACCCTAATTTAAGTTTTCTCATTTAAAATTTATGTTAATTAATTGTTGTGTCGGTGTACCAATCCATAGATGTTGGTCTAAAGAAATATTAAAAAGTGTTATAAAATTAAAAAGTACAAAATTTCACTTACAGTGGAGTATATGAATTTATAGAAACACCTTGATTAGTGGTTATAATTGCAAAATTATCGTTTCCTTTAATATCACTCTGTCCGGTTTCCAATTTCATTGTAAAATTTTCAGTTTTGAATATATAATTTAAATCGGATTTAAATTTATCTAAAAAAGTATTTTTACGGAATTTCAAGGATTAGTCAATCCAGAATAAGTACTTACTTGCATCAATGGGTCCTAATTGTTGAGCAACGGTGAACAGATAATTGGCACTCCAGTTACTCGGAATTCTAACAAAATTTTTACCAGTATCTCCTGGTAGCATAAATTCCAATTTACTAAGTAAAAGGGCAAATATATTATGCTTGATAATATAACATTGACTATTTGTCCAAGTAACCAAAGGAATGGGAAGATCAATTACTAAAATAAATTAAATTATTACAAAATTTGAGACGGAAGTTTAAAAAAGTTACATGTATAGTAGTAGGTGATTGGTTGGATAAAATTTCTGTTGCAATCGTTCAATTTGGCTTTTTCAACTATCAGTTTTGCGTAACACGCTTCTAGAAGAGCATCTTGCAACCATAAAATCAGATTATTCTTCTTGTCTTGAGTTAAATGATCTCTTAATACTCTTATATCATCATTGGTTGAGTTCTTTTCGTCAAATAATGGTATTTGCATGTTAATGGTTTTCGTAACCAAATCTTCAAACGTCGTTATGCATTCCATATCATTTGATTCAAGAATTTTCTTCATTTCATTTTGACACGTGTTTATGTTACTTTTATCATAATTTTTTATTGCATAGCAAATTTTATCGTGTATGTTCTGACTTGTTTCATTATTAATCACATTAATATGCTCGTTCTCATCTGGAGTCCATCTAAAATAAATTGGAATATTAATAGAATAAAAATAACTTATTCGGACAAAGTTGCATTTTGTTCTGAATGATACAATAAAAAAAAACTTACTCTATTTCCATTGATACTTCCGATGCTACATCGGGAGTACCATAGTTAATAACAGAAGTACTTGTACTGTGATCTTTCACAGTAGCTGAAGAATGATGATTATTTTTTGAGTAATTTATATAACTTTGTATTACATATTCAATAAGATCACGCCAATCCTACAACATGATTAGTAAACTAATAGAAAAGTTTATAAAAATTTAATACTTACATCGCACAGTTCGTAGTCGGTTTCCCAAATCTGAGAAAGTGTCTTCAATATGTTTAATTGAAACAACGTAGAAAGATTATCTAAATCACCTGCTACATGATGCATCATTGTAAATATGCAATTATTCACAAATTTTCCATTTTCGGTAAAGTCTTCCAATAACAGACCATATTGTCGCATAATTTCTATTGATGCAAATCTAGCAAAAAAAGATTCTTGCGCATTATTTATATAATTAAATTAGCACAAATAAATAATAACAGAATTGTGAAATGCGAAAAATCTATGTTCTGATTTTTTCTAAAAAATTGATTCTAGAAAAATTGCTTACTCTTTCAAGTGATCCTCAATATTTAGCTTTAAATCGTTATTTTTGGAATTTTTTTCCAGAAGCAGCAAATAAGAATGATTAGTGACAATCAAATCACGTAAATATTGTTTGCTTTGTATATCTGGATTATATTCCCTTATTAACAATAAAAATAATTTTTTCAACTCGTGGATCTCGCACATTTGCAACTCCAATTTCATGAGACTGTTGCGATTTTCTAAACTTTTACTAGAATTTTGTTGATACGTTTCAATGGTTTGCAAAAATTCTCTGATAGAAGTAACAACCTAAAAAATAAAAATAAATACATTAAATAAATTTAAAAAAAAAAAAATTACCAAGTGCAATCGCCTTAAATGTGGTTGTAAATCTAAGTCGACAAATCGTCTGCAAATTTCAAGTTCTTCCAGTTGCCAAACTCCTTGAAACACCAAATAAGAAATTACATTAAACGACAATACCGGACTTATCAGTTCCAAATCTAACTCTAGTTGCACAGCAAACTTTAAAAAATAAGTAATCAGCCAGAACAAATGAGAAATATCGATTGGAAGGTTAATGTTGGTAAGGAACTGAGAATACAAATTTTCAACTAAACGTCCATAACCTTTTAAAAGAAAATCGACAGTAAATTCTTTCAAAACTTCGCTAATATCCTCATCGGTGGGAGTGTAATTAATTAAACCTTTCATGTGAATTCTAAAAATTGAAACGTGTCGTAAAAAAATTTATAGATAGCTACCGAGCGAATTAATACGTACATATTAGTTTTACCACGTTTAACCAACTTTTTTCTTCGCATTTCTTTTTTATCCAATGGCGTGATGGCAGTTACAACTTTTTGAACGCGGTTCTTCTGTAACGGTTTGTGATGAACAAGTTTTTTGTAAGGGGTTTCATCGTCGTTACTAGAAGTAGAAATCGATTCTCTTTCATTTTCGGGTGGTGTTACGTAACCGCAGTCAGAAAATGTAGTTTTTTCTGAAACTACATTACCAACCACTTGTTTCAGTGCTTCAGTGTTGTGCTGCTTAATCTCGGTTACGGATGGAGTTTCTTCCATCTAAAATTAAAATTATTTATACCTATATTATGTTTTTCAACCTAAAACTGTGCTTTACTCGCCTTAGTACAAATTCCCGAATCGCTACTATGAGTTGCTATTCCAGCAGTGCTATCACTTTCGAATGAATTATCTCGATGAATAACATTTTTTTCTTTATTCTGTGTTAAGTTAGTCATTTCGGTGGCTCTGTATACTTCACTTTTATTTTTGTAAATTGCAGGTTTAGTTCTGGTCGCAATTCTGCTTCCGCCGTTATCACTGGAATCTGACGTAGGATCTGATGTTAATACAAATGACAATTCTCCCCTTCCTTGATTTTGAGGTGAAGTGTTACTTTCGTTGTCTTCTGAACTCTCGCTTAACGACGCTTCAAACCAAAAACTTAGCAGTTTTTGCAAATTACTAACAGATTGGTATTGATACATAAGAGCTATCAATTGCACCATTGTTGCGCTACAATGCATCTGTAAAATAGTAAATTTGAATAAAATCTTCGTGGCCTATATAACTTAAAAACTTGCATTTTTGGGATACGCCATTATTTGTATCATAGTTTTATCGATACTTTGAGTGAATAAATTCCAAATGATTTGATTTTGCATTACATTAGATGGCAGAGCTTCGGGTATATGCAAAATATTTCTTAGCAGTTGAAAGCAATTTTCGATGTAGTCAAATTGTTCGACATCTAATGCAGTATCAACTTCAATTATCGATTTCAAAAAATCGACCACGGCTTTAGTATTTTTGCTATCGGTAAATATTTCTTTACTTGTCAAAAGCAAGCAATTTAATTCGTAAATAATTTGGCGTCCAGATTCGGTTCTCGATTCTTGCTCCAAAGAAAGCAAACATTCCACCGGTATGGTAAGATTTTGTAATATCTTAATCGTTGTGTTGATTATTTTTGTGGATACATTCGTGCTTGTGTTGTTTTTTGCGTGAATTAAAAGTGGTAACAGATCTTTACGAATGTGTTCGCCAAAACCTATCATTCTTCTGTAAGTTCTCAAAAAACGATCTTCGTTCAATAAATTTAATAGGACTACTTCCAGTACTTCTAAAATAAAGAATATTTGGTTAAATGGAATTATGGCAGTGTTGGTGTTACTTACCATGGCAATCTTTATTAACGATATAATTATCGCCTTCTTTATTGCCCAACAATCCAAATAAATTATTCTGTTTATTCATGTATCTCCATGCCATCGTAGAGTGAATTTTTTTTATAAAATTGCCCTAAAATTTATGTCACAACTGACGATGATCCATGCATGTTTACTAGCAATTTTAATTTTTCAAAAAGATTATTCTGAATTTTAAAAACTAGAAAAAGAGAAAAAATTTGTAGGTGGGAGTTCCTTCTATTGTATTGTTAGTGGCGTAGTATTATGTAAATGATTATCAATAGGGTGGTATATATATTTATTTCTGTCTTTATGTCTAAAATAAACTTCCAATTTCTTATCAAACGTGATATTTAAGGATTTGCGTCAGCAACGCCTACAGTCTTCAGAATTTTTCTAATAATTATAGATTATTATTGTGGGAGATTATCTTACATAATGAAAGAATGGAATCACTTGAACGGTATTAGAATTCAGATAAAAGTTATTTGGAATTGATATTTTATGATAAAAAAATATTACAATGCTTTAGAATAGGATCCCGAGAGGCGGTTGAGTCCGACTATTTACCTAAATTAAAAAAAATAGAATGTTTTAAAAGGCGAACATTTTACCATAGCGTTTAATGAGCCAATGAGCTCACAAGATCAGCTTCCAATATTGCTAGATGACGTATGACGTCAAAGAATGTGGTATCAACACGATGGTGCGCCCGCACATTTTGGGCTTCAAGTAAAAACATTTTTAAATGAAACATATCCTAAAAAAAACTCCTCTTGATTATTTTTTATGGAGTGCTGCTAAAGCGTTAGTGCACAGCAACAGAAGAAAGCCCGACACCAGAGAGAAATTAATGGAGAGTAACGAATGCTATATAGACCACTGACTTTAGACATCCAACATTGGAATAAATCACATGTTCCTGATTTTTTTGGTATGTTGACCTGTGACCTGTGCTAACTTTGTGGTTCTCGAAAAACCTCGACATTTTTCAACTGATTTCAGTTTTTGGCCCAAAACTCCTAAAAGTGTGTATCCTACAGAAAAGGTCATTATTCTATATTTTTTTGAAGCTGTGAACAATTTCTACAATTTAAACCCAATTTCAATTTATTAGGTCCAATAGATCCCAAGATACAGGACTTCAAAATTTAGATTTTTTTTTCCAAAAAATTTAAAATTTCAGTTTTGTCATCTGTCGGGCTAAATATTGGCTGTAATACTCATTCTACGAAAAAAAAAATTAAATATGAAGTTTTAGAGCAGTTATGTGCCTAAACCTGGAAAGGCAGAAGAAGAAGAATACCAGTTATTTAGCTTTAATTTAAGCCCTAAACAAAGTCTGCAAGCCCAACAGGTACCTCGTTATCTTAAAAAAACAAAAAATTGGAGAAATCAGAGGAGGGACAGATCAAATGCAACATTTAATTGCCATGGATATTCATAGTTGTAATTACACTATGTAATATCATCATCATCAATCATAGTAATAAAAATAAGCCCTTTGAATCACCATAAAATTTATTTTCTTGCTGGCTTTGATTTGGAGTCCGCAAAACCAATATCTTGTTTTTAGTATGTTTATTTTCTTGTTGAATTAGCAAACTAAAAAAAATAGTAGTTCTCGTAAAATTGTTCGAAGTGTTTTCGGCGAAATGTCGTTTCCGGCGGGAAATTGTTTCATGTGGTAACTTTGGTAAAATTGAAAACGCGGTATTCGTACGCTAATTGCAGTGAGTGAGAAACTTCTGTAATCCAGAGGATTACCACCAAACAAGCAGCAGAGGATGCTGACTGCTTAATTGTGCAGACAGCCTTGGAAAAGAGAACTTTATATGAAACAGATTTCATCATTGGAGAAGATGGTATACCGTTAATTCATCGCGTGCGACAATTCAAATTTTGATTAGAAACAAATCATATTTTTATAACTGTAACTGGAAATTATGAGCTATACCTCATAATTGTGGCTGTGTCATTAAAAGTGACAGGGGTGAGGCTGGTTGTCAACAGTTAACTTCTACGAGTTTCAATCGAAGGAAATAGTCACTCTGTCCGGGATTTGAAATGTTCCTCCACGCATTTACCCTTCGATACGATTTATTTGTAAGAAGTGCAACGCAACGCAAAGGTCCACCTGGCTCGTTTATCCCCAACCAAAGAAGCAGCCGCCCAACATACCACCAGGTGCAGAAGTGGTTAGGGGTAGATAAGAACCCGTCCAACTGGGGCTGGAGTAGGAGCAAGCAGTGGCTCCTTCCTTGACAAAATACTAGAGACCTTGCTCCACAAACTTTCTTCAAATTCCTTTCTTATAAATGCAGCAAAAAAATGCAAGGGAGGAACTTGCTCATGCCAAAAAGCAGGGCCGAAGTGCTCTGCTTTGTGCAAACCTGGGCCTTCCAGAAGATTCCGGTTTGGAACGAGAAAAAGTTGCAGAATTGTAAAGTCTCAACATGTTCAATTTAAAATTAGCATTTTTTAAATTATTACACCTTTGTTTTAGAAAATTTAAGATATTATGTTATAACTTATAAGGTATACTTAAGATTTTAAAAATAAAATATGTTTTCACTTTTGATATTGAAAGTGTTTTCGATTTAGTTAAGCCTTCCTCCTCGTTGACAATAGCAACTATTGGTTCCGCAAATCGTCAGGCTACAATAATTCCTGTCCCTCACCTTATTTCCCCAATTTTTGTTTTTCTTAGATGACGAGGTACCTGTTGGGCCTACAGATTTAGTTCAGGGCTTAAATTAAAGCTAAATAGCTGCTTTAAAACTACATATTCAATGAATTATTTTTGTAAAATGAGTAATACAGCTAATATTTAGCCCGACAGATGACAAAACTTAGATTTTGAACTTTTTGGAAAAAAATCAAATTTTTGAGGTCCTGTATATTGGACCCAAAAATTTGGGGTTGAGCTGAAATTGTAGGAAATTTTCACAGCTTCAAAAAAGAACGGAACGACCTTTTCCGTAGGAGCACTCTTTTAGGAGTTTCGGGCCAAAAACTGAAATCAGTTGAAAAATTTCGAGGTTTTTCGAGCACCGCGAAGTTAGCACAGATCTTTCGAAGCTGCAAACTTGGCTTTACACTATTGGTAGATACCCTAACAACATACCAAAATTTTTGTCTACCGTCAGTGGTCTAATAGTGGCTCTTAACGAAAGAAGAAATGTTATAAATAATACTAAATATACAAGATCTTATAATTTTGTGAATTTATTACTCTAATTTTTTGTGAAATGAATTGGTTTTTCAAAATATTTTACTAGACAAAAGTTGTAGTCCGTTAAATTTCCTATCCTTTTCCCTATTTCCTAATCGGCTTCAGATTTCTTGTAAAATTTTACACAATGTTAAAAATATAAAAAAGCTCAAATTTTCCAATTTCTTTACTTACTTTAATTCATAACTCGAAAGCCATTGATTTTAGACATTAAAAGGTTTGAATCTAGTTTGTCGATTATTTCGCGCTCTTTAAAAAAACACTAAACCATTTTTACTGAAAAATAAATATTTTCGGTGCTATGACCGAACTTTAACTTTCTTAACTTTAATAACTTTCAAGAGTTATTTTAAAAAATATTTATTACTAATTTAAAAATTTAGATATTCTTATATCTTAAAAACGGTTCGCCCTAGTTAAATTATTTTGAGTATTTGTTATAGTTTTCGAAGCTCATGAGATTCGAACATTTTCAAAAACCTTATTTGTTCACGTTGTTGAATGTTGATCAACTTTAAATCTTAACTTTTTTACCGTTCATTTGAGAAAAAAGTCCTCTTAAATGAAATTGTAAACAATTTGAAGAGATATTCAACAACACTGTAGTGGTTGATTTATACAATAAAATAATAAATTAAATTTTTTATGGTTGAAAACCATATAGGAATTTATTTTCGAGTCACCAAATCCTAATTAATTTAATGAGTTCAATTTAACAAATAAAAAGATCATTGCAAGGCGGAAGTTAATATAAAAGTAAAATTAATTTATGGAAGCCATTAAGTAAAATACACCTGCAAGATTGTTCATTCCACACAATACTACTTACAGTATGAAACATGAGATTAAAAGCATTAGTTTTTGGCTGGCAGTGCCGATGCTCCAAAATTATTTTTCGCTGAAATATTTATGTTGTTCGTACAAAATGTAGAATATAACTTCTAAATAATTTTTCACCGGCTTTATATGGGATTTTTCGTGGTGAAAATGCAACTACATAATTGATAAATTTCAAAAATCAATCTCCGAAAATAATTTTTCAATATTGAAATTTGGAGGGCGCATAAAGTAAAAAACATTATTGCATTTTTAGAAAAAGTTTTATTTTTGAGAAAAACAACTTTTAATTTTTTTTTAAATTGTATTAGTTTCGATGTTTTCCGAAATTGTTTGGATTTCTATATTTCAAAAAATCAAGTATGATGTTTATTCACGTAAGAATAAAAAATATACATCCAAAAGCTACAAAATTGCCGAATTGGCAGCGATTTTTCTTAAGCTAAATACTACGCACCGAATTTTCGAGAATATCATTATGTATTTCGAAATCTTAAATTTTCGATATCGGGCATCAGAACTTTTGTTGGGTTCCTATACGGCTTCCCTCATTTCGTATAAGCAACATATTTCGGCAAAAACAAATTTTACCAAAAAATAATAGATATAAAAAAATATTAACCGCAAATTAGCGATTAGCGGAATAAATAATTAGTCCGAGTTTTAAAAAAATTTTAATATACCTTTCCTTGAGTTATTCGAAAAGTAGGAATCAAAAATATATACTTACCAACAATTTATTCTATTTTGTGCCACCCAAAAAACTATTTTGTAGTAACACTTAAATACAAATAAATTCGTTACTAATCGACACCCAAAAAGAAAATTAATTTTTAAAGAAATATAACGAACTTTTACTAAACATCGAATCTACGTGTATTCCTAACAAGTACAGGTTTCATTATGAAATCCCAATATCACGTTCAAGTTGCAATACAAAAAATGCACGTGAACCTCAAACGTGAGTTCGTACGCAATATTATGAATCAATCATAATTTCGTCAACGCCAAAAACATAAGTTTTAAAATTATTCTTATTCAGAAAAACAATGTCTGGGATATCTGTGAATGAACGACTCGATGATTGACAGATATTTTTTAAATAATAATATATCCACAAAGTCATCATTCTTTAAATGTTGCGCGTAGGTATAATTGATTTTTACAAACGCCTAGAAAGGTTCCGTTTTTTAAATAAGTTTCCTATAGTAACTCGGCACGTCCAATATATACTACTTTTTAAGGTAAATAAATGTAACAACTAATAAATTGAACATGTTTTATTTTACTTTATACATATAAAATATTGTAACAGGATGAATTTTGTAACCCCGAAGTCTATTGTACAACAATTATTAACCACCACAACCGCTAAATTCTATTAGGTAAAATAACTTTCATCTTATAGGTATATAGTATCTTTTTAAAAGTTATCTCTAAAACACTAAACAAAAATACTGATTTGTTGTCGATACCATTTTATACTATTATTATTTGAACAACACTTGGAGAGATGCTATTGAACACAATTCCATGTTTATTCGCATTTGTTTTTAACAGTTGCAATGATCATATTTGTCTGGTGTATTAAATAGAGTGCACTGATAAAAACTGAATTGGCTCTGAAAATTCAAAATTTTGTTAAGTCATATCAAATGTAAACTATAAGAACATTTTAATTAGTAAATATTGACATAATTTTATTTTAGAATTATTTTGCCTGTTACATGTTAAATTTTAGATAATTTTAAAAGCATTATTTTCATAGAAAAACTCTGAAATAAAAGATTCTGATATTTTCTTATAGACAAAAAATATTATTTGATAATTCAAATCAGTTTAGAATTTTCAGAACATAAAAATCAAATGATAAAACCTTAAAATTAACCTTCTGAAACAAAAAAACACGCCGCTGGCAATTTTTGAAGTATTTTAAAGTCAAGTGGTATCACCTAGAAAATAATCAAACAACATCTTCGGTTAAGACTTCTACAACACTTGATTAGGAATTTTGTTGCACAGTCACTCCAAGAATTGCTAGGAATTTTCATACATTTTTTTTAAATTCATAAGAATTTTCAAGATTTCTTTACTTACAAATACAATAATTCTTGTATAGTACAGCGGTTCTCATAACCTTTTTACGACGCGATTCCAAATTTTCTTGCTTATTTTCTGCAAGCCCAACAATGTCAGTAATCAAAAATAGTCATCAATAACTTTGTTTAAAATTTATATTAAAAAAAGATACAGATCTAAAAAAAAACACAAATACTCTACTTGTACTTCTTTTTACTTATTAATGACTTCCTTGATTTTGATGTTTTGATACGAGTTTATTAATTCTATATTTAATTGTTTAAGCAAGGGAAATCCTAAGTGCAGGTTCCACTTCAAGTCGATTTCGTGCCTTGTTTTTAGTTATGCATAAAGCTGAAAATCCTGCCTTGCATAAATAGGTCGTGGAAAATGGTACCAACAATTTTAATACTTTATCAGCAAAATCAGGATATTCTCCCACTAAGTATATCCAAAAATAATTCAAACCCCTTTCTCATACAGAAGTTGTAAAGTTTGATCCGATGAAAGTTGCAATAACTTCTCATTGCTTTGGAATGGTAACATTTTCGAATTGTTTTAATAAAGGGATTGACAACCCGCATGTTATCCGTTGGAATATCTTTATTATTTGGAAAATAATCGTAAAATTTAGTTTTTAGTTTCTCTAAATGTTTTCTCACGACCGACGCAACACATTATATCATGTTGGATTTCCGTCAATTTATTTTCTTCAGTTAAATTAAAAAGCGATGGAAACATAATCGGTTCCTTCTTCTCTACGTGTACTATAAAAGCTCCAATTTGCTTGTTGGCGAAAAAATTGTTTTCAAACCCTTGCATGCTTAAATTTAAATCATTAATGCCCGTATTAATAGTTACGGATCAATCCGAAACTCAAAAAAATTCTAGAATTTACCAATGAGATTACTGGAATTTAGACCGTATCGTAGCAACAGCTGTTATTTCAAGAATTGATCTCGATACTCGGATCAATCCGTGACGTACGGGCATAATAGTCATGGATTGATCCGAGATTCAAGATCAATTCTCGAAATAGCAGCTGTTGCTACGATACGGTCTAAATTCCAGTAATCTCATTGGTAAATTATACTATACAATATATATCACGGATCAATCCGAGAATTTACCAATGAGATTACTGAAATTTAGACCGTATCGTAGCAACAGCTGCTATTTCGAGAATTAATCTTGAATCTCGGATCAATCCATGACTATTAGTACGGGCATGAATAGTCCAAATATATCGGCAAAGCTACGGCACTTTTGCCACCCACATGTCATGTTCAAAATAGTGAGCTAATGGTGAATTTTGATCTTTCAAAAAAATTTCAATTTCAGTTTTTAGCTCAATTAATCTGGAAAGCACTTTTCCTGGAGAAAGCTCCTATATGGGAAGCCAACGTACATTTGAATGTAATAATAAATGAGTATGAGCGGCACCCACCTCACTACAAAAAGCAGAAAAAGTCGAGTGTGAAGAGCACTTGCAGAAATATAGTTAATGACTTTCATACACCGATCTAAAATTTCCATTTAAATTCTCGCCCATATCATTAGCAGCAAGTTGTTGTCGATGGATGAAACAGTGTGTTGTAATTATGTTTTCATTGGCGATTTTCTTTTATACGGGTCACAAGTCCATTGTGTCTGCCGTCATAGCAGCGGCACCGTCGGTATAAACACCAACACAATTTTTCCAGCAAAAAAGCTTTTTCCACAAAGAAATCATTTATTTCAGTAAAAATTTCTTCCGCTGTAGTTCGTGTTTCTAATAGCAAACAACAAAGTAACTCTTCGCTAATAGCTTTCAGGTTATAGTCGACATTATCTAACATAAATCAAAAGAGTGGCAGCGTCTACAGTTTCACTAACTTTGTTTAATTAATAATTTTAATTCGGGTTACTAATTTCCAATTCAAATTCAAAACTAATTTTGGAAAGAAATTGCTAAATTTTCTGCGACCCTTTAAATAGATCTGCGACCCCCAGGTTGAGAATCGCTGGTATAGTACACTCAATTTTAGATACATCAACCCCTCGGCTTGAACAGAAAATTCTACTTTTCTACTTTCGTTTTCTATAATGTATAAAACAAAACTTTACAAACAGAAAAAAAAAAGGTAGCAAGTTTATCAGTTTTATTCCAAAATGCTTACTTTATTTTTATAATAAAACAGTTTTTCTGGTTTTTTTTTGTTAAAAAGTTTGTTTTCTACACGTTTTCTTCTTCGAGTGCCATATACTATGCAGTGCGTAGGTGATCACTTGGCTGAAGCCAAAATGATTTAGTATTATTACACAGTGACGTACACATATATTAGAATTTTACCATTTTGATTATTTTGGAAGTAATGTATAAAATTTAATAATAATTATTTAGATATTTTGAATAATTTTAGATATACCCTGGATTTGTGATTTGTAGCACTAAATATTGAAAACATCAATAAAACCATAAAATATGCGGCACTTTTTCAAAATAACCTGTCTGCCACATTTCTCAATTTCTCATAGGACCCCGTTCTCATGTACCTATCTATTTAACCTTTAACAGGCAAGGCCCGGTCACCCGTGACCGGAGCACGTGTTTTAATATACGACAAGAAAATAGCCTTGCTTGTTAAAGGTTAAAATATAAAATATAATTACTGTCTGTTTCATCTTTTGTTGAATTGAACTTGAAGCCAGCAAAGATTAAACGCACCATAAAAGTAAAACTTTGTATCTGGTAGCAATGCGTACAGTAATAAACAAATAACTATCACCTTTGGCACTTTCGAAAAAAACAGGGTAGGGTATATTTTGGTTTTTGTCACACTGCTAGTTTGTTCGTGATAAGAATTGTTTTGTTTTTATAGATTTTTTAAAGTTTTAAATAGTGGAGTTTACATTTAATCGTTTATTTTGGAGTATAATTTATGAAATTCTTTTTTTCGTGCAGTAGTTTTAGTGAAAAATTTTTCTCACCATACCTGTTTCTGTGGCTTCAGCAGAAAGATCGTTTTCAAAATTAAAAATAATAAAAGCTTTTTTAGGAATACTATGGGCGAACAAAGATTATCTGCTTTATCTATTATTTCAATTGAAAATGAAATTGCCCGAACAATTGATATACTACCTAATATTAAAGCAAGGAAAAATAATTTTGAGTAAAGCAGCTTACCTGTTTTAATGCTTCTATTATTTTTGTTTCCTGTTTCTCTTTGTACATATGTATAATTATTAATTTATTATTTAAGTAATGTTTGTTTATGAATAAGATTTTTGATTTTCTGTTAATTTTTTTTACCTAGTAGTTAATCCCTAGAGTGATTTTAATAAAACTAATAAATAACAGTATTTATTATATTTTTTCAAAAAAATTAATTTTAAAAAATCGTTTTGCTTATAAGACTATTAAAAATATTCCATGTTAACTTAATATCCATTTGAGGGCCCGGTTTGAGTCGGAAACACAGGCCCGTAGCTGCCTTGTTCTTATCTGTTTTATTACTCAGCAGTAGCACTGATACCTTGGTCAGTCCAAGTCTAAACGTGTGTTTAAGAGACCTTTTTAGTGTTGCGTTTTTAAAATTATTGAGACAAATTAAATTTGTTAATTTGTCAAGACCATTAGATATCAATTTCCAAAAAAAAACAATAACTTACAATTAGAAATACTAATAACTTTATAAATTATCCTATGGTTAGTTTTAGCTGTAGTTAAGTTTCCAAATAATAAATTGGGCCGAAGTACTGTAAATTATTGTAATTTATATATATTATGTATGTATACTAGCGCTTTTGTAAATAACCTTAATAATTTTATTTTATTTCCTGTATAGTGTTGATGGCCGTTTGTGGTTAAAACGCGTCACAATTTATTAAATTAACATATCTACTGTACGATAAGAGTTGCTGATAGTATTTTATTTAGTAGTTGTTAACAATATTTTGTTTTAATTTCATTTAAAACCTTTCAATTACTTTAAAAGTTAACCTTCCGGAACCAATATACTTAAATTTTACTTGAAAGCTAACATCTATATCTCAGAGACAAATTTCTCTTATGTAATTTGGAGTATCAAAGAATAAGACTAAACGACTAAACCATATTTTCCATTTGTTGAAAATTAATAAACAATATATTAATATAATAATATACATGATATAATGATAGCTTCGGAAAGATAAACAAAGTTTCGAATGAAATTAAACCAAAATATCATTGGTAAATTAATATTTTAGAATAATCAAAAAATTCACTACACAAATTTTTATAACTAAAATGCACAAAGCTATCACAAATAAAATACACTGTAAATATAAATTTCACAAACATTTTTTTCACCATTTATCATCATTGATTGATGAATTTATTCTAAAATAATGATATGGTTAATATCAACTTTCACTACTTTGCAAAGATTTAATTTTTGTTATTATCTTATGTCGTTCAATTTTTGAAATTCGTTTATAAAAATTTAAAATCAAACACATAATGGTTTGTGACGAAAATGCACAGGGCAGATTCCCAATAATAAAAGGTTGTAGCAGATGCTGATGGCTAGAAACCTATTCTTTTCAGTTTTAAGCAAATAAGACTTAAAGATTTGCTATGAAATGAAGTCTGGTTGGCTTTATGCTAATCGTTCTTCTAAAATAGGGATTTTATCCCTTATACTTTTATTTTTATACCTTATCGTCCTGTCGTTTAGGTTTACTATAGACAATTTTCGATTCCTACCATACTTTGATATTTTTCGTTATACAAGGCTTCAGAATTTCACTATCCTACAAAAATGAACCTTTAACTTCTGAAAGATAGTACATGTTTTCGATTTATTCTGATTATAGGTTATCCAGAAGGAGTCAGTAGCTAACCAGAAGCTGAAATTCTGTGGTGAGACTCGAAAGTAAAGCTAGCAAGGGACAGAGTTGATAAAATTAGTTAAACTGATGTCCTGGATCCAAAACTAATAATTATCCTATCAATTTGGCAGTAGTTTCCAGTTCTTTTGGTTAGATCGTTCAAAACTTAATTGTTTGAAATAGTAACCGAAATGCAAAATCTGTTAATCAGTTAATCTAAGAAGTTAGATAATTTTACAAATCAATCAGAACGCTGAATTTAAAATTATTCAAGATTTGTAGTTTCCAGAAAATACGGGTGCAGATTATTATGTTGTTTTTATTGTTCACTACCGACAATTCTAATGTATAAATCACATAGCATGTATCTCCTCTATATCAAACATAAGTTTTTATTTTTATTGCTTTTTACAATCTGTGCTTGCACTTTTACATTCCAATTTTCTACTGTAAGCTTTATGTTCATATCTTTATGTCTCATAAAGCCGTTCTTTAAGTTCAACATCCTTCTCCTATGGGTGCATTACTTATTCATTTTCCTGCATTTTCCCTTCAATCCCTACATTCTATATGGGGCATTCCACGCCAAATCGGACACCATTTAGCTTTTGCATCTTGGAATTTACTGAAAATTTTTTTTCTTTTAGTACTAGCATTGTTTATATATATAAACAATGGTACTAGTTGAGCCTAGTCTCCATTATTGTTTTTAGCTTTTTTTATCAAGTCATTCAAGAGAAATAAATTTTTGAAAAATTACGGAAAATGCCTTCGATATTTTTTTTATGAAAAATTCGTTTTAAAACAAAATAATTTTAAAAAAATTCTTTTAATTGAAAAAAAAATTTTAATATTTTAAAATTAAAAAAGAAATTAAAAATTTAAAAAAATATAGATCCCATCATTTACCCACGATGGGACTAGGCTTAAAATTTGTTAAATTGGTAACAGTTTTTTACAAAAAAAATTGAAAAAAATTAAACAGCACATACATTGTTAAAAATGACTATTTATTTTTGAATTAAAAAATATACACTTTCCTCAATTAAAATTTATTATTTATGGACTAGTTTCGACTAATCAGTCTTTATCAACATATTCCTATAAAAGGTTAAATTAAAATTAAATTAAAATTAAAACTACCCTGACATCTTACCGTCAAATAAAATATTACACTCTATACAAAATAATTCAAATAATATTGAAATATTTTATTTGACGGTAAGATGTCAGGGTAGTTTTAATTTTAATTTAACCTTTTTATAGGAATATGTTGATAAAGACTGATTAGTCGAAACTCATGATACAATTTGTTGTATCATGGTCGAAACTAGTCAATAAATAATAAATTTTAATTGAGGAAAGTGTATATTTTTTAATTTGAATATATCCTCAATGGGTCATAATATTATTTATTTTTGATACTTGAAAATCTATTAGTAGATAATACCATTTTAAAATAAATTTTGATATTTTTTTATGGAAAGTAGATTTAAAAACAAAGTTTTGAAAAAAAAGGTGTCATTTGCTCAATTATTGACGTAGTTATGAGCATTTTAAAAAAAAAAGTAATGTAATTTTCCGTAATTTTTCCAAAATTTATTTCTCTTGAATGACTTGATAAAAAAAGCTAAAAACAATAATGGAGACTAGGCTCAACTAGTACTATAAGAAAAAAAATTTTCAGTAAAATCCGAGATGCAAAAGCTAAATGGTATCCGATTTGGCGTGGAATGCCCCATATACACATTTATCTGATGGTTAAAAATCAATTACCCATTGCTTTTGAAAGGTATAGCTATTCTTCTGTAGTTATTATTGCTTTGCCTTTTTTCTTAATACAAATACAGTAGAATCCGAATAGTACGACTTCGTTTATAACGACGTAAGTGCAACCTCAAGTTTGGTTTTCATATAACATCCTGCGAAAGTATATCCGTTTAGTACAACTCCCGTTAAAGCAACCAACCACTTTAAGCGACGTATTTATTAAAAATCGTCCGATTAAAACGACGCTCGTCTCAAAATAATTCATAATTTCAAGCGCAAATGCATACTTCGCATTATATTGCCGCCCCCACAATTAATGCCTTACATAAGTAAATGCCTTCTATGCACTTTATAATTATTATTCCAGAGTAAATCACTTCGTATTTTGTTACCTTTCACTGTGTTATAAAAACTTTTTTTTTTCTAAACCAGTAGGGTTTTTACATACTTATCTACATGTACCTACATTATTATGTACATTACAATCATGTTTTTATATTTTAAATTGTTTATTAGCTTGTAACTTTACCTATTAGATTTAATTATAATTAAAGTTTAAATTTTTGTTTTTTTTATTATTATGATATTATTATATTATAATGATATTAAGATATTATTCAACTAGCTGCACGGATTCGCCGTGAAAATTTCAAACCGTTTTGTGCGTCGTCCGGTTAGTACGACGTAATATCGCCGGTCCCTTGGCCGTCGCTATAACCGGATTCTACTGTACATCAATTAAGATAATCTATCTAACATCTAAGTCTGAAATATAATCTATCTAATAAAACAATAGAAACACTACTATGTATATAGGTTTTTGAAACTTTTATCAGTCTTTTCATTTTTTTTCAAGTTATCATAAGTCTATGCAACTCGGGACAGCATAATCTTTCTGCTTTTATAAATCTGTTTAATTGTCTGATATAAAAAATTTAAAGCTTAAAAATCGTAAGCAACCACTGCAAATCCACCTGACATTAAAATAAAACAAAAAATTGCCTTGTTCCTTTGTTTTGAGTTTATCTAAATTCCATTTCAGACTATGCAATTTATTCCAACAATAAATTGTACAATTTATTTCTGCAAGAAATTACATGGATCTAATTATGAAAAATTGTAGGTAAAAATTTATGTACTTACAAAAAATGTCAAAACAGTAAAAACTGTCTTTTACAGTAATTTATAAATAAATTATTATTTCTTGCAGAAATAACTTGTGCGATATTGCTGCTTAATTTTTAAGTGCACTGAATATTTTAAATTGTAGTAAATTGAAGCTGCATCTACATTAAAGAAGGCACTGGGTACTATTGCTCTTTGTTCCAAAACAAAAGTGCCACTTACAGTGCTTTTTTAATAAGGATGCATCTTAATGTTTGTTACAAATTGGTCAATAATAATTGCTTGAATAAAACTTAAAAGTACTTTAAAAACAAAATTTGTACTTACTGTCCTTCCTTAAAATACTCCTTAAGAGTATTACTAAATCTTTTTGAATACTTCACAAATTCCCTTTTCCTTTGTTCCAGCGATTGTTTACCGGTAGTGCCAGGGATAAAACCATTCACCTCGTTCACGGCATCCAACAACTTCTTAATGGCACTTGCAATTTCCCTAACAAAATTTACAATAAGCTTACAACTTAAAGCAACCGAATAAAATATCTTACTTAATAGTCTCCAAAAATGTCTTCCTATCAGTAATTTCGTCAGGTATCCTACTTAAAATTTTCTTCAAAGAGGCCGATTTTCTATTTAACTCCTGAAAAGCATCCTCCGATCTATTCAGTCGATACTCCACCACTACAATAACTTGAGTAAGTAATATGTAATATTTTAAAAACAAAAATTTACCGTCAGTATCAGAGACAGCCCCTTGTAAACGCAAAATGCCTTCGTTCATATTTACAGTTAAATCACCCTTTCGCATTATTCCAACTACAAAGTCATAGGTTAAGCCTGGATAGGCCGCTTCGGCTTTAGACAAAGCAGAACGTAAAGTTTGTGATGCCGATACATCTCGTCGCTCTAACTGCAACCGTAATTAATTATATTTCACATATTATTTCCACATACTACAGCAATTTACCTGCGACAAAATAGGACGTATCAAAACAGGAAGTATTAAAGATGTTACTGGAGTTTCATCGCCCATTGTCATTATTCTGCAGATTTATGTTAATCGCTGCAATTTATAATAATGAAGTCATTACGAAACACTTATTAATTAAAATATAATGAAAAACCTTCGAAATTACAAATAAATTAACTAACCTCCAACAGGAAATAATTTGATGTTTTACTGGTTGACAGATAATTTTTATACAGAGTGTTATCAAAAAAATACTACAAACGAAAACTTGCCCGTAAGGTTGACGATTATTTAGGGGACTCTCCCAATTTATGGGGAAGAAATAACAATATTTTTAATTTCTTGATAGTTTTAAGAAAGCTAACTTATGTTAATAACGTTTAAAATGAATTTTAGATTACCAATTTATGAATCTGATAAATATTTGTAGATGTCGCTTTTGAATTTATATTTAACTTCTACTTTCATTTTCTATTTCTAACCCCTCTAACCACCTCTAACCAAAGAATATATATTATTATATTCTTTGCTCTAACCTCTAACCGTTAAAAATTTTTAAACGTCAAAACAGTGTGGTTTTCCATGTGTCCTATCATAATGAGTAGTTCTGAAGAAAGCGAAGATGAAGAAACCCGTATATTGGTGCCCGTGGATCCATCCGACTCAAGCGATGTCAGTATGACCGACTCCGATAGTGAAGATGTCGAAAATGATACCCCGGCTGAAGAGAATAATCCACCAAACGCAGACGAGACCATCGAAAATGAAGAATCCGAGGAGGAAGAAGAACAAGAGGAAGACGAAGTCTTGAAGGCTATAAGGAGAGAAAATAAAAAAATACGTGATCACCCACCAGTTATATTTTCTGATGAGTTTATTGTCGATATATGCTTTCATCCTAACGAAGATATTCTTGCTGTTGGTAACGTTGTTGGCGATATTGTTATGTACAAGTATTCGAATGAAGAAAATACAATTCTCAACACTATCGAGGTTCACACAGAAGCATGTCGAGATATTGAGTTCAGTCAGGATGGCAAAGTATTGTTTAGTACATCAAAGGATAAAAGTATCATGTTAACCGATATAGATACCGGAAAATTGGTTCGATTTTACGATGATACTCACGATGTTGCACCTTATTGTTTAACAGTAGTAAGCGAAAACGTGTTTGCTACAGGTAAACTTTTCACTTTTTAGAAATCAATTCTATTTCGAGTATAATTTTAGGCGACGATGAGGGCACAATTAAGATGTGGGATTTGCGAAGTAAAGGCTCTATATTTTCAATTAAAAAAAACGTAGATTACATTAGCGATATAATTTCGAATGAAGCCCAAAAATATCTGTTGTGTTCAAGTGGTGATGGTTCGTTAACGACATTAGATTTAAAAAATAGGTAAGTTTATTTTTTGACTTTCCGATAATAATATAGTCATCACATCAAGATATAAAATAAACATTTATTTCAGAAAGTTTGTGATGCAATCGGAAGAGTACGAAGAAGAATTAAGCTGTCTAGGTTTATTTAGAAGTGAAACTAAATTGTTGGCAGGTTCTTCTAAGGGAAACTTATTTTTGTATAACTGGAATGAGTTTGGGCTCCACAGCGACGTCTTTCCTGGCATCAAAGCTTCTATTAATGGTATCGTACCTATCACGGAGAATATTGTGGTTACAGCATCTGAAGATGGCACTGTACGTGCAGTGCATTTGTTTCCTCATAGGTATCTCGGTGTGGTGGGACAACACGAGTATTCGGTTGAAAGGTTAGATATCTGCAACAACGGTCGTTTTATTGCATCCAGCAGTCACAATGACGTAAAATTCTGGAATATTGAATATTTTGAAGAATTCGAAATTGCAAAGCGTAGTCACACAAAAAACGAAAAAAAGAGAGAAATGGCACATAATCTGCCATCCTCTAAAAGGCGAAATGTAGGCGATTTCTTTGAAGATTTATGTTGAAAAAAATAAATCGTTAAATTTAAATTGTTTTATTTAATAAATTGTTTTTCTTTTCAAAGCAAGCAACATTACAAACTAAAAAATACATTGTACTTTTCAGTACAAGTTTATCACAAAATTTACATGTAACACAAAGTTTATGTTAATTAACAACAAATTTTGTCTAAAATAATTAAAACTTCTTAAAATGCACAAACTTGTGGTTCAACATTTACATTAACAGTGAAAATTACATGATAATTGGAAAATACACTTTCGAGGTTCCTGTTTAAATTTTACGATTGCTATTTATACAATTAATTTGGGATAACATTTTGATTTTGCCAATTTGCATAAAAAATTTTAAATAAACAAATTTTTTATAAATCGGCAATATATATCAAAGTTCTTTATATATAAATTTACAATCTACTTACAGACAAACTACTACGTAATAATTGAATCTGAAATATTTGCTTATCCTACAGTCTAATTCAAATTGGATAATTTTCAACAGTTTACAGTTAAAATAATATACAATCATGAGTTGGTAGATAATATATATATTGTATACAGGTAATGAAAATTAAAATACTTCATAATACGTGATATATTTTAATAACGTACAAACTTAAGCTGCTTGATTGGACTCAAAAGCTTTAACATCATCGAAATTGACTATATCGAACTCCATAATACGTGTTCCAGCAAAATTTGCAAACTTAGCTTCGCTGTCTAATTCTGCGGAACGCTTCACAACTGCAAATAAAAATTAAATAGTTTACTTAAATTTTTATAAAAAACGCGGAAAACCCACCTCCACCTACAAACTTCTCCAATTTATAAATAGGCAAGCCTTTGCATTCGTTCATGATGTACACTCCAACATCTTTCACTTCATCTTGACTGAGTGGTGGCATAACAACATGCATTGTTTCTCGAACAACATCCGTATTTACTTTATAATAGCCACCCCAAACTTTGTTGAACAAGTCCTTCAGAGATCTAGGTGGTAAAACTGCATTTCTATTGAGAGGCATAACAAAACAGCGTTTTCCTGTTACGTCGATAATACCAGTGGTGTTGGCATTAAAATCGTGAATAAATCTACCACTACGTCCGTCGCGAAAATCGGGTACGTTAATTTTTTCATAACTATCTTTTTCTAAATCTAATTCAACCTCTTCTTGGAATATGTCCGAGATGTTCTCAAACATTGACAAAATTTCATTTTTAAACTCCTCTGAATCGGAATTTAAGCCACCATTTTGACTGACCAACATGGCAGGTTTACTATCATCGCTGATGGGAATGGCACACCAACCCTTGAATTGCAGTTGAGAACGAATGTATTGTTGATACAAATAGCTACCACCAGCGATTCCGATACCAACTACTATCAATGCAGTTATTAGCAAACATATTGTTGTTGTCGGCGATATGCGACGCACACGTGCTGGTATAAATACCATACGAACGCTATTGGGTGATTGAGCTTCCAGATCATTATTTGGCGTCTAATAAATAAAAAAAATATTAATTAAAAATTGTTTTAGTTTAATGCCAGCAGTAAAAATATTTTACACTTGAAAAAGCAATAAAATGTTCTATTTTGAGAAAATGTACAAAACCTACTAAAACTAAATTGTTGATAAATTAGATGTAATTAAACGAGCAAAAATCCTGGTTTTTCAAAAATATATATACCAGGGCTGTTCAACCTTTATGTATTTGGTACCTACTTTCATATTATATTATTTTGTTAGCACAATCATTCAGAGTGCGTAGCCGGCTTCCAAGAAAAACTTTTTTTTAAATGTACTACATATTGCAATTTTAAAGCTGGTTTTTATGTAAAGGTATTTTCCTATGATGTGGCTTGTGATTTTTGACCGCAAATATAACTATAACAAAAAATGTTTTTGTATGGAAATCATGGTGGATTTCCGTATAAAAACATTTATTATCATTTTATTTGCGGGAACTGAAAGCTGCATCATAGGAAATGGTTTTGAAAAAATTTTGAATTCCGAGAAATTAAGAAGTATTTTTTGTTTTGCATTTAATTTTTAAATAAATTATTGTATTATGATGACAAAAATATTTGTGGTAAAAATTTTAATTGTGTATCTATGGTTTTAATTAGTTGCATTTTCATTTAGAAAAATCGTTTAGCCCAAATATTGTGGTTGAATTTTTATCAATTTTTTGTATAGACAAGTAGTAGTAACCACAAGTAAATGACTCAAAATCTAATCACAATAGCCGACCTATTCCTATTTTAAAAGAATATTTGAAATTAAGATAAATTCTAAATTATATAAATTCTTAACTTGTGAAAATTAATAAAATTCTAAAAATTAAAATTAAAAAAATAAAATTCTCAAGTTCTAATTTAGATAAATTCTAAATTGTTTTTAATATACAGTTGAATAGTAATTATTAATTGGAAAAATAGTTTCCCCAATTTATTATAAAAATAGGTATCAGGAAGTACCAATCAAATTTCTAGTCCAAGGTTATAAAAGAAAAATGTTGTAAACAAAAATTTATTATTTTAATTATTTTCACATGTCAGCAAAATACATATTTTTTATTTATCTAATATCATCAAATGGTTTACATCAGTTTACATATTATGATAACTCAATAGAACTGTTTAATAAAACTTCTTTTCGAAATAGTATCGAAACCTTCAAACCTATGCATGTTCGAATACTTCTCCTAGTATGGTACAATATATTTTCATATAATATACAAGAATATCACGATTAGCTAACAGAATTGGCATAGTTTCTAGACAAAATTTTGTACGAAATTATTTTTTTAATAAAATTGCTTGAGTAAAAATTAACCAATTATTAATGGGTTACACATTGAGTAGTAAATGCATAATGACGACTTGGGACTATTAAATATTACGTAGTGATCATTATACCCACATTAGTTTTTTTGAAAAAAAAAATAAAAATATATAAAAAGTTTAGTAATCTAGTTAGACAGTAAATAGGGCACAATAAGCTTAAGCTTCAGTGCGGTGGGCATAATAAAACCACAACCTGTTAAATAATAATAGACAGTAAATTTCTGAGCGACTCCACTTATTAAAAACATCATTGTAGCGATCAGATCTCGAAAACTACAATGGACTATGCTTTAAATTAAAAGATTTTTCATTTCTCGTGTTAATAAAATGCACCAATAACGTAAAAAAATTAATTTTTATTCTGCCTTAAGCTATATATAAGCAAAAACATTGTAGCCAATCAAAAGTCGGACATCGCTTGTCGCCACTGTCTCTATAAAGTCACTGTAGTTCCGCCTTGGCGCCTGTTAAGGCTAATGTCCACTTGAGACAGAAAGTCTCGAGACTCGTATATAAACCCATGCTAATACTAGTTTCAGTATTAGTCTCAGAGACTTAGGTATTAGCATGGTTTCTATGGGAGTCTCGAGACTTTCTGTCTCAAGTGGACACTAGGCTTTATCTTAATACATAAAATCTCAGCACTCTGCTGCTCTGGCTCTTCCTCCAGCGTGTCATTTTTTGGTGAAAAAAGAAACAATCTGATTGGTCGAATTTTTATACCAACCAAAAAATATATTAAAGTACCGACGACGGTACTCCCCCTGGGACGAGTTGCACATCAATCAAGTTTCCAACCAATCGGGTCTAGATGTCCGTCCGTGGACGGGCTTTTGACTAGTACTATATAATATAATAGCACCATGGTTCCGCCCATTAAAACACAGTGCTGCAACTATTTACATCAAGTACACGCACCGTCAACAGAATGAGCAAAACATGGACTCCTATGTAAACTCTCTGGTGTAATCGGTAGGAACGGCTACAATAAAAGTCGCATGTGAAATATGAATGCCATAACCCACCAACATTACATTATTGTCTTTAGATGGAAAACCAATTAGAAATCTGTTTTTCGTTGTCACTTAATATGTCGCTATAAGCGAAGTTGTAATATAGGGCTTTCCCCATATCTGTAATATCTTTTAATAAAACTTTATTTTTATACAAAACTTTAATACTGACGTAGCGACTAATAAAAAAAACTTAAAAGGAAGCATAAAATGAAAGTTTAATTTACTTCAAAAGATAGAAAATAAACAGTTAGATAAAAAAGAACCTTGATAAAAATTTTATGGGATATGAAATAAAAAAAATAATAAATAGAGCAAACTTCAAATTAAATTTTTGTGCTTCTATTCCTGCATCAGATGAATTTTTTTTCAATTTCTCCGTTACAACTTATCGTCTTTTTATTGCTAAGCGTTTATCTCATTTAACTGCATCTGTAACTTTTATAATAAGCAAGATCGCTCAAACAGAGCACCTGATGTAAAAACATAAACCATGTGTTATCCATATTGCTTTAACATATTATTATACAATAATTTATTATTATTGTAAAATTATAATCTCATCAAGTCATTAGAACGTTCATCACTTAAAATATTGCCTCATGAATGTACTAAATTTGATAATTATTACAGATGAACGTTTCACTTGCAAACCAAAACATTCCAAAATGAAAATTTTGAATTTTATTTTTCTTTTACTCATTTTCTCGCATTTATTTTGATTATAGTGACATCTGCATCTAATGTTTTCTTTTAAATTAACACTAAATAATTGTGTTTAATAAAATAAAAGCAAATAATATAAAAAATATTAAAAACCAAATCAACTTTAAAATTGGAGTGGGTTAAAAAACAATAAAAATAATTATATTATTAGATATACTTAAGGGCAAATTAATATAGCTTTTAAAAAAGAGCTATCCTGTCTGAAGTCTAATACTGGCAACATACGGTTAATTTTATACCCTGGATACACCGAGAGTTTAATGATCATTAACTTAACTTATTCAAATGATTATTATTGTAAAGTTCCATTGACACATACATAATTATATCATTAAGTTAATGAATTTGCGTATTTCCTTGAGATTTTAATTTCATAAATTAATAAAATTAAATTTAACAAAATATTTTTTTTGTTTTTTGTTAATTTTGACACAAAACAAAATAATAGAAAAGAAACAATATCTAAACGTGGTAGAGGCAAAGTCGTCAAAGTGTAACATTTTGAACTGGGTAGTATCCACAGATTAGATAATTAGTATCATATTCATGCAATGGTAACAAATAACTGTGATAAACTTAGTGGTTTAACAACCACTTCTTTGGTTTTTGGGAAAACCATTGGAAACTAAAAATTAATAAAATTCCTAGAAACTCGACAATTTATGGCCGAGCTTATACCTCCTTTTTTGATGGTATTGCAGTTTATTTACATCTTAAAGTTTGCAAAAAATATTTTCGAGCATTTGCTTATGATCTTATATGATAAACCCAAATCTGCTGAATAATTCACGCGTCTCATTTTTTACTGTTGTTTTGCCCACAACTATTTTTAAACCAAATGATGTGCAAAAAGTATTTCATTTTGACACCGCTTTAGAAATTTCTAGTTTAATTTTGGAATTTTGGACAAAGGATGCATGCGAAGCAGCCATCACATTGTGATTTTTTAGAACACTCTTAACAAATTTACCCCTGATCCTGATGTAAAAAAAAACTTAAAAACTTGGTTCTGATGAACCAAATAGTTCAAATCAAAAATATTGGAATTCCGAGTTATCTCCAATTCTCCTCTACAAAATGACTACATTGCTCTTATCAGTAAGTTGATATAACAATTTTATCAATAATTGCAGTTTATGTACATGTTTTTTTTAATAAAATAAAAAACTTTGAGCTCCCACATATATTTGAATGATAAAGACTTGCCTAATAAATGATTCATGTTAGACTGATAAGTAATACGTACAAATCTCAATTGAATAGCCCTAACGTGTTAATAAAACGCAAATTCAGGTCACTTTCGTTGACATGTAAAAAATTAGAATTGAATAAAATAAAAAAATAATAATTTGAATGACGTCTTACAATAAGGGGCCATATTTTTTTGGAGTCAAAAGGGTGTACCTAAATCAAGAATCTCTTACCGCATTTGCATCGTTGTCAACCAACGGAGCGCCCAACTTATCGGATTTTTTCTCAGAAAAAGGTTTTGTAATAATTGTCATTTTGACAAATAATTTATCAACAAATTAAGCGCAAAATGTTATCAACAAATCGATATGCACTTGTCACTACTATACCAAAACAAACAACGATTGAAAACAACAGAAAGATTAGTAACTAAATCCGAACCAGGGGGCCTGTGCTGTGGTTGGTATCACGCCTATTTCCGCTAAGTTGCGCTAAGTTTACCGATGTCAATTTTCTAGGTTATAACAGGTTATAGAAAAAACATTAATTATTAAAATTAAAATATTATGCATTTTTGTTAACTATAAAAATGGGTAAGTATTCGAGTGATTCAGATTCCGAAAAGCGCCGAAATAAAAGTTCGTACAAAAGTAACAGTAGGCGAAGGTAAGATATTCATGAAATGTGATATTTGCCTTGTGCTCTTCTTGCAAGAACAATCCTAACGTAAGCATTAACAGATCTAGCTCGTCTGAATCCAGTAGTTCTAGAAGTAGACAAAAAAACAGCAAGTCCACCAGAAGACATCGAAGCAGAAGTGTTAATCGCTACTCTAAATCAAGGTAAAACCAGCTCTTTTGAAAAAAATACGCTAATCGTATTGTTTATTGTAGACGTTCCCGCAGTAGAAGTCTTTCCCACTACAGGTCACATAAATCTAAATCGTACAAACGGTCGAGGTCCCGAACCAGAACTAAACACAGGAGATCCTCGTCTAACGATAGACATGTAAAGTCTCATTCCAGAGATCGTTACAGATTGAAACGTTCTAAATCAAAGTCG
This sequence comes from Cantharis rufa, assembly GCA_947369205.1. Lineage (NCBI taxonomy): Eukaryota > Metazoa > Arthropoda > Insecta > Coleoptera > Cantharidae > Cantharis > Cantharis rufa. Next base: position 25,727,288 of record OX376303.1, read on the forward strand.
TACATAAGAGAGTTTGTTAGTAAGAAACGTTCTCCTTCGAGTTCGTCATCGTCGTCCAGTTCCTCTTCGAGTAACGAAAAACCAAAAAGAAGCAAAATTGCACAAAGTAAAAGTTTTGAAAATGATATAAAACCGAATGTGGAGTCTCCAATGGAAGTTGAAGTGCAGGTGATGGATAGCAAAGTATTAGAAGAAATTAACTCGGATGCTTTTGTACCTAAAATGTTTTCTTCAAAAAATAATAAAAATGAAACTATTGTGATTGATCTAGCAAAGCAAACAATTAAAGTTCCTCAAGTTGAACCGTCCGAGCCGGATAGTATTTTCCATGGTGGGGTAAGCATGAATGACATATTATTGTCCTGTTGCTACATTTCAAATATTTCTCAGTTGTTTTTAAACGAAGAAGCAAGATCAGAAAAGTGGGTAAAAGAATTATATTCTTATCGACAGAAAGCTCTCCAGACAGGAATTAGAAACAATTAATTTCGTTTTAACGATGTCGCCCCTAACGTTTATTACCGTTATCGGTAGTTTAATTTTAAGTATCATTTATTATAGAATAAATCAATCTTTGTGCATCGACTTGTGCGATTTGGAAAAATGTCCTTATTGTTTCGGAGACGATCTTTGTGATGAATTCTTGGGAAACAAGTTGACATTAAAGAAGGATTCTATTAAAAACTTATTTTCAAATTATTTTAGTGTAAAAAATGTATTTTATGCTTCGTATGAAAGCAAAAATGTGGTAATTAAAAAGTTAGCACATAATGTTGAGTTGAATAAACTCGATGAATTAATTTGTACAGTTAATAATTTAAGTTTAAATTGTAATATACAAGAAGTGATAGACTCGCAAAATTATTTATTAAAACTTGTTGAACATTTAACTATTATGGATGACAATAAAGTGCAAAATTTTAAATTGTGTACAAATGAAACTGTCAAACAGTTTCTAAGTGTGATTTTACAAAATAACTCGAGTGAAAATGTATTAAAGAATATTTGGTTTATTTTAAAAGTTAACGTCGAGCCACTGTTACTGCAAGTATGTTGTATTTTATTTTTCAAAAATTTAGTTGATTTATATATTGCAGCTTTTAAGGTACGAAGATGGTTGGAGTTTACCTCAATATTTTGGAGCTTGTGGGCGTACAATTGTTGAAAGTGACGATGGTTCAAATTTAAACAATTTCTCCCAAGCCGAATGGAGTACACGTGCTAACTTGGCATTACGGTTGCTGATAGCAGCAAAAAGGTTTACAAATGGTCACCCACTTTTTCGGTTTTACCTGACCGATATTTCACCTGATAATATTGCTGTGAATTCTAAACAGGAAGTTTCGTTTGTTGATCTTGAAAATGTGATTGTAACGAGCAAAAATTATACAGGTATGAATTTTCATGTTCAATGCTCTTTAATATATTATGTAGATTAGAAATGCAGATTTGGGTCTCCAAAATAATTTATCATCAAAAGTCTAAAACTTGAAAATTGTTTTTATTTTTACTTCTTTTTTTCAAGTCCACATTATTGACTTCAATCAGAAATTCCAAGGGGTAAATATTTCTAAAAAAAATTTGTGCACGGGACTCAAAATTCCAACGCTTTTCATGGAATTTCCAAAGAATTCCAGTCATTTCTAAGGAAGTCCAAAGAATTTTCAACGTATTTCCAAACAAGTTCTAATCTAAAGAACTTCAATGTTTTCCAAGGATCTCGAGTGATTTCCAAATAATTCTAGTGATTTTCAAAGAAGTTCCAATCTACAAATTTTCAATGTTTTCCAAAGAATTCCAGAGGTTTACAAACAAGTGGACAAAAAATTTTTGAGATATTTACTCTTTGAGAAATTCATATGCAGGTTTTTTATAATTTTAGGGCAGATTACACTTATGGCATTTAAAAATTTAAATATTTCATTCGAAATTTCTCATTGAGTCTAAACAACTCGTAAATCTGTAATTAAGTTTTTAAACTTCGTCTTGCACGAGTTTCATTTTGACTATTTTGTTCATATCGACACAGTGGCGTAGTTTGTTCTGAAGGATGGCATGCTTCTTTTAAAATAAATTTTGTAACAATTGTACAAGAAAGGAAAAGACGAAGGAAGAAGTAGGTCCAATAATAGCAAACTGTTATTGGACAAGAGCGGAGGTTGCTTCACGTAATATAGCACATGTGTATTTGTTTACAATTGTGAAGATAATCTAAATATTACATGGCCGTCAGGATGATAAAAGTAGAATTATTGCCTGCAAAATTTAGAACCCTTGATGAGAAGGATTACGATAATTTTGAGAATTAATTAAAGTTGTAACTTGACACTTATTTATCTTAACCCCCCTCCCCCCACAGATGGATTGGAGGCAATGGCTATGTGAAAACTGGACGAAAACATGTAGGGGAGAGTCGGGTGGTTTGAGCCATGTTTTGTTTTTTAAGGCGCCACTATTGCAGCATTTAACACAGTGTTTTGGAAAAGTTCCATTTATTCCGTTAATAATAAATATTTTTAAATGATTCAAAAAATATTAATTAGGTAAATCATTAAACTGTTTCGATAAAAGATTAAAATTTTAAAAATACAACGGCTTTTTATGCAATAACGTCTTTAAATATGTACAACATTCAGCGCTTATGTATTATAATTAATATAAGTTATCAACAAAAAAATTACTTATCGAAATAGAATAAACCTTTACCTGTTGCTATAAAAAAAATTAAAATTTTTTGGTCATTAATCGAGCAGAAAATTGAACGACGAAATGTACTGTTTTACAATTTTTCTAAATACAATTGCATATATTGTAGGGGTAAAGCAAGTTTTATTTCAAATGCACATCGTTCAGACCAGTTGGAAAAAGTAAACATGGTATTGAGTTACTGGCGTGTTGATTACATTTATAATAACACACGATTAGGTATCTTACAACAAAATGCTAGAACGTAATTTCTTGAAATTTACACAAGCCAATTTGAATGTTTGTCAAAAACGACCTGGGCCAAAGATGGTAACATTTTACTAAAAGATAACTTTTTAAAAATCTTTAAAAAAAATAAAAGATGGGTACATACAGTGGCTCCAACAATTATTAATACACCCCTATGTTAACCATGTAAATTGCACATTTTGAAACCGTTTTTTGACATATAAAACTCGCTTTTACAGCAAAACTTTTCAGATATTTTTTATTGCAAATTTTAATCTCTTCAGTTTTGTTTCTATACATTTTTTTATTTTCTTTCGCCGTTTACGAGTTACAGCGACTTAAAGAAAACTAAGTAAAAAAGTTAATAAAATTAACATTGCTCTTATGGGAGTTTTTTACAGAGTTTTCTTCAAGTCGCTGTAACTCGTAAACGGCGAAAGAAAATAAAAAAATGTATAGAAACAAAACTGAAGAGATTAAAATTTTCAATAAAAAATATCGGAAAAGTTTTGCTGTAAAAGCTAGTTTTATATGTCAAAAATCGGTTTCAAAATGTGCAATTTACATGGTTAACATAGGTGTGTATTAATAATTGTTGGAGCCAATGTACGTATACATCTTTTTACGTCCATTTTAATAAATAATTTTAGAAAAAATTTGCATTTTAAATTAGGTTAATTAACAGGCATGGAACTAGCCCTGTTAGACTAAGTGGGCCGAAGCCGGGCCCAGTTATTTTTAAGGGGGCCAAGAAAAAAAAGGTAATGTACGTGACCAATAACAAAAAATAATGCAATAATGCGATTATCTTAAAAATGCGTATGTAAAACATTTTAAACTTAATTAGTCAGAAATAAATCACGAAATTATTGAAACGAAAATCTTCATTTGCCAGGGTGGGCACAAGGGTGAGCCAGCACAACTTTTAGGTGGGCCATGGCCCCCCTGCCCCCCCGTAGTTACGTGCCTGTTAATTAAAGTAAAATTTATTGTATTACCGCAGTTTGTTTATTTTTGAGTCGCCATTAAAATTCACAAAATAATCTTGTCATTAAAAAATCTAGCTTTTGATCTAAATCCAACTAGGTACAGTTTAATTTTGCAGCCAATACTCATACTCTTTCTGTACTTATTAGGCAATTATTTTATTTTAACTAATTACTAACACATAAAATTGTACTGTATTTACACACTAAAAACTTAACTACATTATTACTTCGTTTAAAGATTATATTTACTACATATATGTATAAGGTATTTACTCAGTTTATTCAGTACAATCAATCAGTAACCGTAGATTGGTTACTAGGTTTAATTCTCAAATCCTTAATTTTTAATTTTTTCGGTTGTTGTGGATCAATTAATTCGGGTAGTACGCACTTAAAATAAAATGTTTTTAATGGAACGACCATTTTTTCCCAAAAGTTTTCATCTTTATATATAATATCCCGTTCCAATCCATAAGGAGTCCAGATTACAAACGCGCAATATTCACGATTTGTAATATTAAGTTGTCCCTGTACTTGATAATAATATGGGTGGTTTTTGTTTAATTTTACATTGTCATGTATAATTTTAGCAAATTTAATTTTTTTATTAATAATATTAATATTAATAATAACTCAAACTTGAAAAAGTTTATTTACATGCTGTAGTTGCTATGTAAATTTAATTAGTACCATTAGTCATCTTAAACGCACCAATTCTTTGTCAATTTTATGTTATATTTTTGTAACAATTATAGTGTTTACTTTTTCTGATTACTTAATAATTTACATTTAATAATTCTTCCTCTGCATTTTGATTCCAATAACTGGACCATCAAATTTTCAATAGTATTAAACCTTATAGTAACACCTATTTTATAATATTAGAAATGAAGTTGAGTTTATACAAAAATGATACCTCAGCATAGAATCTGATATGTTGTTTATAAACTTAGGCGAGATATAGAACAAATCTCTATCCACAAGAAATTTCTTCTATTACACGTCAATATAATTGTACAACACATCATCAATTACCTTTATATACATCTATCTTTTCTTGAACTTTGCGGTTTTCACCAACAATATTTTACAGAATAGGAATAGCAGCGCCTTAACTATAAAATCTCACTGGATAAAGATATCATGAAGCGGATGTAATATTAGGAAGCTTACCTCATTATCTACGCTTCTACATTATTGTTTTTTCAAATTTAGAAAAAAAAGCTCATTTTTTTTCCATTATAAAATGAGTAAATTTGGTAAAAAAAAAAAATTTGTCGGGTGGTTTGAGCCACCTTAAAAATTCTGAAAAAACAGTAAAAAACTTGCACAAATGAAATAAAAACGCACAATCTCAATGAAAATAAGTTTTTTTATTGTTCAAATTCTTCAAAACAAAAAAAATACTTGATTAATTATCTTATTCTGAATCCAAATCAGAGTCACAATTTCTAGTGTAAAAAGAGCGGGAACCCATATCGGCATACTTTAAGTGAACCGCAATTTTGCACGTATTGCATGCGATGGTGTTGTTGCGATTTTTGTTCGCTGGCATTGGTTGATCGCATTTTCACATGCGAAAATACGAAAATTTGCCGCCCTGTGCAAATGCACGGTTCGCACATATGGTAACGCCGGCCCTGATTATATACTACTATTGGACCACTCTGTATACTAAGGTTGTGTATCGTATACTTGATACAGGGCGCCCTTAATTAGTGGCGCCATTGTATGGTTCTAACAAAATCACTAAATTTTGTAACAAAATTAGAAAATATTCATGCAGCATGCATTCCAAAACGCAATTTTTTATCATTTCCAATCGAAATTGGTGGCTCAAACCACCCGACATCGCTGGCCCAAACCACCCGAATGACGCTACTTTTTTATTAAATGAAAAAAAATTACATATACAAAGCAATACTACGAATACTTTATACACGTGAATATTCATCGAATTTATAACACATTAACGATTTTTCCATTAAAAAATCGGTGGAAAATGTTCTCGGAATGAATTTTTTTAAAAATCAAGCAAAAACTTTTTTGTTCACTTTTGGTACACGCTGTCTGGATAAAATACAGCACGTGTGTTTTTTCTTTACAAAACCGTATAAAAAGTAAGGTGGTGGTATAACAATAATTGGCCACTATTCACCAAAAGACGTCACTATCAACAAACCGAAAAAATGCGGTGGCCCTAACCACCCGACGGCTCAAACCACCCGACTCTCCCCTATATATTTAAAATTTTAGATTATGATTCAAAATACCTCGTTTTGATTTAGATACACATATGTACTTTTAAAATAATGTTTCACACAGTTGTGTATTAAAACTTTATTTTACTTAAAAAATCTAAAATTTCTTATTTGAAATGAAATTTTCTGAATTTAAATTAAGGCAGTGTTCCAGTATAGAATTTTAAAAAATCGATTTTTTGTTTTCTGCATATTCTTAAAGTTTAGACATTGAAGAATATATCCTTGAGAGAAAATTTTAAAATTCCAATAATTATATGTAGTTATAGCTATTTTAGTAATGCACTGTAAATCCTCAAAGCCGGAGCATATGGAGTCATTCTATGTCAAACCAACTAACAAGTCACTCAAATTGACCATCCCAGATTTCTTTGAAACTCTGGTTAATTATACTCTTTAACATCCTGAACTGAAATATAATTTTTTTAAATTCTAGCTTTTATAGTTTTTGAGTTATTTAATTTTAAAAATCGCAAAAATAACACTTTTGTTCGCGCTCAACGATACAAAATGTTCTAACTTCCGTTCTATAAGTCCTATATTAGTGTTGGGCGATGTTCATCGATGTTATCGAAACATCGATGTTGCCCGATCGATGTTTCGATGCTTTGCCATCGATGTCAGACGTATCGATATATCGAAACTATCGATGTTTGCCTTGCGATGTTACCGAAAATATGTAAAAAAAAATAAATTCACGTCAAATACACGACGGTTAGTAACATACTAATTTTAGTATTAGGTATACCAATTTGTTGGCAAATACAAAATTGTAATTAACATGTATTCCCAGGGCCGGCGCTAGCCAATTTTCCGCCCTGTGCGAGTTTAAGACTATGACGCCCTTAACAGGCGAGGTAACGAGAAAAGCTGGGGATGGGACAACTCGCCGCGGCCATCTCGTTGTGGCAGACTTGCCGCAAGCCAACTCGCCGCCGGCCAACTCGCTGGCGGCGCTGCGGCTAAGTAACATTTGATTTTTTTAATTTAGGCCAGCTTTTCAAGTCAAAAAATTTTTTTTAAAGGAGCGTGGCTGTCATTTCATGGCTTCCATAGGAATAAAATGTTGGAACTGTTGGATAGATGATGGAAAAGCAAACGGGGCGTCCGAATAAACAGAAGCAACAAAGATATAAAATAATATACAAAATTTCACATACGAAAATACGAAAATTTGCCGACCCAAAAATCTGCCACCCTGTGCAAAGGCACCGTTCGCACATATGGTAACGCCGGCCCTGTGTATTCCATTGGAATAGTGGCAGCGCTATGAAAATTTATATACCGAATTGTGGCCATGTCGGTGCCATCAGAACGTCTATTTTCAAAAGCAGGTGAAATTGTTACTCAAAAGCGAAATAGTTTGCACAGTAAACGTCTTGGCCAGTTGCTCTTTTTGCAATCCATTGATAAAAAGTTTTGGGACTTGTAATTATTGTATTTTGTAAACATTCCTGTGTATTGTGACTTGTGTTTGGTTTATTTCTAAATGAAATTATTGTTTTAAGTGTATTATCGTGTTTTTTCCTAGATTTAAACTAATAGGCAATAACATCGATGTCACGTAAAATCGATGTTTTCAACTGATGTCCAGGTTAGACATCAACATCGAACATCGATGTTCTTCTATCGATGTCCCAGCACTATCCTATATAGTTTCGTAACAACTCATTTTAAAGAGTTAGGGCTTAAGCCCTGGTTTCCTCGAAAGCGGTACCGACAAATTGCGACCACAATAATGCGATGAATTATGAAATATTCCTTAAAAACCACTGCTGGATGATGTGCATGGTACAGTTTTTTATGACGTCATTCGTCGCATTATTGCGGTCGCAATTTGTGGCTACCGCTTTCGAGGAAACCAGGGCTTTAGTTAATTTAAAGGGCTTTAATTTGATACTAATCTTGACTACTTTCTAACAAAAATAAATTTTTTGGAAAACCTCAAAAAATGTATTTGAAAATTTCTTTGAGTTAGTTTTTTTGAAAATTATAAAAATAAAATATATTTATCAAGGTGACTTGGTGAATACTTCATAAAAATTTCAGAGTGGGACACAGAATTAGTCGATTAGTCCCAATGAAAGATTAGGATTGACCTGAAGTTTCTATTCAATCAAATATTTTACCCATGGCTTCTAGAAGGATACGGACAATTTAAAAGTAAAACTAATATTATGGTAATTTGGGCTTAAACAACTCAGAACCTTAATAAAATTTTTATGGGGACCATGAGCCTTTAAATGGATTCAAGTCTTAAAAAGGTCGGTTTTCTTGATAAACTTAAACAAACCTGTTACGGATCTTGTTTTTTTCTTGATCAGGATTGGAATTTTTTACTTGCTTGCAGTTCTTAAGTTTTTTTTGTGATAATCATGTCCAAGCCGTTTAAATGGATTGCAGCAATAAACAAAAACATTAATTTTAGAGATACTTGCCTCAGCCATTGAAGTTGTAATTGTCTCAGCCATTATAGTTCTTAAATCCTATTTAAATATTTTCTGTAAAAACACAACACTATTTTTATGAAGTATTTGCCAAGTCGCCATTATAAATATATTTTATTTTTATAATTTTCAAAAAACATTTTTTTGAGGTTTTCCAAAAAATTTATTTTTGTTAAAAAATGGTCAAGATTAGTATCAAATGAAAACCCTTTAAATACTCTTTAAAATGAGTTATTACTAGAGCTGGGATTATATGCACGAGGGTCCCCGATATCTAGTATGCGGCGGACAATTTATGCATTAATACAAGATACTACATACGGCATAAATTATATGCCGCATACCAGATATCGGGGACCCAGTGCATGTAATTCCCAGCTCTAGTTATTACATATCTATGTAGGACTTATTCAACGGAAGTTATAACATTGTGTATCGTTAAGCGCGAATGAAAAGTGTCGTTTTTGCGATTTTTAAAATTAAATAACTCAAAAACTATAAAAGTTAGAATTTTTTTAAAATTATATTTGAACTCAGGATGTTAAAGAGTATAATTAACCAAAGTTTCAAAGAAATCTATGATGATGAATTTGAAAACTATTTATTTTTGGTTGATTTCATATGGAATGACCCTATGGGGCAATGTCTACCAGGTGACCATTTCATCTATCTATCTATATATATAAAAATGAATGTATGTATGTATGTATGTATGTATGTTCCTTATAGACTCCTAGACCGCTTGACCAATCTTTATGAAATTTGGTGTATAAGCTAATTACGATGCTGCGAAGAAGATAGGCTACTTTAGAACGGCTTTCAACAAACTTTAATAAAACATGTGGCAAATAGTGCCTATTCATCGGATCAACAGATCGACGGATCAACGGATTGGCTGATTGGCTGTGCGAACGTGCAATTTTAGCCCCCAAAAATGACGATGTGAACAAGCTGAATGAACAAATTCAATTGAAATTGCCCGGACAATCAGTCAAATACAAATCAATAGATACACTGATGAAGCAAGAACAAGCAGTCAATTATCCTACCGAATTTCTAAATTCACTAGAGCCACCTGGAATGCCACCACACACATTGAGATTGAAAGTTGGGTCACCGGTTATACTCATTAGAAACTTGAACGCGCCAAAACTGTGCAACGGAACCAGGCTGGCCATAAAAAAATTGACACCAAATTTGATCGAGGCAACAATCATCAGTGGCAAATTCAAAGGAGAAGATGTGTTGATTCCCCGCATACCGATGATTACCAACGATTTACCATTCCAGTTCAAGCGGCTTCAATTTCCCTTGCGTCTTGCCTTCGCGATTACAATCAACAAAGCAACAAGGGCAATCATTAACTATTGCGGGCTTGAATTTGGAGAATTCGTGTTTTTCACACGGCCAATTGTATGTTGCTTGCTCCCGAGTTGGCACACCAAAAAATTTGTACATTTATTCACCGAATGGAACTACCAAAAATATTGTGTATCCTTTAGCATTACGATAAAATAATAATAGACAACGTCCGTTGGGTCAGCTATGATAAATATATCTACAGAGTGTACCTAAATATTGTTACTTTGGTTTAAATAAATATATAAATTTTATCATCCATTCTACCCGTTTTAATTCTTTTTCAGAATGTTGCTGCACGAAGTCCAAGAGCCTACATCAAAATACTTCAGGCATAAACAAAGCGTTTTATTTTTAATAACACCCCGAGTGAAGCCGAGTATCCAAAACTATATACAGATAGACAAAAGAAAAACCAAAATGACTGTTTTGTTGTGTGTACGCATTGCTGATGTCCGTTCGTATGAAACAAACGAGTAACGGAAAGCAAGATTGGAAAACGTTCGAGTACGTAGACTAATGCAAAGTATTTTATTTTTAAAGAGACCGCGGGCGAAGCCGGGTATCCAGCTATAATTTATATGGCAGAACGTTCGCCGAGTCACTTGGTATATTAATTCTGAGGCGGTACGATGTTCTAGAATTTTACAAATAATTTATATGGTTCAAGTTCTGAGGCGATACGAAGTTCGCCGGGTCAGCTAGTAAATTATATAAATGTACAAATATAGGTCACTCTAAAACACTTTAAAATCGTAAATATTTTTTTCGTGTTTACTTTTAATTTCCACTTAGTCTAGCTTTTAAAAGTCTACGATTAAGGTACAAGTTTATTACAAAACTACATTTTTTGACCTAGTTGATATTTTGTTTAACCGAGTTACTTCAAATTTTGTACCAACCTTCAATATATATCTGCCTATCGCCCCTACCACTTTTGTACCAAAATTATTTTACTAACTATTTTAAAAAATTAAAAATTATGGAAGAAACGCGTCAAAAACTGTTTTTTGTTTTCAGATAGCTGTCGTTTTGCGAAAAAAATTTTTTCACTTTTCTTTTTGGTAGGGGTTAATAGGGGAACAACATTCTTACTAATAATGAATCTTTTTTGTAATTTTGTTTCGGATGACCAGAAGGGTTGCAATCGTATCAACCAGCACGCCCCACTTTTATTTTATACTCAACTTTACTAGCTGATAAGTCGCTTAATTATAATTTTTTTGTTCATAAATGTTTTTGCAGATTGTCAAAATATCAATAAATATGTTGTAAAAAAAATGAATGGTAAAAATATTGTTTGTTTCTTTTTTATCGAGCTCGAAAAAACACCTAAAATTTATGGCTCTAGACTAGAACACTGCCTTTAAGAAATTCGTAATTTTATTTATTCACTCTTATAAATATTTAATGCGGACTTAGAGAAGTTTGGAACAATAATTGTACTGTTATGCAAGCAGAAACATTCTTAAGACGAATCTCAGTAATACATTAAAGATTCCGACTTGGGAAGGTCAGGAATAATTGTTTTGTTATTTAAGCCTTTACTAAGACGTCAAGAATACGATCAAAGTTAAAATATTATGCCGACTCTGGGAGGTTAGGAATAGTAATTTTATATTCATGCTTTTTTAGAAAAAACCTTAAACCCACCGTCACCAATATACAAAGTTAACGTCTAGAAGCTAACCGTAATAAAAACCCACTTCTTTGCGACACATCCCCCGTTCCGAAAAGAAAGAAAAAAAAAGTGCAACTTATTTAAAGATCCAGCTTAAACTGGTTGTCGATTAAGACAAAACTTTAGTTTTCAAATAGTGGGGTTTTGTATTAATATTAAATCTATAATTTAAACCTTTAATTCAAGCTGACAATCGCTACAATTTTTCACTCAAATAAACAATGATACATACATACCTTTTCTGGCCTGTAGCTCCGAATTAATTAAAATCGTTTCTATAGGAATGCTATAGGTAAAGAATCTCGTTAATCTTGCAAAATACTATGTTACTCTTTATGTTACGACTTGGTAGATTGGTTGTAAAAATTTTCCACTCAGTTTTTAGTCTTTTGGTTTTTAAAATATTTTATTTTGATTTTGATATATGTAGAACATTTAGTTCGTTACAAATTAAACCTTAATTTTTTAAGAAATATAAATGATTGTTTTAAATAATAATCAATTTAACAAAAAATATATATTATACTTATACGATAATTGTATTGAACTGTAACAATCTATAAATACTTAAACTATTTATTAGAAAAAAAAATCCACCTATTCTGTTCAATAATGTTTTTATTGTTTCGTTTTGCAGAGTCAGGGATTCACTATTCTTCCGATTTTGGTGATCAGGATACATTTACGTTTTCCCAAAATCAAATATGTTCCAGTAATTTAAGCGACCACAATTATTACGCCATTTGTAAGGTAAGTTTTCATGAGATGTGAAAAATGTTCTTTCCGTGCAGATTTCTAATATCAAAATAATAATTTTAGTTACTGCTATCCAACAATGCTCCATGGCCAATGATGCAGGGTGGACTTTTACATACCCCTCCAGATGCTATTCTTGCTTCTCATCGGCGTTTATTTGAAATAATTGAAATTTGTGTTAACCCTGATGAGGAAATAGATCGTTTTCAAGCCATAGAGCATATAGTTAATTATTTAAAAGAACTTATAAGTTTAAACTAAATTTACATGTCCAAGAAACGCTCAATTTGTTTGCTTAAATTAATTTTACGTGGGTAAATAAGATGTTCCTATGTAAATACAATTACTAACAAGTGTTATGATGTAGCATTGTGATCAATACACAATTTTTTGAATTTAGTGTTTTATTTTTATATTTCTCTTCAGAGGCGGACTACCCAATATTTTTGTTTGGAAAAATTTTTCAACAGCTACAACGCCGACCTTTCACCTCTATTCTTTAAGAGGTCAAGTATTGCATTGTGAAAGAAGAAATAATTGTTGGTACTTTGAAATTTTCCTTAAAATCGGCTGTGATAAAAATTAATCAGTCACAGACATTTATTTGAAATTTAGGGGTGTGATACATACTATACAAGAATAAAACCACGGATCATGTTCAGATTTTAGCTATAGGAAAATAAAATGCTACACGTTCAACTGACAGCCTGACCTGAACCGTAGTTTAAAGGATGACAATCACCTAATCAATTAATATTTTCTGTTCAAGAAGGTTGGCTTGGTGAAATTTATGATTTTCTTATAATACTAATACACCGCTGCTAAACTACCGCCCCATGCAGGTTTGACAAAAGTCCGCCTCTGTTTCTACTAAAGGATATTCTCCCGCTTTATCTTATTGATTAATTGTTTATCTAAATCTATCAACCTACAGCATGTTATCCTCGAAGTAAATAAAAAAATTTGCGATTTGAATCATTGCTCTTTAAGCAACGCCTGCTAATACAAGCTTAATTAAAACTGAAATTTCTAAATTTGGTGTAAAATATTTTTTTTTCTAATTTTTATTTTTGCAAGACCTTCGATTTTTTAAAGTTATATCCAAAAATAGAATGGTTATTTAAAAGTATTATTGTGCAACGTCAAAAGTAACGGAGAAATGTCACCAAGTTAATAATTGGATTAAAGAGTCATCCTACCTAGAGCAAATTGAACTTACAGGATTAAGAATCCTTACTGAAGCACCCTATAAAAGGACGTTTTTTGAAAACGGCACCAATAACTTTTCTACTTTCACATTAAGTGTTAGTTATAATAAACTAAAAATGGTTTTTAACTTTCGAGTATTTAAAAAATGCGCTCCAAATGGAAAACTGTCGCTTTATATGGCAAAAAGAGATTTTGTGGATCACATCTCAGGCGTGGAACCTATTGGTTTGTGAATTAAATAGATTCTTGACAAATATTGATTTCCATTTTTTAAGATGGTGTAATTTTGATCGACAACGACTACAGAGATCGAAAAATTTTTGCTCAAGTAATCTGTAGCTTTCGGTATGGACGAGAAGAAGACGAAGTCATGGATTTGAAATTTCAAAAGGAATTGTGTTTGGGGTCAATTCAAGTCTATCCACCTCCTGAAAAACAAAACACAACTAAACTGCAAGATCGGTTAATCAAAAAAATGGGTGAAAACACGTATCCGTTTACCTTTATTTTACCCACGAATGCTCCCGCATCGGTCACCATACAACAAGGCAAGTCAGATTAACTAATTAACTGTTAATCAATTTTGAAAGTAGGAACATGAATTACTCGGCAGTATAACACTGGAAAAAGTTCTAAGTGGCAGGGTTTTTTAGGTATCGACGAAGAGGGTCAACCCTGTGGAGTACAATATTATGTTAAAGTGTTTGTTGGTGAAAATGAAAGCGATCGTTCCCATAAACGGAGCACTATCAGTATGGGCATCCGTAAAGTGCAGTTTGCTCCATCAAAACAAGGTCGGCAGCCTTGCACGATTGTTCGCAAAGATTTCATGTTAAGTCCTGGCGACTTAGAGTTGGAACTTACTTTAGATAAACAGCTGTACCATCATGGTGACAAAATTGCCGTAAATTTATGCGTTCGAAATAATAGCAATAAAGTGGTTAAAAAAATTAAGGCAATGATACAACAAGGAGTAGATGTCGTATTGTTTCAAAATGGACAATATCGCACTACAGTTGCAAGTATTGAAACTCAGTAAGTCACGCTCAAAGATACAAAATTGTTATAAAAGATTTTAAAACATTTAATTTTTTTAGGGAAGGTTGTCCAATTCATCCAGGTTCCAGTCTACAAAAGGTTATTTACTTGACACCCTTATTGTCATCCAATAAAGACCGCAGGGGGGTAGCTTTGGATGGACAATTAAAGCGACAAGATACTAACTTGGCTTCAACAACATTGTAAAATTTTTTCAAGTTTATAATTTTATCTTATTAAATTATTTTTTAGATTGGCTACACCTGACCAGCGTGACGCTTTTGGTATTATCGTATCGTACTCAGTAAAAGTGAAACTGTTCCTTGGAGCACTTTCAGGCGAATTGGCAGCCGAGCTACCATTTGTTTTGATGCACCCAAAGGTTAAATTTATAATTTCAATTTAAAAACAATTGTTAAAGTAATTTTAATTGTAGCCTGGTAGGGAAAAGAAGTTCTTACATGCCGACAGTCAAGCCGACGTTGAAATTTTCCGTCAAGATACCGTCGATAATAATGACTGTGAAATCGATGCATAAAATTGCTTATCTACTTATTGCTTGAAAAAGTATCAATTTAATATCCAGCTAAAACTGTAATAATAAATTATTATGCTTCTACAATCATTGAAATTAAACCACCTGCATAGTCATTTATCTAAATTGATACACAAAATTTTAATAAAATAACATAAGTATTGAAAATATTAATTATAATTTGGTGTTAGATTTATGATTATTTCATCATATTTGATTAAAAATGTTGCTGAATAATTATGGTACCTAATAAAAAGAAATATTAATTATTATAATTTTAATGATGTTTAATCAAATCATAAATTAGCCCCATCTAAATCAGCATATTATACACTTTTTGAACTAAAGCCATTTACCTAATATATTTTGATAATTTTCAAGAAATAACCCTTAAAAATTTGAGGTATGTCCGCCCTTATATTTATCTAATGCTATTAACAAAATGTATAATATTTAATACATAATAATATTGTAAAGCTATTTAGATTCTATTATATTTTCAAAAATTTGCATTTTGCTGTATTCCCCCATATCAACTTCTCGATACGTCTACACAGAACGCCTGCATTTGTCATGAACATTAAATTAGCTAGTTTCAGCGTAAAGCCAATAAACTGTAGCTGAACGAATTTAAAAAATAAAAGGTATGCGATTAAAAAGGTACTAATAAATTGCCAATCATGCTGTATTAAAGTTTATTTGTTGTAAGTATAATGAGAATAAATCAAAGTTATGGAGTTATATAATTCACACTAAGTTTCTTTTTTATGTATCAATCAATATACATGTAGTTCGAAGGACAGATTTTCATTATAAAGCAAAAAATTAAAGTTCTATCACTAACCATTAGAACTATGACTACAATTAAATCGTAAATGATCAAAATGGTTAATAAACTTCGCAGTTACTTTTGAATTTTTTCCAATTTAAATTTGTCTTGGAACATAAAACCACGATTTTAAATTTTTAATAAAAGCGCATAAGAAATTTAATAACCACTTTTACATTTATAATTTAATTTACGAAAAATTATTATCACTAGAATATGTATTTTTTTTTCTAAACTAAACAGGTTTTGTAAAAATTTAAAATAATGGTCAACGTAAAAAAGATAACGGGTACGAAAGAATTACTAAAGAATATTATATCGACAGTTACAACAAAATGTGATGATAAGGATAATATCAAATTTGTATAATCTACATTTATCTATGCTAAAAAAATTGAACTCGGTTAAGCTTCAATCTATGGACTTTTGCACAGCCTCATGCATAAAATTTCGATTCCATTATACATCAGTACAAAATTTGAGTTACAATTTTCTAAAACGACTTTTAAATTAGGCATCCTTCTAATTTGATTGATAATTTAAGAAAAACATCAAACTGAATTTATATACAAACAAAATCTTTTTTTATCACATACAAAAATTTCATTTTTTAAGAAAAATAGAAAAATATTCACACAGTACAAAGAAATCTATCAAATTCACAAAACACATCGTTATAAATAAATTAAAATTTTATGTTAAGTTTCAAATTTATTCGTTAGTAAAAATTCTTAACTTCATTCTTAGCTTATATTTTATAAAATACGACAATCATCAACTCTCCTTTTCAAACACATACAAAATTTAATGTTGTACTTTGTAAAACAAAATCTAATTGATATGATTTCTACTGGAAAATTTATCGGAAGCATAATTTGACCCTACATCGAGTTTCTTCAAGCCAAAGCTGTCAGGTTTCTAGTCTCTTGTGTACAATTGAAATCTGATTTCAGACAAAAGGCAAGAAATTTGAAAATTTTATTTAATTGCTTTATTTCAAGTCAGTCGACTGATATTCATTGTAAATAATTGAATAAATTATATTATACTAGCAGTTAGGTATATAAATTTGCATATTATGTACAAAATCTCAAATAACAATCATTTTACGATAAATGAAAAATAATAAATCATCTACGATTAACATAATCTAAAACATTATTTATTATGCAGGTAAATGAGCTCCCTAATAGCATCTTTCTTGAGCATTTGTTGGCGATGGCACTCAAATTTGGTTATAAAATTTAAAAATAATTGTTTTGCACAACAAGTTTACTCCTGTTTTTCGTTAAAAATTGCAATATTCACAGTAGGACTATAATTTGCTATTCACACATCTGCCTGGTGTGGTGTTTTTTTAATTTTTTTGATTTTGTAGTACAATTTAAGTCACTGTAATTTTTAATATTATACGAGTAAATAAATTTTACTATATTGGCTCTATTCAATTCAAAGAATTTATTCTCACAAAAAACAATTCAAGATGTACAGGCGGACAAATTTTGTTGTTCTTGCAGGCTACCTTAGTTATTATTAAACTGAAAGAAAACAATAAGCATGTCTTGATTCATTTTTTTTAAAACCAAGTGGACTATACAAACAGGTTTGAGTTATCATGTTTTTTATCCAGTTGTGCGCCAGTATTAATATTTTATGACAAACGCGCAAAACTCTTACTCTCTCACGCCAAAATATATTTCAAATCATTCATGTACCAGGAGGCCCAGACAAGAGCCGTAATCAGAGCCAGTAACAAGAGCCTCTTGTAATAAAAATCCGGTATTCTTGGCTTTTAAAATGGCCACGAGCAAGAGCGGTCTTAAGGGGGGGGGGCTCCAAACCAACGAATTAGTATTTTAAAGCAATGTCTTGACTAAATATCTATTTATCGTAGCCATACATCGAAAACCCATTGTGATAACAGGTGAATTGAAGAGTCAAACACAGTTTACTCGAAACTATGGTTCATGTAGTTAATGGGTTTTCATTATGTATTTATTTTTTTAGAAACTAGAAATATGACCGCCCCCTGCCAAGAGGAGTCTCCTCAGTCCTCCGCTACTTTAACTACTGCGAAACTTGGCAGTTGTAGCTTAAGGCCAGATGAAGTAGGAAAAATGTAGGCATGGAAAAGAAGAAGTAAAGACGTCATTGAAGAAAATGTAATTCATCCAATCCTTCAAAGCAAGGTTCTGATTATGCTATTACTAACTATGATTAATAACTTTGTTATTTAAAACAGCGGTCACCAACCTAAAAGAAAAACTATTTAATAAAATTTCCGTGTATCTATATGCAAGTTTTACAAGTTTGAATGTGAAGCTAAAATCTTTTTATTTGTATCTTTCTTTATAGCAGGCCCGTAGCCAAAGGGGTGCACCTGGGGGCTCGTGCCCCCCCCCCCCGAAATGTTAAAAAAAACATTTGTTTGTAATAATAAAAATTCCCGGAAGGGGATTCCCAAAAATGTTACTTTTTACAAAAGGCTCTTTATGAGTACCCTCCTCCCCAAAATGAAATCCTGGCTACGGGCCTGCTTTATAGCTCTAGTCATTAATGTTTTAGAAGCTATTAGTATTTTTATGTGAAATAAATCATCAAAAATATAAATTTCCTTATTGCAGTTAAATTTAGTCACTTTTTATGATACATTTTATTGTAACAATAAAAAATGCTATTAGAAAAAAAAATCGATCTTAATTTTATATCAATTGATGCCTAAAACGCAAGATATAAAATTCGAGATTGGAATTTTAGCCATTATTCACTAGAAAATATACATCTTAAACGTGCTCCATAAATTAATAATAAATATTGATAGCATAGATAAAACACATTAGGGAACACAATGCTATATTTTATGTTGAAATATCTAGTTTTTTTTCAATTATATTTTAGACTTCCACTTACTACTTCAAGGTCGAATTTGTATTTCAAATTCACAGATTCGATAAATAGCGGACGAGAACACTTGACATAATAAAAGTGTTTTGCCAAATTCTAGCCAATGCAAACACTTTCCCCAAGTATTTTAGACCCCTAAATAGCAATTATGTAACTTTGAAATACAAATTTAAGCCTTATAATTAGTCAGTGGTGTAACCAAAGAGAGAGGAGAGTAAATTACATTAAAATTGATTATTTACTTGAATCGAGCTAGCCTGCAGAAACGTAAAAATTTGTCCACCCTGTACTTTAAGAAAAGCCATCTTGGATTTAATTTAATTTAATCAGTAAAAAAAAATATAAAAACACAAACATGCACGCACATTTCCTATTATACTTAAATGTCTAGCAAAAACACACAAAAGAAAGTGCCACTTTGACATAAAAACCAAATATGCAATATACAAAAGAAAATTCTGGCCAGATCTTACTGTCTATTAGCTTCGAAAATAAAACACCGTGTGTTTAACGATTTATACAAAAAAACTTAAACTAAATGAGCATACGAGCTGCATTGGAACAAAATTGTATCGTTAAAGCATAATGATGTATCGATTACTAATAATTATACATTACTTTAAATTACATTAATTTAACTTGGTTTAGGTAGCGGTCGTACCAAATACAGTTTTTCTCCTTGTTTGTTGGTATAAATTGGAGCTCTTTGATAGTGATCGACCAACTGATCTAATGTGTGAAATTTACGTTGTCCTATACAGTAAAGTGCACCTTCAACATGCACTCTAAAGTGCTTATTACGACCAGGTGCTTTCAGAGACACAGAATAATCTCCTACCTGATAAAAAGAAAACAAACCGTTCTTTTCAAAAGTCAAAAGTAAAATAATTTTGTACTTACATTTGTTTCACTATCACGTATAAGGAAGTCACCATCGTGACCGTGTTGATTTAATATGTTATCACATTGATTTCGTGTTATGATA
The DNA here is from genome assembly GCA_947369205.1 of Cantharis rufa. NCBI lineage: Eukaryota > Metazoa > Arthropoda > Insecta > Coleoptera > Cantharidae > Cantharis > Cantharis rufa. Next base: position 25,747,215 of record OX376303.1, read on the forward strand.
CCAAAGTACCATGGTTTACCAATTAAGTGAGGTCTATCAGATGACACTCCATCAGGTCCAACTTGTTGTTGTTGCTGCTGCTGTTGTTGTAGCTGCTGCTGTTGCTGCCTATCCACCGAATCCGTACGTTCCTGCCTTCTCTCTTGGTATGGTTGCGTTAAATATTCCGACAATTCTTGAAGGTAATTACGTGGAACTAAACCTATTTGGCCTTGAGCATTACGAGCTTTATACCTGTAAAAGTTTCTTACTTTTAAAAAAAGTAAACCCCAACAAAACTAAAACCTTACCATTCGGGATCAGACGGAGGCCTATCCAAAATTTCTAAACGATCGCCTTTTTCGAACGATAATTCTTGATCATTTGTCGAAGAAAACGAGTAAAGTGCAACCACAATGTCCAAAACGTTTTCGGCCATTGCGTAAGTGTGCAATGTATCATCGGCATCGCCTTCTTCCTGTGTATAATTTGATGGAAACCATCCAACCGAATTTCCACTTTGGCCTCTCCACCAACCTGAAAATGAACTTATCTAATTCTGTAATTCAAAAGTAAAAAATTACTTGCCATCATTGCTTTTTTCGAGAATAAGAATTCGAGAACCTTTGACAAGAGAAAGTTCGTCTGGTTGCTGTGCTTGATAATTATATTTAACTACTGCAACGCCTATCGCTTCTGAAGGATCTGCCGGTAACCTTCTCGCCATATTTGGCGATTCCACAGTTCTCGATGGCGAATTGTTTGATGGCAATGTTTTCGAACCGGAACCTTTCTTCACCTGTACATTAAAAATAAATAAATTAAAAAACACTTGGGCATTCTAAGGGAACATGGAACAACACTTACACTAACCTTTTTCTTAATGCTGTCAAAAAGAGAAGGTTTTTCTTTTTTAACATAATTACTGGGAACATATCCGGATTGATTACGTGAATTTTGAACTCTCCACCAATGTTTCGAGTCGTCTAAGAGAAGGTATCGCTCATTTTTACGCAAATCTAGTTCTTGGGCTCCTTGTGCTGCATAATCGTACTTGGCAATGACGTAACAAACGTCATCCTGACTTGCTTTGCCTAACAAAACAAAAAAGAATTCAGGTCATCTTGCAGAGTCATGATGCATGTCGATAACAACTTTTTGTCTCTCTTACTTTTGAAAAATTTCATATTAAATCGGAAATTGCATAACTACTATACAAAGCGATTCTAATACAAAGTAAAATCATAACTTTTAAAATTTATCACAAATTTGTAATTCTTATCTAAGGCAATCATCCATTATGTACTGATAGTAATGACTAAACAACTGCAATAGAATTTTTTTTTACAACACCACTTTAAAACTGATTGTTTTAATAAAGACTTAGTTCTAATTATTTGTATCAAGATCCCGAAGGTTTTTCATTTCTAAAGGGAGCAGTTCACAAATTAATATGATGTAAGACATTTTTAGGTTACTTGGAAATTTAAAAATCCTATCAAAAGGTTATCATTGTTATGATTGAGATTACAAATTTTAAATGTTAGGTACCTAAAGTAATGCAAAATTATTTTTTATAACAACATTAGGAAATTCTCAAATACACAAAAAAAAACAAAGAAAAATATACATGCAAAAACAGGAAGAATAAAACTAGAAAAAATATTATGAACAATAAATTTGACAATCAAAAACTCCAAAAGCAAACTGGCAAAAAAATGAAATGGATAGTGATTTCATTTGCAACCTTTTCGTTTCTATATATTCTTTTGAGTTTCAAATCAGAAACCAGAAAGAGGCAAAAATAATTTAATATTATTTAAGTCAGATGCGCTCAGTTTAACTCGCAAATTTACATAATAAACGTTTTTATTGTTTATTTATCAATAAGTACAGGTAAGCCCAATAGATAATATAAATCACTTTATTCAGCAGAGCCTGTCTAAATATAATAATCTCATTTCTCGATAAACCCCAGTCATGGGAGCTTTCTTGTACCTAGTGGAGATTTACTACTATTACCAGAGTGTTCTTAGAAATTTATTTCTGCGACAGTTTAAAATAATTTGAAAGTTTGTCAGAAGCATGTGGTTGCTAATTTAGCTTCATTGGCTACATCTTCAAACCGCTTCAAATTATGCAGAAATAGAGCTTATTATATTGTTGTTTTTAAATGAACATTTAATTAAAATACAAATATTAATTAAAATAAAACATAAAATTTTAATAATTTTAGTTTTTTATAAAATTGTATTTAATAAATTGAGAATAGCTGACATGTATTCTGCCCAGATGAACTTCCAGAATTTTGATTTATGAATAAAAGTTCGTCCACAGTGCTGTTAGCTTTAAAATGGAATTAATTTATTCAAAAATTTTTACTACGACATAGTAAGTTGATAATGGTTTGTTGACTAATGGTATATATAAAACCAAATTATGTGCTTGTTAGAAGCCCAAAGTGATCTCTCTATGTGCAGTGTTCGGTAAATCCGAATTCTACTGTAAACTAGCAAATGCAGTTCCGCAAAGTCTTGTGATCTTTATTGAACATTTTAATATTTACTATTCTGCCAAATATAATGTTAGCTTAATAATCTACCATATTCCATATTCATTTGAATATGTACGTTGAAACCTTGTAGGCTGTCCATTTAGGTTGGGTTAGATTCTGAATAATTAAAAATGTAAATTCACCTCACCTAAGATAACCTAGGCTACACTCTAAAAAATGAAGAAAATTTTACCCTCAAAATGTAAAAAATTTACCCAATTAATAAGAGTAAAATTAATCTAAAAATCAGGGTAAATTTTTTACATTTTGAGGGTAAAATTTCCTTCATTTTTTAGAATGTAATATAAAAAATGTATTATAGTAATTTTATTAATTTGTTATATTTATAATACAAAGTTAGCTTAGGTCAGCGGTCGTCAACCTTCTGGTCTGTCCACCACTAGTGGTCCGCGAGAAAAGTTTGGTGCTCCGTTGAGAAATTTTGAATTTTGAAAATTGAAATAAAAATATAAATGTATAAAAATTTCCAATTTTTCAAAATTTTTTCTTTTAATTTAAATTTTAGACGATAGCTTAATTTCAAAAATTTCATATTTTTGAAAATGTTTATTTGTTAATTTAGAAATTTCTAGTCACAACAAACTGCAAAGATAATGTTTGCATAAACAACACACTTCTACATCATAATATAAGCTCATCTAGAAAATATTATTTTTTCAGTAAGTCAGCGATCTGTATTTTTCAACCAATAGGAAATCAAGGATATTGTACATCCAGTAAAATACTTAAACATCTTTATTTACAATTGACTTACTTGCAATGTAATGTAATAAGTTCACAAATCACAAACGACAACATTCGACAGTATTTTACTGGATGTGTGATATATATTGTTGTGACATCATGACAGTAGTACAGGGTGGTTCAAATTCGAATGTTCTTATGGGAAATTCGGTAACTATAAGAGATATGGAAAAATGGATGGCGCATCCTCGATCTCTTTTTTTGAGAAAAGCTTAATGATGAAAACCGGAAGTTGATATCTTTTTTCATTTTTGAGTTATATCCAAAAGTTCAGTTTTTTGACTTTTCGTTAAAAGTCGATATCTCGGTTGTTTGTAAAGTTATAGAAACAATATTTACACCTTCTTCAACACTTTTTTAAGGCGAATAAACTGGGCTAACAAGATTTTAAATATCTTCATTTATTTCCGAGTTATAACATAAAGTTGCGTTTTTTTAAATGGAAACCATAGTTGAATATGACTCATTTAAATAGAGTTTCTTACCCTCTTTTTAAATATATATAACATGTGGGGTATATTATTTCAGTTTCATCCCGTTATATTAAAAAATGTTAAATAAAAATAAAAGAATATCGTAAAATTAAATGCTAGCTTTGTCAAAACAAAGCACTATACAAAATCATTATTGACATCTAAAACAATTGTCTCCAATTGTTCTCAGTAGGTGTTTTTAGTGAAATAATGTGAAATATATAAATATATATAAAATGTTACATAGAATTGAAAAGGGGATAAAAAAACTCTATTTAAATATGTCATAGCCAACTATGGTTTGCATTTAAAAAAACACAACTTTATTTTATAACTCGGAAATAAATGAAAATATTTAAAATCCCGTCAGCCCAGTTTATTCGCCTTAAAAAGTGTCTGAAGAAGGTGTAAATATTATTTCTATAACTTTACAAACAACCGAGATATCGACATTTAACGAAAAGTCTAAAAAGTGAACTTTAGGCCATAACTCGAAAATGAAAATAAAATATCGAATTCCGGTTTTCATCATTAAACTATTCTTAAAAAAAGAGATCGAGGATGTGTCATCCATTTTTCCATATCTCTTATAGTTACGGAATTTCCCATAAGAACATTCGAATTTGAACCACCCTGTACATATCCCTGACTTGCTATTGCCTAGAAAATAATTACCAACAGGCGTTGTTAAGGCGAATTTAAATCGCGATTTTTACCCCAAAAAAGAAACGTAGTTGTTAGGTTTTGATATGAATTGTTTTTCCTATTAATCGGACGAGTGAAAATAGATTTAATTATCTGCAAATGTCTGCATAGAGCAATGTTTAGCCACTTGTAACTAATTAAAAACATTTTGATACTTTTTCTTTCAAAAAATCTATCTAGCTTTAATTAATCTTAAGTCAGTGTAGGTAGCGAATAAACCAATGAGATTCCCATTTATAATAGTTTTGTTTCAGCAGCACAAGTTTCAAACTGCTGCAAAAACAATGTTTGGTAATAAAAATTTATGTTCAACCCCAAAAAACAATCAGTCAGTCACAGATGAAATCATATTTCACCTATTGAGATGGTTTTCTACAATTTTCCACATAAAATTAATTTTTTTGAAAAAATTGATTTTTTAAGAAAATTTCTATAGAACTGTTCTTTCTTTAAATTTTAAGAAGAATTTTGTTTTCCACTTCCGTAGAACCTCTCTTGTAGCTAAAAAGTTGCTTTATACGATGAACAATTCACAGAGAATTGAGTTTAGTTTCACTCATTTGCAGACCACTGTGGTGTAAGATAAGCAGGAAAAAAATTTACATCAAAAATTCGAAACTATGTTATGAAAAAAATAGTTTTGAAAAAACGCTTACCACAATATTTAACGATACAGCCTGCACAAGTTGATAAGCAACACTAGTAAACTTTTATTGTCCATTGTAAAATGTGTAAGCTTAGCTGTTCGCACTTTTCATAATAAAATAATTTAATGTCACACAAATTTCCAAACAAAACCATAATTAAGAACACAATAGTATTAAAGACCTTTTGTTTATGAAATAAGGCCAGTTAAATTCTCAAGCTTGATTGTTCTATTTCTACGTACACAATAATAAATCTTATAAAAATCAAAATTTGTCAAGTATACAGTGCATACCATGTCTGACGTTGGGGGGATTAGCCATGTGGTGTTGTGGTGTTCCAACACCATAGTTGCTTTTAGGCTGCCACGAAGCAGGAGGTACAGGTGTCCCACGCATTGATCTTGTTTCCAGCATACCGCAGTAAGCACGTCTATCTAGTTCTAGCTGACACTCATGCTCTATGCTACAACGTGATGCAAATCATTATAAATTGAAAAACAAATCAAGCACAAAAACATGCTTCAAAGAAAATAATCTTATTTTGATAAATTTAAATCAACAAAATCAAATAAAAGTTGGATGCTATCATTCGTCAGTACATCGATGTATCTATCCAATAAAAATAATAAAAAATAAATACAAACAATGACTAACAATACTATTAACTTTATTATACAATTCTATGAATCACCAACCGATATACAATTAACATAATAATGTCGTTTCGTACCCATTGAAAGATAGTTAAGGGGCAAGCATATTTTTGTTTAAAACGGATTACAGGGGGTGGGACCTAATCGTATGAATTTTTTGCCAACATAAATATTTAATTAAGTAAACCTACCCAATTTCAAGCTAGACATATTCCACTAAAATTCATAGGTAAATAATATTTCGACGAAATCACCATTTAACATTTATTAGATAGTAAATTATTGACTCCCACCCTTCAAACCTATCTCGTATCGCGACAGTTGTCAACCATCAAAGGGTAACAATCTAGGGAAATTTAATGAAATGGTTGGTGCCTGCACGAACGAAAATTGAGAGGGACTTTTAAATAACTTGGAATACTAAATTTTATTTTAAGTTAAGAATTATTAAGTATTTTAAAAAGCACAAATCAAAAATCATCGACTATATTCCAATGTATCATTAATTAGTCGTTCGTACCGTATTTAATTACTATAATAATTTATACAGATAATTGGCAAACATGACACAAAAATTGGAGTGCATTTCTACATATTAGAGAAAATAGCAGTAGCGTAGACAGTATGTTTTACATAAAAAATGTACGCATGCTTACCAAAATACATATATGCGCGTAGCAATATCGGCCTTGAAAATATTTCTTTTCATAAGAAGATTTTCTCTAGATTATTTTTAGTTTATTTTTCTGCGACAGGCAAAATTGGTTTTTGGTTATTGATCAACTGTAATTAAATTCGATTTTTTTATATTATGTTCATAAAAAACTGCTTCTTTTATTCTGAACTATACGAGCAAGAACTGGAGCCAAGTCTTGATCTTGATCTTTCCGGAGTACCGGCGGGTAACGAGTTGAAAACCCCTACTTCCTTCATCGGATGGAAGGGGTTCCAACAAGTCAGACGACCCAGTTGACATGAATACGTCAAATCACGTCAAAATCACGTATATTTCTGGTTATATTTCGTTGAGGACGTCAAATGACTAAATATTACTGACGTTAGTGTGACGTTGTTTTATGACCTATTTTTGACGTCAGAAAAGTAACGTCACTTCAATGTAATTCTGACGTCGTCTTTCTTTGTAATTTCCAGTCTCATGAAATGAAAAACCTTAACGTCAAATTTTGTATTTTATTTCAGCTAATATTTTGTTATTTAAACATATAAATTTAACTTATGAAATTTAATGCAATAAAAATTAAAAATTCAACAAGTTTTTGACCAAACTTATTGATTTTTAATATTGTATAATTTTTATTTAAATATATAGTAGTAGTTTTTAGTGCAATAACATGTTAGTTGAAAAAACGATAACGTATTTTATAAAATTAATTTTTTTTAATTTGCTTAATTCAAGGTCAGGCGAATAAAAATAATTTTGCAACTACGAGATATTTGATCCTCGTCAAACTCGGAATTGTTACTTGTTGATTGATGCATGCACATGCAGTTGATTGTAGCATAGTGTAGTCGTTCGTGAAGTCGTACACGATGTTAGTTTGCTATCCAGAAATTTGTGGTACTATCTAATTTATAATCTAATAATTAGGTAAGTTTTTATTTTATACTACTCATCGTTTTCTACAAATATTAACTCGTCACTTGAACTTTGCGGGGGATCCCCGTTCTTTAATTTAGCAAATTTATTTTTTGTATTACTATTTTTATCATTCAAATTTGTTTTTGGTGTTATCTATTATTTAAATAGAAGACTAAATAAATTGGGTGCGCAATATTTTTTATTTATAGAAATTTTATCCTTGCCAGAATCAATAAAGTCAACTTGTTTTTTATGTCAGGTGTAGATTTTACCAAGACCACAGTAGTTATTACAGAGAGAAATCATTATAATGATGGCATTCGTAGGAGTAGAGTTTTTAGAGTAGCTATTGTTCACAAATTATGGTTAACGCCACGAAAAAAGGAGGTCCATTGGCCTCCTTTTAAAAAACAAGACCTCTATAATAAATAGTGATGGACACCACTTTTTAACAGCGAGACGAGACTCGAGACGAGACCATGAAAAGTTCGAGACGAGACGAGACTAATAAAAAAAAGTCTCGTCTCGAAATTTTATCTGTATTTACTTAGTTTCATATTACGTGAGAGTTTACAGTTAAAGTTAACACATATTACATAGGCATACTAGGCTTGACACTTTTCAACACCGCTCTGTTTATGTCGCGGGTTAAAAATATAATAAGACTTCGTCTCCCAGTAATTCCAATCATTTTACATATGGGAGAATAGGACATTGTTGTACTAACTAACGAACATATTAATTATTACCTATTAAGATTAATATGTATTTCTTTTGTTAGGCCGTTATGCATGCGTCATAAAAAATATTAGGTTTCAGCAGTTTCAATAATGTTCTATGTAACTCAATCATCCACGATAGTAAAACCTAATTAAATAATTCGTGCCGACGCGACTTCTTGACGTGTTAATTAGGGTAGAGGGAACAGCCGTGGATTGGTGTCAGAGCGGAAATTCTGGGTTCGAATCTCGGACTTGACAGAATTTCTTAACTCGGTCTTCCAATTTTAATCCTACGGTAGAGGGACAGTAGGGCCTCTAATATACAGCCACGGAGAATCTCTATATGCCTAAATGATGGGGTAACTAAGCCCTTATACAAAAAACATAAATTGTATGCTAATTGTTCATACTTAATTACTTATTATTACTGATTTTACACATTTATTTATGTAGATTAATGTGCAATATTCTTTATTTTATTTTAATAAATGTTTTTAGTATTACCGAGAGTTCGTTATTACTAATTTTGTATTCCAAAATGATTTAAAATACTTTAACTGAAAATAAAAATGGATCTCAAAATCAATACAGTTAATAAATGACGGTTCGTTTAGTTCGTTAAAAATCAATTTGAATCAGACGAGACCGACGAGACTTTTCGAGACGAGACGAGACTTTCTCAAACGAGACGAGACTTGACTGGTCTCGTCTCGTCTCGTGTCCATCACTAATAATAAAGCTCTAAGCTCTAATAAAGGGTAGATTACCAGAGAAATATTAGACATGCAATATCTAGGTGCTTTTTGCAGATGGCATGTATTATTTATTATTGACTACATGACTACGAATACTCGTAGTCATCAATTTTGATGTAGTCAATTTATTTTAACCCATTAAGTACCAGGCATATTTCTTTTAGATTTCAGTGGTTTTTTTATTTTAAATTGCTTGCAAAAAAATAGTTATTCAAAAATGTTCCTAATCATTTTTTGATTTTAGGGCTTTATCTCAGAGATAAATGCCGTTTTAAATGACGACCGTGGGATAATATGAGTCAGTAAATCTGCACTTCTGTGGCTTTATCCAAACTAGCAACTAAAAATGCGCAAATTATACAGTTGAAAAACTTTCATGGGAATGTACTATATGAAACACATAGAAAATCGTGTCAACTTCATCTTTGATGCCTCGATGGTTTGAGAGCTCCCAAAATGCTGAAACCGTCACCGATCCTGGCAGTTAGGTACTTGACAGATTACTAGAACATTTGCAAGCGAAATAAATTATTAGCACAGAAAATTCAAATTTTACTTGGGTAACGTCAACTTTTGGTCTGAAAAATTATTCTTTTTATTAGTGCTCGTATTATTCATTAAACATTTAGACAGCAAGTTGTACGGCACTGCTCAGGGTTGTTTGAACCGGAATATTGTGCGTTTGTAGTGGCAGTGGTGTCGTCGAATAAAAAAAGAAGTAAATATAAATTAACATCGTTTAAAGAGAGACAACAACTGTCGTTTAATTAATTTAACAACTTTTTATTTGTCGCAAATATTCACGTTTATAATAGTAATAAATTTAGTGATAGACAAAAACCTACATGTGATGTGTTAAAAAGAGTGCATATTTAACAATTTTTAGGTTTTAATTATTCGAATTCCAGTAAAATTATTCGAGAGAGGCCCCGGCATTTTATCGAGTGTCAAATTTAACATTTGTCAACTATGGCGTCAGATCCACATTTTAAGAACCGATTACAGGTTTTTAAGAACAAAGGGAAAGATCAAGATGTACGTTTCTTACATTATTCCGTCTTATTTAATGTTTAAAATCAAAAAGTCGGGATGTTATGTTAAAATTGTGTGTTTGTTTTGTATGTGTGATGTAAAGGTCACAAACACATGTCAAGACCTCTATTAAGCATTGCGGAATGACCAATTTAAATTTTTATGTTGTAGGAGATGCGAAGGCGGCGGAACGAACAGACCGTCGAACTTAGAAAAAATAAACGCGAAGAAACGCTACAGAAACGAAGAAACGTCCCGGTCACGGACTCGACGGATGAAGATGATATCGAGAGGTCGCTGTTAAATACAAATTTGGACGAACTCGTCGGACAAGCTGCACAAACTGAAAATGCTGCACTACAACTGGTCGCCGTTCAATCGGCACGAAAGTTATTATCGTCCGACAGAAATCCTCCAATCGATGCCCTCATTTCCAGTGGAATTCTACCGATACTTGTGCGCTGCTTAGAGTGTCACGATAATCCTTCACTACAATTTGAAGCCGCTTGGGCTTTAACAAATATTGCTTCCGGTACTTCTGCACAAACCAACAAAGTAGTTCAAGCAGGTGCAGTACCATTATTTTTACAATTGTTAAGTTCTCCGCAACAAAATGTATGTGAACAAGCCGTGTGGGCACTTGGTAACATAATCGGCGATGGACCTAATCTTAGAGATTATGTAATTAAATTAGGTGTTGTTAATCCATTGTTATCGTTTATTAAACCCGACATACCAATATCATTTTTGAGAAATGTTACGTGGGTTATTGTAAATTTGTGTCGTAATAAGGATCCTCCTCCGGCCATGCAAACTATCAAGGAAATTTTACCAGCTTTAAATGTTTTGATTCATCACCAGGATATTAATGTGAGTACTCACAATGCTTTTTTCTTTTATTGTTCACTAAAGGCACCGTTAATTTTAACTTGTAGATATTAGTAGACACGGTTTGGGCTCTTAGTTATTTAACGGACGGAGGAAACGAACAAATTCAAATGGTAATTGACAGCGGTGTAGTACCTCGCCTGATACCTCTTTTAAGCCACAAAGAAGTTAAAGTTCAAACGGCAGCTCTTCGCGCAGTTGGGAATATCGTCACCGGCACCGACGAACAAACTCAAGTGAGGAGAAAAACTAGTTAATAATATTCAATTAATTTACAGATTAAATGTTTATTAGGTTGTATTAAATTGCGATGCACTTTCACATTTTTCAATCTTGCTCACTCATCCAAAAGAAAAAATCTGTAAAGAAGCCGTATGGTTTTTATCGAACGTGACAGCGGGCAATCAGTTACAAGTTCAAGCCGTCATCGACGCTGGTCTTTTGCCAAAAATTATACGTAACCTCAGCAAAGGTGATTTTCAAACACAAAAAGAGGCTGCCTGGGCTATAAGCAACTTAACAATCGGAGGAAATAAAGAACAGGTTGGTCGATTGATTAGCGAAGGTGTCATTCCGCCTTTTTGCGATCTTTTGGTATGTAAAGACGCGCAAGTAATTCAAGTGGTTTTGGACGGTATCAATAATATGCTAAAAATGTCGGGCACTCAAGTGGAACAATTAGCTAATATGATTGAGGAGTGCGGTGGCTTAGATAAAATTGAACAACTACAAAATCATGACAACATTGAAATATACAAACTCGCTTATGACATTATCGAGCTGTACTTTAGCGGAGACGTAAGTTTTTTAACGAATAAATTTATAGAGAACTTGGTGGTAATTGTCGATAACATTTTAGGGAGAAGATGATCCAAATATAGCACCGGCTGCAGGCGATGCGGCATATCATTTTGATTCAAACACAAATTTACCTAACGAAGGTTTCAAGTTCTGATATCTTAGAATATTCACAAGTTTTAGTATAAATAACTATAAATTACTCCATTTTGTTTTAACAATTAACAACTATGTACGCTCATTTTATTTTCTCAATTAAAGAGAAGGGCTTGATAATTTAATTGACGAAAACAATTTTTTTACATTAATTTATTTTAAGAAGAAAATAATCGCAAAATACACATAGTGCAATTTGCTATATATTTATGTATATTTAAAGAATTTTTTTAATAATTAAAAATGCCAAGTTGTTATAATATACTTTTAAGGCAAAAAACTATGAAAATAATGAGCGTTCATAGAAGAAACCTGCTCACAAAATTGTATCGTTTTAAAAATACTTGACTAAATGATATCTATTTAAAATGATAATTAAATCTAATTAAATCCTACTGTTTTAACTAACAGTTGAATACTGCAAATAGTGTTTTTATTGTTATTTTTGGAAATTTGTTAGTAAAGTGTCGCAAGATTTCAGTTTCTTATATTGTCATGTATGCACCGATTACGTGATGAATTAATATTTTATTGTATTGTTGATGATTTTAAATTTATTATGATATAAAATTACATCTTACGATACAATTTTGGAAAAATCTAGTTATGCAACCAAAAAAATGCATCAAATTTTGTTGTCGATAAAACCCATGTGAAAAATCCAGTAATAGTCAATTTTTTAAGGAATATTGTTACTTAAAACGATTTTTTTTATAAATAAAAATTGTAAGTTCTATTTCAAAACTGTATATTTATTTCAATAGAATAAATTCATAGGAAGTAGTATTTTATTTTTTCTAATAATATAGTCTTACAGTTTGTATTTTATATAAAACCAAAAATTCGAAAATTAAAAATGAATGAACGAGATGTAGGGTATAACAAAGTTATTTAATGGGTAAAGCCCGCCTCAGACGATGCTTGTTTTGCTGCTGGATTGCTTGCTAGTTTCTCTGCTGGTTTTCTACCTGCTTGGTCAGGTGATGGTTTCTGTGCTTAGTTGGCTTCACACGCGTTTAACTATCTCTTTCTACTTTTGTGGTTTCAGTGAGCACGCAGGTAGAAACAGTTACCAACACACGGTATGTTGCTTGGTAAGCTTGGTAATTAACACTTCAATTGCATGTATGTACTAATGTAGTGAATAATACAGTATTACATACATAATACAATAAAACACAGCTTCCGCCGTTTAAATGCATTATTATTAGTGATTTCCAGTAATCCGTCAGTGCTCTGGTCCGATATCTGCCGGATTACAGAGAGAACATGTGATAACTATTTGGTTAAAAGGTAACTAGTATTTAAATCTTTATAAAGTATATGTAGCTTCTCGATTGTTTAGCTGCCACCGGCCAGCTAAACGCCTGACTCACCAAATTCTGCGGCGAAGGAGCCGGGTGGTGGCGACGCGCGGACAGGTTGAGACAGGTCTCATTGTGTTTTTACGCCCGTAAATGTTAAGGCTAATGTCCACTTGAGACAGAAAGTCTCGAGACTCGTATATAAACCCATGCTAATACTAGTCTCGGTATTAGTTTCAGAGGGTATTCATTAGGTATTAGCATGGTTTATATGGGAAGTCTCAAGACTGTCTCAAGTGGACACTAGGCTTTAGTATTTGTTAATTGTTATTCAAGTCAACTTCAAGTTGAAAATGAATTTTTATAATTATTATGAAGCATATGTGAAAAAACATGTGTACAAGACGAAGAAGAGGTAACCAAGTTATGGAACGCAGCAAAGCAGAGGTTCCCGAAAAAGGAAAACCGAAGCTGAAGGAAAAACAGAGAGTGTACGCTAGGAAGCACAGGGAAAATAAGAGGCAAAAAATAATGGAACTTTGTTCTAAGAATCCCGATGCGACAAAGTCGTTGACGCCTCATGCTGGCCCTGGACGTCCACGTTTAGAAGAAGAGCAGCCTGAATTACTGAAAGCAATAGTTGATTTAGCTATGTTTGGTGCATCTGCACCAAAATACGCATTTTGAAAAATCTCACGTGAGATTCAGGGGGGGAGGGGGTCGAGCCAAATCTCACCAGGGGGGAGGGGGGTTTGAAAAATCGCCTCACGTAATTAATGGACGCCCCCTAGATTAAAGAGTATAGTATTAAGCATGGTATAAAGATTATGGTATAAGGATAAGGATAAAGATAATCTTTATACCATGAGTATTAAGAGTATATAAAAAGTATATTATGTTCCGTTTTTACGATTTTAAATAAATCGTACCTCTGGTTCTATTTTTGTCCTACAGGCTTCCTTATAAAATCATTTTGAAACTATTTAACGAGGATTTCTTTGCATATTTATTAAATTTAACAACAAAATCTTCTAATTTTTATAAACAATTTTATTATTTAGGGGTAATTTTCGGGATGAACTTCCTCTGCGAAAAAATATGAGTTTATTCGTTACTTATGCTCTATAACACTGCAAAATTTCAGGGTGGAGATTTGAAGTACACTTTATCAAAACAGCAAACGCTATAGAAGAGACGGCGGTTGATGCAAAACTAAACTCCAAATTAATCAATATTTTGAAGAAAGATATTTATACTGCATATGACCGACACAAGCAAATTCAAATTTTAACAACACATATTTAAAGGCTTATCCACATATGAGGCAGAGGCAAGACGAGGCCAAACGAATGATCAGATGTGGACGTTGAGCCAAAGCAAGGAACACTGCCTCAGGGTGTTCGGCGAACAGTCTGTCTGCCTCGACTGCACCACATGCTAAATAACCATCTATAATAATCCACAAATAATCTTATTGCAGTGCGAATGAACAGCTGCACACACTAGCATACACAGTGGATCGCTGCCTTGTTTGGCAATATAAAAGTACACGAATGAAGCATTCGTTCCGTCTCTCTTTGCCTTATATGTGGACAAGCCTTAGTTGGTCATTTCTAAAAATTCAGGAGACTTGAAGAATCTAAACGCATGATAGCTAAGAATACGGGATCCACCCTTAAGGTGAGAATCGCTAAAACAGAATTGTAGTAGATTTTATACTTCTTGATCTTATGAGTCAAGTAATAAAAATTCTCATAGAAAAACGATTGGTACCCAATAACTTGAAGGAAACGTATCATAATAATTAAGGAAAAGTATCGGGATTTGAAGATCAGGTTTTCAAAGTTTTACGAACTAACACAGAGACCTCAATCATCCCTAAATAATAAAATAAATTGTTTATAATAAAAAACGATTTTTTGTTATTGTAAATTTAATAAATATGCAACGAAAGCTTCAAAATGATGTTTTTAGTAAAGCCTGTAGGATAATTAGAACAAGAGATATGATTTACATAAGTGAAGAATATTTTCGATTTTTGGTTCATTTTACTAAATTTCAACTCATGGTAACTTTCAAACAAGAGATATTAAAAAAAAATATCTTCGCAAAATCAAAGACTTTAAGGTCATTTAAAAAAATTCTCTCCCGCTTAACATGAAATGACCTATATATTATACTATGTTTACGAAACCTTTTCTAAGTGTGTAGTGGTCTGAATGACCAGAAATATATATTTGCGTTAACAACAGTGCTACCTAAAAGGGGTTGGGTACAACTCGCCGCGCACGATTCGCCGCAGCACGATTCGCCGCCAAGCACGATTCGCCGAGAGCTTCTAGCGCCATATATCAATAATCTAATTACTCGATTTTTTGACCTTTCACAGGTCACAGGCCAATTAATATGGTTCAAATTTTATCTGTAATGAAAAAAATTATTTTTTACGGTGGATCCGTGTATTGCCTTGGTTGTCTTTGTCAAATTCGACTCTGCGCTCCAGTCCCCTCCGCTCCGGGCGCTTCGAGCCGTTTTGACAAAGACTAAACTAATTAAAAATATCCCTGAAGACCGAAAGAACTCGGAAAAGGTGGAACTCGAAAAAGGTGAAACTCGTTGAAAACGTGAATATCGTTTTGTAACAATTTAATTTATTTAATTTATTTTTATGAGTTAAAAATCTATCAAAGATTATCGATAGCTGGGGTCACGGAACGGATAAAAATAAAAAAATCGCGGCGAATCGTGCCACGGCGAATAGTTCCTGGCGAGTCGTGTCGCGGCGAATAGTACCGTTCCCACCTAAAAGATACTTGTAAAAGTTCAAATTCAAGTCCTTCGTGAGAGATTGAAACCCAATTTTAAGGTAGCTTGTTCATGAATAATAATTTGTAGGCCATCCAAGAGAATTCATATAAGTTATGATTGCGATACCTGCTGAAAAATACTGCTCAAAAAGTATTGGTCTAACAAAAATTATGTTAGAATCTTTTGTATAGGACTTGAAAATCTTAAACCAATACATGATAAATTGGAATTTAATTTTCATGTTGTTTAATGGCAGAAATCGTAAACCCAGTGAGAGCAACAACTTTACGTGTCCTCCAAAGCACGGAGACTGTCATAAAAAAGTTAGTCTTGTTTGGGATTTCTTCAGTATTAGTAGATTGTGGTAATTTTCTTTGGTACTTAATTTATAAAATTAAGGGTGGTTGCCAACCTTGAGGATAATCACACAGATGTTTTTCCTGTCACTACTCAAACCTGTTAAAATCAAAAAAATTCGATTGGAGTTTCTTTTTTTGATCTGCTGGACTACAACTTTCATCACAAAGCATGACCCAAATCGTTAATATGGATTTGTTTTAATACAAAATTTCCAACTGCAGTTAGCTCATTCAACAAGCATTTATCTAGATTTGATGACTTGGATAATTTTCTGTTATTGAGTCTGCAACAACACTGCATTTTTTGTTAATATTAGTATTGCCAAAAAAATTCTATTTTTATTGTTTATTTAGCCAATTTATTTTTCAATTTTATTCCAATATTAATTTCATTGGTTAATGTGCTAGATCAATAGGAATAGACCATGAAATCTAGTAGTTGTCACCAGCTGCTTTATGATATTTTATTTTACTCAAGATGCATACCTTTTAAACAGGTAGCGTAGCCATTCAAATTTTGAAAAATAATTTCAAATAAATTCAAAGATTAAACAAATACAAAATTAGATAAAGCATTAGAACCCGCTAAAGGTTTATAAATTACGGTAGTTCTGAGCGGTAGCGTTATGACCACCTTATATTTTACTAACACAATAATAGGTGGGTTTGTATCTTCACTTTAAATTTGAAGTGTCGACATCTTTTTGAAAATTCTCTAACTGCACGTTTTCTCTGATTGGTTAATGCCATGGCACAAATTTGAAATTTCACCTAGATTACTTGAATTCTTGTGTCAAGTTCACAAGTCAAACCAAGAAAGTTAATATTACTTTTTTTCTTTTGGTTGATTAGTATGATGGATATTGCTTTACATCTCCTATTTTATATTTATAACTAAAGCGTATTTTATGGAAAACTCAGAAAAAATGATTTTTTTATTAATTTTTTTAAAATAAAAAATAGCAGGTGTTATGTAGAACAATATTTTACGCATGTACTGAAAATTTCAACTTTCTATGACTATTCGTTTTTGAATTGAACTTGACACCAGTTCAGCGCCTATTGATCTAGCACCTTAATTTGTTAAAAAACGAGTCTATTAAATCTTCACATTATGCTTTTCAAGAAAAACATTAAGATTTTTTACAAATAGAGCACAGCGACTTAGCATAAACAAAAAGAGATTAACTGTTAATAGACTACAGCGAGCGGTTACATGTTGGTTGTTTGAAAAAGAATAAAATAAATGTGACAAATTTTATTCAACAAAAAAAATGCGTGGTGCTTAATCATTTTCTAACAATTATTATTTTCACTAGGTTAAAAATATTAATATCATTTTTTATTGGATAGGATAATGGCATTACCAAAGGTATGGCGGGTGAGAAATGTTATTTTGAAAAGGAAATTTAAAATTGATTTACAATAATCAAATTTGCTTCCACTTCTCACCCTATACAACATCAGATTTGTTTCTGTTTTTTATTTTTATGGTGAGGCAATAAAGAATTTACGCTGCCATAACTACAGTTTGTAGATATAGGAGAAAGAGAACTGGTAGGGGTCATCAAATTTTCCACACTTACTCGAGATATTATGGTCTTGTCATTTTTACAACTTTTGCGTTCGCAAAGTAATTTCCTAGGTTTATTAACAATATTTTCAGTAAATTTCAGTTTGGTTGGCACGTTAGTAATATTAGTGAACTCATACTGTCACGCAATTTTATAATAATCATTAAAATTTAAGCGTACACTCAACAATTGTAAATTTAAATCTGTGCTCGAAGCCAAAAGTTTTAAATATTTTTCAACAAAGTGTTTATATTTATTTGATATTTGTTTAACCTGATGCCTTGTCGTATTTAAGCTGAGGTTAAATTTTGCTGTACGTTCCTTGTTTGCTTTTTCTTGTTCCAAATTTAATTCAAATTTACCTTGCCTTCTTAACTCGTCATATAGTTGTTCATTGGAAATTAATGCAGTATACTCTTCAGAGGCTACCAAATACAGCGTTTCTTGTGTTGCTTCCAATTGTAAAATTAAATTGTATATGATGCGCAACTGACCACACATTTCCTAAAATATAATAAAAATTTATTCAAGATCAAAATTAAAAAAATTAACGCTTACCGTAAAACCGCCTGAATTAGTTTCAGATCCAGAATCCAAAAGTACACCACACTGCACCGAGTTTAAAAACGTTGTGTGCGCATTAATAACATCATCCAAACATTCGGCTTGATGAACTTGCCTTAACATTTCCGCCCACGAGCATTCCAATACTTCAAACAAGAAGTAATATTGTGTTTGATGCAAAAAATGAATCATTGCACTGGATAAAATGTGCATTTGATGAAGTATTGGACTTATTGCTACAAAGATATTAATTAATTCAAATAGTTAGTTTTGCATGGAGTCCTAGTACCTTTAATATTTTTAAACAATTTTGTGCAATAAATTTGTTGTTTCCTCATATTAGATAGAACGTATTCCATACGTTTAGCCTTCCAAAGTGATCCAAACAAACTTCTATACTCTGACATGGCAGGCTCTAATATAGTTCCGACAGGCCCATCGACTATATAAACTAACGTAAAAATATCCCATCCCGTATCGCCATGAGAATGATGTAAAAATTCTACAGTTAACCTTTGTAATATTGCTTCATCTTCAAATTGAGCGTTCGTAACTCGAATTGCAGACTCCAAAATGGCCATTAAGGTATGTGCATATAATGATTGAGCAGGTCGACTCAATTCCGGTCTAAAAAGTAAAAGAATTCGTACTCAATTTTCAATCTAATTCAAAGAAACTTACGCAAGCAATTCCAAAAGGTGCCTTATAAAATCGCCTTGTCCGAGTAACAGATAACGCCTGAGTGCTTGCAGATGATCCAACAAATGATATTTTTCTTTCAACATAGTTAAAACCCTAAGGGAAGTTTCTCGATAGACATTTTCCAAGTTTGTATGCAAATCGATGCTTTTATCCAAAACGTACAAAGAATCTGCTTCTGTTGTTGTAAAAAGTTTCTGCAATGCTTCACGTCCTGGTAATTGATTTAAGTCTTTACATATTTGACGGAGAAAGTTTAAATTTTTGCCAGTGGCTAATATTTTTTTCGCTTGTTCTGTACTAATAAACGATGGCACCATAGAAGTTTTTACGTGATATTTATCGTGCCATAGGCGTTCGGCACTGCTAATATTTCTAGCTTCAATGAAAAATTCGCCAAACAAATCATTTAATTCGCCATCTAATAGCCAATGAGAGAGCATTACATATAAAGGTCTAGAAACTGCGAGCAATACTTTAGAAGCAATCTAAAATACAAAATAATATTAAATTTAAAATAATATTGCAAGTAAAAAACTTACCTTTTGTACTTTAACAGAACCGTGTTGTAAAAATCCATGTATGGCACTAATAAGTGCACCACCTTTTTTATCGGTGCACTGCTCGGCAATATAAGCCAACCACTGCAAACTACTGTGAGGTTCAGCAACCCACACCAGCATTCTTCGTAATGTTAATTCTGAATCCTGTTTTTTCAACTGAAAGAAAAGTTACACTTTAAAAAATAAACACACAAAGGAGTAAATAATAAAAAGGCAAAAAAAAGTACTTACTTGTGCTTGTAATATGGCAAGAGTCTTGTAATATTCGGAGAGTTCCTCCCTAAAAGTAGCAATTAATGACTGCCCGATAACACCAATTTGTTTGTCAACATCTTCACAATGCTGTTTCAATTGATTATGTAAAAATCCCACTCCTGATAACCTTTCGATGAGACTCTTCTGTATGGAACTTAAAGATCTGTTCATCTTAATATCAATTAAAAATCCTAAACCTCCAGGCTCTTTTTTCAACACTCTGCCTTCTATACCTTGCAAGGCATATATAACCTCTTGCATTAAATCAGTTTCGGTAATACTTTGAATTGCTAGAAAAAAGAAGTATTTTTTAAATGCATCCATATAATTTTGTGAATGCACTTACAACAAGTTGAAGAACAGGAAGTTAAGGAATTTTTTTCCTTCAATGTGATTTGTAAATGATAATCACTGTTTGACGATGCCAAAGAAGGCTCCTGATTCTTCAAATGTGAGCTCTAAAATTACATTCATTAAGAAACTAAGTCAAATTTTTTATAAACAATACCTGTGTTGATGTACACATAGATAACCTCGTCGAAGGAGCAGAATACAACTTGTTAACGCCGACATTAACATCGTCTGGTAAGAAACTAGCTTGAGATTTATTTTCATCCAACTTCATTTGCATATCGTGCAATTCTTGAAGCATATTAAAATTTGTAGGCGTACTGGAGTCTTTGTATAACATTAAAAACAACATTAAAATGGAAGCCCTATTATGTAAAATTGTCTAAAACGAAAAAAAGCATTAAATTGATTATTTCGATTTCCGAATATTACTTACACATCTTTGTAATCTAGCATACAAAAGATCAAAATTTTGAATACTTTCAGGCGACTGTCTACTTGCCAGTATTTTGTGAATTTGATTAACGACAAACTGTTCGTCTAACAACAAATTTTTGTTTGCCGAAGAGAGGAAATTTGTAGTAATTCTAAATAACGAAGCGGCTACATCTAAAATTTATAAAATTAGATTAACCTTAAAAAGATGTAAGCTTTAAAATACCTGGATTGTTTCCCGAAAAATAGTTACACAATTTGTTGAATAAAAACGGAATGTTTCCTCCTTCGCCGCTCGAAGAAGTTGAAGGATACATTGTAAAATTTATTAAATACTTAATTTGGCATGTAAAACAAATAAAAATCCAATAATTTGCCTAAATTTCAATATAAACTTACGTTCACTTGATAAATAATAAACGATAAGTTTAAAATTGATAAACTGTTGTTAGCATTGAACAAACCCATTTTTTATATACGCCACCTATTGATACATCTCTCAACTGCGATTTATAACAAATTAATGTAATATAGGATCAGTCAGAAGTTTTAGTACTTTAATATAATATTAAATTTTTTAACCGCCTGCGAAAAATCAGAAAATATCAAAAAAATTTATAAAATAAATGTGTCGTAATGACATTTTATTAGTTGACAATCTATGGAAGAATATAATATTTTCTAAACGTAGTAATAATAAACCTAGACAACAGAAACAAACGGTAAATTCTACTTACACAGTTACATTTAGCATGAATTATTGTAATCGTGCAGAAAAAAGAAATTGAGAATTTAATAAATTTAGACGTTCAGGGGTCTCAGAACCTGAAAATCATCATTTCCAAAAAAGTCTGTGTGTATGTACATTATGTGGTCAAATTTTGTGTGCGCTCTATCTCGAACAGTAATAAAACTTTTTTTACACAATTAAAGCTTAGAGCTGGTTAAAATTGGTATAAACAAAAATTTTCAAAAAATTTGTTTTGTTTTTTATCAAAATTATAATTAAAAAGTATTAGGTGGTAACAGGCCTGACAAGAGGAAAGGGTGATTTCCCCCGGGTCTGGACTTTCTAAGAGGGCCCGAATTTCAATGGAAATTCTGAAATCCGGGAAAAGTTTTTATTTATTTTAGGTTTCATTCTCTGCTTTCTCAAAACTATGAAAATGGATATTGGCCCTTTTTCTGCCAAGGCACAGTCACATCTTGTAGTCAAAAGTAAAACTTTATACAAAACGTTGAATTTAATCTGAATTAAAACCGATGCTTTTGAAAATTTGTAGTAATCGTGAAAATAAATAAAAACTTAAGGTATAAACCTAATAAGTAATTAATTTAATTAAAATGCACATTTGAAAATATTAATATTAATAACCACAAGTTTACTGTGTTCAGAGCAAACAAACACTGGAATGATTGGTTATTTTTAATTGTTTAATATCTAACCCAATCTTTTCGGCTGATTTTCTTGTCCACTGACTAATTTCGTTTCGCCCCACAGGCGAATCTTTATACCAAGACGAATCTGGTCGGTTATTCCAATATGGATTAGGTGTAAGAAAAAATCGATCAGTTTTTATGTGATTCCCCCGCTTTTCGGCCAGCTTTTTATACACTCGTATAGGACATCTACTTGGATATTCTAAATTGCTCGTTAACAACTTGCAACACTGGCAGTCTTCATTTTTACTCTGACATATATCAGAAAATTGTGGATTGTACAATATTTTTCCACATGGAGTTCCGTCATTGTACAATTCTTCTTTGAAATAATGAGTACGACAATCGACGCCTTCCAATGGTCTCCACGCCAGTTCAAACGATACCAGAAGAAAAAATTTCATTTGTAAGCCACCGGGATTATCTTCGCTGCAACTATCGATCATTAAATTGTAATTCTCAAAGGTGAGCGAAGTTGCACTTTGTTTTCTTTTTTCGGGTTCGCATTTAAGCTGCATCCTTTTGGCATTTTTTGCATCCCTTGCATCTTTAAATTCAATATCAAAAAACGGACTGAAACTTCTTTTGTGCTTATAATAATAATTTTCCTGAACAATTTTAGCCGTTATGTTCCATATCGTTTTTACGGTAGCCTCTTTGTAGTCTTGTCCGTCTGCTTTTCGCATATTAATTGCCCAATCTCGTAAAATTCTTGCAATTTCCTCTTTCGATGTGTCTTTTTCTAAAATGTACTTCTTTTTCATACAAAAGCTTTGAAATAACTTCCAGATAGATCTTTTACTTCGTATCGTGTTAGTGGGAATGAAGCTTTTTATTAAAACACTTTTGCCATTTTCTGCAGCTTCATGGGTAGCGGTGCTTTCACCAAGAGGATCAGTCATCTCACAAACATTAATTGCAGTACTTGACATTTTACAATATCAAATTTATTCACAGGAAATGTGCACTACTCAACCAGGAAGTTATGTACTTCTTAGGTACTTATGTTATGTACCTACATATTCAATTTTTAAACATTCAAAAGTATTGCTTCTGTTTGTTTATTTCAGAATTTTTATCCATAACCTTATTATATACAGGGGGTCAACAAAATTTTAAACAAACCAGTGCCCCACCCATTACTAAATCTGTTTGAGCCGTAGTTTCTCTTTATATATATTTTCATATTAATTTTGTTACGCCTTAACATTTTTTGAACGGTTTGATCTGTTTGTTTTTTTTTGGTGCCGTTCTTTATTGCCAGCGTGCAATATTCGACAAGTGTTTTTTTTTTGTGCGTGGGAACCACAAATATCGGTGGTTCCTAGAAACTGTAATTTTTGTATATATGTTTTTTTATATGTTTATCTCAAAAATAAGTGTTTATTTTTAAAAGAAGAATAAACTGGTCCTTCAAATTAAAAACCCCGTTCCTAGTGGCTAGAAGAAGATTCACTTCCCACCAGGTGTAAACGGATTAAACCATAGACGTCCGACGCTGGCGTCTACAAAATCCGTGGCCCCACTTATTTTATTATTATTGATGTAAGCAACCACTGGCGTACCTAGAGCTTTTGCCGCCCGGTGCAGTCTTAAATTTATTTATTTAAATTTTAAAATGAATATAAATTTTAAAAATGAGCAAAAAAAGGGTCATACATCGAATAATTATAACTTTTTTCAAACCCAAAATTTTTACATACCGCAAAATGCCGCCCGGGGCGATCCGCCCCTTCTAGGTACATTAGTCTAGACAACAATTTCGCGGCATCAAGTAAAACTATTATTGGTAAATTTAGAAGAAGCACAACTACCGGCTATTGATTAGCACTTATGTGGCGCTTCTGGTGATTCCTTAAGTAGTATTAGTTTCCAGAGACCAATGAAAAAAACAGTTTTAATTTAGCCCCGCCCTATAAAAAAACTTTAGATTTCCGCATTGGTTAGTTTAATAAAAAAATTAAAGATTGTTAAGTTTTAAAGGTTGTCAGGAGAATTTACAGTAAAAGATCTGAAGTGAGACCATCAAAATTACAGAATAGATAATTTATCAAATGACAGGCCTGTAGCCAAGGGGGCCACCTGGGGTCACGTGCCCCCCCCCCCCCAAATGTAAAAAAAAAACATTTGTAATAATAAACATTCCCGGAAGGGGATCCTGGAAATGTTACTTTTTACAAAAGGATTTTTATGAGTGCCTCCCCCCTCTGAAATGAAATCCTGGTTACGGGCCTGTCAAATGACTTCATCATACTTTTAGAAAAGTCATGTGGATGGCCAAAACAGATATAACCTGTTTTTTTATAAATTTTTTTAATTTTCATTTTAAAATTTAAAAAAAAAAAAAAGAAATTAAATATTGTTCTGGTTAACCACATGATTTTATCATATTTAAAAAAAGTTTGAAATATAATATGAGTTAATTTTTATTTACAATTTAAAAAATAAGAAAAATATATGAAAAAAGCTGATGTGGTCATCCACATGACTATCGCACTTAAAAAAAATTGAAAATTTAATATATGCTTGAATTGAAGTCAGGATTTCGTTTGGGGGAGGGCATTCAGAAAAAGTATTTTGTAAAAAGTAACATTTTCGGGGTATCCCCTTCCGGGAATGTCTATTATTACAAATGTTTTTCTTTAACATTTCGGGGGGAGGTACGTGACCCCTTGAAGTTTATAAATATTTGTATGTGGTGTAAATAAAAATTGAAAAAAGGAAAAAAAAATAAATAAAAAAATTATATTTTAAAGTTTTCGTGGTCTTAACCAAAAGTAAAGCAGTCATAAATTTTAAAAATCAACCCTTTAAAATTACATCGTAGTCATGTACGACATAGATTAACAATTAATGTTTTAAAAAAATTGTAATATCAACATAAATTAATATTTTCTAAATTTTCATAACAACATTAGTTTTTAGTTTTGGAAGAAAGTTGGTATTTTTTCAGATTTTTAATTTGTAATTTTCCCATTACATATTATAGGGTGCTAGCTAGACATGTTCGATTTTTGTTTGTCTTCATGGCTACTTAAAGTAAGGTATAACAATAATAATTATTAAAAAACATATAAATGGAATTATAATTGGTTGCTAAGCAACCGGGTGGTGTATACAGCATAGATACATATTTTGTTTTCAAGTAGGTAGTCACCTCTTTAATTTAATTATAATTTATAAATAGTATGTACTCGCGACGTGATCACCTTCTGGTTTTACCATGGGAACATAGAAAATATGAAAATCACATAAGAAAAGTAGTACTTATGGTGAAGTAAACATATTGGTAAATTTAAAAAAAAAACCTTATTGATTAGGTACAGTCGGCATCACCAGCAATAGACAATCGTCCTCCTCTGAGCAGAGATCATGTAGCTGTAAAATCAAAAAAGAAACAAAAAGAAGAAGAGAGATGCACTCAAATTGAAAAAAATAACTTAATTTTGCTTCGAAAACTGAACACCATCATGCAATCAAATCGAGTCGATAATTATTGGTCGACTCCCCAACCTAAGTAATCATACTCCATTTCTATTAAAATAAAATTATATATTTTATTTTCAGTTTTTTAAATCGGATTGGATTATATTACGACATGACCCCATATGAGAAAATCCAAAAGACTGATCAGAAACCACAAGACTTAACCGCCAAGCCTTCTAAGACTACTTTAAGGAAATCAAAGTGTTTAGCTTGTACTCCTCAACCCATCGAGGAAGAAATAGTAAGCACTAATACTTTTAGAATCAATTCATAGAATTTTCATCTTGCAGATTCCCGAACCTCGAATACCTTGGGAACCCGAAAAACTACCAGTTAGAAAAATGAGAAGCAAGTCTGTTCCACCCCAGAAACTTGAATCGACTGTAAAGACGTCATCGGCTCCTACAGAAACACAAAATAAGATAAAAATTGAAAAAGCTGCGAAAGAACGCAGTCGAAGTTGTAAATCTACTCAACGAAAAAATTCAAAACTTTTCAATGTCGACTCGCCACACAGTATTATTTTAACTCGAGGGTCTTTAGTATTATCGCTTAATTTCCCATCCGATTCAAGTGTAAAATTTAAAAATGGAAAATCAGAAAAATTAATTACTCCCGATTTATGTCAATGCAAAAAAGAAAATTTGTATTCAACAATTCAAGTTTAAAAAGACCACACGTAGTTTAGTCTCATAAACATTTTTATTCAATAATAAAACTTACAAAAAAGCTTAAAACAAATTTTCCTTAATAATATTATAATTTGCATTTCGTTTTTCTAATTGACTTGGAAGTAATTTTCCACTCTTTACTTGATGTATCAGAGGTAAAACATCTTGCAACAGTGTCATACTTTTCAAGTAATCTTGAACTAATTTTTTATATAGTTTTAAAGTTTCAATAATTTTTGAGTCTTTCGAAAGCAAGAATATTTGATAATTTGCATCAAGTAATATCGAACCCCAATCGATTAATTTTTTTTCGCCATTGCTTACATTGCTTAAAGGTAAAGGGTGGCCTTCTTCTGACATTAAATAGCAGATGTATTGAAGCAACAGTATCGTGCAGGTGAGGTCCAATTCTCTTTTGATGTGTGGTAATAGCAGAACATCACTGAAAGGCAGTACTAAAATCTTATCAATGTAATTGCATCGTTCCGCCGGCTGTAAATCAGGAGATAGAAGTTCTGATGAAATATTTTGTGATTTTTTGAACACGGATGATTTCACTGTTAAAAAAGTGTTTAATAATTTAGCTATATAAAGTTCAGGAATATCACAAAAGCTGTTCAAACAATCTTCGATCGACTGAAAATCATTTTTTTCAATGAAATTAGGTAAAAGTTGTTCACAAATTAGCGCTTCAGGTAAACCTTGCTTTGCTAACAGCAGCACTTGATTTTTAACCCTGGAGGGTATTGATGTCAGTTTTAAGTCTTCTTCTTGATTAGTATTCCAATTAAGCAGTTTTAAATCTTCCACGATCATTATATCTGGATCCAAATCGGCTAAATTTGTTCTGTGACTTCCAACTAAGGAAGCTAACTGTTCGGTGTCTAAATAGAAGGGAATTACCGCTAAATGTTGTCCGACAGAAAGTAGAAGATTGTTTTCAATTTTCCATAGTTTGGCTCGTGGTGTGTACAGCTTTAATTGTTGTTTGGATTGAGAAACCTTGAATTGTAAGTTATACAATATTAAACTTGCACCTTCTTCTTTGAAATTTGCACCGTATATGGCAATATAATTGTTATTCAGTGGAATCATTGTCACCAACTGTTTACACGTTAACGATTCTACAAGAGCAAACATTTCACCTGGAGGTTTCACTTCGTCTTCATCTTCGTTATTAATAGGACAAGCAAATAATTTTCCATCCGACCCTTAAAAGAAATTATTTAAATTAAAATTGGTTACAATTCATAAACAGAATTATAAAATTAGCAAAATTATACTTACATAATGATAAAAGATGAATACTTTTGGTATTTTCCAGTACAGTCAACATAAAGCCACTCAAATTCAGGTTACTTTCCCTCTCCAAATCAAACTTAATAATATCCTTTTGATCTTCACCGAGTATATTGCACACAAACAAATTCTTATCGTTATTTTCCGACAGTACACCAATGTATACTACATCATTTAAACTAGCAGTAACGACACTTAAATTAGAATCCGATTTAACAATATCTTTAAATTCCAAATTTTTACGATTATCGATAGCATAATTTAACTCTTCGACACTACCATTGTTAAACACAATATATGAATTCGAGTTGCAAGTAACCAAAGTCGAAATGGTTTTATTAAACTGCAATTAAAAATTCAATATTAATTAATATTAAATTTAAATAAAGTTTACATTACAATTACCTTGTACTTTTTTAATTTATCCAAGTATTCAATTTCACCACTCCACATGCGTATGTAACTTTGATTAAATACGGCAACATACTTTTTAGTTTGCTGATCAAAAATTACCGGAGAACTAAATTTATCCTTGGTTCTCCAACTGTGTATTTGTTTTTGATCTGAAAGCTAAATTAACAGAAGGTTTTAATAAATTCAGAATTGTTAGGTGCTTTTGAACTGACCTTATATTTAATTGCAATATTTTTACCAAGCGTTACGATAACGCGCCCACTATCCGAATCTTCGCAAACACCTAATAAATTTTCCTGATCTATGAGGGGGCACAGCCCGTAGTATGTTCCTAATTTAGCCATATAAAAGGATAATCGCCAGCGAAAACACGATTTAATAATGAACCTAACCTCAGACTTTGATTTTAAAATGTGTTACCAACAAACAGTGTTGCCAGTTTTTATTCCACACTGGGGTTAGGAGGGAGTACTTACAATTTTATTCTTGCTTTTTTTACCAATTTGGATTTTAATCTGATTTTCAGTGCTGATTTTTAATACCCAAATGCAATTTTAATGCTTAAGTTGGCAGCATAGGTAAAGAATTCAAATTTCAGTACAGGGCCGCTACAAGCGCTAAACATTTTTTTTTCAAAAAATTCAAATTAAATTCAAATTTACAAAATTTTTAGTCGCATGGACAGCTCTCAAGTCCCCCATTTGACGATAAGTCGCCTAAACTGGCATCACTGCCAACAAATACGTCAAAAAATGTCAAAATTTGTTTCTTATATAAAACTTTTTAGTCTTACGAGATGGCGCTAAATCGGCATTGTCAGCCAGCTGTTGTCAGACATGCATGCTGATATGCTGATAAAATTTTTCAGAGTTCTTAACCCTACATTTGGAACGTGTCATACTTGGGCTTACAATTAAATGGAATTATTTGATTACCAGTAAATTATCGAAGTTATATTGTAATAATCAAAATGAAAGAATCAACTCAACAGGTACATAAAGCTGGTGTTTTAAAACAAACCAACAAAAAACACAAAACCGGTGGCCACTCATCTAAAAGTTCCATCAACAAAGCAGCTAAAGGTAGTCGCACATTTTTCATCCTAATTGTTTACATTTAACCTCAATTTATGATAGGTAAAATTGAAAAAACCCGAGTATCTCAGGCCAAAAAAAAGTTGTTAACTAAAGAAATGAGAAGACATCAGGCAACCCAAATTCGTAACAATAAATGTCACAATGTTCAAGAATTGAAGAAGTCTTTAAACTCGACTCCACAGTTAGGTAAATCTTTCATTCGATCATTTGCAATCCTGATTTTAAACGATTGTTTTTAGTGTGCATTCTTCCATTGAACAGATTCTTGGATCCCGCAAATGTATTAACTTTTTTCACTCAATGTGACGATGAAGCAAAAATTACCAAAAGTTCAACTGGTGTTACACACATCAGGTAAAGTAGAATATTTGTGCAGTATTTTTATTTTATAATATTACATCTTCAATACAACAAGCTAATTGATTAAATTATTTCTATTTTAGCATACCACGATACAAGAGAAACTATTCTTTTGTTATTCCCAACTTAGACGATCACTTCAGTATTATGGATACTGTCAAAGTGTGCGATACTATTTTGTTTGCCATTTCAGCTGTTGCAGGTGTAGATTTTGGTGATGACATTATTGACGAATGGGGGAACAATTTGATGCTCTCTATTTCTGGCCAGGTAAACAAATTTATAAATACTCGTATTTTAAAA
Source organism: Cantharis rufa (assembly GCA_947369205.1). NCBI lineage: Eukaryota > Metazoa > Arthropoda > Insecta > Coleoptera > Cantharidae > Cantharis > Cantharis rufa. Next base: position 25,776,924 of record OX376303.1, read on the forward strand.
TCAAGTTGGGATTTTGTAGGGTTTACCAACTTCAACTGTAGTTGTTACGGAGTTGGAAGGTATCCCTCAGAAGAAGCGAGCCCAACAAAAGGATTCCATACAGAAGTTAATCTCCAAATGCTTTCCCGATGAAAAGATTATGCCGTTGGATAAATCTAGTGATGCTCTTGCCATATTACGTAAAATTGGTGAACAAAAACGCAAAGTAGTACTTTACCGCGACCGTCGTCCTTACCTTTATGCTCAAAATGTGGAATATGATGCCAACTCGGAAGGTAAGTTTTTATTAGAAACACTTGTATGTTTGAAGATAATTTTCAATATTTTACAGATGCATTGGGAATGTTAAAAGTGACTGGATATTTGCAGGGTACTTGTTTATCTGTTAATGATTTAGTTCACATACCAGGGTTGGGCGATTTTCAAATGCAACAAATTGTGGAACCACACGACCCTTTTATTAAAAGGTAGTATAGTAATAACTCTTAACAGAATTGTTATTTCTTAATTTTTATAGGAAGAACAATATCGAAATAGGGTCCAAAAAGGTTTTGGAATTTGAAGATCCAACAAAACAGGAATCCTTGGAAATCGAAAATATTGGTGATTCGAACGAAGAGGAAGACGACATGGAAAAAGATCTTAACGAAGTTGTTGACACATCAAAGCAGAAAGTACCAGCGGGATTTTCTGAATATCAGTCTCTTTGGGTAGCCGACGAAATGAATGAGGGTAAAGCACAATCAAATGAAATGGATATAGATGAGGAAGATGAATCTGGTTGTGATTTAAGTGACGAAGAAGAGCAAGAAGACTATATGCAGCCAGCATCTGATGACAATGACGATGATGATACAGCATCAGTTGCACATGTAGAATTTGCCGATACAGCTTCAGAGGCGGGAATTTCAGATACAAAATATGATAAACATGTTGATTGGGTTACGGAAGTAAAAGAATACGAAAATTTGAAAGCTGCTAAATCTGATTTAGAATTCCCCGACGAAATTGATACACCGCAGGATGTTCCTGCTAGAATTCGTTTCAAAAAGTATCGAGCTTTTGAGAGTTTAAGAAACTCGAAATGGAAACAATACGAAAATTTACCAAACGAATATAGTCGAATTTTGAAATTTAAGGATTTCCGGATTGCCAAAAACTTGTTATTAAAAAAATTGAAACATAAAGAAGGCGTAAAGGTAGGAATAACGTTTAAAATTATGTATAATTTATAGTAATTGTTATTTGTTAGGTCAACACTTTTATCACAATTTATGTTAAAAATGTCCCGCAACAATTATGGTCAAACTTCAAAACTATTGGTTCGCCCGTAGTATTATTCGGTATGCTGCCTTATGAACGTAAAATATCTTTGGTAAATGTGGTTTTAAAGAAGACACCAAATTATACACTTCCAATTAAATCGAAAGAACGCTTAATTTTTCAATGTGGTTATAAACGATTTATCGTTAATCCAATATTTAGTGAACACACTGAGAGAAAAAATAATAAAGTAAGGAAGTATGTACAAATTTTTTATACCAAACCTGTAACATTTGTTTTGTAGTTTTTAAGATTTTATCAAGAAGAAGTTGCAGTTGCTACATTTTATGGGCCTATTCAGTTTCCTCCGGCACCCGTATTATGTTACAAAGAAGTAAACCATAATTTAGTCCTTGTAGCACATGGCAATTTGCTATCGTGCGACGCTAATCGTATTATATTAAAGAGAGCAGTTTTATCAGGTCATCCATTCAAAATTCATAAATCGTTATCTGTAGTTAGATTTATGTTCTTCAATCGAGACGATATTCTTTACTTCAAGAATATTTTGGAGCACGGTTACAAAGATGACGAACAAGAAAGAGATGATGATGAGAAAAAGAAACTATACACGTTACGAACTAAATTTGGTGAAGTCGGTTTCATTAAGGAACCATTGGGTTCTCATGGTCACATGAAGTGTATTTTCAAGCACACTTTAAAATCAATGGATACCGTTTTAATGACTTTGTATAAGAGGGTTTTTCCAAAATGGACATACGAAGAATGTATTGCTCACTGCAATACTCCGATAGACTCGATGCAAATATAAAAGAAGATATTTAAGTAAAAATATTTGATTCAATTTTCATTAGTGTAAATACATTTTTATATTAATAAAAGAAAAGATGATAAACAAGCATTGGTTTCTCGAATGTTTTAAGGTCTTTGGCCTTCATCCGAGTTATTTGTATAAGTTCTCTTTCTGTTATTTTAGGACTAAGTCTTCCTACAAGTGGAAGACTCCTTGACTACAACTGTGTAGTAAGATATCTACATCAGTTCTGAGGGCAATAACGATTAATTAATATGTACCTTGTATATTGTATTGTATATTTTTATTATATAGCAAAAAAAGCTAAACAAAATTTGAATTTTGAAATTCTAAAAATGTTAATAATAAAAGTTTCACGTTTTTCAAAAGCTTAGTTTTTTAATTTAGAAATTAGAAATATTTTATCTAGAGCTTAAAAAATCAACTTTTTTTTAAATTAAAAAAGAAATTTATATTTTTCAAAATTTTTTTTTTATTTAAAAAAATAGACTTACAATCTGAAAAATATATTTTATAGAACTAAATTCTCTAAACATGATAAGTGATATCTTGTTATCACTTATCGTCGGTCCCATGCTAAAGCTAAAGTTACCAATGTGTAAATTTGCAGTTTTGAGGTAAAGCTATTTGAATTTTTAATTTCTCAGTAAAAATTGGAATTGCAAGTTGTGAAAACTATATTTTAAACTATTACAAAGAATTCTATTGGCCAATTACATTTGCTATTTTGCTAAATGATAGATTGATAATATTTTAGGTAGGTGATATCAATAACTCAAAAATTAAAATTTTGCACATTGGTGACTTTGGCATGGGACCGACATTATGATATCTGTTAAGTTAGAGCTAGGCACGCCTCTTAAACTATTTTACACTCTTGATATATAAAGAACTATTTTTATTTCAGTTGTTTTTCTAGAATATTTTTATGATGTTGGCTTCTTGCCGATCATGTCCTGGCAAGTAATGCATCAACTGCCAAGCAGTGCAGGATTTACGTTTAGACCCGTGAGGCCCGGGCCTAGGGCGGCAAAATTCTAGGGGTGCCTAAACTCGAGAGACAAAAAAATTTTAAAAGTTGTTAAATTTAAAATTTGATTTGGCTTAGTTTTGCTGTGAATGTATGAACAAATTTCTACTACCGTTGCCGCTGCAGTCGACAAGTTCCATCGACATTGACAAGTTCCAACAATAATATAATAATATTATTTATTGTGATATTTTGGGTCCGTTACATTGCCCCCTTGACAGTTTTGTTCACAAATCTACATTGAAACTGGTGGGGGGCTAAAGTAACGCTAGCACCCCCCCCAGTTAATATTTTGGCTCCAAAAGTTAGCTCCCTAACCTATATACACCCAAATATTAGGGCTAGCACCATTTTCAGTCGGTTGATGTTTTCTTAAAAGCAAGAAAAACAAAATTGATCTGATTAGCCATAAAAAATTCATTTATTGGTCCGTTTTCAAAAATTTTTTTATTACTAAACAGAAATTTATATTTGGATTAATAAACCTCAAAATAAAATACAGTCGAGTCTCGAAACAGTGAACAGCGAAAATCATATTATACTCGTATTACCTATATTCTTAATAATAAAGAATAAAACATAGAATATGTTCAAAATACATAGATAAAAAGTTAAATTTTTGGTTTTAAACTCAAAATTACATTTTCTTTTTTGAAAACAATCACAAAGCTAGGCTTTCAAACCTGAAGGTATGGAATACCCCCCAGCACATAAGTGATTATGCTCAAAAAAAGAAAATGTGTTATTAAATTTCAAATCAGAAATCTTAAATTATGAAATTAGGTTTTCGGTTTGAAACTTATAAGTTCAATAAGACTTTTTTTGCGCACAATCTCTGGTGTACTGGGGGGTATTCCATACCCATACCCCCCGGTTTGAAAAATTTAGCTTTGTGTGCGTATTGTGTTTATATTGTGTATGGTTATTAAAATTTCATTGGGAATTGTTATTTTTATTCGGAAATATTCAGCGATGCAATTTCCATGACTGCTACTCAGGGCCGGAACTAGGGTGTGGCGAGAGAGGCGCCCGGCACGGGTGCGAGCTAGTTAGGGGGCGCCAAATTTTCAATTTTATAATTAAATTTGAAAAAAATACATAAAATAAAGGGCACTTTCCTAATTTATAAATTACCTCAAGGCTTAATAACAAAATTTCAATTTTATGTTTAAAAAACGAATTATTAATAATAATATAATAATAATTATTACAAAAGCTATTATTTTATTTGGTTCTAATTTGCTTTATTTATTTGTTAATCTAAAAAAAAATTTTGTTTAATATTTTTTTTAAATATCTTCTATCAACTTACCTTTTAGTTCAAAAATAGAAAAAAATCCTATGAAACATTATTTTTCAGTTTTAATAAATCCCCCCCGCGATTTACTGTTTTGGGGGCAGGGCGGTATCTGAGGGGAGGTGAGATAAAATCCTAGAATAAGGAATAAGCATGGTTAGCAGGATACCTGTGGCCTTTACCGCGCGTAGATCAACTACCTGCTACTGCGTGCTTAGTCCTTTAATATATATTTTTTAATAAATTTGCTTCATGAAACCTATTTTTTTGAGAAAATATTTTTGTATCTCGATTTTCTAAATTTACAATAGAGCGTTTACCTTGAAAATTTCAAATATTTTTGCCTGCGGCGCTATATGCTGGTAATTACCTCCAGACCCCCTCCTAAGGGCGCAAGTTTCAAAGACGCCAGGGGCGCATCAGACCCTAGTTCCGGCTCTGCTGCTACTATATATGTAAATGTTCTATTTGGTGCCCAAACAGGGCACCATATCGGGCAGGGCCTAGGGCGCAGACGAGCCTAAATCCGCCACTGCTGCCAAGCCGAGATATCTGGTTCTAAAACTATTCTGACCATCTTCCCTCGAAGGTAATTTCTCAAGAGAGCCAGAGCTTCTCGAGATGTGTTTAAATATATCGTTCATCTGGGCAGGAGCAACCTGGTCCAGATGACACATCTGGTTTAGAAATATTCACAGCTATCGTTTTAGATATATCGTATATACTCTTGGTCAGTGGAAAAAACGGTTTTGCACATTTTAGAATTTCCACAATAAATTAGCATGAACCCTACTGATGTATTTTGTATTTCAAATACGCCAAGCCATGTATTTTACTCAGCCCTGTATTGTATTGGGTAATAATCTATTTCATCTAATTCAATTACTATAAGAGTGCTCGAAAGCGGGACCCCCCCGCTCCGGGAACAGTGTTACAACTGAATGCGTGCTTTTTACTGCGAAATATTTTCAAAAAGTATCAAAAATTTATTGTCCGTGTTCGACTTAATCCTTACGGATGACTTCCGAAGGACTAACGTTTTTTTATCGCCAAAAAGAGGGGCCCAAAAATAAAACCTTGCACATCACAAAAGAAAGGCCGATTACGGCGCTGAAATGACTTTCACTTCATTTCGATAGGCATTTTAATTAGTTCTGTAACTTGTATTCACTTGTATTACACCTTATGAGTTCCGATCGTTTTAGTAACACCATATCACAAGGTAAAAACTTTTAAAACTTCCCTTTAGTCGACAAAATTTGCACTTGCGTCACCTACCCAACATATTCACCCCATTACGTTTGTTTATTTTCAAAATTAATAAACAAGCATCTGTTTTGTTTTCAGTTAAAAAAATCCATTTGACATTTGTGGTGCTTGGTCTCGAATTACGCGTTGTGCTAAATTTTGCACTGTTTAATTGGTAATACTTTTTCGTTTGAAGTTGTTAACATTTGAACTATAAATAAACAGATCGAATTTTGAATAATTTAACAGTTTCGATAAAAATTACTCCTATATTATGGTATCATAACCTCAATTTTGTCATAGTCTGCGTATATTGCCATTGATTGTTGCAAATGGGTCGCAAGTGTGCAGTTCCGGGTTGTCTATCAGAAGAAGGCCGCGACGAAGATTTGGGAGTAACTTTTCATAAGATTCCATTACACTCGGACATCAGACCGAAGTGGATGTCATTGTGTCACATCCCAGAAGATAAACAATTCATAAAGGTTGTTCACGTTTGCTCTAGACATTTTTTGAAGGCAGATTTTTGTCAATTTAAAGGTAGAAAATATATGTTACGGCAGGGGGTATTACCGACCGTTTTTCCATGGTCAAAATTAAAGAAAGATCAATTGTCGGATGACGGTAGTTCAACTTCCAATATTAAAGAACCCGAAGAATCTTCTAAAGAAGATAACGTGGATCAAATTATAAATAACGAAGCTACAAAGATGGAGGTTGACATAAAAAAAGAGAACGATGAACCCACAGAATTTGTCTTGGAAGAAAATATCGCTTTAAAGGAAGAAGGGGCGGTTAAAGAAGACGCAATATCTTTATCTAATGCTGGTGACGCGGATGCCGCTAAAAATAAAAAAGCCACAGAACAATCGTCCATCACGATTGAGCAAAAAGGAAAAGCCATTAAAACTGCTTCTGGTGTTTTAAATTTTGTTATAAACGAACGTTTGGAAGCTTTAGATGTTAAACAAATGTGGTTTCCTGCACGCATCATTGAAATCGACTACGAAGATAGTGAAGTGCTGATTCACTTTGAAAAGTATTCTAGTAAATTTGATGAATGGATTAGCATGGACAGTTGTCGTTTGCGGCCAATTCAACCACCGTGCAGTAAAAAGCAAATATTAAATGACAATTTTGCTGTCGGTGAAAAATGTATGGCTTCTTGGAGCGATGCTAGGAAATTTCCTGCCATAATTGCGAAAGTTATTGATAAAGGTTTGTATTTATTTTATTGTTATTTGGCTTCCCGAATTTCTTACATCAAACATTTTGTCTTCATAGTTTTGTTTTATTTCAGACACTTATGAAGTTCTCTTTAATGACGGTGTTGTAAAAGTGCTAAAATCTCATCGAATAGCTAAAGCTGATGCCAAAGTAATTGGTTCGGCCCCTTTATTTAAGCCTGTAGAGGGCACAAAGCAGGATCGTCGCGATAAAAAGCGAAAGCTAAATGTAGCTAAATTGTTTCACAAACGAGTTCGTTATGACACAGATGAAGGTGTTTCCAGTATGGTGGCGGAAGATCGTTTGGCTAGTCCTATTGAAGATACGGAAGGAGTATATCCTAGGTAAATATTGTCATGTGCAAAAGTATCGAGACTCCTAGAGTTTTATTATTTTTCAGTCATTAATTTGCAGCTCTCCAATGTTAATGTTGGTGAATCTGTAGGGTGACTGCTTGAAATTTGGCAAATAACATTGAGTAGTGTGATATACAAAAACAATTATATGATTTTATTTAATTAATTACCAATTACGTATTGGTTTTAAATCTTTCTATTTATTTATGTATAAACGAAAACATTAAGTTATATCGAAGGCGAAGATTTCTTTCTTTTAATGATGGTTCTGGTGATGTTTAACGAAATTGAAATTTCAGCAAATGCACAATTTTGTGTGTATTTTTATTACTGTATAATATTTTGAATTTTTTAAAATAAATTTTATAATTCATTTATTTGTTTAATATGTGTCTGTATAATAAATTGTTACGATACCTATTCACTGTGATGTTTTTAATGTAATCAAATATGGTCAACTCGGTATTGTAATGCTGCAACACGATTTAAATTACCCAGGTGTTTGCTACCTTAAGACGAATAAATACTTGCAGTGCTACTCAACCTATTGCCGTGGTGTCTTAGCAACTGCATACCTGCAGGAAATTTGTTGGTATGTCACATTATAGGTTACTGTCAAATGAATAGTACAAGGAACCTGTTGGTCTTTTTTATGCTGTTGTAAACTAAAAGAAAATATAACTTTGCAAATTTTAGATGGGAAAATGGTCGACCGGTTGGTACAGAATCTGCAATGGAAACTAACGATGGATTACGAAAATCGATTCTTGTTGTTGATCCTCGCTTGCCACCAAATTGGGTCAAACACCTAAGTCAAAGGACCGGCGCTTCTGCTGGAAAATGGGACACATTTATTATAAAGTAAGCTATACTCTGTATATTTTGCCAACGAAGTATCATTTTAGTTATCTAATCATGAGATAATTACTTTTTTAATGATACTTCCTGAGTAGTTATTAACTTTGTGCTGTAAATATATTGTAAGTTGTCCACTGTTTAAATATTTAGATTATCTCTTATTTTGACTGAATATTTGTCGGTCGTGTCAAAATTTGTGCTCAAAAAGTATGAGTTACAATAAAATTATAATTAGTTTTTTAAATTTTTTTGAGATAATTTATATTACATATTTAAATATCTGAACTTTCGTATTTATAATTTCAAATTTTTAGTTAAAAATATTTTTAATTGTTTTGAATTCCTCTGCTTATTATTTTTATTATATAATAACAATTTTTGTTAGGTATTTCCAGTGGTGACTCACACTTTTATTAAGCTTCTCATAGTTTTTCTTATTTAACAATAGTCTAGTCATTGCTTATGTCCGATTTCTTCACCTTGATACATTGATTGGATAACGAATCCGCCTGACAAATTAATGAAGTGACCAATCAGACAACCGCAATTCAAATTCAAAATAATAAATCAAAAATTTGATTGGTTACTTAATTTGTCAGATATCTCAAGGTGAAAAAATTGGGCGTTATTGAAAAAGGGGTCTGCGTGGAGATAACTCGGAAATAACATTTGTTTTGCTTAAATGCTAATTCACAATTACGTGAGACCTAAAAATATAAATACAAATAAAAACTTAACGGAATATCAAATAATATTAAAATCTTAAAGTATACGATGTAGAATGTTCTTTTGCATATAACAAAATAAATCCAGAATTTCTCAATTTTCGATTAACGTCTTATTTGTATATGTAATTCTTACATTTTATGTATTTCTTATGTCTTATGTACATTGTGAACAAGCACCTAGTCTTTTACTTTTGTATCAGAAAAAAGGCTTTAAGTTTTCTACAACAGATTCAAACAGAATAGGGGCAAATTTGTCATGAAAGGTCTAAAAAATCACAAAATCACAAAAAAAATCAAAAAATAGAAGATATCAAAATTAAAGTAGATAAAAAACTCCTTAAAAATATAAGAAAACTGTCCTAAACCATCTAGTTTTTGATCTATAATAGCTCTTTACAGAACCTCGATTGTATGAAGGATTATAGCTCGGAAACTAGATAAGGGGAAACTAGTCCGTAAGGACGTCCATAAGGACGATTTTTGAAATATTTGGCCTTTTTTTTTTTGGCAAACCCTCCCTCATCTTACATAAGGATTATTAAAAAAAAAAATGTTGACCTCCCCCCCCACTTATAATAATAATGTAAATTACATACAAAATATGCAAAATTTGAAATTAAATTTTATTTATATAAATAAAAGTTAATGAAGATAATTTTCTTCTTCTTGTAATATATAAACCTCAAAATTTGTATGTACTATATATGTCCGTCCCATCAAAATCTCCCCAACGGAAAGCATGATTGAATTGAAATTTTAACTGGATATTCAGCCAAAAGTTCAAATGCGATTAAAGTTAATCCCAGTAATAAAATAAGAAATTAATTATAATAAATGATCCTGTGCAAAAAGGAGTTTCCAGGCCATTCAAATATTAGGAGGTTATGGCGGCCGGCAGGCCGCCTGACCTGCTAGTTAATTACATAAAAAAGTTATTACAAAATGTTTTTAAATCAAATTAAAAGTCAATTGTAGTCCATGTGGAAGCAAGCCATTCCTCTATGGATTGTCGTCAGTTACAAAAGTTATAACAGTATATTAAGAAAAATGTTATAGTTTAAATAATCGTAAAAATAAAAATGCATGCGTCATAAAAACGTGTTTTTTTGGTTTTTTTAAAACTATAATATTTAGTTTTATATTTTTCAGTCTTAAAATAACTTTAACATATTTATTACTTTAAGATAATCTGATAAATCGTAAATCTTAAGTAGTAAAGTAGATTATCCGATTTTCTTATAAATGAAATTAATACTAATAGTCACGGATTAATCCGAGATTCAAGATTAATTCTCGTAATAGCAGCTGTTGCTACGATATGGCTTAAATTCCAGTAATCTCATTGGTAAATCCTAGGATTATCTTGAATCTCTGATTAATCCGTGACTATTAGTACGGGCATAAATATTTGCTTTTGAAACGCAACGGTAATCCTTGAACATGTGCACAACAAATGTCCGAAAGCATTTTACTAATAAATCAGCGTGCAGTGTACATATTGATTACAGGGGACGTTACAATTATGTTTTTTGTAATTTTTCTATTGTCACGCCTCCTGTCGACGACAAAATTTTTGTTAAAACTAGATAAAACTTTTATCAAAACCTTGAATAGTTGTGTCGATAGGAGATCGTCACATAGCTAACCATGCATTGTCATCTAAACTAAACGTGCATGCAAAATTTCATTTCAATCGGAAAACGGGAAGTGGGTCTAATTTAACTTTCAAGATTTTCTTATATAGTTAGTTACAAGTGAAGCTAATAAAAGCGTGTTAAAAAAAATTATATTTGAATTTTAAATTTATTAAAAAAAAAAGTATTTTAAGAAACTTACGTAAGGAATACATCGGACCCCCCCCCCCCCCGAACGTAATTACGTAAGGGTCCGTAAGATTTTTGTTACCCCCCTTCTTCCCCCCAAACTCTTATGTAATTAATGGACGGCCCCTAAACTAGAACAAGTTTTGGGATCTGTCAGTTAATTGATACCACGAATTGAGCTTCAACCTTTGCACTATTAGAAAGAGGACAATTTTCTGAGCATTTTGAGATATTACATTGATATGGATTCTCCATTAGTTTTCGAGAAAACGGCGTTTAAAAATCAAAATTTACATGAATTTTACATAAGGATTACACTACGAATTCTACATGGGTGTTCTGTTACCCGTACGTGTGTTAATTAGCACTAACATTTTACGACCAGTATTTATTTATTTTTATTTATTTAACTTATTTTTAGGGTGGATCTTTGATTTGCCTTGGTTGCGTTCGTCAAAACCGTTCGCGAGGGGCGCTACGCGCCGTTTTGACGAACGCTGACTCACTAAAAACATCTCCCTAGATAGCTCCAACTCGCCAAAGGTGCTACTCGAAAGGGGTGAAACTCGTTTTTAATTATTAGCCTTTTATTTTTTAATTTATTGCATAATGTTGCGTAATATAATGAGTGCGGTTACAAGCAAGGGGTTCAACATGCACGATGTGCACCCAACAGAGTAACAATCGCGTCTGACGGCTAATACTAAGACTATATAGACACGTACGGGCAATAGAACACTCGTGTGTGCAATCCTTATGGAGAAATACATGTAAAATTTTAATTTTCAAATGCCGTTTTCTCGAAAACTAATGGATAATCCATATCAATGTAATATCTCAAATTGCTCAGAAAATTGTCCTCTTTCCAATAGTGCAAAAGTTGAGGCTCGATTCGTGGTATCAATTAACTGACTAAGTAACCCAAGTTTTTTTTAAATATTTAAATGTGATCTATTTTGGTTATAAAATACACAGGAAACGACCAATTTAAGATTTTGTGAATTTTGGGACCTTTCTTGATAAATTTACTCCTGTTTCAGTTTGAATATGTGGTTATTTTTGTGCAAAAGTACCTAATGACTGTACTGCAAGGGGAATTCAAAATTAATGATATTAAGTGGGCGGGGGCAATTCAAAATATTTATCATATTGCAAATTGCATAACCATTTGGTAGATTTATAACACTCTAATGATGTACCACCGAATTCGACGAATCGGAGAGCCGGATTCTAAACTGTCTCGGCAGGGAAAGAAAATTTTTATGTTACAATCTGATATACATCCTAAGTAATTGGTTAAGTATTGGTCAAGATCTCTTGACCAATCGGTAGCTCTCATGAGGCGTCATAATTTATTATTTTTATTTGCTATAGTATTTTATAAGGATAAGGTAATTTATGATGAGAAAAATACATTAATAGAATGACAATCCTTTTTGGTAAGAAATTATAAAAACTAATTGTCAAAAATAACATTTTGTTAACACCCCGTATATTGGGTCATTCTGAATTCCTGTTATGTTTTAACCAGAGATTTTACCCTATAACCTCTTTATAGGGTTATAGCTATAGGGTAACATCTCTGGTTTTAACTTTCTAAGGCCCAGTTTTTCAATCGTAAGTTAACCTATATTTTAGGGTTAATCTACGTTTATGACTACCTGATTGGTCAGAAATCTAAGTTAACTATTAAATTTGGGAAAAACTGGGCCTAAAGAGGGCAAAATAAATGTATCATGGTTAGTTGAGAAGTGAAAGTTATTTTTTATCTTTTTTATTATCTAGAAAGTTAAGTCATTACAAAACTTAAACAATATTTTTTAATTGCATGTTTGTTTTGAATATTATTTCACTTCAGTATTTACATGTATTGTTGTTACAGTCCAGAAGGTCGTAAATTTCGGATTCGTTCAGAAATTAAAACATACATTGAAGAAAATCCTCACCTGAATTTGAACGAGGCTATGTTTGATTTTGCATTGCATAGAAAACCTCGTGCCGCAGCGCGTCGTTCACTGCCACTAGTGACCACCAGTGACCACCAGGGTATTCCTCCCGAACCCATGGCTGTGGAAGACGAAGTAGACGCCCAGACAAGTTTGAAGATTACAATGGACGGTAATGCTTACATTTGTCCAATAGATGGTTGCGGAAAAAATTTTCGACGCGAAAATTTAACTCAAATGCACGTAAAACATTATCACCCCGAATATACAAAATTTCTTGATTCAACTCCAAATGTTGCCGATTTAGCGTACGCTAGAACCGTAGGCGAATCTTTGGATAAATCACCAGAAAGGAATATAAAAAGTACTCCCGTTAGGCAACCACAAAAATGTGTTACACCTAAGGTTGCAGTACCTAAACCTGTTGTTTTATCGCCATCGTTAGAAGTTAATAGCACTACGACAGCTCAACAGCAATCCATAGATTCGCAAGCTTCCCAATTACAAAAAACCAAAGATAGCGAAATTTTGAAACTGTTGAATAGCAAGCCTATCGACGATGTCAACACAACTAAATTATATCCTCCGGGTTTACCTTCTAATATGTATCCCGATATCAAACTAAAAGATTTATTGAATAAATCTGAAGGCATTCCAAAGCGCGAGGATTTGAATCTCAAAAGTTTAAGCACCACAAGGCCTACCGGAATTAAAACTTTGCTACCAGTTGTCAGAAGTACTGAACCAAAAAAGGAGGGAGATGTGGAAAAAAATCCAGGCTTAGATAAAAAAAACTGCAGTAAACAAAAGCGACAATTGTTGGAAAACGTCGAGTCCATCGCAAAACCGAAAGACGTTGTTGAAAGTACCTCAATTGCGAACAATATACCAATTATGTCTGAAACTAACTCTAATTACATTGTAGAAGGTGGAGAAGTTATAAAAATTGTTCAAATGAAAAGTGAAGAAATTATTAACTGCACTTGCGGTATAACCGAAGAAGATGGACTTATGATTCAATGTGAGGTATGTTTGTGTTGGCAGCATGCTTACTGCAATAATATTGAACGTGAAAATCAAGTACCCGACAATTACATTTGTTACATTTGTCAAAACCCGGTAAGGCAACGTTCGTCAAAAAAATATTATCACGATCAGGATTGGTTAAAAAATGGTACCTTGCCGGTTGCCAATTATCATTGTAAAGACGAAGAGATGCATAAAAAAAGATTTGAAGATTTGAAACTTGCACACGATTTATCAGGCAGATTAATTGAATTGAAAGATTTTATGCATTCGCTTAAAGTCAAAATGAAAATTGCTGAGTAAGTAATTTTATAATATGTATATTTTTAAAATAGCTTCTCAATTGGCTTTTACGTTCATCTATTTAGTTGTTTACAGTTTTGCTTGTTGGGTAGTACAGTTTTTTTTATTATTACTGATTTTCTTTTTCTTTCTAGTTTTGTTATCCGAATTTATTTAAAATTATTCTCTGTTACATTGTATACCTTGTATAAGGTATTACAAATATTTAATCTCCCGCTATGTTTTTTTTCCGATATTTCCACTTCTTTAATTTATTTCTGTAGGCGCATGCATATTTTGGCCTTATTTTCAAGTTGCAGAAATATGCGTGGATAAGATTTCATTGACATGGAGCTTGACTGGAATTCTTTAAGGAAGAAGTTTTAGAAGTTCCTATCATTCTTTTAGGTGTGGAATCTGACTGGAAATATAAAATACTTCCCAATCTAGTGGTTACAAGTTCTTGTAGGAAAGAGTGACAAAAATTAAATTTTTGATTTTTAAAGAGTACTGTTCAATGTTGAATTGAGTAATTTGCATTGCAGTAATTGACTTCAACGTGAATTACTCGGTATAGTATTGAATCACGTTCTTAAGGTCAAGGTAGAACATTTTACTAAATTATTATAAAATGGCCAATCAAATTGAAGTTTGAAATTCTGAAAATTTCAACTGTTGAAAATTCGAATCCAGCCGATACGAAAAAAGATTTCAGAACTTAAAAATATTTAAATTGATTGGCTAAAATCCGTAATAATGATAAAATATTGTGCCTATCCACAAGTTTTTACAATTTTTTTAGCAATCTTAATCAGAACTATTGATGTATTAATTCAATTTTCAATTTGTTTTTAAAATTGCAGTGTCAAGAATCATCCCAAATTATATCTCTGGTCAAAGCCTTGGGAAAAACTACCGCTTCCCGAAAAACAAGATATAAATGAAGCAGAAGATACAAAGCCAAAGAGTAGTTTAACAGAAAACGAATTTAATAAAAGCGATATTGATTTATTGAATAACAAAACGGAAGTGCAAAGCGACTCCATGTTATTGTCACTTTTGAAATCGGCAAAAGATGAACAAAAATTAAAGGACGAAATCGATATCAACAATTTATTAGCTAATAATTTGGAGCAGTTGCCAATTGCTGGACCGATAATACCGCAACCAGAAGCGGCAATCGATTCGGGCGATTGCAAAATAAATCTGTTGGAACACATTGCTCATGGTCAGACTTTGGTCGAAGAGAGGCTTAGCAATCTTGAAGAACAAATTGATAAGCTTGATCCGGATAACAATAATTCAGAGCAAGACTATGCACGTACGTGTGTAACGATTCAAATGCTGTTGAAAGATTTGAATACGTTGAAGGAATTAAGCCACAATAATAATTTATGAATTGTTTCATAATAATATGTCATTTGTTAAAGTACTGTTTATTGCAGTTTTTTTTGTTCAACATTTAATAAATATAAAGTTTTAAATAGATTTCAATATTTATAAATAATTTAAGTAATAACATATTTGGTTTATAATTCATTTAAAACTTTTTTGCTTCTACCCAGCCGTCTTAGTTCGTTACTTGATGAATTTTCAGCAATTTCACAGATGTAACTGTATCTGCTAGAACAGTCGCTGCCACGATAGGAATAACTTCTTAAAGCTGGATTATATGTTAAACGGAGGCAACGTCCGTTTCCTGCAATTTCATCATTTGGACTCGATTGACCTTGTTTATTTCCTGCCGTTGGTGTTTTTACTGGTCTTGCACTGTTGCTCCAAATCCATAGTAAACCTGGATTTAAACCACCAGTCCAATATTCTCGTCCTAGATTTAGAGAAAATTTAATTGTAAATTTTAATGTTTGCCAAATATAACACTTATTTTGTAAATATTATGTAGTAATTGTATCTTAAAATTTAAAAACCAAATAAAATTGTTACATTGCACCTATTTATTATATTTAAAAGCACTGTAGATTTTAATTGTAATTAAATTATGTGAATATCATAGAATTATTTTATTATCTTGGAAATATGAAAAAGAAAAAAAAAGTGTATTTTATGTAAGAAATGGCATGTCCTACCTCGTAAGTGGTCTAAACTTGTCATGTATCTAATGATGTCCTGATTTTCTTCAATTGTTTCCATTTCGGCTAACGAAGCGCCGAATTTTTTACATTGCTTACTTGCTTGCTTCCAATCTAATTCACGTCCCGCAGTTCCAGCAAACAAATAACAATTAATTCCGGCTCTGTTGAAACCATCTGGGCAAGGATCTGTTCAAGTAAAAAATAGTTTTTAACATTTTTCCAGAAGATGACATTCAATAAAAATTCTAGTTACGGTCCTGGCGAATTTAATTAAATAGAAAGCAATTTTAAATCAATATTATAATTAACTGTTGAAATATAATTATTTTGAATCAAGTTTCATACAAATAGATTTTTTCTATATTTAGTGCGTATTTAATTAAAATTTCTATGTGACGAGGTGGCCGAGTGGTTAAGGCGTTGGACTGCTAATCCAATGGGCTCTGCCCGCGTGGGTTCGAATCCCATCCTCGTCGGTTGCTTTTTTTTTCTAAATTATAATATTATTATGTTACAATAATTTTGTACCTTTTATATTCAATTAAATATTACATTTTTGTATTTTATATATTTTGTTGCTTTGTTTTTTAATATTGAATTCAATAATAATTAAAATACGTAGAAACTGAAAGATTTTCTGTTAAAAAATGCAACGAAAAGAAAATTTTTTAATTAATTATAATTTATAGTTTGTTGTTTTGCAATCAAATTGACAAAAGTGTAAATCTATAATATTTATGAGTTTATACATATCATATTTTATTAATTATATTTTATCCAGTGGAGGCTAGTACGAGAGGGCCAGTGGACTAGCGTGAATTTATGGTACCCGGGGCAAACCTTAAATTTGCCGCTCTCCAATTTTCGCAAAAACAGTTTTTTTTAAATCAATTTATTAATTGATATTAATATATTATTAAAATCAATTTATTAAAATTAAAATAATTAAATTACAATTTTATTCTGCGTGATTTGTGTAATGCAAACTGTTGAATACATTCGTCAATGTTGATTTGTCCATCTTTTTCGATTGCCAAAATACCTAAATTTGTTAATCTTAACGTTAATGGTTTTTAATTATTTTTAATTTAGAGAAGCTTCTCTCACAATTGGCATTACTTATGGCAGCTTTTCTTTTATTTTTAACTATTTCGCACCATCTGATCAATCAAAATGGATTGATCAAACTGATCAAACTGATCAATCCATCATCAGCACGGCCGTTCCCTGCGCCCCCCCCCCCAGACGTGCCGCCCGGGGAATTAGCCCCCTCCCCCTGCCCCCCTATGCTACGCCACTGGAGAGGGCGTTTGGGCTGCTGAAATCAGCTATACATTTTTGAGACGAATTCATCAATCATCAGACGTTCACTTACTTTGAAGCTTTTAGCGAAGGTTATCGTTATCGCTATTAATTGTCAGAAAACTTATTTGTTTATTTATTGCTATATTGAAGTTTTAATTTATTAGATTTCACAAGTTAAAAATTTATATATCAGGTTGATGCATAAATTCGTAGCGATTTACCTCCAATAAAAAAAAATATTTTTTTTGAGGTAAGGTAATCGAAAAAAATATTTTTGCTTTGGAAACGAATTTGTTTGAGAAATATCAATGTCATATAAATACCCTGGTAGAAATATTTCTCTGAAAACTCTGAATTAGACTTCTGCAGAGTTTCTCAGTGTTTGTAAGACTTCTGCAAACTTTGTTTTACTTTTTCAGAAAAATATTTCCACCAGGGTATTATTTTATTGAATACTTCTTGAATTTTTCAATTTGTAGAAAATTACGGATAATTTATTGTTGGTTAAACAAAATGGAGTGTCAAGTACAAGAAAATAAACTTCCGATATAATCTTTTGTTTGAGTTTTGCTTGTTAACAACACTCGTTTTTGTCCCAAAATTGTTACTGTTACCACAACACTGGCGGTGTTGTGATTCTGGTGGGATAAACAAGGCGTCATCCAGTGGTGTAGCGTGGATTTATGCTACCCGGGGAAAATCTTAAATTTTCCTTCCCCCCCTAATTTTCTCAAAAAAGTTTTTTGTATAGCTACGAAAGCCCGTAGACGCACGCACTTAAGCTTAAACTCTTCTCTGTCAATATCTTGAGGAGCTTAGTTGGGGTTGCATTCCAGACTCTTTGCATTTCTCATCATCGACGCCCAATATTATTGAAGACCTTATAGGAAGGCATATTTTTCGACGAATTTCTAAAGCTGCTGGAATCTATCTTGAATTTCAGCAGTTACTCTATCTAATGAAGAAATTATTTTTTGCCTTAAATCGTCTTCGGGCGATAAACAGGCGTCTACGCTTTCGTCGCCAAAAATGTGTCTCTTCTTAATTTGTCTTGGAGGTTTTATAGAAATGCCAAGTTCTTCCTACAAACTTCTGGCGTAACTTAAAGCCTCGTCTACGGATACCTCTCGGTTCCTTATCCCATATTATTAAATTCCTTATATAAATATATATATATATATATATATATTGTCGTGTTTCAAAAACATATTTTTGAATTTTGTATTTTTAAATTTTGATTTTTGTTTGTTTGGCATTTTTTTGACTTTGTAAATAATTTGTAATTTTTTGAATTTTAATTGTTTGCGCCAACAAATTTAAAGTTGGTACGAAAGTAATTGATTAATTGGCTTTTTGCCGGACGCGTTGACCGGAGTGGTCGCTTTGACGGAGCGAGCGTCTCCGTAATTGTAAAATTTTGAATCGTTTATTTGAGAATATTATATTTTGATTATTTTGAAGAATAAAAGTTTTTCATTTGCAGTGAGTGAATTTTATTAATTTGTTTTATTTTGAATAAATTTGGAAATTACAAGAAGAATTTTAATACAAGGCATATGGTATCGCGGGCATTTGGCGAGTCGATAAAGAACGCATAAAATAAATTATAGATTTTTAAAAATTTAACAATCCTCGAATTTATAAATTAAAATATTTTTGGATTTTGAGTGACCAGGGTCATCTCAATATGAAATAGGGTCATTCCATATGAAATCAATCAAAAATAAATAGTTTTCAAATTCATCATCATAGATTTCTTTGAAACTTTGGTTAATTATACTCTTTAACATCCTGAGTTCAAATATAATTTTTTTTAAATTCTAACTCTTATAGTTTTGCCGCCCCCCAGACTTGCCGCCCGGGGCATTTTCCTCCTACGCTACGTCACTGGTGTCATCTAATATGAATTGATTCCCGGAATGTAACCATCACTTCTGATATTTATTGTCAATAACCGTGTCGCCTGGAGGATGTAATTTAAGAAAAACGATCGGCAAGAACAGTGGCGTAGCCAGGGAGAGGCAAGGAGGCACGTGCCCCCCTAAATGGATTTCACAATGTATTTTTTTAATGTATAAAAATTAAAAATTTATTAATTTATTAAATAAATAAATACATTTATCGCGATTTTTTAACTTTACATTACAGGGGCTGCCTTTGAAAATTTCAAAAAATTTCGCCTGCTGCGTTTTTCTGGGCGGTGCTCCGCACCCCCCATTTTTCTATATTTTCTTACGCCAACGATTTTGTGCCCCAATGGCTAACGAAATGAAGTAGTTTTGCAGCAAGATAATGCCCGTCTGCATACTACTACATTACAAAAGCAGCTGTTCAAGACCTCGGTTGGAAGGTTATTCCACAGCCGCCTTATTCTCCTGATCTTGCTCCATCAGGTTTTCATCTTTTCCGCTCTCTATTCAACAAACTCCGCGGAATTTCATTTAATACCAACGTTGTCGGTATTACAATAAGCTATAAATTCTAGAAAAAAATTTATCCAATTTATAAAAATAATAACATATTTTCATAGTTTATTTATTACTTGCCGCCGTAAAGTAAAAATTGAATATTACTTTACGTCACGTGATGTGTTTATGTTGGTATAGGAACTTTCATTTTCGTGTTTAACATTGGTACTTAAACAATTCACTTTCGTTTAGTTGGGAGAAAAACAAAATTTCTTTGCTTTAAAAAAATTATATAAAACAAAATGTTTGATTTAAATTAACTATGGAGTGACCGATTATATCAACCCACATCATAGATTTCGATTATTTTACTGACAGTATAGATTTGAATATTTTAATAAAAGAAAAATGTAAAAAGAAAAACGTAATTAGACAAAAATAGAAGACAAATAAAATTTTTTATTTAAAATACCTATAATTTACTAATATGAAAATTAAGTAAAAGAAAAATATCAGTTGTGCAGTTAGCAGTTGTGCTAATAACCGACTGTGTCTGTATTTTTTATTGATAAAATAAAATTTACAAGAATTTTAAATTAAAACTTGAAATTTGCGATAACTCGAGATTAGAAGAGTAAGTCAATAGCAATATATAAAGATTTTTAATACTTATTATTAAAGTTTCTTAAATTAAAATTGTTTCTTGCTTTCAAATTGTAATAGAATATAAAATACTTAGTGGATTTTAAGATACCTCGGGATGCAATATTGGCGCTTGACTATAATAGTAGGCTTTCCAACCTTGGTGTGTAGTACACCATTTAATAATGAGAGTATCAATAAATTTTAATAGTATAACAAAACATAAAGTACGACTTGGTAACAAAGAATGTGATATTATAATTATACAGCAAGGAATGTACATAAGTTAGTAGTGAGCATTATAAATATTTATGAATGGAACCATAGAAGTCATTATGAAATACTAATTACATAAGTAATTGCATAGAACTATTAAATTATTTTTATAAAAAAATATGATTTATATATCTTCATTATTAACCTTCTGAGGGATTTTAATTATTTTACTCTCGCCTATTTTTCCAATGACCAAATACTAATATTATAAATATTAATGCCAACTGATTATTGTTCAACTCATCAATCAACATGCCTTTAAAAATATATAAAAGTATATAATATACTAATAGATAGCTATCCAAGTGTTACAAATGGATTAAGCTTACCTTGATCAATTTTATTGCCGGCCATCGCAAAGTAGAGCATTTCTTCGACTCGTTTCAATCGTTTTTCCATAAAATCCATTTTATATACCAGTTTTTCTATTGCGTTTAATAAATACATTTCGGTTTCGGTTATCTGCCTTGCAGGTTTTTTAATGCCAATACTGTTATTAACAATTTTTAGTCCGGACGACACTTTGCTTTCCCTTTCATCGTCTGTTATGTTACCGTCTTTCTTTGTCTCGTTACTCTCCAAAGTACTTCTTTCCAATACACTTTGTATTGGAATGATTTGTGTCACTCTAGCTTCCCTAACATAATATAACAAAATTTAAATTAAAATTTGCTAAAAAATTATTAATTACAAACCTCTGACTTCCAATTACCCAGTCTTCTAAAACTGGTCCCCAAATTCCACTTTCGGTCCAAACTGCTGGATTAGATTCAATATTTTTACTTGTTATATTATTCGCCACGTACATTTGCACCGAATTTCGGCATAAAGTTAAAATCAACAAAAACGCGACACAGAAATTCATATTTGTACTTTGAAATGAAGAAGAACTCGAAGAGTAATGCAGGCGCGACAACGATTAAGGTAAAACACGAACTGCTTTAGTAGAACAACAACCTCAAATAATTTATGCCGAAAACTCTCTCTTTTAATTTGAAATCAATAGTAAAGTATTAAATAATTTTATTATTGACTTTTTACTTTTTTTCCGAAACGAAATTGCTTTTCGTTTTATTTAACAAGTTTGGGAAAAAGCTAAACACTAATTTTTGTTTACTTAAATGTTACTTAAGTGGGATCATTCCGGACCCGGTAAATTGACACACTTTTACCTCCTACGCCACTGGAAAGTCCATAAATCGCATGTAGCATCATTTTCTAGAACTCGATTTAATAACAACTTTTTAAAATTACGTTAATTATTACTGTAGTATTTGTGTTAAAAATTCATCTAATGCAATATTATTTTTATTCGGCAAAAATTAGGCGAAATATTGCAAATTGATTATTGAACAATGTTATAAAATAATGTTAAAATTTTCTTTTGAGGTAACTGATAATAAATTAATATACTCTGGACTTTCTTTCGTGTGGTAGATGTGACAACTGCAGACCCGTTAAGCTGAAAAAATTATTATAATATTGAAAATACATAAAAATGCAAATTTTTGAATATTTTCTGTTTTCTATTTAAAACGGAATTTTCTAAATAATTTCTAAATAACGGATTATACAATATAACCATTATATTTACAATGTATAGGTTGGGTGGTGCATTAGAATAAACCATTTTGATTAGATTAGAATAAGCTTTATTTAACAAAAAACACTATTACAAAGTACAGAAAATTTGGAAAAAATGTTGATTTGTGAAAATGGCGGAGATCAGTATTTACGTTGTTTTTCATCTCAACCGTATGTGCGAAATCCATATAAATCCATGCATTTATACGTAAGATTTTGGCGCCGACGTTTATGGAGGATACATTTTTATAAATATTTCTAAATGGTTACATTACACTTCACAAAAGTTAGATTTTTCATCCATATTCTTAATTCACTCGATTTTAATCGTTTTTAATCGCACATATTTGAGCAGATTATCTGAGTATCTCAAAGGGCTTAAAATATCGGAGTAAATTTTTTATTGGATAATCCAATAAACATGGATTAAAATTGTAAATTAAATACTATATAAAGCAAATTGCCTTCAAGTTTTTATCAAATTTAAAATAAAAACGCCTGAACATCAAGTATAACGAGTGAAAAAAAATGGCAGAAAGAAATTCTAATAATCAATCTCAACAAAATCAGAACGGACAATCTCAGCAACAACAACCTATGCGACGGGGGTAAGATCCACCGATGGTCACATTAAAATCCTTTTTTTTGCTAAGCTCCCAATGGGTAACTGGCAAGTTCCACCGCTGGCAAAAAAGGCAACCTGTAAGTTCCACCGATGCAAAATGAAGGCTATTAATGGATTAACTCGCAAAGCCGCTTATAGTATTTATAATAATATTGCAAAGAGAATAGAAAATTTAACGAAGGAAATAACATAAACGTTTAATTTGAAGAAATGCAAGAAATAAGAGTAACCTACCCCACCCCCATTGATTTAAATAAACTTAAGTCAAAAGAATGCGATTTTGAGTTATTGGTACCATAATGTTTAAAATTTTGCGTTCTATCGATTGCTATAAAGAACTTATATCAAGCTTGAAAACTAAGAACGAGAAAAATGAAAATGTTAGAGTTTTTTTTAATAACAATACCCCCCCCCATCTTTAAATGTCACATGGGAGGAATTCTTTTTCAGTAATGTAAGGAACACAATTGGTTTTATATTAGTATTTTATTTATTGGAAAAAATGTATGTAATATTTGTATATACATTGTTGTATATTCTTATAAATAAATTTAACACTCACCCCCCCTCCCTTTATAATTAAGATTCTTCTTTTTCATCAATTATATCACTGAAACGGTTAGAGATATTTTTTACAAAGTCAAACCTACTAATCTGTTTCATTGAATATAATTCAAGTAAATGCTGCGACCGTTTACGTTTCTTTGCAGTATCACTATTAGGCTCTTTCTGTATGCGAATGCTATTCAGTTTGATGTAGGTTTCTGCTTGCACTTCAATTTATCTAAAAACGTATATAGTGGTGGGTGGGCAATATAAAACTGAAAATTAAACATATTGTGAAAAGACTCACACGCGTTAGTGGTCCGACACATGCTCGCTGTATTGGCAGCCCAAAGCTGAGGAGGATATGCAGAATCTGCATCTATATACGTGCGAAAAAAGTAGTTCGAATATTTCTCCAACCGCGAATCGTTCGTTAATATCATGGATATTAAATCTTCACTATATACGGCATCAACTTTATCCGGACTTAAATACTGTAAACCAAAACTGTACCGCAGCCAATTACCAATTTGGGATTTAGCATCTTTATATTCTCCAGCTAATCCAAAGTTTCTTAATATTTCTATACCAAGATTGACCTAAATAAAATCTACAGCCAATTAGCGTAATATCTTTCCAAACATATTTTAAGCCTGCGTGTATTGCATGTTCAAAATCTACAGTGGCAAATTTTGGTTGCAACTGTAAATCGCGTTGTTGACAAATTTCAATTAACTTCAAGAAACAGTTACGGTAGGTATCTTGTGTCTTATTTTTTAAGAGACAAAAAACCAAAGGTATATAATAGCCGTTACTGTACCCATGTATGGTAAATAATTGGGTAAAAAATTTCGTGCAGTAATTAAAAGTTCCATCCATAAATATATTTTGAATGGAACACAAAAACCTCAAGTTGGTTACGCAAGAAAATATAACCAAATTGCTGTTGCTATCGTTCACCATTAAAAAATCTTCTTCAGACCATGTCGTAATCTCGATGGCATCTAATGCGGAATGCACATCTAATATTGAATATTGATGTCGGCAAAGGTGGTAGTATTTGTCGTCTTGCATTATATGACGCACCATGTCAGGTTCTGTAATTTTAACATCGGGAAAACTTTTCAAAGCTGCATGAAAAACCTGAGAAGGTTTTTCCGATATATTTTCAACTGCCTTTTTCTTTGCAACCCCACTTACCGCTTGACGTTGAAGTTTTTCTTTATCTTCAGTATGATTCTGTTCATCATTTGCTTTCGAAATGACACGATGTTCGCCTCCTCCAACAGTGTATATATTTGCCGAACATTGCTTGTTGCTACAACGCCACTTCTCAGTTCCATTTAATAAATTCGATTGTTTATAAAATTTAAATCCTTGATACAACAATAGTGTATTACCACGAACGCCCAATATTTCTGAAATTTTATCCATTTTAGTCCAGTCAATGCATTGACTGGACTAAAATGTCCTCATGAGGACAAAAATAGGGTATTTCCTCCGAATTCTTTCCTAAAGCATCAATTTTGATGAAATTTTGGGAATAGGCTCTACTTACCTCCCACTTCAAAGTCTACCCTATGCCGATATATGCTTATTGTTTTTAGGGGTGAAAACTACCTCTTATTGCCAAAATTGAATTTAGGCTTTAATAACGTTTAATTACGTTAAATAAAGGTCTTCCTATACTTTAAGGCATTATTATTGGATGGCTGAATAATTTAACCCTTATAAACCAACCCCTTATATAATAAAATGTATAAAAAACGTGATTTATTAATATATTTATTAATCTAATTTAAATTAATTTTATATCTGTATTTTAGGTCAACATTATTATTTTGACGTGAATACGTCTATAAAATCGGTAACACGTTCAAAAATTTAAAACAAATATGTAACGAAAAATGTGTGTTTGTACAAGAAGTATTTCCTACATGTTTAAAAATTTAAAACAAATATGTAACGAAAAATGTGTGTGTGTACAAAAAGTACACTCTACATGTTCAAAAATTAAAAAAATATATGTAACAAAAAAAGTGCTACTTATCATTTATTGCTAAATTTTATACAAAATTATACAATAACGATGGATAAAGTTTGGGCAAATTTTTTAGAAAATTTTCGTGTGAAAAATACAAAAAATTAGACATCGTCTCAAATGGGCTTTATATAGAAATATTTCCGAATTGGCACACAAACTTATCGGATTACCTTCAGTTATAATTTTAAATTGGTAATCCTTTTCAATCATTTAATCAATTACAGACACAATTACAAAATAGTATTATGCAAACTCAGAAATAGAAATTTCACAAAATATTGGGGTGGCGATAATTTATTATTAAATCTAATAAACTCATAAATATTTATTAATTTAATAAAATTTATTATAAGTAAAAACAAGAAAAACAGAAAATTTCATTAAAACGTCCCCTCATTATTAAGATCGTTTTTAATTAAAAATTTCTATTTCTGCAGATTCTTCTTTAAATGTTTTTGCTGCCTCATCATTATAAATATCTTCTTCTAAGCATTTTAAGCATAATTTCACTTCTGCAGCTTCTTTTTTAAATTTTTTTGCTTCTTTAGCGGTCAATTTCTCTTCCGCCTTAAGCTTATTACTTGCGTACAAGCAGTTTCCTCTGGTGCCCGCTTGTGCGTTAACCATACACAAATCACAAGGTGGAACGTTTGATGAAGTTGTCTTTCACTATGATCGTTCGCAACAGACCCAATTGGTATATGTGGCGATGAGTCGAGTGACATCTTTGCAAGGACTCTACACAACCAACCCTATAGACGATTTCAAGTCCATCACGGCTATGGTAGTGTAACACCCACTACCAAAGAGATACGAAACGAGTACGCAAGAATGTCCAATCATCGTTTGCAAACTGTTACTGAACGGGTTAAACGGTTTATAGAAACAGCAGCAACTTCCTGTGCCGATAATGATGGTATGGTTGAGATAATCGCGTGCAGTCTCAACACCCAGAGTTTGGTGGCACAATCTCGCGATATAACTTCTGACTCGTTGATCAGTGAATGCGATTACCTAATCTGCAGCGAAACGTGGATGGACGAGTCTCTGCCACCAGTGAACATTGAAGGTTTTCAATGCGAGGTTCACAATAATAACAAACGCTTGTCAATGGCAGACAAATCAATCACCGTACCGCCTACGAAGCGCAAAGCCGGCGGAGTCTGCATCTACAAAAATATCCGAAGTTTAACTAATTGTAAAGTCATAACGAGAGTCGACAACAAAGTACGTAACGACTGGGGAGATGTGGGAGACATTTGCATGGTAAGCGTTGAGTTCAAAAACCAGTTCAAGTTCTTACTTGGTTCTATATATATTCATCCGGGTGTGTCGCAGTCGTCTCTTCAGTACTTTATGTCGATGATGCTCAACCAGTACTCGGACCCAATAAAGAAGCATATCAGAATCACGTGCTCCGACACCGAGACACCAATGATGCTATGCGGTGACTTCAACGTGGATGTGACGCAGAACAAGAACTTCTCAGAATTGATGAAACGAGAGTTCAATATGAACTGCGTACAGAACTCTCCAAGTACTCTCGGCAATACTTGCCTTGATCTTACATTTACCCGCAATATCAACGTATCCAGTATGCCGTTTGTCACCTATTTTAGTTACCACAGACCTAT
This sequence comes from Cantharis rufa, assembly GCA_947369205.1. Lineage (NCBI taxonomy): Eukaryota > Metazoa > Arthropoda > Insecta > Coleoptera > Cantharidae > Cantharis > Cantharis rufa. The sequence goes on from OX376303.1 coordinate 25,804,000, forward strand.
CATAAATAAAATTGTCTTTGATGTTTAACGACGACGACAACAATAGAGTTGTATTCGTTGCCTCAATGAGGAAGACCAAGGATACGCTAAGGGGTTTATTTAGAAAATTTTTACTAATAATATATTGTATTAAAATTAATAATTATAATAATAAATAATAATTGCCAATATTCTGCAAAATCTTCATGTTTTCAAATCGATGTTATCCGATCGGTAGACCTGGGCTAAAGCGGGTATCCATGGACGACGTATTCACTAAAAATATTTCTTTAGACTTCACCTAGGGTGGATCTCTCTCGATGTGCACTCGACGCTGTGATATTCGCGACTTTATAATTAATTACAAGCTATAATTCCTAAACTATTATTACCTCTATCTTAAATAAATTTCCCTTTAAGTTTACAATTTTTAAAATTTGTCTTTGGCCGAGATTACCACTTTCAGGATTTCAGGTATGTTTTTAGCCCAGTTTACCTTACCTCGTATCACAATCATTTCTCATTAAAGTCATTTTGAAAAGTTCAACAATAAAACCATATACGCATATAAACATTTGGAGCACTAACAGTAGTAGAAATGTGATGGGATAGGCGGTAGCCAATCTAAAAATTATTTCACCATCTTACTGCGCACCTTGACATATATTTTTATTTTCTATAGAAAGCAAAGATGTTACCCAAATTGTTATAAACTTCGGTTATAACGAACCCAAACTGATAATTTCTTATCATGCATTCTAGTGAACAATATTAATACAAATAGATGCGGCCAAATTACTGAAAGTTCTAACTAATGCAGCATAAAAGTAAATATACGGGAAGGAAGTCATAAAGCGGTAGAATATGTTATATTGAAGTGTGAATTTTTATAATCACAATTTCCTGCCAGCAGTTTTTATTTCCCTTAATGAAGGTTAAAAATCTTACCTTGTTTTATAAATATCCGTTTTACTGCTACTGTTCTAGTTTTATCCCTTTGTCCTTTTTTTACATACTTCACCCCAAATTCATCAATAAAACAACTTTTTAACAAAATTTTCTTTTTTTATTGTCAACAAATTAAAATTTAAAAAATAACAAAGCCGACGCGGGCGCGGGCGCCAAGCTAATCTTCGTTTTCAAATAATTTATATCTAGGTTGATTGACAGCCAGATTTTGCTCGGCAATTACAAATGTAAATAAAATTTTAAAAAGGTCAAAAAGGTTAAAAAGGTATAAAAAGGTCCCATCCTAATTGCTTAAAAACACGACAGTATATACGTAAACGGACGCCATATACATGTTATAGTGAAACAAGGTGGAACTCGCTTTTGCGACAGTTCTTAGGCTTCTATACATCTACTTTTTCGGTAGGTTAAATTATTTGGGCTTTATTTTATTCCAATTTTTAATGCGTTAATCTTTTAATTAGGTAGATTTTTTTACTATATAAGGAAAACGCTAACATTTTAATATTTTTTTTTTATTTCGACCTTTATAGGTAAATATTTGCAATTTACAAACCACAAATAAAACACAATTCATAATGAAATATTAAAATACCCGAAACACGTACCGAATACCGTATTAGAAACACGTAAAATACCTACTCTAAAAATACAAAATAAGAATATCGGATTAAAAAATATATATGTAAATAATCTGAATAATTAATACCAATCTAAAAATATTCTATATGAAGTAAAATTGTTTTAAGAACGTGCGTTCTGATTGGTTTTGAATTATGCGGACAGACGGACAGACGGACACGGAGCTAGATCATAAGGCTTCTTCCTATACGTTGTATAGAAGCCTAAAATATAGTTCTGGTACAAGAATAGGTTGATGAAATCCATAAACGGATATCGACGAATCTCAAAACACCAAAACGGTTAAAATTCTGGCGAACTCCATAATATTATGTACAGTAGCGGTCATGGAAATTACATCGGGAATTATTTTTAAATTAAATTTAATCAATGAATGATTTAAATTTTAATTAAATATTAATTTTACTAATTTTAAATATTATATTAAATATAGCATTATATTACTTATTTTTGTTTCTTTAATGCTCTTATTCTGATTGGCCCATTCTTTTATTATACAACCGATTAGAAGTGTTGTATAACATAAACAAAGAAATAGATGTCAAATTGACATCTGATAAGATGACAGTACAGTGACGGAACCGACTATATTTACTTTATAAAAATGAAAATCCTTCTAAGAACCGCCGATGAAAATATATTAATTAATCATGATGTAAACAATAAATTTGTTATAAACTTTATTTATGTTTACAATAAAATAACAAATATACATGAGATAATATTTTATAATAACATATTATTACACAATATTGTAAAGTAAAAAATATCGCAGGTAGGTTAACAAGTACAAAAGTAAGGCGAGGTCGATTGCAGCTTTACGTACATTTTCATAAATATTATTTTATACAAATCAAATCAGTCTGTGACAATTCTTTGAGTAAATTAGAAATAAACAGTTAAATTGGTGTTGTCTGTTAATTTGTGAGGAACATCAATTACGTGTACATTATTTGTGCTATCCGAATCGGTCTAAAAATCACACGTAATGTAAGTTAATTAATTTTATTTATTGTGTTTTATTACCTTATCATCATCCCAACTAAGTTTTTTCACTCTATTTGATAACGTCGCGTGCGGCCAGACCGGCGGTTGAGGCGCTGGATGCACTTTTGTACTTGGCTTTGCTTTATTAGTAGAAATTGTTGGTAAACCACCCATGGCAGATGCGGTCGGGGACCGTAACAAATCTCCATACATTGGATTATTTTTTTCTATTCCCGTCGACGTGGACGATCGATCGGATTCTAGCGTTGGAAGTTCTTCACGATTTTTTTTCCTTCTAAAAGCGATTACTTGTATAATTATTATGCGGTGTAAATAATAGCGTACGACTTACGCTTTACAAATGTAAACTACAAGAATTGCGATAACCATCGCCAACAACAAAAGAATGGTTGCAAACGAAGCCAGCAATACTGGTCCGGTCGAATTGGTACGTCCTGCGGCTAACCCTCCGGGTCCTGGACTCTTTAAGAAATGTACGATGACGGGAACGCTCGCCCTTCGAGGTGGATTCCCATTATCGCTTGCAATCACCGCCAAGTTGGCAACACCCCGATATTCTTGCAAGTTTTTAAGCCTAAGTTCTCCATTTGGAGTAATAAAAAACATGGAAGCATTGGTACCGGTTAGAGTTAAGGTGAGTCGATCGCTCACATCTCCATCGCCGACTTCGATGCGGCCTATCAACACTTCCGGTAGTCCCGATACAAAAAATTCGTAATGGGAATACCGAAAATGAGGTTCCCATTCGTTGACATCTTCAACAGTAACGTTTACCACGCACGAATCGTTCTAAAAATAAACATAATATTAAACGTCTGCAAAATGCCGTTGGGGTGGAAGTGTCCTTACTGTAACTCCATCCGTTACAAAAACCCTGAAAACGTATTCAGAACGCGTTTCGTAATCTAATTGCTTCTTTAAAGATAAATCGCCCTTGGGGTTGATTACGAAGGTCTCGAGGATTTCTTTATCCGATACGAAATATTGGAGAGCTTCCCCCGATCTGCTGTTGGCTAGCATCGATAAAGTTGATCCAACCGGTTGAGATTCGGGAGCTTTAATAGTGTATACCGTTCTCAGAAAACGAATGGCATTCCCTGGCATTATTCTGGACACAGTTAAAGTAGCTAACGCATAGCGGTCTGGATTATCTTGTTGAGTCGCTCTGAAATTTCGCAATACCGATTAATATGCAAGTAGGATTATGAACTATAAAATCAAGGACAATGTCAACATTATTTATAGACACAAGGAAGTCGTGAACATGAATCAAGGTGCAAGCGAAACTTACCTAATCACAAGAGTAGCTGGATGTTGTAAATCGTTGGAGGATAAATCTTTGGACAAAGTCACCATGGCGGAATTTCTGTTAATTTTAAAAAAGGAATAATCGCTTCCGATTCCATTAAAAGTATAATAGACAGGAGAATTTATTCCCAAATCTTGATCGAACGCTTTGATATTGCGGGGTTTGATAATTAAAGAATTTGATTTTAATGGTGGTTCTTGCAGAAGAGCGTTATATCTTTCATCTAGAAATTTGGGATTTTGATCATCCGCATCGATTATATTGACACTTAGGATTGTATCCGTAAATTTTGGAGGCTCTCCATGATCTTGTGCTCTGATGCCGACGTCAAAAGTTCTTAAACTTTCGTAATCCAAAGGTTTTCGAAGCACTAGGGTACCTTCCAGTTCGTTTTCGAATTCGAAGTAATCGGAATGAAGTCCTGGCAAGACGGAATAGCGCACACTGGAAAAAGGTCCTTGTTGATCCGCATCAACGGCATGAACTCCTTGTAAAACTCGCGTACCCACGACGGTCACTTCGGAAATATTTAAAATGTAGGGAGCGTTTATAAATTTTGGCGCGTTATCGTTAGCGTCTGTTACACGGATACTTATAGGAATTACGAAACCTGGGTCTACGGTATGAAGTCTTTCGCAAATTAGATTTATAAACACCGAAGAAGGACCGTTAATGCCTTCTTTGTCTAAACGCCGACGAAGTGTTAAATTACGGGAACCCGGTGATATTATCACTGGACTATCACTTTCCCGTAAGTGCAGAGCTATTGTACCTCCCGGTCTGGGATCCCCATGGATGCGTAGTTGTCCAATCGTTGATCCAATTGGTAAGTCTTCGGAAACAAAGAAGCTTTCCGACGACGCCCCATTTTCTAAGTAACATCGATTATCGGGTACATCTGAAACAATAAGGTATACTTGCATGAAATTTAATTTGCAATTGAAATTTAATAATTTTTTTTACAGTTAACTGTTACGTTTGTCGTAACTGTATTATTACATAGTCTACATACTAGGAAATATTTTCACTTTTTCAAGCGTGGAGAATTAATAATTTTTACTTGCAAATATTATAATTTAGATGATGTGATTCCCCGGTTTTAGAAAATTTCTTTAGTTGCATTAGGCGTTGCTTTCCCTGTTTAAAGGTGTGCATTTGACAGGCATAAATTTTGAATAAATACATTAATACTTCTGTGTTGAGTTGTGTTCATCAATCAACTTGATTGCTTTTTAATTGAAACTTTGGACTAAACGTAGAAAAAAGGCTGCGCACAACTCCGATCCTTTCACATTTCTCACGATGATAATATTTGGTTTCTTATGTGTTACATTATTTATTAAGTGATAGTTTAATCAGCCATTAAAATTAAATTTAATTACCCGTAATGATACGTTTATATCCCACTCGGTATAATTATGGAGCATTGGCTATAAATTGCAACAATTAATTCGATAACTAGCATTACTGCATAAATTCAAATTAGTTTTAAATTATTCGTCGAGTAGTCAGTCGTAAAAGTTTTTTAAAAATAGTTTTTACATAAAACCGTTCTTTAGGCGTAACTGTATGAGTATATTAATATTTTTCTGAAAGTATACACTTAAAGTTGAATTTTAAATTCATTAAGATGCAGTTAGCGAACGAAACACATCTCTTGATAAATAATTTTTTTAATTAATTTAGCTCTGCAATAATAATGTTAGGTCGGAAATTGCCAAAAACGATTTAAAAACAAAAAATTTTAGAATGCAGTTAATTGGAGTTAATAAAAAATTTCTTACAATGGCTGATGTTGGACCCTTAACGGAAGCATTAAAAGGAACCACGCTCTTGAACATAATCCGCTTGAGTTATTCACGAATATCTTAAATTTCCTTGAGTGATACAAGTACGCAATGAATTTAAAAAGAAAACGTTCTTCACTACTGATTTATTTTATTGTTGTATCGGTTGCCTTTTTTAAATGTTCAAGTACGACATTGACTGATTAAACAATAATAGTTTTCCAATTAACGTAGATATCTTTCAATCTTAACGGTTCGTGCTAATTTTATTTAATTATATTAAACGAGAGTGATTGTACTTACTTTGTGCGTTTGTAATTAAGGATGTTGGTAGAATAATCCAAAATAGAATAAAAAGTATATCATAGGCTGGAAGCCGCCAATCCATCATGATTGAAATTCATGGTCCATCTGAAATTAACAAACGTTTAGAAGAGTGAAATATACCCGACAATCTTCAATGTTCAAAGTGCCTGGACATTTATGTATTTGTAAAACCTTGATCATGATTACAGTCATTTAAAGCCATACATATAAATTATAACACCTGGTTATTGCTTAAGCATTTGCTTTGAATGAAAAGGTAATAAAGAATTTTTATACAATAATTGGAATACGGAGACAAACTATATTGAAAGAAGTCGGCTAAGTTTATACTACATTGTCAAACAGTACCTACCAACATACTTATTGGTAGAATCTCTTTGATTAATTCATGCGCGTCTCAATTTAAATAAAAATTGAAAATATTTTTTTCTTGCACCAGAATATTTTCAGTAGAATTTTACGCGAGATTAATCTGTAGTAGCATATGTAACTTTGAATTCCAATATTTCAATAGAAATAACAAAACAACAAACCACCCTTTTTCTAAACCAAAACTATACATAATATACATCCGGTTAAAAATAGGTTTGGATAAAATTGAAGTTGATAAAAAAACACAGCAATATATAATTTGCTAATGCGCCTTTGTTTATATTTATGTTGACTAGTTGACTAAATATTATATTGCATATCGTTATTTCGAGGATTGAAGCAAAGATTAGTACCTACTAGAAGGTTGTATAATAAACAAGAATATCATTAATTTTTTTTGACAAAAATTAAATTTTTGTACGTTCGCTAAATTACAACACTGTTATTATATTTTAAAAATTACACTTTTGTCCAAATTGTTGGCACATTAAATTTCTTTTAAATTACCTCGTGGGAGTTTTGAATTGAATATATATTTTATTTAAAAGCTCTTTAGAAATAACAGTTTGCTACATTGACAACAAATAAATATTTTTTATAATCATATTTTTTCTTTCTTACATCACAGACAAAATTACTTTATATTTTTATGGTAATAAAATAAAAATTGGTTTTTGAGAACCATATTTTGTAAAAAAAATTCTAATTTTAAAATTTTAAAATACTACATTTAATTTATTATATTAAGATTAATCATAATTTATTGGGTTCATTTTATAGTTAGAAACCTAAAAATGTTAAAAAATTACCAGAATTATTGTTTGCAAAAAATTGGATGTTGCAGTTTTTTTTCCTATTTAATAGGATTAATTTAAAATTTTTTGTCCAAGTTTTGTTTCTAAATAAATTTTAGTTTTGTTATACATGACTTATAACATACAAATGTATGTACGTGTGGTACATAAATGTACTTCGAACATTTTTCTTTTACTTTTCGTTACAATTAATTAACACGTATTCGGCTGAATAATCTTTTTTTTTTAATTTCTGCCTCCATTTAATTATAAAATTTTATAACTTTTGTTTTAAACCCTGTTAAAAAACACTGATGATATCAAAATCGGCAGATTTGTAATAAAAAACAAAAAACAGTTTTGTTAAGCAGGTTTTCAACCTTCATCCGGAGTTGATAGACTTCAACAGATTTTCTTTGGGCAATGGTTACAATTTAAAATTCCGGTTTCTTGATTAATAAGATATGTAACTTGATTGGTCCATTTGTTACTGCATTTTAGATTGGTATAAAATGTTCAACCAATAATCTAAAAAACCTGACGATCTAAAAAAACCCCACACGGCGTGTAAAAATGGTTGGAAACCCTCAAAATGGTTGGTTCACGATGGAAAAGGTGGAGGAGGTAAACATGGTTTAAACCATAAGTTGAAAGAGAATTGAAGTATTGGACTTGGTCCAAGTTTACATAATACCACGAAACAAAATCAAAACTAGGTTCAAAGATGATCGTTCAAGAAGAGAATGGTTTTTAAATTTCCGCAAAAAGTTGAGAACTAATAATTGTAGTTCTCTGTATTCGCCAAAATAAACGGTACCAAAATTTAGAGTGCTGTGAAATTGCTCGCGCGATATGCATTTGTTATGTTTTAGGTGCTAAAATCGCGTTGAAAATGGTTCTCACAACTGAGGAAAAAGTGTTTGTTGTAGAGATTTATTTTCGCTCATACGAAAATGGACGGGATAATGACCCAAGTTTAAAACAAGTATCACAAAAATATCTACAAGAGTTTATAGCAAGACAGCCCCCAGTAAAAGTGTAATCTTAGCGATTGTTGAGTAATTTCGTCACACTGCACTGGCAGTGTGTTGTGTCAGCGCAAGGATGAATAAATAAAACTACGACAAAGGATAATAGCATATTTTCAGCAACTGCGGCAACCACTCTTTATAAACCATGTTCGCAATAATCTGCAAAATCGTTATGAATCGTGTTTACACCGACATGGTGCACATTTTGAACATTTAAATTATACAAATTAAAAAATAATTATTACAATTTTCGTTTTCGGTACTGTTTATTTTGGCGAATACTGTATTTCTAAAAAATCTCAAAATTTTTTTGACGCAACATGAAAATGACAGGAGAATCCCTGGACCATTGTCTTCTATTCAAGTTTCTTTGACTTACTGGAAAAGACAATTATTGAAGATATGAACTTGCAGAATAAACCTGAATTAATAGGGTAAGGTTGCGCTAGTCGTACCACCGCTAAAGTCGTACCTTTTAAATATTAGGCGTAATATGACACCAACTGCGCCCCTTCCGGCAAAACAAGTTACTCCCTAGTCAACCATATTGTTTTACATCGCGTTCGTCTCCCGCCGATACCGTTAGTAAGCAACCGCTCAACAAGTAAGTTTGTCGTTATTTTCTTATAATTTTTACTGCCTGTTTGGTAGTTTATCTTGCAAATATATTGCTGAAAAACTTATGCTTCATATTTTTAAGTCTTTCAGTAACATTTAAGGAGTTGTTTACTGTAAACAAAATCATGTTAGCTTTATTCAGTGTTTGGTTATGTTCACTAAATTATAAATTTTGAGGTGTCTTAAGTGGTACCTACATGACGTTATAATGCAAAGGTTAAAAAAAAACGACAAAAAATAAAATGCAACACATGGATACACGACTTATGTGCAGGAGTTAGCAAGAAAATTAAAAAGTATCTTTTGTGATCATTGTAATTAATTGTATACATAAATTAATTGAGAAAAAAAAGTTTTATTATAATTGTCCAATTTTAAACGTAGGTACGACTTAAGTTATAGATGGGTACGACTTAGAATACTGGTTTCTTATAAGGGGGGAAAAGGGTCTGAGGTACAAACAAAGAAAGTTTGAAAACGCCAAATCGGCTACACCGGATCGGATGCGTTGAAAAGTCCTAGGCCCAGGTATACCCTTAGGCCCAGTTTTTCAATCGATAGTTAACTCAAATTCAATGGTTAACCTATCGCTTATGACTACCTGATTGGTTAGAAATCTAAGTTAACCATTGAATTTAGGTTAACTAACGATTGAAAAACTGGACCAAAGGTATTTAGTATTTTTATTTAGACAAACGCAGAATTAGTTTTTAGCGTGGATCCGTGATTTGTCGTGGTTGCTCACTCGCTAAAAGCATGCCTGAATGTTTGCTACTCGAAAGGTGTGAAACTCATTTTAGGGTGCATCAGAGATTAAAACGCACCAAAAACATCGCTCTACCCCGCTGCAACTTGGTGTGAAGGGTACGTTTACTAGCAAGGAGTTCTACACGCACGATGTGCACTCGACAGAGTAACAATCGCATTTTCTCTGATCGTCATCGTTTTACGGAGTGCCGGGGTGAACCCATATCTCCTTCATCGGATGTTGATTTTTGGCGGTGGAATTTTGGGAGGCGATAACCTCCTTGGTCAATCGCATCTGACCGCTATATATATCTGCTATATCTGAGCACACGGACGGGTAACAGAATGCCTGGGTAGAAATCGTGATTTGATCCGTATTTAAAATACATGTAAAATTTCGATTTTTATATGCCGTTTTCTCAAAAACTAATGGATAATCCGCAATAATTTTTTTTAATGCTCAGAAAATTGTCTTCTTTCAAATGGTCTTTAGGAAAAAGTTAAATTCGTGGTATCAATTAACTTACATTATTTAAATAAACTGTTAATACTTTTCTTAATAACTAAAATGTAGAATAATTATTTTGTAGTTCGAGTCTCGTTAATTTATTCGTGGGCGTCATGTATGTGCCCTTTTTGCCCGGACAATTGCAACCAAAAATTGGATGTGCACAGCTAGATGCTATAAGAGTCTCAAATACAAAATTTCAACTTTCTACGACTTGCCGTATTTGAATTATGCGACATACAGACGTCCGTACCTACTTACTTACGTACAGACGTCACGACAAAACTAGTCAAAATGGATTCAGGGAAGGTCAAAACGGATATTTCCGTCAAAATCTGAAAACCGAAAAATATCGAGATTACAATACTTCCTTTCTTACAAGGAAGTAAAAATATCAAATTTCCTGGAGTATTAGTTAAGCTTTACACTGTTTCTGCATAGCTTTAAAATATTTTTTTATAGCTTTTTAATAATAAGTACATTATGGGCCGGTGTTCCTGTTACTTCGAAATATTGGGTAACCGAGGCATTTGGCCAAAAATAGTTTAAATTAATGTTCTTACTGATATGTGGCCAAAAACTGAGTAATACAAGTTGACAAAGAAATCATAAATTTATTAGATTAATAATAATTTTTATTTTGATATTTTTCTTTTCTTTAGAATATAACACTAACAGTAACAGCTGGCGTAAATAATTTTTTAGATCAATACCTACATAGAGGAAAAAAACAGCGATTTCCACTGAAATAGAGCAAAACTTGGATAATAATAATTGATGCGTTGATAAATTACGAAACTTTACATTATTGTACAGAATTGTAAATTGAGATTAATTAGCTGATTTAAAGCTAATTGTTGTTTTGGAACTGTTAAAAATAAATAATAAAAGTATAATTAACACGTGGTGAAATAAATTATTTGTAAATAAAAATCAATTAACGGTTATTTAAGCTTCTTTGTAAGATTCAAAATTGCAACCACCAACCAAGAAAGTCTATTAACTTAAGAAATTTTTAAATTTTATATTTTGGATAATATCATAAGTACCTGGAGCAAATTAGCACCTTGCAAATGAGTCTCATTAGACGAGGCTTCTAATTTTGCCCCCTAGTTTACTTCGAATTGAACCATATGAATTCAGGTGAAGATATTGCAGAACTCTGAGAAAATAAAAGATAAAAAAAAAAAAATTTTGCAAGAAAAGTTAAAAAATAAATTTATTCATAAAAATTTTAAAATTGCATGTTGAAAAAAGTGATAAATGCTTAAATACACTTATTAGCATAATATATATTTAGTTTTCACTCGCAGCATACAGGACAAGTTCATCAATTAATTTTTTTTTGCTTTGTTGCAATAGCCATTTAATACTTTTTGTAATTATCAGCTATAATCTTTTGCGGGCTTTAAAAATTTATAGGTACTCAAACAACTTTCTAATCATCAATATTATTTAATTATATTTGATGTCGCGACAGTTCAAATTTAGCACTCAATTGTTATTTCTTGGCAATTAAAAAGAAAGCTATGTAATTTTTTTATTGTATTTACTATAAAAGCGAAATATATATAAATTTTTGTATTTTTTACATCTGATTCTGTTTGATATTACGCTTCTCGGATATTATTTTCAAGAGAGCAAAGAATAAAGTATAAAATGGAAATATATAAGTAATAACAATTGAGATCAATAAAATTAATTGTTTAAATAAATTTGTTCATACAAAAATATTAAAATTTTAAGTCTTCTCACGACCTGGTTCTTCGCGATATATTTATTTTTAATTGTGAGATTAACCCAAAATTGTAATAATTCTCAGTTAATGATACAACAATTAATTAACGAACAAAACCACAATTAGGTATTAATTTAAAAATAAAAAAAAAGTGACTTGTACTTTTAAAAAATTCTGGGTCGAAACACGTTTAACCTTTGTTTTTTTATCAAGCCACTCATCCAATTCAAAATTTCTATCATTTCAAATAAGCGAATAAGTAGATCAGAAAATAAATAAATGTGGATCCATTAAAATTAGATGATTTTATTTTGTTTACTTTCTCAAACTGTCTGTTATGATATTTTAGAATTTTAAAATATAGAACTTGCTGAAACGTTCACTACAACTGATGTTCTTCATTTGTAGTTCATTTCCTTCATTGTTCCATTAGCAAATTCTTACGTCACGATATTTTTCTAACATTGTAATTATGTATTGTAAAATATGCTGAATAAATATAGTATCCTAGTGTAAGAGGTACAAAGTGTGTGTCAGATACTTCTTCGTAAATATTTTATATTTTTTGCTCAGCCTCAGATGAACAGAACACTGCGGTTGCAATTATTATTTATTTATATTTTCTCCGCAATAGTTTGCGAACTACAAACATTTTGCAATGAGCAAGTTATAGCAAAAAAAAATAAATATTTTCAAAAACAGAAGATTTTTTTCAGTTTCAACATCAACATGTAAATGTCATTCGGTGACCGTTAATAATTACAATCCAAGCCTACTTATTATTGCAAAATAAAAGATGTTAAATGCGATTTTATCAAATCTTACACTTTGATGCAAACAGTAGGCGGTAATTCAATTGTTTTCTTCGAGCTTTATTGTCATTATGCAAATTATTCAAAATGATAAAACTTAAAAAGTCTCCATTAAAAAATCTTCATTTAAATCGTTTAGAATATAATTGAAATAGTTTCTCGTAGAAAATAAAAGTAAATAAATAATTGAACGAATATACAGTAGGTCACGCAAGAACCACAAAGAGGAAGTTAATAAATATATTTCATTTGTTTCAGTAAAAATTAGGATTTCAATGAAAGTTTAATTCAGTTTTGGCGTTATCTGCTACCACTACTACTTTTCTCTAGACAGTCATTATTGTTTGTGTATACCTGCTAGATCAAGTTCAAGTAGAAAATTATACAAATTTAAACGTGAGATTTAATTAAGAATGGTAATAGAATGGGTTCATCACCTTTGAACATTATCATGAAAATGCTACCGTGTATTTACATGTACTGGTTAAATTTAATAGTCCAAATCGGTACAAATTTCATTCAATTCCAAAATTTTGTTTTTTTTGCAAGAGATATTGTAGTAATAATTTTTTTGTAAATTTTGCAAAAATTTTGATTTTGCCTCGAATTGATTGACGTTACGCCAATTAGCGGACTAAATCAGGCCTTTGTCAAAAATGACCGTCTAAGCGGTTCGATGGAATTAACGTCTGCTGTTTTTGAATAAGATTTTGATAGTTTTCCGAAATAAAAAGTGATTTATAAATATAAGTGAATAAAAGTGAAAACTAATTTAATTAATTTAATTTAAAATTTTTTCATGTTGGTATGAAATTATTTTAGGGCCAATTTCATAATAAAAGTTTTTTATTTAAAATTAAAATTTAAAACACAAAACAGACAAAACAGACCAATAAAAATCATCAGTTTTGTTTTAAGTCGCCTTTTAAATTTTAATGCCCTATTAACTTTTATTATGAAATTATATATGAAATAAAATGAAAATGTTATAACTTATATTAATAATATAAATTTTTTAATAGTCATATAATATTTTGTAGATTTAATCGTTTTCCAAAATTCAGATCTGAATTTTGGAATTAAAATTAAGGGGTAATGACACTCTAGAGACGCAAAAAATAGCATAATTTTAGCAATTTTTTGTGGTGTTATAGTAAATGCAATACAAAATTTTTTTAAAGGGATTTATTGGACATATTTTAAAGAACATTGTATAATTTTTCATAGTTTTTTTTTTTGAAAAATGGCAGCGTAAAATTGCAGCAAAGGAAACCTCTCTTTATAAATAGCGTTCCGCGGCCGGCAAGATTTCTTCTTCAATTTTTGACCTTGAACAAAAACAAAATTTTTTTTCTGTTCTATATAAGATTATCTAGAAAAGTAGGTAGCGAAATTAAAAAATATTGGTTTTTGTAGAAATTGTGCACGATTGATTTCAAATTTCTGCTTTTTATTGAAAAATTACGTAAAGAATTGTTTATAACTAGAAAAGTATACAATGTCACGTTAAATCCCTACGTACTTCTATAGATAATATAATTTTACAGCTACAGTTAAAATTTGAAGCAAATCAGTTAAGATCTGTTAAAATTGTGCTGCCAGCCAGTTTAGAAAACGTAGTTTTGAGATACAGCGTTTTGAAGTTTTACATAGTATCTCTAGTATCATAAACTTGAGTAATATATTGCCTACTTCTTATTGCGCTTGACATGCTTGAGTTCCGAAAATATTCGGAATATCAATATGAAATTTTGACACATAAATTTAAAGATATTGAACTATTAATTAATGCAAAAAAAAATGTTTGCATTTTTTTGAAACTCTAGAGTGTCATTACGCCTTAATCTAATTTGACAACCCTTGACATTTTTATTAACATCTCCTTTTTAACTTGTGCACATACATTCAAATATTATAAATAATTTATAATCAAACTCATAAAAGATGTCCACATATAATAATTGGATTTAATGACCAACATTATGCAAATTGTATAGACAACTAAGGTAAAAGCAACGTATATAATTATCTACTTTGACATTTTTTATTGTGATAACACCTTATTTATTTTCACTTTCTCCCCGAGAAATTAAAAGTAATACTTAAAGTAATAATAAAAGTCCCTAAAGTCTAAAAACGAGAAGTCAAGTAGAACTTTCATTCCAAGAAATACAAAACACATTAAACAACGTGGGTTTGTAAATTTTACTTATTTGTAATTAATTTTCCTTAAGTTAAGTTAAAAATAACTCTTCAGAAAATAAAATAACTTCATTTTATGTCAATCAATTATCAAAAATGTATCACTTTTTGTGAAGGCAATTGTTTTGAAGCAGAGATGGTGGACGGAAGTAAAGTACCTACTTTAGAGCCGACAATCACCGCGCCTTGAGGCATTCATTCAAACAACTGCATAACTTCAGCTTTATTTAACAAAAAATAATTTGAAAAAATGGTTTTGTTCTTTGGATAATCTGTTGAATACTAATGTGGTTAAAATTATGATAATTATTTTTGGGGAAATCAAATCGACATGAAAATATAAAAATATATAAAAAAAATATACAGGCAGGAACAGATACATTTTTTTTCATCAGTCAATTAAAATACTTCAATTTCAATTAATTAAAAAATTGCCAATTCCAATACTGAAATTTATTTCAACCACGCGAGCTTCGCAACTGGATTTTTAATTTCAAACGAGTCAACAATTCACTGCCACAGTGGCAAAACTATATTTCAGAGCTATTGGGGGCCTAGTGAAACAATTTCGAAACTGATTATTTTGCAGGGAGGGGGAAAAAATTGAAGTTCCACTACTGCACTGCTACAACTGGGATAACCACATTTACTATGTTTAAATCTATTTCAAATTTGGGAAATATATGATGATTGCCTTAAAATTGACTTTAACGATGCTATGTTATATTCAAGATGCTATAAATAGGGCTGAGGGGGAATTTTATCATGGAATTCATACAACTCATTTTAAATACAAGGTAAACAGATAATGCAAATTATTAAATGGAGAAAGATATCTAAATAAACAAGGTTGGTTCATATAAATTTTAAAAACAAATAATTTCAGAAAGGAACTTGGGTAAATTGTTAAACAAACGTTACGAATAACACAGAACTCCCAGAATTACCATAATCAAAATTCAATCCGGTGGGAAACTGCCTGAATTAAAGATGGTTTCAGATTTAAAAATACTGAAAAAACGTCCAAGTCAAAAAAGGGAAAATAGGAAAGCCATAATATGATCTTGTTAATTAATAATTACTGAGCAGAAGGTTGAAAAATATAAATATTTCTAAAATGTGATTAAAGTGTTCCTTCCCCCCCCCCCTCCTTTCATTAAATACGGCATCTACTTATCAAAATTATGATTATGAAAAATATGTATTAAAATTTGGAAAACCAAATTTCAACATATTATCGACTGTATAATAGTCAATCTAGGCGGCGCGGTCCATGTTTTTGTCAAACAATCTGCTTTGGCATCTTGAAACAAAAGTTGGTGCTACTTGTTTGGCGCCAAAAACAGTGGCTGGATATTTGAAAGTAGTACCTTATCTAATAAGATAGCCTATCTATCTGAAGGCTTATTAAACTTTTTCTTTATTTATTACGATTATTATTATTTATCATTTATGAATATTGCGATATATGAATGAATTGGAATTTTCTGTCACTATATTCCGGTCTATAGTATTCGACGGACTATTCAATGTACCAAAGCAGTTTTTTAAATTATTTTTCTCAAGAAACACACAACATACATTTGCTATTCATTAATTATCTATCATTTATATATAACTAGCAAAAAGCCCGTCCACGGACGGGCATCTAGACCCGATTGGTTGGAAACTTGATTGATGTGCAACTCGTCCCAAGGGGAGTACCGGCGGTGGTTTAATATATTTTTCGGTTATAAAAAAATCGACCAATCAGATTGTTTCTTTTTTCACCAAAAACTGACACGCTGGAGGAGGAGCCGGAGCAGCAGAGTGCTGGAATTTTATGTATTAAGATGTATATAATATATAACTCGTAAAATTGTTATTTGAAGTAAAATTCAACATTTTTTAATAAAATCTTCATTTGTTTAAAATATTTTCTTGGCTTTGAAATAACCAAATTCTTTTTTTTTATTAGTCTATTGCCTATTCATCTATCTATGACAGTATATGCAGTTATTTGAATGGTCATAATTTATTATAATTACCTATATGAAAATAAAGAGTTTCAAAAGCAATGAGCTAAAAGATAAAGGGTATAGGAAAGACAATTGAAGGAAAAAGAAATATACAGAAAAAAAATTAAAAGTAAATATGTAGATACAAAAAAAACACCTTTAAAACAAGAATGACGAAAACAAATTTTTTATATACTTATCTAATACTAGTGTTTAATTAACAAAAATACTTTTGTTATTTATTCAATTGTTTTGTTATTTCTTTTATTTAATTTACGGGGGATTTTTAAAAATATACAATAATATAAATGTGTAAAAAACAGTGATTTTCTATATTAAAGAAAATTAATTTTGAAAATCACTGGTACTGAGATAATAAGAAGAAAAAGACTGTAAAATATTTGAATATTAGATACTATAAATATCAAAAAAAAAATTTTTAATTCCCAAACTTTTGAAAAACTTTGTTTACTACAAGGAAACGGAAAAGAAAAATTTAAAAATTTTAGGATTGCAAGAGTCCGCTAATTTCATTTTAATTACCTATAATTTAAATTTATGTAATTCAATAATAATTATTATGTTAATTATTTAGAACTGGGAGTAAAACAAAAATTATTTTCTAATTTTCCCTGCTGTCCATTTTTGCAATTTAAAATTTTAATTATAATTTATAAAATTAAAGCATTTTGTTAACAATGAAAATATCTGTTTGCTATAAGATTTATGGTTTGCTCCTCATTTTTGTATTGCGGTAGAACAAGCAAACACAATAAAAAAAAAAGTTTAACGATTTCTATTTTATACGTTAATGTGTATCACATTTGAATTAATTGCTTGTTGACTTCTTACTTTTTTTTAATTTAAAATTAAATTATTGAAGCAGCAAATTGTTAGACAATAAAAGTTAAAAATGTTAATCGTTTAAACTTTTCTTTCGTTACTAGCAATGATCTGCAGCTTAACGTGGAATTCGAACCACGGCACAAATAATTTGGTAACGGTTTAAAGCTCAACTTCAGCTACCGCGGTAACTAAATATTCTATGACTCAATGTTTGTTTTAATTTTTTTGCGTTTTGACAATTTTGATATTTTTGCACGTTTTCACGAGAGCTAAACGGAGAAATCCTATTTGCTTATTTTTATTCGCCGATATTTTATTTCCGGTTCTGTATATTTTGCAAGAGGCGAAATTGCGGAAATTACTTACCATGCCGTTTTGCTTCGTCGTTTTTCTTCATAAGTGGAGCACATTATTGTTACTATAAGTACATCACTATGTATATCTACCGATACGGTTTATTGTTTTATTACAACACTTCTTAGAATATGTAATTAATTATTAACGATAACATCAAACAATCACCAATCAAAAACAATATTCCAATATTTATTTTTTGAATTTTTAAACTTCCCGGTTTTAAAAATATCGCACTTGGGTACTTGAGCAAAAATCACTTGTCATCCAATAAATACGATCTAATAAACGTATTACTCACTTGGGAGGCATGTTTATTGTGTAGAAGTTACCGACAGTTACCGTGGAAATGAAGAAGAGATTTGCGTTTGAATGAGTGCACCTGTTTCGTGTGCACTCACCGTGTACACAAGAAAACCTCTTTCTCTTTTATATTTCGTTACTAGCTTGTTGTCTCTGTCCATGCTACATTTAAATAAACTTTTGTAGCAAAAATTTATTTCGATCCACTTTTTCTTCCCCTATATTACTTAATCACTTTTGCACCTTATTTACTTATTGCTTTTTAACATTTTTTAACTCTCTTCGCCAATTTTTATTTTTAACGACCTGAATTGCCTCTTAAAGTATTTTAATCATCGTTCTGAATTAGTTTTTATACATAAATTCCACCCACAACAAAAGAATAAATAATTAAAGCGAACGCTAGTGTATTAAATTATCCTTATTTGTTATAAAATAAAAATGAAAAACTTTCATTTTAAATTTTTAAAATTGTTATTTGGAAATTATAATTTCTAAAAAGGGTTTCCAAAGTACTTAAGATCACCAAATACAAATTAATACCAAAGAGATTGACCTGATTATTTTAATTGCTTCGCTATATTTAATTTAATTAATATTGTTTAATTAGATTTCATTAAGTGCATTCGTTCAAGAAAATTTATGTGATCTGACATCAACCTATTTTCTGCAGGCGCTTTTTTTAATAATATGTTTTGGGCTTCATTTAAAAACTTTTATTTTTCTATTTAATGTTAGTAATTTTATCTCTTGAATCGAAACTATTGGATTTTTATGATTTTGTGATGCTTCATGCAAAAAAGTAGAACTGAAAGCTGATGAGTCAACGATAAAGATGCGAACAATATTTGGACAGTAGCGGTCATAAAAATTTATTTAATTAAAAAATTAAAAACAATATTAACAAAGATAATATTATATATATGACAGGGAAACGAAAGTAAAAGATATTAATTTCTGTTAATTTCTTAATTTTCCTGTTATTTCTAATTTTATTTTTTTACTTGTATTCACTTGAGGGACAATAAAACTGAAACAATCAATCTCCATTAAGGGGAGCAATCCCTTTGGACGGCCGGAAATAAGTGATTCTTTAGGAATTTTTTTACAGGTGAAAAAATAAACACATCATTTTGAAGTTTCAATATCATGTTATTATGGTATTTATTAAAATACAGAAAAAAATTTTTAATGTAGTTTTGAGATAATCGAGTTTAAAGTTTGAATATGATAAAATTATTAGTTTTAGTGACTTACCAATCAATCAGCAATTCCAGGTACATATAATAAGCTTTCGACCTCTTCGAAAAGCCGATTATCTTTAATCAGCTGCTGATTTCGATCTGTACGAGCTGCTTTTGTCTCAGAAAGTCTCATTCGATTCTGTCTCGCTAATCGCGTCTCATCGCTGTTTTCGGCGAAAACTTTGGAGTAAGTACCCACAAATGTATTTAATGCATTCATAATTTTAAGGATTGAGATGTAGCCTTTATCAAATATCCCAGCAGCAATGAAAGCTGAGATTTCAATAATTTTTAACCCAGAATGCAAGTGATTTGTGCACGGAATTATTTACGATAATTCCGTAAATATTTAATATTTCAATTTTTCCTTTCACCAGTATACTCTTAATATAGTATACTTTTGGAATATGAGAGAAAAAAGAAATCGTTTTTTTGAAAATTCTAAAGGGTTTGATTCCCTTAAGTTAGCCCCCTGCCCCCCCTTCAATCGATTTTGTAACCATTTTAGTTCATTTGGTCAAGTATCATACGTAAGAGTTTGGCAGTTCATTAAAAAGTTATGGTGGTTTATAGGGATTTTACACTACCGATGGTGGCGCTAGTGTAACTTCAATATGTCTGCTATAACAAGTATACCTCAGTCGAATTTTAATTTGTTTATACTGGTTTATACGTTGAGCCTTTTTTTTACTAAAATTGAAGACATGGATTTGAACGACCTCTGGTTCATGCAGGATGGCGCACCATGCCATACAGCTCATGCCACAATCGATCTTTTACTGTGCTGTCACAATCATGTTAACGTAACGTAGTCGACTTAACCTTGAACAAATGCTCCAATCTAAAGCCATCTTTCCGACGATCTACCAATCAAATGCGAGAGTTATTTCAAGGTTAAGTCGACTACGTTACGTTAACATTATTGTGACAGAGCAGTTACGCACCAAATTCCCAAATCGTGTTATCAGCCGTCTTGGCGATGTCAGTTGGCCACCTCGGAGCTGCGATTTGACACCTTTGGATTTTTTTTGTGAGGAACCGTGAAAGACCGATGTTATGCCAACAATCCAGAAACGATTCAAGCACTTAAGGCCAAAATCATCCCAGCAATCCGTGAGCTACAGCCCGAAACCATCAACAGGGTCTTGGAAAATTGGTGTGACAGAATGCGCTACTTCGACACCAGCCGGGGCAGCCACTTGAATGAAGTTGTGTTCCATCATTAATGGGAGCTTACTTACTTTCTAATAAAGCCATAAGACATGGAAAAAAATTTAATTTTGTTCATTTTATTGCATTTTTAAAAACGAACTTGTAATTGGCCCACCCTTTACTTAATGGAGTAGTTATAATTGCTGTCGTATGGTGGCGTTTGGTTAATGTTAAATCCCATCATTTGTTGTAAATTAATAAATTATTCGTTTTTCTAATGCGCATGCGCTTTGTTTACATTAAAAATTAACATTAAGTAAGCCCTCCCCCTTCAATCAATCAAAAAAATAAAGCTATAGCTTTATACAAAAAACTGATCCACTGATATCAGAGGATATCACCATAGTGAGTCACCATAGTGCCTATCATACATATGGTGCCCATTTGGAGATGATCATCTACGTTTAAAATGAATATATCAACACGACAATGATCCTAAGCATACTACGAGATCTGTACTAGTTTCGACTAATGTCAGTATTCTTCAACATATTTCGTCAAAACATAAACCCATAAAAATGATAGGTTTCATTATACAAATTGTCAAAAATTCAAATTTTTTGAATTTCAAATATTCTCCCCGGTCCCCCCAAATTAGATAAATAGGCAAATTTGGATTTATATAAATGAGCTTACTATTTTCCACGTTCTGTCCTCAACTCTCCGTATCTAGGCAGATAAGCTAAAAAATGTTTTTTTCATAATTACATATAATTTTCTGTTTTTCAGTCAAAATAGAATATAAGTTAAAGTCCACAAAATTTAAATTTAACTTTTCGTATTTTTCTTGATCAACAAACTTTTATTACAGATACAGATTAAAATTGAGAAAACTTACCCAAAATTTGCCATCGATAGCACCGGAGCTATTCTCGTGGTAGCCGAATAAAAAACTATTTTGAACATTCAAGAAAATTTTTTATTTCTAAAATAGATGTACTAGAGCAGTGGTTCCCAAAAGGTGTTCCACGGAACCCTCGGGTTCATTAAACATGCAAATGCAAAGGTGGCAGCTGTCGTAAAAGTAAAATTATTGTCAATTTATTTTTTTATTATCGAGAAGGGGTTCCGCCAAGAAAAGATGGATTATCCTAATGGGTTCTATAGCCCAAACAAATTGGTAACCACTGTACTAAACTTACATTTTTAAAAACATTATTTATTTTAAAAGTACGAAATAAGTAGATTTTTTTTATTAAAAAAAATAGAAGGAATGGGATGCCCTCGATTAAATAAAGTTTAAAATTCGTGAAATTGGTTCTAGTTTCTTGTTGAATTTTTTCAAAAATATTGAAACGATAATTACAGTTATGTTCTCTGATGTAATTATTTGCAGTATAGTATAGATAATATAATAAGTAATATAAAAAAATACATATTTTATGTGGTAAATTGGTGACTCTAAAAAAAAATCTTGGTTCTTGACCTAGAAAACATTTCAGCGCCGCTGCTTCTGTTTTTTTTCAAACAAAGGTGAAACTTGTAAATTTTAAAACGATTGGGTGAATGGTTGAGTTTGCGGTCAAAAGAAACAAATAAAATTGTCCGACGTTTCGGGATCTTTATTGCTCCATTTTCAAGGCTATAGAAGCAAAAAGAAAATTACAGATTAAAATAATGACAATACAAAGAAAAGTACAAAAGAAAAAGAAAAAGAATTACTATCAAAGTAATTAAAGCATCATAGTTTGAATCTAAACATAAGAAAACAATTTTTTTTTATTATTAAGTACATATGTAGCATTTTTACCTCCAATCAAAAAAAAAATTTTTTTGGACGTAAAGCTGGCTTTATAGTTGGACGGACTGTAAACGTAGACGCACTGCAAAAAGATCAACTATAGAATTTATTATGTACTTTTGTTTATAAATAAACGTAAGTGCAAACGGAAACGGATTGGAACGGAAGGGGTGACCAACTTTCATCTTTTACAGTGCGTTTCTTATGTCCAATCAAAGAAAGAATTCTGTGTGATGTCAGTGTCAAAATTTATTTTGTATAATTTGTATGGCTGATTCATAAATTTGTAGGTTACATCAAATGTCATTCAAAAGTTCCGTTCCGTCGATTTATAAATGTAACAATATTTTACAGTACGTTTGTTATATTCCAGTGCGTCTACGTTTGCAGTCCGTCAAACTATAAATCCAGCTTAAGGTACTAATCGAAAAAATATTTCCTATTTTTTTTTTATAATTTCGAGATCAGCGTGTTTAGAAACGTTAAGATCTGCAAACAATGAAAGAAATTTTTCGGTGTCGGTCTGTCGGTCGTCAAATTTTGTTCTTCGATTTATTCCGGAATCGTCCAACCAATCACGGCCAAATTTGGTATAATAGTAGGGTTTGTGGTAGAAAGGTGAAAATAAGCTTTTCGTCGCGATCTGTCCTGATTCCTGTCCTGTTCTCCTGTCCTGATTGACAGGAGTGCTACTCCTGATTGACAGATCCGCTAGCGCTCCGCCTCGCAAATGCAAAAATTGCTTGTCAAACAAAGTTTCACTTTTAATCCGAATAAGACAATGTACTATTTAGTGCACGTAAAAAAAGTGTTGCTTAGCAATTTTCGCATTTTTATATTATTAATGACAACGTCAATTTTTAGTTGAGGTAATGCTACTAAAAATGTACCTACTGCTTTTAATACGGTTGGAGAAAAAAAATTTTTTTGGTGTGTTGGTGACAAACCGTACTTTAGCATTAGAAATTGTGTGGAAAAAGCCTTCGGTCAAATAATGGCCACTTCTTGAGTGATCTCCAATAAAGTACAATACCAAACAAATCTCCGGAAATGTTTAACAGATTCCCATAAAATTTGGTATTGCGGCAGAAGTGACGATATTTTTTTTAATTCATTGATATTTTATAAGCGTAAAAGTAATCAAATCTATGTCAATTATCATTAATAATTATAATAATAAAAAAATAAATAAATATAATAATATAATCAATAATAATTATTTAGAATGATTGCTAATAATTTATGTGCTCAACAGAAAATCATAAAACAATAATTGTGTTATAGTTGTCAAACTTGCGAAATGAATGTCACGTCATATGACAAGCCATCTAACAAATTTTTACAAAAAAATGGATAAAGTAAGACTTCAATTAATATTTTCTGTAATTTTCTTGCTTTTACATTTGACTCAATTGTTTCCTCAACAATGCTTGTATTTTAAAAGCTCTATTAGCACACAAAATTTTATCTCAATCGGTTAAACATTTCCGGAGATACGATGACATTTTTAATTTGTTTTTTTATTTTATTGTGGTAGCTCTGGCAAAGATTTCTCTCATAAAACCTTATTTTCACCACTAGAGCCCACCAGACATAAGTACAAAAAGTTTGACTGCCATCGACACAGAAATGCCGAATAAAATCGAGGGACAAGGACTTCTTTCAAGTTTTCGTAAAAAAAGTAATATTTTTTTAAATGTTGAATTCTTGATTTTTATGAAATGATTCTATATGCTGTCAAGTCCTGTGGGAGCAATGTTCCTAAATACAAAATTTGGTTGAGATCCCTTCAGTACTTCATGAGTTATTCACTTTTGAAGTTTCAACTTTGACAGCTTGTAATTTTTGACAGATGACAGATAAAAAGTTAATTTCATCTATTCTGGGTTAAGCTTTTCAAGTTCTTTAAAATAACCTATCACAAGATCAAATCGTTTTTAAAAATGTGTTTCTAATTTTCACCTTTCTACCATAAACCCTACTACTATACCAAATTTGGCCGTGATTGGTTGGACGGTTCGGGAATAAATCGAGGGACAAATTTTGACGACCGACTGACAGACAAACCGACATAGAAAAATTATTTTTATTTTTTGCAGATTTTTACGTTTCTAAACACGGTAATCTCGAAAATGTAAAAAAAATAAAGTTACAATAAATTACAAGTTAAAATGACAAAATACAATATAAGAAATAACAAAAGAAAAAATACAAAAGAAAAACGTAATTAAAATAAAAGAAAATATTGAAAACAATCTTTATGACGAAATATACTAACTTAAGAGGAGAAAAATGAAAATATTCCGTCTTAAAGTTTATTTTTCTTTTATTTTATTTACGTGTTTCTTTTGTATTTTCTCTTTAGCATTTTCTTTAATTTGAATTGTCATTTTAACTTGAATTGTAACTTTATTTTTATTGTTTTTCTTTTTCTTTTGTACTTTTCTTTGTATTGTCATTTTAATTTGTACATATTTTAATTTCAATTTTGTTTTTATATCTTTAACAATGGGACAATAAAAATCCCGAAAGGTCGGACTATTTTATTATTTTATTTGTTTCTTTAGACCGATAATTTATTACATAAAAATACAAATTTTTATAAGTTTTCAGCAAAAATATTTTGCTATCTTCAGATGTTTTTATGCAGATAATATTGCTGAAAGCTTACGAAAAAATTGTATTTATTTTATTATTAACAATTATTTATATCATAAACGAAAATTAAAAATTCGGGGTTTCCCGGATTTCTTCGATTCTCCCCTAGCAAAGTTAATAAACGCTTAATTTAATAATAAAGATTATAAAATCAAGTGTCAATTTCCTATTATTAAAAAATTATAGTCAAGTCATTATTAGACCATAGCTTGATTTCTTACATTAATTATAGCTTTCGATAACTTTCAACTGCAAGCTATATTGCTTTGCATATTTTTATGAAAATAATTTTCAATTATTGTTTTTATAGTGGCAACTTTATGCTAATTATATCAATCAAATGTTTAATCAGCCGTGTATTTTAAAAAAGTAAAATTTAAATTAAGCCAACTGTTACGCAATATCGGCAAATAGTTTTACGCTTCTGCTTGCAATATTGATTATAGCTACGCATATCTACTTTCTATATTTGTACATTTGTGAGCCAATTGGATGAAGCTGAAGATGAAAATTATCATCTTACATAGTCTTTTTAAAAAACTTTTTTTTAAATTAAAATTTGTAGATTTTAAACCAATAAGAGTGTACTAATTTAAGGATATAAATTAATATACTAATTAGAATTACTAATAATAATAACGTCAGGATACAACGAGAAGAATATTAGGCTGGGGAGCTTCTGATGGATTAAATAACATCCTGAAATCCACAATACCAAGATCATTTGAACAGTCAATATTTAATCATTTAATCGCCACGTCGACGTTTCGTCTCGGTAATTTCGCCGTCGCCGATTTCCGTTGAACATTTCGCCTGCGGCTGTTTCGCCGTCGAAAATTTAATATCTTATTTTTTAATTCATAGAGCATGCATAATAGTACTTTTTCAAGAGGTGAGACTCAAACCCAATATTTAATATAAAATAATATTAATTAGAACTTTATTGTCTCATTTTTAATTTAAAATTATATCGCTGTACTAAAATGATAGTATAGAATAGATAGAACCGGCGAAGTGGCGACGGCGAGATATCTTAGACTGTAGTCAATGTATCTTTCCAGTTTTGGCATGAGGTTCTGAAACATGAAGTTTGACGAAGGCTAATGCCAAAAAGTTTCGAGTTACGTAGCGAGCAATGGGGAGGAAGGTCGAGAATAATTTTGAGGGCTACATACAAAATAAGTAAAAAATACCTCAGATTAAGTTGAAATGAAACTGGCCAACTAAAAGATTCCAACTAGAAATAAGATTTGTGTTTGAGCAAAAATATTACTTTTAAATTCAATAAACCATGCGATCAATAAATCTGTAGAAATATTATTTTGATGCTATAATTTTATAATAAAAATATCCTTTGGTAGATTTCCTGTTATTTACTTTTCCGTGATCTATTTATAATTAATGCTTTCAGTTATAATATACTATTCAATCACGACTCACGAGTTTGTGTTAATTTTAAATATTTACCTTTCCTAAGCTATTGTTTGCCTGCCTAAATTGGATATACCTATACTACCTACAATTATTGTTAATAAATCGATGAAATTTTGAATCAATTTAATGTTTACGGAAATTTTGACGAATTTATATAATGGGGGTCATGCTACGAACATCGTGATTGTTATTACTAAATAATACAATTTTTATCGTGCGAGCACACTAGTTACAACGTGACCTAAAGTTCATATTACAGTATGAACCAATCAAAATTGCTAACGAAGGTGTCACGTTGTATTTGCCGTGGGTGAGATTAAAATTTTCTAACAAATTGATATTTTCCAGATCTAAACTTACAATCCGAAGAACAGTTTCTAAACTATACTTTTTAATCAAATTTAAAATTGTGAAAGTGTATCTAAACAATTTATTTGGGAAACTAAGAAAAAATGACTATTCTCTGCCCCATTTTCTGGTAAAACTGTTTAAGTAAGTGAAAGTACCTATAATACTTTTTGAATCTTCCATCGAAATAGAATATGTAGAACAATTTTTTATTCCTATTTTTCTGTAAATTGATGATTATTAGAATTAATAATGTCATAATTGGAGTGCGGATTCCTATACAGCTATTAAAGCTGTACTTCAAAATTAATATGAAAAAATTTACCTACATAAATGCTAATCACGAATATTTTCAAGTTTTTTTATTTTTTGTGATTTTTTTCAGAATTTTTAATTTAATATTTTTTGCTCGACACTACGCACTCCAGTCGTGATAGTATGAAAACTAATTTTTTTTTAAGAATTCAGCCTTACGTTTTTACTTGTATTTTTAAAAAATGAATAGATAACTAACAATTGAAAACCTTGACGTTCAAATATATTCCAAAGTTTGCGCTCTAGTTAGCTGCGCTTACGTCCTTTTAGTACAATTTAATTTATGGGATCTTTTAAGAATTTCAAAATAGGTAAATTGTCGAGTTCAAGGCAATAGAAATTACGCAGAGCTTACTTTATTACAAAAGCCGATCTTTGTTTAATTTTTGAATTTTATCTTTCGCTACCTCAAATGTCCTAATTGATGGTTCACCTCATTCCACTCGCGGTAGATTTATAAATCTTAATTAATATACCTACGAACCGACATTTAATTACCAATTAGAAATTCATTAATAATAATTGTAGAAGAAATTTAATTTGTTAATCTGTTGCATAGAGTTGGCAAATTATTTTTGCAAATACCTGCGGTTATGTATCTCTGAATTCATTTAGACGAAACACTTCAAAGATATTTTTACTATTTATTAATTTTATTAAAATATAAAATTTTTAATTGTGTGTTTGAAATCGAATTGTTGTAATAATAACTTCATTTAGTATTTAGTATTTTTATTTTTAAAATAATGATAATTTTGAAAGAATTTTTTTAAATTATTTTATAATTATTTCATTTTAGTTGCTTTTTTTATAAAAATAAAATAAATAAGCAATCATTCAAAAATTATTTTAAATTATTTCTTATGTCCCTGTATGCATTAGCAAAAAATAAAAGACAATTTTTATACGGGGTTACATTTAAAAAATATCCACTTTAAATTTCTTCTGAACTACACAAAACATCGAAAAACTACAAAAGAAGCTTTTGTAGATAGAAAACGGGAGATTAGACTGCGTATCTCTAGGGTCCACCCGCTCAGCCTGAGCTACCCCAACTTTAAAAATTGAAATGGTACCCACACTCTTTGTGATATTTCAAATTAAAAGTCTTTAAAAATTACATTAAATTAAATTTTACTTGATTTTTTCTGAAATTTATTTCTCGCTTTGCAAAATACCACGGAATGTTCTGCAAATAATACAAAAATACTTACAGGTTGTGTTAGATATTGTAGGAAATTAAAAACTTGTCAAAAAGTAATGTTCTTCTTATTTTACAAATCGTTATTTTTTAGGTTTCCCAAATACCTAATATAATTTCTGAGCAATTTCTTGAAAGCGAATCTATTGATTTTTATTAGCTTATTTATGAAAAAAAAAATAATTTTGTGAAAAATTTGGAAAAACTCAAGTAAATTTTAATTTTTTTCTGTGTCAAAATATAGCAATTTAAAAGATCTTTCATTTGAGGGATTCAAGGAATATGGTGCCATTAAAATTTTTGAAGTTGGGGTAGCTTAGGGTGATGGGGTGGGTTCTAGCGCAACGTAGAGTACGCAGTCTAGTCTCCCTTTCTCTATAAAAAAATACCATTGCAAAGTTACCATTAAAATTCATGAAAAATGATTAAATAATTTTTTCTCTTTGTTTTTCAGTGTTTTAGTTTTCAGCGTTATGACGTGGAAACTAAAACACCAAAATACAAAAAGACGTAAAATAAAAACACCGAAAACAAAAGCACCAAAGATAAAAATATCGAAGACAAAAAAATCCTAATTAAATTAATTAAAAAATTTATTAAATAATTAAATTTGAACCTAATTAAAAAATAAATAAAACAAGTGTTTCCTAACTTTAACCTACAAACAGATCTCTTTTTCTTTTAGGAGAATTTATCTTAAAAACGGTTCATAACTTATAACGTAATTAACTCACACACAAATCTCTATTTTGAAGCTGCAATTATTAAAAACAGACACCCAGTGGCGGATCCAGAAGTTTGGTTTGAGAGGGGCTTGATCTAGCTGAAGGTCAACTTTACCAAGGTAAACATTAAACACTAAAATAACACGTAAAAAAAGATACCCCCCCCTGGATCCGCTACTGCAGACACCTGTTAATTGTAACATGATTGTTAACATTGCAGCATTTTTATTTTCGGTGTTATGACGTATACTACCGTATTTATAAAGATAATAAAGACCATAAAGAACCTTTTATTTTATCCAATTAATAATTTTCCATATAATTTATATCAAACGAAAAAAAGGGAATTTTTTCCAGAAACTCTCCATCGCAAAATTGGACACCTAACAAAATAATGCCGTCATAGGCCGGGTAATCATGTCATAGAATACGTAACAATCCTAAATTTCAAAGCCGTTACTAATCTGCAAGTGATTGAAAAATCAATAATTAACAAAACAAACCAACGTTATAATAAAAATTAAGTTACATAAAAGTTTTTAATGAAAATGACAATAACACAAGAGGGTAATCATTTTAAATTTTGCGTTCCATGAGTGTCGTGAAAGTTTTACACTGAAAAAAAAAATTAAGAACAAACTCATAAATTAATTGATTTATTTTCATGAATATTATGAATTTTTCATCAACCATTTTTTTCCATGCACTTACACCTTTGCATCAGTAATTCAGAAATGGTCAATTGTCATTCGGAAAACATCAACCGTAATTCACATTAGCGAACTGATATTTAGAGATTGTCAACTTTAATTCAGATTTGTTAATGGATATTCAGAAATCGTCAATTGTAATTTGTCAAATGATATTCATAAAATGTCAATTGGAAGTTTGGAAACTGTCAAATGATTTTCATAAAGCATCAGATGAAAATCAGAAAGCATCAATTCTGTGACTTACAATTGTTACCTCCAATCAATTTTAAAAAAAAATTGGAGGTATGGTAATCGAAAAAAAATTTCAACTTTTTTTTTTTGCATTTTTGAGATCACCGTGTTCAGAAACGTAAAGATCTGCAAAAAGTAAAATAAAAATTTCTGTGTCGGTCTGTCTGTCGGTCTGTCTGTCTGTCGTCAAATTTTGTCGATCGATTTGCTTCCGAGCCATCCAACCAATTACGACCAAATTTGGTATGGTGGTAGGGTTCACGGTGGAAAGGTGAAAATAAGGTTTTCGTCGCGATCTATCAATCAGGAGTGCCACCACAAGAAAATAATACGGGATTTTTAAAAAATATTTTGTCTTGCGATATGTTATTTTAAAGGCCTTAAAAGGCTTTATCCAGAATAGGTAAAATTAATCTTCTATCTGTCGTCTGTCAAAAATCACAAGTTGTCAAAGTTGAAACTTTAAGAGTGAATAACTCAAGAAATGCTGAAGGGATCTTACCCAAATTTGGTACGTAGGTACATTGATCCTAATGGATATGAGAGCATATGTAATCCTTCGATAGAAATCAGTAATGCAACATGAAAAAAATAAAATTAACTTTTTTGGCAAAAACATGAAAAAAGTTTTTGTCGATCGATTTTCTCCGGCATTTCTACGTCGATTGCAATCAAACTTATTGGACGTATGCCTCGTGGGCTGGAATGGTGAAAATAAGGTTTTGCCAGAGAAATCTTCACCAGGGCCACCACAATAAAATAAATTTAAAAAAATGAAAATGTCGTCGTATCTCCGGAAATGTTTAACCGATTCAGCTAAAATTTGGTGTGTCGATGGAGCTTTGAAAGTATAAGTATTGGTGAGAAAACAAACCGAGCCAATTGTAACAGGGCGGGGCAGGTCAGAAAAATTATAGAAAATATTAACTGAAATCTTAATTTATATATTTTTTGTGAGAATTTGTCAGATGGGTGGCAAAAATAAAACAATATATTCAAAATTTTAATAAACGTCATAATTTTGTGACATATGTGTCAAAATTAGGTTAATGTTGATTTGTATACCGAGTGCAGCATAAGAGTTGAGTTGAGGGCTTTTAACAATTTATTTTAGAATACAAAAATAGGTGGTTTGGTGGGAAATATTTTATAATATCGTCGTACGGACTGACGGAACGTTACTTTATAAGTAAAAGGTTCTGCCACTAGGTAGCGACCAAGTTTAGGCTGTTTGTTAAATTTTTTCGCAAATGTTTTCAGAATCAGTAAATCGGCAGTCAGTAATTTACAAAAATTTATTTTCGAAAAATCCGCTAGATGACCGAAAAAATTTGTTGTGCCAATCTTGGAGAAATTTTATTTGTGACTTCTTACGGTATTATGTGACGTATATAAAAATTTTGGAAAAAATTCAGTGGCGTACAAAAATAAAAAATTTTTTTCATTTAGATTTTGTTAAAAAAACTTTTATAGATAGATTTAGGGTAGGGGTGATACATATAGATATCTTTGCCAGGGCTACCGATATCTTTGTTAAGGCTACCACAATAGAAAACAAAAATGAACATTATGTCATCGTATCTCCGGACAAAATTTGGTGTGCTGGTGATTGGAGGTATTGCGGCAGAGAGTGACGATATTTTTTTTTTTAATACTTGAATGTTATAATTTTCAAATTTTCTTAAAAATAGTTTCTTAACCCCTTGGATTTAATAAGACCCACTTGTACATATAATTTCAGTTAAAGTATAATTCCATCTTATATAATTTATAAGAAATTCGAATAAGAATATAAATTGACAAATCTGAATTGCAATGACGATTTCTGAATATCAGTTGACGTTTTCTGAATTACTGGCGGGAAAGGTAGTGTAGGCTTCGTGAGATTTCACAAGACTTCAGAAACTTCATCAAGATTACAAAACTTTATAGACTTCACAAATATTTCACAAAGACTGTGAGATTTGCAATATTAACTCCCAACTTGAAGGTCAGCAACAAGCTGTTCTCAAAGCGGTCACCCATCTAAGTACGCACAGCCAATTGTATTGTTTGACTGTAGTATATAATAATAAAATATATATTTATATAAAACATACAATTATTTGGCAAGAATATACCTTTTTCTATATTATTATTAGTACATTTAATTATTTAAAAGTTTTTATGGTATTCATAAGTCCTTCTAACATTTTTTTTTTTAAATTGATAATAATTAAACTCTATATATCGTATATGAAAATATTTAATATTTTTTAAAATTTATTCCCATAATACAAAATCGATATTGTTAATTCGTTGTTTCTTCATTTTGGTATATATCAGTATAATAAATTATCATATCCTTCTTAATCTTTTGCGGTATCTATGTACATATTATATACGATACCTATCTATCACCTTTTATCTAATACATATTCATCCAGGCGTTCATGCATATTCGCAAATGAGCGAATTACCGAACGGTTAGCTCAAAATTAATTTTTTCCTTTATTAAAAAATTAATTCTATATAAATATAACGTAGCACTTTTGAATTCTTTTGCAATTTAGTAAAGCGTTCTTATCGAACATTATTAATTTAAATTTATTTTAATAAGTAACAGTTAAAATCATAAAAGCTATTATAATTCCGTTGCTACTTTTTCAGGTAGAAACAAACTAATTTTAAATATGAATTCTAACTGCAAACGATAAATGAGTGCAGGTGCTGAGGGAATCAGCCAGGCGTTCAAGAGGTCCGAAAAACATGTCGTGCATTGGTTTAGAAAGGGGCTTCGATTTCACGATAATCCCGCTTTAAAAGAAGGCCTTAAAGATGCAAAAACATTTCGCTGTATTTTTATTTTGGACCCTTGGTTCGCTGGCTCGTCAAACGTCGGTATAAATAAATGGAGGTAACGATTAATTCAAAATCAAACTTTTCGATAACATAACATATATATTTTTTCAAGGTTTTTACTTCAATGCTTGGAAGACCTAGATCAAAGTTTACGTAAATTGAACTCGCGCTTGTTCGTCATTCGTGGGCAACCAATAGATGTCCTGCCAAAATTATTCAAAGATTGGAAAACTACCGTTTTAACATTTGAAGAAGATCCGGAACCATTTGGTCGTGTACGAGATTACAACGTGGCCAAAATTTGCAAAGAGTTAAATATAACTGTAATACAAAAAAGTTCTCATACCTTATATTACTTACAAGATATAATAGATCGTAATGGAGGAAAAGCTCCACTTACTTATCACCAATTTCAAGCAATCATTGCATCTATGGATCCACCACCTCTTGCTGAAACGATTATAACTTTGGAATCTTTAAACAACGCCGTCACACCTATAAGCAACGATCACGACGATAAATATGGAGTTCCAACATTGGAAGAGCTCGGGTTTGATACCGAAGGAATATTACCACCAGTTTGGAAAGGAGGTGAAAGCGAAGCGTTGGCAAGACTAGAAAGACACTTGGAACGAAAAGCTTGGGTGGCTTCGTTTGGAAGGCCGAAAATGACACCTCAGTCTCTTTTACCTTCGCAAACAGGATTATCACCTTACTTGCGATTTGGATGTTTGTCGACACGTTTATTTTACTACCAATTAACCGATTTGTATAAGAAAATTAAGAAAACTTTTCCGCCTTTATCGCTACACGGTCAATTATTATGGAGAGAATTTTTTTATTGCGCCGCAACAAGAAATTCTAATTTTGATAAAATGTTAGGTAATCCAATTTGCGTACAAATTCCGTGGGATCGAAATGCCGAGGCTTTGGCCAAATGGGCAAACGTATGTGGTTTCTAATAAAAAAGTAAAATAAAACGGTTTAATTAATTATTCTTTAGGGTCAAACAGGTTTTCCCTGGATCGATGCTATAATGACTCAATTGCGGGAAGAAGGCTGGATTCATCACATAGCTCGGCATGCTGTTGTATGTTTTCTTACTCGTGGTGATTTATGGCTATCTTGGGAAGAAGGAATGAAGGTGACGAGTAACTTTGAAAACTAATTACATTAATTTAATTTGAATAACCTTTAGGTATTTGAAGAACTGCTTTTAGATGCAGATTGGTCAATTAATGCAGGAATGTGGATGTGGTTATCATGTTCCAGCTTTTTTCAGCAAATTTTCCATTGTTATTGTCCAGTTAAATTTGGACGTAAATCCGATCCCAACGGTGACTACATTAGGTATGTATCATATTTGGTGTTCCGAATACGTATTTTTTATAAAGTAAAAAATAAAGTGGATACTAGGTTCGAGTCTGAATGAAATAATAATTTTATCCTAAGTTCAGACAGTCAAGGGTGAGTTCGTTTACATGGTTTGAGACTGTAGAGAATTTAAACTTTCTTATGAGCGCCTCCGGAGAGAGAGAATAATTTGTTTGGGGCCAGCATACAAAACTTAAATTAAAAAAAATAAATGCTTCTCTTACAAAACATATCCATAGTTTAACGTGAGGTTATCGCAGAAACACTGCCTAAAGCAGAGGGGGCAACTGTCGGCCTGCAACCATGTTGAATTCGGCCCACTTTACAAATGCAAAAAATAAAGAAAATCCATATCTAACGAATTTATTCGACACTAAAAAACCGTTTGTTAAATTTTTAGAGCGAAATTGGCTAAATTAGCCTATTATTATTATTAACGGGTTGTGGTATTTTACGCCCACCGCACTGAAGCTTAAGCTTATTGTGCATCACGTTCCTTGTTTTACTCCATTAGCCGCGTTTCTTCGACAAAGTCGAGTAGGCGGCCTAGGGGTGCTTTCTCTATCTCCTCTACTTTTGGGTATGGAAGTCCGAGGTAACGCATTCTCTTTCCCGACAGTGCCGGGCATACACATAAAATGCGGGAGAGAGTTTCCTCCTCTTCACCACACATCCTACATTTAGGATATTCGATTATCCCCATAATGCTGAGGTGTCTGTTTAGGCAGCAGTGTCCTGTAAAAAGTCCTACTATCCTTCTCAGCTGAATTATTTCTTTGCTTTTGGTCTCATCTGAAAAGTCCTTAATGAACATCCGCGATTGCCTCAGTTCAGGAAAGCCCCTCCAATAAGCAAGATGTTTTTCTCTTAACATATCCCTGATGCCCCCCTTGCGGTTTTGTACGCAATCCCGCAAGTGGGCTCAGGGTCCATTAGGGTTTTACAAGCAGCTATTCTGGCCAGGTGATCAGCCTCTTCATTACCCTTTATGTCCTGGTGTCCCGGTATCCACATAAGCGTAATGCTATTGCAGATTGCCAGTTCTACCAGTGCATCCAGGCATTGTTTTACAACCTTGAATTGTATTTCTACCCTTTCCAAGGCTTTTAGAGCAGCTTGGCTGTCTGTCATGATACAGATTCGCCTATTTTTGTAGTGCCTCTGTATCATTTCACAAGCACAAGCTGAGATAGCAGTTACTTCTGCCTGGAATACAGTGGCGTGACAGCTCAGGTTAATGCTAAAAGCATTCCCTGTTCCTTCCTCACACACCGACCCCAGTGCTTGTCTTAGTTTTTGACTCATCTGTATACCACATGGTGTTATATCGTCTGCCCAACTCTGATATGGTTTCTTCCTTGCCCCTCTCAGATATCACTCTGAATGGTTTTCGGAAGTCCCTTACCTTGCTGGTTCTATCTGATTGCATGCTTAGCATGCTGTTACTCTTTATTGAGTTGAAGATCATGGTATGATGCCTTTTTGTAGGGGTAACATGCCCAAGTCCATTAATTATCAACCTGTATGCTGCTAGTAGGGCCTCTGCCTCCACCACCAAGTGCAGT
The DNA here is from genome assembly GCA_947369205.1 of Cantharis rufa. NCBI lineage: Eukaryota > Metazoa > Arthropoda > Insecta > Coleoptera > Cantharidae > Cantharis > Cantharis rufa. The sequence goes on from OX376303.1 coordinate 25,839,945, forward strand.
GGGTGCAGCCCCAGAAAAGCTTCCATGGCTGCAGTGGGCGTTGATCTTATCGCCCCCGTAATTCCTAGGAATGCCTAGGCATGCAAGTCTTTGCAGCTTGCCGAGCCTGTTCATACTATCCATTTTTTTGGTTGCATGCCACCAAATCAGGGCCGAGTATGTTACTGTGGGTACCACCACTCTGGTGTACAACCAGAGTACCATTCTCGGTTTTAGTCCCCATGTTTTGCCAATCATGCCTCTGCAGGCCCGTGTGGCCTTATTTGCTACGTGTCGTATTTGTGCAGTAAATGTTAGCTTGTTATCCAGAATTATTCCTAGATATTTGACTTCCTTTACCACCTGTAGTTCTTTTCCACACATTTTTAATGCTTTTACGTCTTGCAGTTTCCTGCGTTTGGTAAAGGCTACAACGGAGGTTTTTTCCAGGTTAACCAACAATCCCTCTCTCGTGCACCATCTTTCGACAGCTTTCAGGACTCTCTGCATCATATCTGATACTGTACCCCCAAATTTTCCAATCATTAGGATTGTGATATCATCAGCAAATCTTTGCACATGCACTCCAATCTGCTCCAGCTCTCGCAAAAGGCTATCCACCACCAGGCACCACAGTAGGGGCGACAAAACACCTCCCTGCGGACACCCCCGCGCGGCAGTCACCTCAGCGGTCGCATGTCCCAGATTGGCTCTGATCTCTCTGCCCTTGAGGGTAGCACTGATCCACCCTGTTATGGTTGGGAAATTAGCCTAAAGCATAAAACATTATATAGTACTAAATCACAGCGTAATTTCTTATCTCTCAATGGTTTTAGGGTTGACATGATCCATTAAATAATAATGAAACGTATTTCTCTGATTTACCTGTACTTTTAACTCCAAGTCAAGTCAAGTTTAAAATATTTTATTAATGCAGGAAATATCTACCAGTATTAAAAAACATGCCGATGCAATATATTCATGAACCATGGACAGCACCCAAAAGTGTTCAACTTGCATCAAAATGCACCATCGGAATTGATTATCCCTTACCAATAGTTAATCATTCTTTGGCAAGTCGAATAAATATTGAGAGAATGAGGCAAGTCTACCAACAACTCACAAAATACAGAAACACAGATAATTTCAACAACGACCAAAATTTAAAAAGTTGCTTGCAAGAAAATATAACGGAAGTCGCCATCGCAATGTAATAATTGATAATTAATTTTGTACAAACCAAATTTTTGTAATACAGATTGTGTAACTATTTTAATTAAAAAATTAATGTTTTGTCAATTTGAAAATAAAATTTATAAATATTTTTAAAAATTGTTTTAATGACAATAAGAAATTCTGATGTTAATTTTTAGTGTAAATCAAAAAATATTTAGGGTTTACTAAAAGAAAATTTTATTTTATTAATTTTTAATTGTAAATTAAAGTATAAACGTAAACACGGTAAAAAAAACTATTTAACATTTACAAAAACAAATAACATTTTTATTACATAATCTATTTTTTTATCAGTCTTAAAGTTTTTGGAAAGGTACTTACTGAAAAAAATGTATTCTAATGTAAAACGTAACAAACATATTTTCCTGGCTCTTTTCTGTCCACAATAGTGCCATTCTCTAGCACATACGCATTTTCTCCTAAATAAAAAGATAGATAACAAACTCATAAAGATAATACAAAAATAACTTACCTAAGGTAATTTCCTGATCACCTGTAGATAAATCCGGCATAGACAAACAAATTTCTCGATTATTTTCGGCAGTATTTGGTATGTTAAGATGACTGTCAAAGTCCATAGATAGATCATTAAAGTCCAAAATTCCTTCAACATTATCACTTGTTTTTTTGTCTATTAGCAAATATTCCTCATCAGTACAGTCATAATCGTTAATAATATCATCAAAATTAGTGACGATATTATCTAAATTAACTGGGCCATTACTATCAACTAAATTGGTTTCGTAATCCCTTTGAATTTCTTTTTCAAGATCACCGACACCGTTATCCTTAAGAAAGTTTCCCACAGACTCTGTTTTGTTAAGTACAACTTCTTTATATTTTGCTTCCGAAACTAATCTTTCTATATTTTGCTCAGGATGAGACTGTTTATAGTGTCTGCGTAAAGAACTCTTTAGTTTGAAAAACTTTCTGCAAACTGGACATTGGATATAGTGAATGCTGTGTTCCATTTTATGAACTTGTAACAATTTTTCCGAATCAAATACTTTCTTACACACATTACATTTACTCGTATGATTACTTTGTTGATGTTTTAGTAAATTGTATTGCTGATGGTACGATTTTGGACAATCGTCACACCGATATAGATTCTTATGTTTGCCCATGTGATTTGTTAATGCACTTTGAGATTTGCATTCTTTATTACAAATTTTGCATGATACCTAATAATAAAAAAATTCAATGGTGAACAACAGCGCAAAATTTTAAATATAATATACCTTTGATGGAAAATGCGTTTCCATGTGAGTTCTCAAAACATCTATTCTAAAATATTTCTTATTGCAAATTTCGCACTCAAAATTACGATTTTTATGAAGACAAATGTGCATGCGTAAACCCTTGGCAGTATTATACCTGACACCACAAATTTCACAAATGAAATTTTCCGATGTTTGTACTTTTTTCACAATAGTAGAATGCCTCTTGATGTGTCTTTTCAAAGTTGCCTGACGAAAAAAATCTTTGTTGCATGTTGGACAGTTGAAAGACTTTTTTTGGGAGTCGGGTATAGCATTGCAAACGTGATCGTTGAATTCTTTAGGCGAATAAAAATTAGTGCCGCATTTTTTGCAAATGTATTTCTTTTCGTGGACCACATCTATATGTCGTTTTAATTGCTTTTTGGATATATAAGTACGTTGGCAGAAATTACAAATAAAATCGGGAGGTTTGTATACATTACAGAGGTGAGTATTCAAGGATTCGCTTCGTGAAAATATCTGAAATATTAAAATATTTCATATCTTGATAAAATAAAAATTATGCATACCTTGCAGCATTGATGACAAGTATACGTTCCAGTGTGCATTTTCATGTGCAATCTAAGAAGAATCACCTTTGTAAAAGATTTTAAACATATGTCACACACGTGCTGTTCCTTACTTTCACCAATTTCAAAATTAAAGTGATCAAACTCGTTTACATTGTCCGCTAATAAAAGGTCAGCATTCAAACTTAAATTATCGTTTTCCAAAATACTTTGATTTGCAACAGTGTTTTCCAAACTTAAACTAAACTGATTCAATTCTAAATTAGGCATTGCTAAATTGCTGTTATCAAAACTATCGTTTAAGATGTCATTAAATAAAGGTCCACCAACGTCTTCTTTATTTTTATTACTCGACACCGGCTTCTGAATGTTTATTTGTTTACCACTCTTACATTTAGGTCTAATTATTTTATGTACAGTTCTTTTATGTACTGTTAAGTGCTAAAATTATGAAATAATAAATAAAACTTGGAAAAAGTTGTAATCATTTTTACCATCCTATCTGGAAAAGATTTCTTGCAAATTTCACACGTTTTCTCAAAAATCATTTTGGTGTAATGGTCAATCATATGGTTGGCAAATTCACTAACAGTATTTTCTAATTTGCCACAAAATTTACATGACCAATTATCTCTTTCGACAATATTTTGCTGCGACTTCAAAAGTTCATCTATGTCTAAAACCGAATCCATTGATTTGTTTGAAACAAGAAAAAATTGTAATTTACGTACCAATAGCTGGCAAATTTTTAGCAGACAAACTTTTTGGAACCGCCGGTCCCAACACTTCTCTTCCAATCAATTGAGCATAATGAGGTGAATACCATAATTTTAAATATTCTCCCACTTTAATATCTTTGGTGGTGACGTAAAAAATGTTAGACCCATCCTAAAATAAATTTTATTTCTAATAACTAAAACTTGTCGGCAATCATTTTAATAATCACCTGAAAACACATCAAATTTTGTTCTTCATAATTCTGAGCAGGATTAACAAAGATCATCCAGTTGCCATTGTTTTCATCGCAGGTATCAAAATAATAGTCCGATAAGTTTCCTGATTCAGAATTAAACATCTTGATTGGTAATTGAATGCTTGGATCCAAAGTATGCAATTTTTGTGCTTCCAAAGGACCAAACTGAATCCCATTTTCAATAGTTGTGGTAGCTGCAATGGAATAACTTCCATCTGACATCAACATTAATCCAACACAAGATGGTAACGTTGAGCGCGCCCTAGATAAAATTGGGCTATCGGGAATCTAAAATTTTGGTTTTAGTCTGACGTGTTGACAGAATTTAATAAAGCTCACCTGCCGTTTGATTTTTACCAGTTCGCATTCTAAATAATTATGGGGTTTTCCACAAATGCCACATCCTAATGCTAAAATCAACAAAAATTAAATACACAGGTTATACGTTTTCGATGGGTGAATGTACCGTTATCGTTGTTGTTATTTTCGCCGTTTAAATTCATCGCTTGCAGCTTTTAAATAAATACCGCAATAATTGTTACCATTATTAATTTAAAAATTGAGGTAAACACAAATTTCAAAAATTAAGAAACGGTTGACATACAAATACATAGGTTATGTAGTATTTTTTTCGGAAGTGGCTCTCAAAGAACGCATAACTAGTAGTGGCGCCAAGGCCGTCTATATGTAGAAAAACAGAAATGGTAGGTAATTTTAATAAAATGTAAAGAATGCTTGTAATAATGCTGGATACTTACAAGTGTATTTAAAAAAAATAAATGCAATGAATACTTTTTGAACAACGGACTTTTTAATTTGTAAAATTTTTGAAAACGAAAAGAGTAAATTTAAAAAATTGTCTAAATCATTGGAACCATTTTTTTGAAAGCAGTTAATACATCCTAAATACTTAAGCGAATTTGTTAAACGCATCTGCGTTTGTAAATCTTTAAACGCTATATTAATTTCGTACCATCCTATACAAAAAGTGTGAACTTGGGGATTTTAAATTGACAACACAAAAGATCAATCGCGAGATGGAAGGAATTGGCAGCAGTTGTTTGCAAATATTTTAATCACGACGTGCCTACAAAAATATTATCTGTACGTCAACAATCAAAAGTTTATATTTTCATTTTTATTAAAAATTTATTATTTCATCTTATTAAAATTTACGTGATTTATTATACACATTTATGGCGTAATTTCTTTGTTATGAAGATATTAATAGAATATTTTTAATCGTTAATTTTGGGCGCCATTTTGTTAGTGGCCGGTGTATTTTACGTACAGTTTTTAGAAATCAAATTACAATTTAACATTGGTTTGATTAAATCAACTAATTTAAGTATCGCAATTTTTTATATTACATATATTCAAACGTCACGCTAGGATTTTGGAATATTTTGTAATTTTTAGGTGAGAGTTAACTTTGTTTTGTGCGATCTCCGTTTTCAGTGTTGTGTGTGTGCGAAACTTCAAAATTATCTGTCATTTACTGTCACTCCCTTTTATTTTACGTTTAAAATTGACATTTGTCAACCCTCACAAGTGTTTCATCAATTTGATAACATTTTATCTTAAAAACACAATTTTAATATATCCTTATCAATTGATTATAAAATCGTCAGTGGATGTAAGTCTTTTGCAGATTTGACACTTTTGCATTTTTTTTAGATCTATAATGTGCATGTAACATTTCAAACATGACTATTTCAACTAGAGGTCAAGGAATTGCAGGAGAACCTCCCGAAAACCAGGTTTTTAATTCACCTCTTTTCATTTAACGATAAGCTTTTACGTTTTGTTTTGTAGAACATCGAGTGCATAGCAGGACCGTCAGAAAATCACACGGAAGATGTACTACAGGAAAATGGTGAACCAGAGTTTCCCGTCGATAAATTATTATCATTGGAAGAGAAAATTAGTAATGTGAGATGGGTTGTGCCCGTCCTTCCGGATCAAGAGTTGGAATGTTTGTTGCATGCAGCAATCGAATTGTCGAGGAAAGGTTTGGATATGCGTTCGGATGCTTGTCAAAAATTTTTCCGAGACAGTCTCACCATGTCGTTCACTAAAATATTAACCGATGATGCCGTTTCAAGTTGGAAGTCAAACATACACTCTTGCATCAACCAAAATTGCATGAAATTAGTTGAATTATGCGTTATAAAATTATCACAAGACTGGTTTCCGTTATTAGATTTATTAGCAATGGTTTTTAATCCGAATAGTAAATTTCATGTATTTAATTCAACTAGACCAAGCGAAACGGCCGGACCCACTTGTAATTTATCCGAAGAAGAGCTGTTCGCTAGGCCGTGTTGTGATTTGAGAAATCCACGTGGTTGGCTTGTAGATTTAATTAATAAATTCGGCGAACTGGGTGGTTTTCAAATTTTACTCGAGCGATTTCAATCGGGTAGAAGTTTGAGTTTGTCTGTGGTTTTTGCTTTAATACGACCGTTTGGTTTGGCATACGAGCATCTCACTCCGCATACTATTAACAAATATTTATTACCAATTTTGGTAAGATGTTCATTTTATCACTCAATTTTGACACATTATTATTTTGTTGTTTTTTTTTAGGAAATGATACCAGGTATTTTAGATAAGTTAACAGACGAGGAAATCAAACGGGAAGCTAAGCACGAAACTAAAAGCGATATCATATCTGCAATTATTAAATCTTCTAAGAATTTGGCGTTACGCGTTTTGAATCAGGAGGAATTAATTCGTACGTTGGAAGGTTTTCGACTGAAAATGATTTTAAGGCAACTACAAATATCCAGTTTTAATGGAAAAATGAATGCTTTAAATGAAATTAATAAAGTGATATCTAGCGTTACTTATTATCCTAATAGGCATCACGGCATCGAAGAAGAAGAATATCTTACTACCGAGAGAATGGCTGTGAGTATTTTTTTCAATTTTTATTCCACTAGCAAGGTTAAGGCAGGCTCGACTAGTCAGATTTATTTTCATTGGTCGACTAAAATAGCTACTTATTTTTCTTATAAATAGCTCATTCGTTTTATTTGAATTTTGGTTAGTCTTTGAAACTTATTTCTACAATTTTTTTGACTTTGACAACTGAATTTAAGAAAATGCACACTGAAAATGATAACTGAAGATTTATATGGGAACTATTATATCTTTATTTTTAATATCGTCCTCTTCATTCATTACATTTTCTTATGTAGTTTCTTGAGGTGGATTTTCATTGGTTTTAGTTGCTACAAACTAATATATTATGCTTTTACACCTTTTTATTTTTTTTGATTTTATTGTTGCATCATGGTAGTATGAAATCATTTAATATTCAATTGTTGTAGTTTGGCGAGAGTGAATTAACAGTCATTGTTGTTTTATTATAGGAGATTATTTTTTGTTTTGTGGCTTTAATGACGCTGTCATTCGTTGTACAAAGTTTAACCAGCTGTGTTTTAAAAATAACTGAACCATAAGTTACTTTTTGTGGTATAAATTATAAATTTTTGTAATATAAAAGCATCTTATTGCAACATTTTAAATAAATTTTATGGTGAAGATCAGTATTTTGTCATTTATACGGGATTATTCCATCTGTGCCAATGTTTAAGATAAACCCTTACCATCTAAACCATGGCACTAAATCGAAAACCTTTTCATCTTCAGGGCTCAATGGATTACTTCGAATTTTGAAATTTACCCTGCAACGTACAGTATACGTTACTCACAAAATAAAGCGTACACCTTGTAATAATTTAATACTTGCATCATATTTACAAGAAACACTTTTTTTTTCAATTTTCTTTTGTTATGATTCGTTTCTAAGGACTTCTGGGCATCATAATCGCTTATTACAAATTAAAATTTTAGTTAGTATTAATGATAAAAAAATTGTAAAAAACCTAGACATGATGATATGCGACGTTACAAAATAAAGCGTACATCTAAGAAATAATATAGATTGAATTACATAGCGCCGATATAATCATATTTATTATTGCACATTTTATTTAGATTAGTTATTTGGTACGTGATTTATGAAAAATGTAAATTATTTCGGAAAATTACCTAAGTTTTTGAGAAAATAAATTCAAAAATGGTTCATATAAGCTATTTCTATCAGAATGATCATTATGAAATCAGTTTTTAAAGGGAAATCATTACGCCAAATTAAAAATTTTGCTGACAGGACATTTCACTATACATAAATTTTTTTAATATTAATAAATATAATAGAACCCTTCACAATAAACCTGGTAGTTGGCTTAAAATATTACTAAAGGATTTCAAAATCCATAATACGACAAATTAAACGAAATTCAAAGACAAATAAACAAATATTACATCAATCTATTGTCCGATATCCAATATCCATTCAAAGAATTTGTCGGGTTTTAAAATTACAAGGCTAAAATGGTCATATTGCGAGAAAGAAATCATTTATTCAAAAGTAAATAGACTAAAACGGCTAAATTTTGCAAATGCTTACCAAAATGTTAGCAAATTTTTGTCAAATAGTGTTCTGTTGAGTGATAAAAGTACATTTAATTAAGTTGGTAATGACGGAAATCAAATCGTGTAGAAAAATCCACACACAAAAATTAAATAAAGAAAATTTATGTAGAACCCTGAAGTATGGGGATAGATCTGTTAGGATGTGGAGGTGTATGTCACCAAATGACATTGCTAGTATATCGATACAACAATACACAATAGATAAGTACAAATATATTTTGATTTTGAGAGTTAATTTAGGACCTTCTACCGAGAAAATGAACTTATACCCTGATTTTTATCTTTAATGAGACAACAATCCTTAGGCATACGGCTTTCTTGGTACAAAAATAATTACTGTACCATGCACCAAATCAACTGACAATATCTCCACAATTACCTGACCTGATGAACTTCATCGAAAATGTATGGAATGAACTGAAGGAGACGATAAAACACTACTATACAAGCAACATAGCAGCACTAATAATAAAACTGCTTAAACAATAGAATAAAATTTCATTAGAAATGTCAAAAAATTAGTACAATCGATGTCCAGACGTTTACGAACAATTATAAGTGCAAAAAGTTACCCAAAGAACTGTTAATTTCAGAATTATGGAATTTAATAAGACAGTGTACGCTTTATTTTGTAACATCTAATTTCTTTATTTCTGATTAAATCAGTCTTTTGCTAGTAATACAAAACAAAATTTTGATTTCTAGTTAGCTATTGATGTTCAGAGGTCTTTAGAAACAAATTATAAAAAAAAATTTTTTTGTTTAACCTGTATTCTTGTAATTATGATGAAATTATTATATTGTTACTAGGTGTACGCTTTATTTTGTGAGTAACTGTATATTATATTAAGCTCATATTTTTATTCATAATCCAGTATTTTTTTGCTACAATGGAAAGAAAAGGTGGTTAACTTGAACAAATTTCTTAATTTAATTTAAGAAATAACTTAAAATATAAGTTCTGCTTGGTTGTTATTTCAGGTGTCATGTTACCTCTGTTATTAATTGCCTAAGGTATACAAATTCATACACAATTAAATAACTTCTAAGGCGTCATTATTCAAGGTGATAGGGATTTTGTAGACATAATACTAGTTTTTGCTTTGTTGATTTATTCTAAGCCTACCCATTTTTACTGACTTAGTTTGAAGGTCATTTACTATTAGCTGTATTTCTTCACAGTTGTTGCTTATCAGGACTAGATTGTCGGAATAACATAAATTGTTGAAATAACGTCCATCTATGCCAATCGAAGGTTTCGGTAGTGTAAACAGTTTTGGAGAAATAGTGTCTCCCTGTTGTATTCTTTTATTAATTTTTACATTGTTTCTATTTACTTTTAACTTTATTGTTGCATTCTTATAAATCGTTTTTAAAACTTACATTTTTTAAAATTCACAATTATAATTAGTTTGGCAGCCTTTTACATTTTTGATTTATTGAATCAGCCAATTCAAAATAGACTAATCTACGGGGAACTAAAAGGTACAAACTGAATTTTTATATGAAAATATAAAATCACTTACTGCAGTCTTATTAATATTTATTTCGAATATTCTTCTGGCAAAAATTTTGAATAAATAATGTTTCTGAAAAATGAATTTTTTTGCTGATGATGAAAAGATGATTTTAATTATTGACACTGGATGAGAAAATTTGTTGCCAAGAGATATTCTTAAATTCAAAAGTTGGGTATTGTCCACCTTTTTGTGGTTAGGTGGAAACCTTCACTTATCATTTTGTTTCCTGATAGTAATTGCATAGGAAAGAACTACATTGTAAATAGAAAACCCTTGTTCACTGGCCTGGCATAAGATTATCGTAGAAGTATATACGTTTCATTTTGAGAAGGTTTACTAGATACCTTTGGTACTTCTGGTATTTGGCATTAGCAGTCACATACTTAGCTCTTTTCAGAAAGGAGGCGCAAACATGCACCTTTTGAATATATTGCAGAACATCGAAAAATAAGAAACCCCTAATTTTTTTATCTGCTAATAAGCAGTTTTAAGGGGTGTAACCGTTGCCTATAACCTTATATAACGCTTATAAAATGGAATGAAATATAATAATTTTCATGTCTAGGAGTTTTTATAACTTTACTAGCATAAAGCCCATCCACGGACGGGCATCTAGACCCGATTGGTTGGAAACTCGATTGATGTGCAACTCATCCCAGGGGGAGTACCGTTGTCGGTACTTTAATATATTTTTCGGTTGGTAAAAAAATTTGACCAATCAGATTGTTTCTTTTTTCACCAAAAAATGACACGCTGAAGGAGCCGGAGCAGCAGAGTGCTGGGATTTTATGTATTAAGATTTACTTTATTTTATAACTAAGTTATAGAATATTTATGTAAACTCTTATGTGAAAATTTTGATTATTTTACCCTAATTTTGAAGGGCAATTCCATCCTTTAAAATAAGTATCTCTTATATTTCACGCCGTACGACATATTCAAAATTTATCTAAATTTGTGAGGGGCACCGGGAGGAATCCCTTCTTTGGTAAGTTTCCCTTAAAATAATATATAAAAATTTATTTTGTTTCAGAAATGGATAAATGAAAATCGAGTATTAGAAATAGTATTAAGAGATTCGTTACATCAACCTCAATACGTAGAAAAACTTGAAAAAATATTAAGATTTGTAATCAAAGAAAGGGCTCTTAGTTTATTAGACTTGGATGCAATTTGGTCGGCACAAGTTGGCAAACATGAAGCCATTGTTAAAAACGTGCACGATTTATTGGCAAAATTAGCTTGGGATTTTAGTCCCGAACAATTAGATCATCTGTTTGAATGTTTCCAAAGCAGTTGGACGTCGGCGTCCAAACGTCAACGAGAACGTTTATTGGAACTCATTCGGCGCTTGGCGGAAGACGACAAGGATGGTGTTATGGCACACAAGGTGCTAACATTATTTTGGAATCTAGCGCACGCCGAAGATGTTGCCACTGAAATAATGGATCAAGCGTTGGCTGCTCATGTGAAAATATTAGATTATAGCTGTTCTCAGGAGAGAGATGCACAAAAGACAATTTGGTTAGATAAATGCGTTGATGAATTAAAATCAGGCGATTCGTGGGCGTTACCTGCTTTAAAGCAAATTCGAGAAATTTGTTGTCTCTATGAACCTTCTGCTAATGGAATGCATGGGCAAAGAACACATCACATGTTTTACCGTCAAGAAGTAATAGAAAGATTGCAAAACCAGCATTCTTTGGTTATTTTGGTTACTAATAGTCTCACAAGTTATATGGACCGATTGCGTATTCTTGTTAAAGATCATCCAGAACTTACTAGCGATACTTATCTACCGGATGGCCGTTATTGTCACGCTTTGCAAGTACAAGAAAGACTTAACTTTTTGAGGTAAGCATTTCCAGTTGCAGTTAATTTTAAAAATTTTGTTGTTTGTAATTCGTTTTTGTTTTGTTTAGATTTTTACTTAAAGATGGTCAATTGTGGTTGTGTGCAGAACAGGCTAAGCAAATATGGCAATGTTTGGCCGAAAATGCGGTATTTGCTTCAGACCGTGAAGCATGTTTCCGTTGGTTTTCAAAGTTGATGGGGGAAGAACCGGATTTAGATCCGGGAATCAACAAAGACTTTTTCGAAAATAATTTGCTTCAATTGGAACCCACCTTGCTAACGGAAAGTGGAATTAAATGTTTTGAACGATTTTTTAAAGCCGTAAACACTAAAGAAGGAAAATTGAAACCCAAGCGACGTATTTTAATAACCGAAGATGCAGATCTTATAGGTCTAGATTATCTATGGAAAGTTGTTACGTTATGTTCAGATGATATAGCTTCTCGTGCTATCGAATTGTTGAGGGAAGTTAGTACAAATTTAGGGCCAAAATTGTTGGCCAATCATTTGGATTTTCATGAAAGCTACATCACTGAATGTAACGATAGGCTAAAGGTTCATTACGATGTGGCGGTGTTTTATCAAAAATCAAAATCTGAAACTGGGAAAGAGTTTGATTTAAATCAGTTGCAAAACAGTATAACATCGGAAGCTGTCAAGATGTGCCGAATTTTGCGAGTGTTACTAGAATATTTAAGCGAATGTGATAATGCTTTTATGGGCGAACGTAAATCTTTACCAATGCATCGAGCATGTAAAGGTAAACATATGACGTTAATTATAAGATTTTCCAGTCCCAATCGCCCAGTGGAAGATTTAGAAGTTTCCACTCATTCGAATGACACCATAGCTTCAATTCGTAGATACGTCTTAAGGAGAATTAAGCCAATTGTTCATTGTAAATTAGAATTGTTTATTAACGGAGAACCTTTGGATACGGCAGACGATAGGAAACTTTTAGGACAAATACCTCTTCGAGATAGAATGGTAATGTTAAATAAATTAAATTAAAAGTTTGAATTGAACGTTTTCCAAATTTTTAGATTATTTCTGCAAAAATTACCCAAGTTAATTCCAATATGGCTTCGTCTCAGGATAGTAGTTCTGATAGCTCAACATCTTCACCGCAACATCCTTATGATGGACCAAACGTTGAAGCCGAAAATTTATTACCAGGAGTTTTAATGGCATCGCAACCCTTATATGGCAATTTCTTCTGTCAGTTGTACAATTTGGGTAGCCAAGAATTTCCTCCATTGCGAGACAGCGCTAAGGCACTTCTCCTGCTGATGCCTTGTGTTTCCAGCACAATTGATAAATTGTTAATAGCTTTTAGTTCAACCAACGATGCCGCAGTCAATGTGAATAGTTTATTTTTCAGTGCCACTCCAGCCGAGGTAAAATAATATTGCAATAATTATAACTTTATTTTTCACAAAAACATTTTTGAAAATGCAGGTGATGTACAATCTTGAAGTTCTTTATGTTTTATTGATGCCAGCAAATGATCATCTATCGGAAAAGTCCTACGAATTTCAGTACCAGTTTATGATATCTGGAGAAGCTCATACCTTTTTAGAAATGCTTACAAAAAATAATTTTATGTGTAATGCAGACACCGTTACACGTCGCTCGGCATATCTGATTGTTTTAAAAATATGTAAGCTGATTTTAACATCCGTAGCTCAAGTTTTGGTACGGCTTACGGAAGATCACTCGCCCGAAACGGAACCTAACAGCGAGAATGTTACTTCACCTGGTGAATCTTTAAAGCATGCGATGAGAACGATTCCTGGTCATGCAGATACTGTAAGTATTTAATCATAATTTATACAAAAATAAATATATTTTTGTTTTTAGGCTTTAAGGCAAGTCTCTTTGAAGTTATCGCAAGGTTTAGCAGAACTAATACTAGCCGATACAAGTACGGGACAAGCGCAAGCTTTGTTTAGTCAAGCATTAAATTGGGAGTTACCAGATTATTCGACCGTTTTGGCGATAATGCATCTTGTTTGGGCTGCCAGCAGTGCCAATTTACATGCTTTAAATGCTTCACCCGATGTTCTTCATTCTTTATGTGATCCTGCCAAACGTAATGCTCCTTTAGAGTTACAAAATGACGACATTTTACTGTGTAAAGAAGCATTAGAACTATTTAGTATTTCTTTAGTGTTAAATCCAAGTAGCTTACGAAGTTTATGCCACGATAATCAATTTCCATTATTTTTGACTGATTTAGTTTTATTAAATTCTAGTCGTTCAGTGCGTATTTCGGCTGCAGAACAATTTATAATAATATGTACTTGCGGTAGTGAAAGTACATCGACGATACTGTTTATTACGCCTTTATTGTTTTCGTTGTTAGATACCTTGGTTTATGAAAATGCTTCAACTTCACATGAATTTTTTCAACTTTTGTGTCGCTTAGTTAATTGTGTTTGTCTAATGGGATGCCCATTTCCCGCCGCGGAAACTTTATTATCTAAAGAGGTGGCTTGGTTAAGGAGAGCACGTGGACAACACGAAGTTTTGTTAGAAGGTCATTTAAGTTTGGCACGCGAGTTACTTTGTTTTATGAGCATCGAGAAGAAGTGCGAGTTGGGTAGTGCCGACACTGGTAGTTTAATTAAAGAACTGTTGGAAGACTTTTTATTTCCTGCTAGTAAGCATATGCTACACTTAAGTCGTACCGGACAACTTGCCGAAGATCCAGCTACTTCTATATGTGACACACCGCAAACTCAAGCAGCTGCATTTGACTTGCTTGTAACTTTGTGCATCAATTGTGTTCCAAATTGTCGCCAGTTGGTCAACATGCTAAACGAAATGTTTTATTCCGGTAAGTTTATAATGTTTACAGACCTCTTGGTTATTGTCAACTTATTTTGTAGTAAAAATTTTCATTTTTAATAACGGAGGAATCACAACATAAGTTTTTATATATCGAATTTCTTTCTAGATCGTCTTAAGATTTCCTTCCAAAGGAAGCAAAAATAAACGCTCATTAATTGGTATTTCTAAGATTTTCCTTTGCTTTACATTAGGAATCAAAAAGAACTTATTCACTTTTTGAAAATAAATTGATAGAATTGCTTCTGAATTTTTTTACTTATACATCGGATTTTCCCAGCAATTCCCTCCTCGACTAATAAATATGTTATTTTCTTTTTATAATAGATATTTTATTAAAATCTATTCAGCTGTTTACTTAGCTGGTTAATTATTAATTAACTTGAATTTTCACAAAATAATCTTTAGGACAAAAGAAAGTTTTAAGCTTGCATTTTGTTAATCCATTCGTGCACATCATTTTAATGGATACATATGCCTGGCTACTACCATATCTTTCGTCCTGAGGGCTTTGGCAGGTTTACAAAGTATTCTAAAAGAATAATGTATTACTTGCCTCGAGGCCTGTTCATAAATTAAACTTCAATTTTAGATCACGAAACTGCTCTTCTGGAATGGGATTATTTGCCTCAAGTAGGCCCTCGGCCAATACAAGGCTTCGTGGGATTAAAGAATGCAGGTGCTACTTGTTACATGAATTCGGTTATTCAGCAATTATACATGGTAGAAAGTATTCGCGAAGGTCTGCTTGCATGCGAAGGAGCTGCAACTGATCCGAATGAAGATTTTAGCGGAGAAGGTGTAGAAATGGAAAGCGATAATAACATTGACGACAAAAATATTGATGATAACCGAAAAGATTACAACGTTGGCATACTTAAGCAGGTACAAGCCATATTTGGACATTTAGCCTGTTCTCGATTACAATATTATGTTCCCAAGGGACTATGGCGTCACTTTAAATTGCAAGGTATGTTTTTTTTTTTCTTGCAAACAAAGAATTTCAATTAATCTTTCTACAGGTGAACCGGTTAATCTAAGGGAGCAACAAGATGCGGTAGAGTTCTTCATGGCACTGGTAGAAAGTTTAGATGAAGCTTTAAAAACTTTGGGTCACGAACAGATTATGTCCAAAATTTTGGGTGGTTCATATTCTGATCAGAAAATTTGTAAAGGTTGTCCTCATCGATACTCCAAAGAAGAACCTTTTTGTGTTATTAGTGTGGATATTCGAAATCACAGCAGTTTGCAAGATTCAATGGAACAATATGTTAAAGGTAACTTATCTTCTGAAACTGGGAATAAATTAATTTATGTATTTTATGCTTGCAGGAGAGTTGTTGGAAGGAGCTGACGCGTATTATTGTGAAAAATGTGCAAAGAAAGTTGTGACGGTGAAAAGGCTGTGCGTGAAGAAACTCCCTCCGGTGTTGGGAATTCAATTAAAAAGATTCGAATACGACTTTGAGCGTGTTTGCGCAATTAAATTTAATGATTACTTTGAATTTCCTCGTGATTTGGATATGGAACCTTACACCGTGTCGGGATTGGCAAAATTGGAAGGAGAAGTTATTGACTGTGATTTAAATCCAAATGATGTTTGCACTAAGTATCGCTTATCTGGTATTGTGGTGCACTCTGGACAGGCGTCAGGTAAACAACGAAATTTAAAAGGAAATATTTTACAAAAATGTTTTGATTTTGCATAGGGGGTCATTATTATTCGTATATAAGGCACAGAGATCCTACATTTGAAGTCAGATGGTATAAATTTGACGATGGCGAAGTTACCGAATGCCGTATGGGTGAAGATGAAGAAATGAAAATACAGTGTTTTGGTGGCGACTATATGGGTGAAGTTTTCGATCCAATGTTGAAAAGAACCACATATAGACGTCAAAAACGCTGGTGGAATGCTTACATGTTATTTTACACTCGACAAGACATAGAAGAAAGTGCATTTATGAAATCCTTCGAAAGATTTACGATAAGTAAGTTCATTTTAAGCCGTAAAGATAAAATGTGTTAATGTTCATATGTGTTGCAGCCGAAAAGAAAGAACATCATCTAAAAATGCCAATAGCAATTCAAAATAGTATCCGTAAGCAAAATATAAAATTTCTTCATCATAGGAGTCAATTTTCAGTCGAGTATTTTAATTGTATTCGAAAATTAGTCTCTTGTATTTCACCTACCAATGCACGCATAGGCCACACATTAAGTAACGAAGCCGAACAACTTTCGATGCTGAGTACACAATTAGCTAGCAAATTTCTGTTTCATACTGGGTGGCACACAAAAAAGAACTTGCGTGGGCCTGCAATGGATTGGTGAGTTTGTTTATTTTGTTGCAAGCACAAATTTCGAAACTTGTTTTTGTAGGTGCGATTTATTGTGTATACATCTTAGAGCTGCACCATCGATTCGATCTTGGTTTGCTCATCAAATGTTATTCAGTCATCCTCATAGATTTTGTGAATATTTACTTAGTTGTCCCAGTAACGAAGTAAGATCTGCGTTTATGAAAATTATAGTATTTCTGGCTCATTTTGCATTAAATGATGGCCCCTGTCCACCACCTCCTGGTATAACAAATAACGACCCAACTGCTACACTAAGCGATCACATTTTAATAGCTCTTTTGGGGTTGTTACAACGTGAAGTCAGTGAACATGGAAGACATTTGCCTCATTATTGTAACGTTTTTCATATGTATGCTAGTCAAGGTAAGTTGACTTCTATCGAAGATTTGTATATTAGATTTAACCAACTATTTTCTTCGTATTTTGATATTGAAGATTTTACTTTTTGAAGTTGTGATTCTAATTTTTGTGTTTTTAACTTTTTGTTAATGTTTTGTGGTAGTATTATGGAGAATTAATATTATATTTTGTACCAGTAAATTGTAAGTGCTTGACTTGAATGTTTTTTTTTAATTATTCTCAAATGTAAATATGTTTCTTAATTTGATTTGTTTCGGATGTGACCAATTAATAAATTAGATTTAACTAACTTCGAAACGGTTTCCTACTTAATTTTTTTTTTATGAATTTTAAATGATAACGACACAAATTTCTTAATTTTTATTGTGTAGATTAGTGTATTAAAGTTGATAATTGCGATTTTTTAAGAGCATTGTCCAGTAATGCTACTTACAACCAATCTTTCAACATCTAGAAAATAAACTCAAAAAGAATTTTTTTGTAAAATGCAAATGCAATATTTTTAATCTTGTCAAGTGATAATTAATGTCTTTTTGGTTTTTATAGTAACGATCTTTCTACGTATTGTATTTCTTTACTTTACTGTTAAAATTTATTATTTTAACGTTTTGTTTAGTTCTGTTAAATCTTGCACTTTCAACATCTGTTTATGCGAACATAAAACTAGTAATTTAGTTTAGAGTTTGATAATCATTGAATCCTAGTTTTTAGTTCCATGTTCCATAAGCCATGTTCTTATGGTAAATTAAAATTATTTACTTACATGAAAACACTAACAATTATTTAAAAGTTGATAGCATTCTGAAAATAAATACATAATATTAAAATTTCTTAATGAAGTACTGGACGATGCTTGTATTGGTATGGGTTGTTTTGGTAAAGATAGAGCTGGATAAAAAAAGCATCTAGATATTTGAATGAGCGTCCTTCTAAATATATCATAATTTTAATTTAGAAAAACGGGTAAAATATTGAAATTAAACAACCATAAAAAGTATCTAAATATGTTTTTGCTCAGCTCTAAATGAACACACTTTAAAAAATGTACAATTGCATGTCTTTGTTTGTATTTTGTTAAAACCCAGTTTTTCAAAAACCTGTAACTACAAGTGACTAGTGATTGAAAAACTGGACAAATACCATTCATTTTTTTTGCAGTGTGCATGTTGATTGTATCATTTATTTTCTTTATTATTTGCACTGCTTGTTTTATTTTTACTAAAATTTAAATAAAGGTAATTTTTGAAAACTGCTTATTTTATATATTATATTATATTGACTATATATATATATATGTAAGTTTGATTTTTCTAAACTTAATGAAAATATTTATAATAAAATATGAATGATTTTAACAACTTAAATAAAATGCACTATAATAGTATACCGCTTCGCTAGGGATGAAACAAAACAATTTAGTGTTTCATCTCATGCCATACATACTATTTTTCATATTACCTGTAACGAATCTGAGGATTTCATTAATTTGTATTAATGTAACAGCTGTCGCATTAATTGTTGACAATAAATAAATACAATTCTGATAGGTTTAAAATGAAATCAAAAACTGAATAAGCAGGAAGAAACTAGATGGTTTCTCGTCTAGGTAAGAAACCACTTAGTTTCTGAACAACAGAAGAAATTAATGAAACTCGCAGTTTCATAGCAGGTGGTAATATGAAAAATTATTTTCAAAACTTGAAATTTTTACAAAATCTGAAAAACTGATCTTATTAATCTTATTTCTGATTTTGAAAAAACTGTAAATTTTGAAAAGAATTTTAATGTCCATTTCATTTAGCTTGTTAAAAATATTAATATTTTGCATATATAATATAATATGGTTATATAATTTTTGTTTTGCTTAAGGTGAAGGTGGCTTGATAAGTCGATCGTATACAAATTGTGGCATTTTGATCTCGAGCAACCATGCCAAAATTTCTTTTTCTATGAGTTGTTGTAGTGCGTCTATAGTATTGTATAATATAATGCTTGCACTAAGCAGTTGAGTGTAGAGCGTTTATTTTTTTTTTTTAGAAACAAAAATTTCTTATACGATACATAATGGAACACAAACGTAATTTGGATAAATATTGATACAATTAAATTAGTTTGCTCGGTAGATATCATTTCCGTTGAATTACATTATGTGCAATCTTGAATAATTTAGTGCACAAATATTGAACATTGGTATATCTCTATGTGAAAACTGAAATTGTTATTTCATATAAGAGCATTGTTCAGTGTTTTACTTTACTTAAAAATTTTGTTTGTGAGCGTGGGATCAAAACGTCGCCTTAAAAAAATATTTTTATAATATTAAAATTAAATAGGAAAACAAAAATTATTAGAATGCACGATTTCGATAAAAAAAATTATGCCTGCTTTGCTGTTGGAATTTGGATTGATATAATTTCAAAGAATTCAGTTAAGCCTAACTGTCAGTTTTTCTTCATGTACTAGTAGTCGGGACCAATGAAAAATCCGCTAGTATATATGAAATCGTCAAACATTCGACCAATGTTTTCAGGTAGGTATTTTTGGCGAGTTTGCGTATTTTTAGAGATCATGACCCAAGGAAACAAATCGAGCAATAGATTAATTACGCGAATCTAATAATTTTTCACTAACACTGTGTTGTAGCTGTACTTGTGGACTTGTAAATGTTGGTATAGTTTTGGTTAGGTTTGTGGTTGTAATGTTAAAGGCTTCATATTCAAAATTATCTTAGGGTAGCTGTTAATTTGCTTGGCGCATTACGATGGCAGTGAAAATTAAAACGCAGTCTTGTCTACGTGTAGGAACGTAAGAAACTGTAAAATGATTTTAAATTTTTATTGTAGGTTTACAGGACAAACATCAATTATTAAAATTAAATGTTGCGGCAACATTTATGATGGTCGCAATCGACGAAGGTCCAGGTCCCGCCATCAAATATCAGTATACGGAATTGGGTAAATTACATCAACTGGTGTCGTGTTTAGTACGATGCTGTGACGTCACATCTAAATGTCAATCTAGTACCCATTCACCTGTACTACCCAATCCCTATCGTGAAGCCAACTGTCCAGAACCTCTTATGCCTTTGTCACCGGAAGCCAGCGAAATGTTGTTTGGAAGAACTAGGTAAGTGAATTAGTTTTTGTGTTAATAGCAACTTCATTGTCTAGTTTTGCAGTTACATAAAAAAGGTGATAGAAGACACAAATTTAACGGAAGATGCAATTAAATTATTGCAATATTGTGCATGGGAAAATCCTCACTTCTCTCGTAACGTTTTATCGGAACTGTTGTGGCAGATAGCGTTTGCGTATTGTCAGGAATTGAGACATCACATGGAATTACTTTTGTCGATATTGTTATTGGAAGATTCGTGGCAATCCCATCGCATTCACAATGCAATCAAAGGAGTGCCAGACGAGCGTGAAGGATTGTTGGAGACCATTGCACGTTCAAAAAATCATTACCAAAAGCGAGCCTATCAATGTATAAAATGTATGGTTGCTTTGTTCAATAAGTGTCGCGTCGCTTTGGTGATGTTGCGCGGACATCCGGAATTGCGCAAGCAATGGAGTCAAGCAGTGACCTGGTTGCAAGACGAATTGGAGCGTAGGTACTCTAATAATCCACAATATTCGTACAATACGTGGTCGCCTCCTGCACAGAGCAACGACAGTTCTAACGGTTACTTCTTGGAACGTTCGAATAGTGCACGAAAGACATTAGAGAGGGCGATGGAGTTGATGCCAGAACAAGAGCGGGAAGACGAAGATGCGAACGAAGAGCACGAATCGCAAGAAGAAAATAATATGGAATATTCGAGTGGACAACCAGAACAAATAAACGATATGCCAGACGTAACTCACAGTTGTGACAATATGTCGTCAAACACTTAGTATGTTATTAATAAAATGGAAAATTAGTAGCTGTGTACTGTTTTTAAGTTGGGTGCATGACTTGTTTTTTTAACGTTTATTGTTGTAGTAGAATTTGATAATTAGATTACTGTCATCTTTATATGCGCTAATAATAATAATTACTTATATTAATTAATAGTCATCTAAATGTGCCTAACACAAACAAAACAAACACAACACACATAAGGAACACACATGCGTGACGTTAAGTACACGAGCTCGTTTGTATATTTGTCTTATTTATTTCTCGAGGGACATGTGATATGTATTTTGTATATACTATATATATATAAACTGAACGCATTTTTGAATTTTTATATTGACTATAGATTGCATTTTATGCTGATTTTTTGTTTTCGTGCAGTCCCTTTTTGCATCGTTGGAAATAAAATATGAATCGATTCGTCTGACTTGCATAAGCAGTGTTTAGCTATCTAAACTAAAGCAATTAATTATTATGTGTGAGCATATTACGTTTGTATTATTTTTTTGTTATGAGATTTATCGTTGGTTCGCCCGTTAACGTGTAAAATTTAGAGGAGAGAAACAAAATGCTTTGTATTATTGCGAATTGTAAAGTTTATTTTATTTGTATTAATGTGTATTTAAATGAAAAGGTAATATAAAAAAAATATTAAAAATCTAAATAGAAAAGATGCTTTGTTATTGATATTTATAACACTGCTCATGCTTTTGCAGTGTGGTAATCATAATTCGGTAGTTACAAACAAACAATTTATCTCTTTACATAATTCTTACTTATTGTACATACATAGGTACCTAGTGTAATAAAATTAATTGTGCTCTTTTTATTATTCTGTGAAATTTGTGATAACCGGCAATTCATTTTTCAGCACATACTTAAATATTATTTTAATTATCGAAAAAAAAAGTAAGTCTAAACAAAATTGACTCGATGAAACTTGTATACCGATTTGTTCAGAATTTAATCTGTATCGTTTATTAATTAAAATTTTTAGTGCGATTCATTTTAAATCGTTATAATTTTAGCGTCGTCGTCGTTCAATTAATTGCTCTTTAAATTTTCAACAAATTAAGTGTACAAGTACTTATTTTGCTTGTTTTATTTTTAAATTTGAGTTGTTTCCGAAATTTATTAAAATTTTCTTCTGAAATTATGTAATTTTTAGAATAGAATGCTGGAAAAATATTATAATCAATTTTAAATGTGTTTCACTTGTTTACCTATTGCTTAAATTTTAAGCTTTACATTTGTATTATAATTTATGATATCATAATTTCGAATTAAAATAATTTGACGATACCGATACTTTTTGTTTTTTAATTATTCTACATCACTTTTTGTTTAATTAAATGTATAGTAGAGTTCTCCGGTCATCAAATTGTGATTTCTGTTGGTCCATGGGAGTTAAAAGCTGGAACCTATTTTAATTTGTTCCTTAATCCCTAAATAACAAAGGTCCGTTGGTTGTCAAGAATTAGGCGGGTAAAACATAATACCAAACTACTTTTAAATATTTTGAAAAATAAGAGATTAATTACCTGAAATCATTATAAATTCAAACGCGATTTCGATGTGTTTCATGGTAAGCAGCTTGCAGTAATATATGATGTTGTGCGTTTGTCCATCACAGGTTCGATACACAGTAAACTCGACTAAATAATATTTTATTTTTTTATTATTTTTTCTCACTCGAATCGATTTAATTTCTTTTAATAATTTTAATAAAAAAATGTTAAAAATAATGATAATAAAAATTGGCTTTAAAAAAACGATTCTGTTGTACTTGCATGCGTGATTCGACGTTCTTATTTATAGATCAAGCGAGAGTCGACCTTCCTAACACCTCTGATTACAATTACAAGAAATTCATTTAAATATTTCACAGTGTACATAATCAAAAATGTAAAAAATGCGTTGGTTAGTCGAAACTCTGCTCTTCCACGTTATTAATGGAAATTTTTCGATATTCTCATAAATAAAGATATCGTCGGCTTGGAGCAAAAACAAGATAACTCCATTTTTGGACAAAATGAGTTATCTACACGATTGGATACGAATCATACTCAACTACGTTCTGGCAAAATCAGATAATTGTACTAACACTAATAAAATTTTTATTAAGATATTTAGTTTTGAATTTGTATACTTTTACATTGTCAACTCAACATTCAAGTCGCATTATCTCAAAACTATCATTTTGGAGTTATCTTGTTTTTGCTCCAAGCCGACGATATGAATCGCGCCGTAAGTGTAAAATATGTAGTTTCAATAAGGAATTTTTTTGAATTGTTGGCAACAGCATAAAACATTCCCGTCTTTCCATATCTTTTCATAGTAATAGCGCAGTTTCAAAATTGATTTTAAGCTCTTTAAATTTATTTTTTCAATATTTTGAAACTACAAAAATGTGCCTTTTGTTTTACTGAATTAAATAACGTCAACTTGTTTTTGGGGTAATTTTTGCAATTTTCGTCCCTGTACAGGACGAATTCTTGACGACCAACGGAATTTTGTTATTTAGGGATTAAGGAACAAATTAAAATAGGTTCCAGCTTTTAACTCCCATGGGCCAACAGAAATCATTTCTAGACGACTTTTGGTGGCCCGTGGACTCTACTAGTAGTCCTGGTTAACGATTTCTTTAGTTAAATGGAACTAAACATGATTTTCAATCGAATAACGTCAAACAGTTTTTTAGTTACACAAATTAAAAAAGTTAAAATGTTCATGTCTTTATTCCCACCAATCCGATATCTTGTATAACAAATTTACAGCTAGAATTAGGTAAATCGGGAGCAAATACTGTTTGAAACAGACGCACACTATCGTAACACTTGGAGATATTAAAACGACAATTGACTAGGTTACTCCAAGCAAGACCCAATGAAGGTTCCACTTGACCAGTATCTAAATTATCGGAAACCTAAAATACTTCATAACCAAGTTTTTGTTGACCAAAACAAAAGCTTACCTGATTAACGCAAACTATTACAATTTCAAACTTATCTGCTAGTTTGTTAAGCTGTGACGCTATATTGTGAAATTCTTGACTACGATTAACATAGTTAACTCCCATATTTTCGCTCCGAAAAACACCAGCAATTGAATCGATCACTATTAATCCAACTTGATGGACTGCTAATAATTTGGGTAAACGAATACACAAACATCTTCGTAGCTGTTCCTGTAAACCAAGTATTAAGTTAATTTTCAAAAAAGTTTTAAAATATTACGTAATCTGGTATGTGCTCAACAAAAATGTTGTCTTCAAATTTAATTCTTTCTAATTGAGGAAACCGTAATGGAAACAACTTCGAGAGTTGGTTTAAACGTTTGGAAGGAAACGTATCTTCTGTACTAATGTAAACACATCCTAAAAATATTAACACAAAACTTGATATTTAAGAATAAGTAAATTTAAAGCTGGCTAACCTTTTTGTAAACCACCCAACGAAACAGGAAGTTGTACACTTAAAGCAAGCTGTAAGCAAAACTGCGTTTTTCCAACACCGCTTGGTCCAGATACTTCGTTAATACCGTTTAATGGTACACCATTTCTAATAATCGAATCAATTATATCGCATCCAGTGGTTAATCGTTTCCATTCCAATACGGTGTCGGCTAAAGTAATTTTTATGACTTAAGTGACAAACAAACAAAATCGAGTACCTGTTTGAAATTTCCCTTTTAAAACAATTCCTGCAGCTTCTTTAACTATGTACTTGACTTCTTCAGCATCTAAATGTGTCAGTTGTTGTATTTCAAGTTCACTTTTTGTTAAAATAATTTTAAGTGAATCTACATCGGCTAATAGTAATCTATTAAATACTGCTAATGGTATGCTTTGTTTTAATTCGTCCATTAAACTGCTACAGTTTCAATTGTTTTTAAACGAATTCTAACCTCCATATATAAAAAAAAATGTGCAAAAATAAAAGCTTAATTTGATTGGCTTATACTTACGTGCAGATCGACCATGCAAACCAGCCAATCACGAATCCAGAGTGGTTCCGTTGAATACTAGGCCACTGTGTATATTTAACGTAAATGTGGTAAACCATTATTTATTAAACTAAATTAATCTATAAGCTGTTAAAAAGGCAATTGGAATTTTAAATTTAAATTAACGATTTTTTATACATTAACCATAAAATATTTGACAGTTCTTTGTGACGTAAATATTTCATTAGTCCAGCGAAAAATTTCCATTGACGTTCTTTTTTGGTTGTACACCTTGTACACGTGAAGTCGGTAAAATTGTGCGGGACCTTTTTAGATAAAACAGTCGATTTTATTGTAAGTTTCATTGTTTTTTTGCAAATATATCTTTCTAAATTACAGTTAATTAAAATTTATTCAAGTGATGATCAATAGTGATTTTTTCGCAAATTTTTTTAAGGTTAACAGTCTCGTCACATTCAACCACATTGTTCCGGTTTTGTAATAAATTCGAGTCGATAAATAAAAAGTGCAATTTTTGTGCTCTAATAAGTATCGTAAGATTTAGTTGATTCCGTCCTTATTTAAGAAATTACCGATCAGTTTTATAGAGTGGTGTTTAGTTTTTAGTATTTTAAAATGCCGTCTGATGCTAAGAAACGTGAAGCTCAACGTAAAAAGGAAGCCGCGAAGGCTAGACAATCTGGAAAAAAGGTTCCAACTAAGCCTGAAACGAAACCACAAAATTCCAACACCCAAGTTAACGGTTCGTCGAAACAGCAAAATGGAACAGCTTTAAGTGTTGAAGGTAACTTTCTTTTTTGGCTTTATGTTACTCTTTTACCCTTTTAATTATTCTAGAGACACTGTGTGCTAAATTGGAAGCTGACGCACGATTAAATGCCGAAGCAAGGGCTTGTACCGGATCCCTCGCTATTCATCCTAAAGCTCGAGATATTAAAATCGATACTTTCTCCATAACATTTCACGGAGCTGAAATGTTGCAAGATGCTCTTTTGGAATTGAATTGTGGCCGACGGTATGGCCTTTTAGGTGCTAATGGATGCGGTAAGTTTTGTTACTTTTGAAATATCCGCAGCAGCTAATGACTTCTTTGAATAGGAAAGTCAACTCTTCTATCTGTCTTGGGGCTCAGAGAAGTTCCAATTCCTGAACACATCGATATTTTCCACTTAACACGAGAAATACCAGCTTCTGAAAAAAGTGCACTGCAATGCGTTGTGGAAGTCGACGAAGAACGGATGCGTTTAGAAAAATTGGCAGAACAACTTGTAGATTGTGAAGATGATGGTAGGTCTTGTATTGCATAGTTTTCTTCCCTAATGTAAAATTTTTCCATTTTATGTCAGCTTTTTCACCAGATTTCCAGTGTCCTACTTAATTGAGGATACTTTTTTAATAGTGTTTACAACTTTTGATTTTTCGTCTGACCTATTTGTGGGGTGCTCCACTTAAGAGAACAAAAATGCTAAATTTGAAAGTGCCAACTCTCGTACCACATATTCTTCCTTCAAAATCGGTTTTTAACAATCTCCATTTTGTTTTTAACTATCAAGCTACCATTAATAATAATTTTACGTACACGACTATAGAAAGGATAGCATATCAGGTAGTTTTTATCTCTCGAAAATGATACTTTGCAGCGGTGTTCGGAAAATTTTTGCACATAAGCATAATTTTTGCACTTTCCGCACGCTTATTAACTTTCCGCACGCTTATTAACTTTCCGCACTCATACAATAAAGAAATGCAATACCCTTATAATTAACTCGAATCGTGAATTCCTGGCTGCGGCGGATGTTGATAAGCGATAAGGCACACCTGCAAGATTATAAATAGTAAAAGACGGAGGTTGTTTCTTGTTTACGTTTTTTATTGTTTTTATAGTCTAACACTTTAAAATGCACTACTACTCTGTCTGCATTTTCACTGTCTACTGAAGTGCACGTGCATTTTGCATGACAAGCTAATAGATAAGAGTATTATTTACTTCCGTTATGTCGCGTCTCATTTCTATTAACCTTTATATATAAACGTTACTTTTTAAAGCATAATTTATGTTTTTTTTGGAAAGGACCTGTCTTGAACGTAAAGCTAAATACAGTGACTCGTGCAGAAAGTTCCATTGCGGTTTCGTAAGCTATCAGAACTCGCTAAACGCTCGTTCTGATATATTGCTTACTCAACCGCAATCTTCAACTTTCTGCAACACGACTGTAAATAGCTATTAACTTCTTTTCATCCTCTTTATTTTGTAAGCATAATTTTTGTTTATTAATAGTTTCCTCAGTAGGCATTTGCGATAATTCTATATTCAATTTTCAATATTCAAATTCAAATATTCCTTTTACGTTTGAAAATGCTATCGAATCCTTCAGATGTATTTAATACTCGATTCATATTAAAAATTTTTGATCACATCTATGTATTTAAAAAAATTATTATGATTATATCTACTAATAGAAAGAGATAAAAAGCCTGGTATTTTTGCCATGGAAAAATGTTACTTGGGGGCCTAGTAATGTTTCAAAACCACAACATTAGTACTATGAGAATTTCTGGGTTAATTATAGTTTTTGATCTATTTTTTATGAATTTATTTGATTATTTATTATTGCACAATTATTATTTATAATTAATTAATTATATAATTATTATTGCACAATATTACGTCAAAAATTAATATTCTCGAGTCACGATTTTTGTACATTAGATGTCTTGTTACGACATTTTTGAAAGATTTCCTCGGATGTCTTTCTGGATTGCTTTAAGAATTTCTATTGAAAAAGTTGAAATACCAAAAACAGACCTCTATATAGGTCGCGTGTCGTACCATTGATGGGCGTGACGGTCTGTTCTTTCTCAAACAGATCTGTGCAATGGTTGAGTTCCGTTTTCAGTCGATGTTCAACAGAACATTTTCATTGCACAGACCTGTTACACACAAAAATCCTAAGATTTCATTTGATTTCCTAAAATTTACTACATTTATTCGGAACGCCTATTTATTAAGATTTCGTAGAATTACTTAAAATTTTCTTGGAATTCCTCCGATTTTCCTTAACTTGGTAATCAGCTTACCCTAGCGATTCCCCACTTGAGTTCAGTGGCGGAACTTCAATTTTTTGACCTTGCAAAATAATCAGTTTGGAGTTTGGAGAATGTTTCACTCTTTTCATGATGCATTTGGACCCCCATAACTCTAGGTTTTCCCGCGATGCTCAACGCGCGCATTGTGGTTCCCTGCCACTGCTTGAGCTTCTCTTAACACATTACCGATCGGAAACCTAAAATAGGCTTTTAGAAAATTACAGGTAGCAGGTACAGGTAATTAAATCATATCTGATCTTACGGTAAAGAATTTTAAGATTTGGAGTAGTTAGTTTAAAGGTAGGAACTTATTAAATTATATGCGGTTTTTTGAAAAATAGTTGTAATTATGTATAAACTAATTTTTGTCAACTGTACAGGGTGGCTCAATTTCGTTGCCTCCTATGGGGAAATCGGTTTTTCGCAAATTCCGCTTTTGACCATTGAGCTTTTCTCAAAAATGCGCCATCCATTTTTAGATATCTCCTATAATTACCGATTTCCCCATAGACCACTGACGGTAGACAAAAAATAGGGCAAACATAGGAATAATTCATATGTTTCTGATTTTTTGGTACGTTGTTAGGGTACCTACTGGTACTGTAAAACCAAGTTTGCAGCTTTGAAAGACCTGGGCTAACTTCATGGTACTCGAAAAACCTTGAAATTTTTCAACCGATTACAGTTTTTGGCCCAAAACTCTTAAAAGAGTGCTCCTACGGAAAAATTCATGCCATCCTTTTTTGAAGCTGTGAAAATTTCCGACAATTTGAGCCTAACTCCAATTTTTTTAGGTCCAATGGATCCTAAGATATAGGACCTCAAAAATTGGATTTTTTTCCAAAAAGTTTAAAATTTTAGTTTTTTCATCTGTCGGGCTAAATATTGGCTGTAATACTCATTCTACAAAAAAAATCTTGAATATTAAGTTTTAGAGCAGTTATTTAGCTTTAATTTTGGTTATTAAGTTTTAGAGCAGTTATTTAGCTTTAATTTAAGCCCTGAACGAAATCTGTAGGCTACCTCGTACCTAACAGGTACCTCGTCATCTTAGAAAAACAAAACTTGGGGAAATAAGGTAAGGGACTGGAATTATTGTAGCTTGACAATTTGCGAAAGCAATAGTTGCTATTGTTAACGAGGAGGGAGGCTTAACTAAATTGTAAACCACTAACCACTTCTGCACCTGGTGGTAGGTGCGATAGCTATGCTGAGCAGCTCTTCTTTGGCTGGGGAGACAAGCCAGATGGACCTTTGCGTTGGCTGCACTTCTTACAAATATCAAATATATGGTGGGTGAGGAGGTCAACTTCAAAACCCCCTCCATAAAGGACCACCAGACATTTTTTCCCAGCTGACCATTTGTTCATGGGTGGCGTCAGGCTGCAGGAATTTCTTGGCCTCTTCCACCAGGTGTTTATTTTTCTGGAAGACACTCATCATTTTCATTTTTCTTTGTCGGAAAATGGCAGAGGTGGTGTCACAGCCGGTGAATACTTGGAGAAACAGTTCAAATTCAGGGCAGAGTGACAAGCCCCTTTGATTGAAACTTGTAGAAGTGAACAGTCGACAACCAGCCTCGCCTCTGCCACTTTTCTGAAAGAACAATTGTCAAGGTTGGAGCCCAATCCATTTAGGAGAACCAATAGATCCACATCTTCTCCCATGATGAAAACTGTTTCATATAAAGTTCTCTTTTCCAAGGCTGTCTGAACAATTAAGCAGTCAGCATCTTCTGCTGCTTGTTTGGTGGTAATCCCCTGGTTTTCCATTCCGCTACGGAGGAATTCTGATCAGGCTCCGCCTGTTTCTTTCATTGGAGAGGAGTTTTTCTTGAGGCATTTCGATGAGTGTAGACTCCTCAAAAATCATATTGCTGCAAGAATCGGCTGCATAGCTACGCAGTCTTTCAGCAGCCTTGGTGCTGTGTGCAGTCCCATCCTCTGGATACCCGTCAAAATTAGTTAGAAATATAATTTATTAATAAATTTTATGGTGGCCCAATTCATCTGAAAACGGGCTTATTTTTATTACTAATAATAATATGTGTAATAACTATGAATATCAATGGCAATTAAATGTTGCATTCATTCAGGCTCTGATTTGTCCCTCTTCCGATTTATCTAATTTTTTGTTTTTCTAAGATTACGATTGGCAGGCCTTAAATTAAAGCTAAATAACTGCTCTAAAACTTCACATTTAATGAATTTTTTGTAGAATGAGTATTACAGCCAATATTTAACCTGACAGATAACAAAACTGAAATTTTGAACTTTTTGGAAAAAAATCCAATTTTTGAGGTCCTATATCTTAGGATCTTTTGGACCTAAAAAATTGGGGTTGGGCACAAATTGTAGGAAATCTTCACAGCTTCAAAAGAAGATGGAATGATCTTTTTCGTAAGAGCATTTTTTATGAGTTTTGGGCCAAAAACTGAAATCAGTTGAAAGATGTCAAAGTTTTTTGAGCACCATAAATTTAGCACAAGCCTTTTGAAGCTGCAAACTTGGTTCTACAGTACTGGTAGGTACCCTAACAACATACCAAAAAATCAGAAACATGTGATTTATTCCGATGTTGGATGTCTAAAGTCGGTGGTCTACCATAAGAGGCATCGAAATTGAGCCACCCTGTATTCAGGTAAGATCACTATAAATTCAAAAGTGTTATATTAACAAGTCCTTCGGAAAGGAAACAAATAACATTATTAATAAAATTTAAAATCATTGTACTACTTGAGATTGAAGGCCTAAATTATTGTTTTCTTTATTTTTTCTTTTTTGAAATTTTACAGTAAATTGATATCTCCACATACTAGCACATGCTATGTTAACTTCCAAGCTGTCAGAATATTTAATAGTACATGATTTTTATTTAGATGCCCAAGAACAACTTCTCGATATTTATGAACGATTGGATGACATGTCCGCCGATACCGCCGAAGCACGTGCCGCCGGTATATTGCACGGTTTGGGATTCACTAAACAAATGCAAGAACAACATACAAAAGACTTTAGTGGAGGTTGGCGAATGAGGATTGCTCTAGCTCGAGCACTTTACGTGAAGCCACATTTGTTATTGTTAGATGAACCTACCAACCATTTAGATTTGGATGCTTGCGTATGGTTGGAAGAATATCTTAAAAATTATAAACGAATTTTGGTTATAATATCACATTCACAAGATTTCCTCAACGGAGTATGCACAAATATTATTTATATGGATAAACGACGTCTTCAGTATTACACTGGTAATTACGACGCTTTCGTTCGTACACGATCAGAACTCCAAGAAAATCAAATGAAGCAATACAATTGGGAACAAGACCAAATTAATCACATGAAGGTATTAAGTTTATTGCAAGTAAAGGTGTTTATTTAATTTTCATTTTTCTAGAATTACATTGCACGGTTTGGTCACGGTTCGGCTAAATTAGCCAGACAAGCACAATCGAAAGAAAAGACATTGGCTAAAATGATGGCGTCGGGCTTAACCGAAAAAGTTACGTCAGACAAAACCTTAACGTTTTTCTTTCCAAGTTGTGGAGAAATTCCACCACCAGTGATTATGGTCCAAAACGTCAGTTTTCGGTATAGCGATAAAAGTCCCATTATTTACAAGAATCTCGAATTTGGTATCGATCTCGATACAAGGCTCGCTCTTGTGGGACCTAACGGAGCTGGAAAATCCACGCTTCTTAAATTGCTTTATGGAGAAGTAAGTGAAGGGTGTGTTTGTGCTAACAACTGCTAATGTATTACTTTTAGTTAATTCCAACGGAAGGCATGATTAGGAAAAATTCTCATTTAAGAATTGCACGCTACCATCAACATTTGCACGAGTTACTTGATCTCGACATATCTCCATTAGAATACATGATGAAATCATTCCCTCAAGTTAAAGAAAAAGAAGAAATGCGAAAAATTATTGGACGATATGGACTTACCGGACGACAACAAGTTAGTAATTATTTTTTAAATTACTAGATCCATTTTAATTGTTATTTTCAGGTGTGTCCAATACGACAGTTGTCCGATGGGCAAAGGTGTAGGGTCGTGTTTGCTTATCTAGCATGGCAGGCTCCCCATTTGCTTCTACTTGATGAACCTACTAATCATTTAGATATGGAAACTATCGATGCGCTAGGAGAAGCTATTAATGATTTCGAAGGAGGCATGGTTTTAGTTAGTCACGACTTCAGACTAATTAGTCAGGTAATTTTATTTACAATTAATTTGAAGTTTATTTACGAATTTACCTGTTTTGTAAATTTTAAATTATATTTTTGTTTTAGGTTGCCAATGAAATTTGGGTGTGCGAAAAAGGAACGGTAACAAAATGGCAAGGCGATATTCTTAATTATAAGGATCACTTGAAAGCCAAAATTACTAAAGAAATTGCAAAAGCTCAGATTCAAAAGAAATAATGAATTGTAACCTTAGGTGAAATTTGTTTAGCAATAGATTGAATAAATTTTTTCTCTTTTATTTGCTGTCTAATTAATAAATCGTTAGGTGCTGGGCCTAAACAAAATGTTTGAGTGTAAATATTTATAATTGTCAATAAAAAGAAGGTTAAATTTTGTAATGTTTTCAGACCAATATTTGCAGTAGCTTGTATAAAATTGTATCACTACCACCCAGCATTTAAAGTATTTAAACAAATTATTTTATTAGGCTTTTAAAATTATTAATTTATTATTATGTTAAGAAGTTTCCTTAACAAAATAATTGTACTGTTTAATTATACGTTAAAATACACAAGGTTTTTTAATGTTAAAATTGGTATTAATTTATTTTTTTAGACATTAGACGAATTTTTGTTATTTTATTGTTGATAATAATTTTTAAGTAGGTAAATGACATAATTTATTTTAAATTCCTAAAATTATTATTGTAGAATAACAAATGTGACTTATATGCAGCTTTAGTGCCTCACAATAAAAACTGTCAACTTGAAATCATTTGAATTTTTTGCTTTCAAAAATTAAAAATTATGTTTTTTGTGCTTGTCCGATGTTATTCAATCTTTTAGCTTAACTGTGAGCTTTTGATGAAACATACATTTGTAAAAATGGTCAAGCTGAAGTTAAAAATTAACATCAATTTTGATATCTTGGCAGATTGAGAAGTTTTTCTGATTTCAATACCAGCTTGTTTTATTAATAAAGTAACTTTAAACTATTTTTTAAAATGCTTTAATTGACACTAACCAAATGTAGAAATATTAATATCCTTAATCCTACTACCAGCAGAGGTATGAAATATAGAGTTGTCACAAAGCAATTTGTCCCTAATACTGACAATATCTATGGAAGAAGTCTGTCAGACCAGGATCATAGACCCTGTATGTTAAGAATTACAGAATTAAACTCTAAATTTTGAACTTGTGAAAGCTGTGGCACAGAATAAAAATAATAGTTCTGCATTCTTCTCAAATATAATAAAAGCTATTAACTTAGCTATCTCAACATACAAACAAAACCATTTAATCAACCAAAAATATATTTTTACATAATTGTATATTATAATAATCTTATATTACGTAAAAGTTTTAAAACAAAATCTCGGCTCACATAAATTTCAAATAAATATAAACATAAATAGGTATATAATTCTCAGATCTACAAATTAATAACAGATAACAAGAAGGCTAAAAAAGATTAGTTCACCTTAATTTTCATAATTGATGTTTGTGGTAACTGCCGACATTGCATTCTGCAATTTTGTGTTAGCCTCTTGGGTTAAAGCAGCTTCTCTTAAAAACTAAAGGTTCTATAAGTTTGATAAAATACGAGATTACAATACATACCAACATGTGACTATCCATCTCGGTCAAAGATTTGTCAATCCAATTCATCAATTTATCCTTCTGTCCAAATTCGTAGCGAGCAATTAGAGCCAACTGTGTTACAGCTAAAGTCAAAGCTGCCGCTCTGGCTTCTAGCAAACGTGGATCTAATGGTGGATACATGCTACGTACCAAATCATCAACTCGACCCGATATTTTACGAGCACTCTAAAAAGTATTTTTGAATTTGGTTTATTCAGCTGTCGAGATGTTTTACCTCTACAAGTTGTGTTAAGGAACTGTTGGACGTCCGCAGTGGACCTATAGCCAACGTAGTGAGGCGTTCTGTTAGTGTACGACAAGTTTTCAAAACCGAAAGGCAATGTGGTACCAATCCAGTTGCATCGTCGATCCACTGTTCATCGGCAAGAATTTGTTCTAAATTTGGGTTCAATGTCACTTCACCAAATTCCAATTCGTGTCGATCAGGTTCAATCAACATTACTTCAGGTCTAAATATGATAATTTTAAATAAAAGCTTTAAGAGTACTGGACACTTACTTGCAAGTTAAATCTTCATTATCGCATGGTGTAGCTTTGTAATAAAACCTTTGTCTTTTACATATTACAATAAGTACTAGAAATGCACTAACAAATATAGCAGATAATACTCCAATAGCTATAGCAGCTATCATTTCTGTATACTCGGGAGACATTCTAAAAAAGTTTTTGATTCTTAATTCTTTTTCGATACACCACAATCCACCCACTTTAAATTGTTAAAGTAATATCATAATTATTGTGCATAATTAATTTATATTGTGCGATTCATTTTAATAAAACAACAAGTTAGCGTTGATGTTGAACTCTTGAATAACAATAAATTGTTGGAAAAAAGTTTTGATTTTGTTGTCTTGGCTATACACATTATTAAACGTATAAAATATCCAACAAGGTCGATACTTTTTTCCGTAAAAGCAACAAGTGGTAGCTGACCTGAGCAGGTTATTTTAATTTTTCTAATTATGTTTCAAAAAGTCTTACTTTGTGATATTCAAAAGTGTGTGGAAAAGTACTACTTTTCCGCACAGTGTGCGGAAAAGTAGTTTTTTTCCGCACACTTCCAAAAGTATGCGGGAAAGAAAGAAATAGTCAGAAACACAAATCTGCTTTATTTATAATAAACATTAACCGTTACATTTGAACAATTATTAAATGTGTTCACAGCACCCGGATCAATCTTAGATGTGGAAGCTCCAACGTTCACTTTTCACTCGCGTTTCTTTGCACCACGTGTCGAATTGCAAATATGCTTTTTCATACTTGCTTCTTGATTTCTGTGGGATTAGAGCTTGAATCGCCAATGCCGCAGATTCCTCAACATCCGAACATTCCGACATATCAGAAGACATTTTTTCTAAAAACACAAATTGTAAAACTATAAATTAAAAAAAACGTGTGTTCACTAACCTCTTCCCTTTGTAACTGGCACTTGAAATAATTTTTAAAAAAACGTGTGTTCACTAACCTATTCAATTTGTAACTGCCACCTTAAACCTGATATTACTAACTAACTAACTAACCACAGCGTGGGTACCAACCGCACCTACGGTTTTTTGGTTGATACCAAAAAAA
Organism: Cantharis rufa; assembly: GCA_947369205.1. Taxonomy (NCBI): domain Eukaryota; kingdom Metazoa; phylum Arthropoda; class Insecta; order Coleoptera; family Cantharidae; genus Cantharis; species Cantharis rufa. The sequence goes on from OX376303.1 coordinate 25,875,756, forward strand.
TTTAAATTTTAAGTATGTTTCTATTTTCATAAAGTATTTTTTAGTAAATTCATTTTAATTTAGGTATAAAAAGTATGTTATCGGTTCTTTTTGAAACATAATTAGAAAAAATATTGTTCGATACGCGTGAAAAACTATCTATTTCCATTCTCGGCTTCGGTTTACGACCTCGGCCTTCGGCCTCGATCGTAAAACTTCGCCTTGAATGGAAATATGTTAGTTTTCCTAACTTGTATCGAAAATATCTATTTAAGGAATTGTTTCTGATTTTTTTTAAATTAAAAACCAAAATAAAAAAAATGTATTATTTAAAAAAGTATTAATAGAAAGTGAAAACTAAAAACTTTATTTAATTGCATAAATTATTTTAAATCAATGATTGTTTTTCTCGTAAAAACGATTATTATTATTTATAAATAAAGTAATATATTATTTTATATTTTTGATAATAATAAAACTTGTCGAAAACTATTTTAAATACTTTCAAAGTATAAGTCCTCGGTAGTATAGTGGTCAGTATCCCCGCCTGTCACGCGGGAGACCGGGGTTCGATTCCCCGCCGGGGAGGATTTTTTTTACAAAATGATTCCTGAAATAATTATAAATTTTAAAAAATTTAAAAAAAAACTATTTTGGAGGAGAATATAATAAAAAAATAACATTTTAAAAATAAAAAACAAATAATTTTTTTATTTACAAAACAATAGTACATTGTCTTATTCGGATTAAAAGTGAAACTTTGTTTGACAAGCAATTTTTGCAAACAATACAGACACTTTTAATCCAAATAAGACATATTACTTTTTCTCCAACCAAAAATTAAATAAAATTTAAAATATAAATACATAATTTTAAAACATTATTTGACGTAATATTAGAAAAGTCACTTTGACATTTAAAAATTGTGTAATTTCGAAGAGTGCTTTTTCTATATTGTTTGAATTAGCATTAACTCGAGAACGGCGCTAGATATCAAAAAATTGAGCAAAAAATTCTCCCCCCTCGTCACAGACACACCCTCCGTGAATTATCGGTAGGAAGGCATATGCAAAAATGTAGATCGATCGCGCACAAAAAATAGTAAAAGAATAAAACACTTAAAAAAAAAGTGTCTTTGACGTGCAATTATTGCATTCGCTCGGTTCCGCTAGCGCTCCGCCTCGCAAATGCAAAAATTGCTTGTCAAACAAAGTTTCACTTTTAATCCGAATAAGACAATGTACTATTTTTAATTTACAAAATATTATTTGTTTTTTGGTTTCCGTGTACTGATTTTAACCAAAATCTAATAAGCTCTAAGTCTCAATATTCATGTACTATAAATACAAAATTTTGTTAAAACATTTCTATTACTGTTTGAGGTAGAGCGCAAACAATTTGACCATATACCCACATACATACACCCATACATGATGCATACAGACATTTTTTGAAAAAGAGACCCCAAAATGTCTAAATTCATCAAAATCTCAACTTTTCTTTCTGCATGATTACAATAATATACTTTCCCAAACTTCGTCTGATAAAGTATAAAAAGACTTTTTGTAAAAGCAATAAAAATTAATTTGTAAAGATTATATAAACAAAAATAGGATATTTACAAAATTATTGATTAATACGAGCTTTAGTATAAAAAGAGATTTTTTTACTTTCCTATTTACGTAGTAAAGAAGACGTAACCGTCTTCTTTTCCGCATATGATGTGTTTTTTTATCTCAGACCTCGTAAAGATGAAAATTTATAGTTGTACAAATATTTATTGTTTTTACCAAATATTTTAATAACAATTGAGTAAAATATAATAATAAGTAGTATCATATTATATAATATAATAATATCATAATATAATAGTAAAATAAATAATATCGAGTTACACTACTTAAACCACATATCAATCGATCATGAGTAAACTTTTACCAAAATTTGTCAGTTTTATAAATCTTTATAAATTATTATTAATCTTATGCGAGGGGGAAATCTCTGGGGAAATTTGGTGTACAAGAGACGGGAAATCTTAGGAAATTTCAGGCAATCTTAGGAAATCCCAGGAAATCTCAGGAAATTTTAGGAAATCCGAGGAAATCTTAGGAAATTTCAGGCAATCTTAGGAAATCTGAGGTAATTTTGGGGACATCTGAGACAATCCCGGGAAATCCGAGGAAAATTCAACCTATCTAATTAAAGGTTAATGAAGCGAAATCCAAGGAAATTTTAGGAAATCCAAGGAAATCTTAGGCAATCCAAGAAAATTTTAGGAAATCTCAGGAAATTTTAGAAAGTCCCGGGAAATTTCATAAAAAGAAATCTGGTGTACAAAAATTTGGTCTGCGGTTTCTTCCTCGATCTTATAGCCACGCCAGTGACTGCAGGGCCCGCTGTAGGGGACGGACAACCCGGACAATTATCCTGGGCGGCAAATCTAAAGAGCGGCATTTTGGCTGTTGACGTGACAAATTGAAATATTAATGAAATTCCCCGAGACGTCGCAAAAAGATCGAAAAAGCTAAAAAAAAAGCTCACTAACCCCATAAAGGGGCGGAAATTTGTGTTTTTGTCCGGGGAGGCGTAAAGGCTAGAGCGGCCCCTGGTGACTGCAATAAAACACTGAAACACATTTGTCACTCTCTGGCACATTTAAAAATACACTTTCTTTTACCTTATTATTTATTGTATTTAAATAATTGAAAATATTATGTCCTACCGAGTTAATTGGGCAAAGCAGGTGATACATTTCGATGAATAGGTGATAAATTTCTTTTCAAATTCCATAGTGAAAATTAATATTCTTATTTATCTCAAAAATTTTCAACAGGAACGTTCCTGGTTTGTCCTTCATAAGATGCTGAAATAATAATGCAGATGTAAAATTTTTACAAATAATAATAGTTTATTGTGTAGGTAATTAATAAAGTTTTAATTTTATGAAAAGGAGCAATGCTATTATTCACGAACAGCATTCGAACAAAATCAAGATTTTTGTACGAAATAAGGCTATATAGCCGGGTAAGCATGGGAAAACCTTTACACAGATTTGGCTCATTTTTTTAGAGGTTCCTCTCGATTCTCGAATCACCATTACATTTTCCAAAATATTAGTTCCCAAATGCTGATCGTTTCTTAGAAAACATTTTTTTCTCCAAATTTAGCAAAGCATTATTTTCTCAGAAAGTATATTATCGTATATTTAATGATATTCGAATATGTTATAGAGGTACTAAAGACCTATAAGTGGTAATTTTTTTTGTGGTTTTAGCTTTACATAAAATGTGGAAAAAACGGGAAAAAAGTTTTCAAAAATTAAAAAAATAAAATTTTGGCCTTACAACAATCACCAAATTTTTGTCAAATATTTCTTATATATGATGCCCATATAACATAATATTAATTTTAAAATTCTACATATGTACATACAAATACATACATATCAGTATGACTATCATTGGAGACGATAGTGATAACGATTATTAGTTACTTAAACGATTAGTTATAAAATTATACTTAAAAATGGTTATTTTCCGGTATTTTCTATTTCTTTAAATGATTATTACGACAGTCGATGCTAGCTAGTGCATCTAGGTAAGATAACTTTTATAAATATTTATTTATACATTTTTTTTACCCAAATATTTCATTTGGTCCATAATCGCGTGTTTATAGAATAAATACCATTAGTCCAGTCAATGGGGGATTTTGCCTTGCAATAAATCCGACCGTTTTGAAATTTTGCAAAAGGTTTCGTTTCAGGGCACTTTTTAACCAAAAAAAAATCGCCATCCCTCCGAAGTCAGTTTACAGTTTTTCAATAATATCTCCAAAAATATTAACTTTACAAAAAAATAGTTAGTATAAAAATTGAAGCTCGTCAAATTTTCAACACAAAAGTTTATATTCAATATTAGCGACAGTGTTAATATATCAACGAAAAAATCCATCCGCTTGTCGTAAAATGTATGAGTATGCCGCATCATATTACGACTGGCAACGTTATATGTATAGACGGCAAACGGCCCAAAAAACGTTGAAGCCGTATTTTTAATCATGTGTGCAACAGCGTACTGTAGTTACCAGTTACCGTGTAGTTAACAGTATTGTCGAGAATTTTTAATATTAAATTACCATATTTTATTATTTTTATTCGTTTATACCTTTTGAAGGTTTTCAATCTTTTTTACATTCAGTGAGGGGTTTTTTAAATCGTCAGGTTTTGTAGATTATTGGTTGAAAATTTTATACCAATCTAAAATTCAGTACCAAAAGGACCAATCAAGTTGCTTATCTTATTAATAAAAAAAAAATTTTATTACGTTAAAATCGATAAGTTGGTAAACCTGAATACATGGGCGTCCATAGGATGTTTTTTAGAGAGAGGCAAAATCAAAAAAAATTTTTTTTTTTTTAATTCAACACTAAAATTTTAATGTTCTTTATTTGCAGAAAAGATAATGAATTTGAATTGAATTGATGAATTTTGGTTTCAAATACTCGAAACAAATGTATTTTGTATTTCAAATACCCATAACATATTATGCACTTTGTAATTTGTATTTCAAATACATATTTTCATGTATTTTGCTCACCCCTGGTCATGAATATATTCAAAATTTTAGCAAATTACTGAACACCTATTCTAAGTTCACTATAAAAAATGGTATTTTCTGTTTCTTATCAATAGACCGCTTTAAGGACGTTGTACGGTATTCCAAACTGTAATTATTTATATAAAATAAGAAATTTTAATTTACCTTGTAAAATTTAAATGGATAAATTTTATTTTTTAATTTTTCTTGATAAAACACTAAAATTTTGTAAAAATTAAACTAGAATTTGACAATTTGACACTAAAGACGTTTGAAGAAGGTTATGAAGTTTTGTGACTTTTCGTTCGAGTTGGTTACCGATCTTCTGAAGGTACATCAACGATGTTAATGTACGCGTAGCTTTATTTAATTTTATATTGTTTGTTAGGTTGGTACATGATTGGTGTTAGAACAGAAAAATTTAAGGTTAAATTTCTTTTTAATGATAGGTTATAAACAAGTACATGCTGTTTCAGTTAAAAAATCTGCAATGGAAGAAGTTGAAAATTCTGCAGCAAAAGAAGTAGAAAGTTCTCCAATGGAAGGTCAGGAACCCACAATTAAAATTGAAAATTCTCCAGCAAAAGAAGTAGAAAGTTCTTCAGTGGAAGGTCAGGAGCCCACAATTAAAATTGAAAATTCTACGGTGAAAGATGAAACCGAAAATTCGACAACACAGAAAGTAACTTCTGAAATGGAAGAACGGGAAACTTTTAAACCACAAACTTTTGCATCTGTCCAAGACTTTGTATCCGTAAGTATGAACGTAACTAAAATTTTGCATTATTAGTAACAATGTTTCTTTTTATAGAATGGCTTAAAATTGTTAAGTGAAGCTATTAAAATTTCAAATTCTCTACCGAATCACGATAAACTATTATATTATAAATCATTTGGCGCCTTTAACAAAATAATGAACACCGAAACTGAGAACATTTTGGATCTTAAAAACAAAGTACTATGTCTTATTAACCAAAATATAAATATTCGTTCACAAGATCTTGATCAACAAATGGAAACCATTATCGAAGCAAACGATGAAATATTTAAAAAAGTTTCCGATGATATAGATTTAATGAACGGTATAAAAAAACCCAAACAAGAAATACAATTACCCGAAATTCAATCGGTTAGTACAAGTATCAAAATTAATGGTTCTTGGAATAGTGCTGCTCTTAATAAAAGTGCACAGGTAAGTCATGTTTAGTCTGTAAATAATAAACTATTTAATTTTATATTTTCTTTTAAAGGAGAAATCAAACGATTTAGTAAAATTGCTTGCAGCCAAAAATATTGTACGTCCCCAAACGAAGTTTAGGATAAAAGTTGACAATAGTAATAATCCTTTTATACCGAAACTTAAAGAAAAACCAAATTCGTTAAAACCTCTTAGCATACTACCAGAGGAAGGTGAATTGGGAGAATTATTTTATCCAAATCCATATGAGTATGAATTGGAGAGGTTTTCTCCACTAAAGGAACAGTTACAGAAAGTGGTTCCAGTTTATCCAAAACCTTTAGAAGAAACTCCACTAATAGAAGTATCAACAGTTGAAGAATTAAAAAGTTTAATTGAAGATTTACAGAAGCAGTCAGAATTTGCAATTGATTTAGAACATCATTCTTATAGATCTTTCATGGGTATTACGTGTTTGATGCAAATTTCCACTAAAGATACTGACTATATCATTGACACTTTGGAGTTACGCGATGATCTTCAAATCCTAAATGAAGTTTTTACTAAACCAACTATTATTAAAGTAAGAAATCCTGCAGACTACTATGCATTCTAACAAATTTACTATCTTCACTTGTTGAATTCTCTATAAATATTCTTAATTTCTGTTTAGGTTTTTCATGGTGCCGACATGGATATTCAGTGGTTACAGAGGGATCTGGGTTTGTATGTGGTAAATATGTTTGACACTCATCAAGCTGCAAAGCAATTGGGTTTTGCTAGGCTATCTCTTGCCTATTTGTTGGAGAAATATTGTGATGTTCATCCAAATAAAATGTACCAATTGGCAGATTGGAGAATTAGGCCTTTACCTGATGAGTTGAAGTTGTACGCCAAAATGGATACTCATTACTTATTGTACATTTATCAAATGTTAAAAAATGAACTGCTGGAAGTTGGAAACAAGAGTGACAATGTTTTAAAATCTGTGATACAATTGTGTACACAAATTTGCTTAAAGGTGAGGACTCTTCTATTACGAGAGATAATACGAGAAAGTCAGATGGTCTTATGACTTTCATGCTATAGTTTTCACCAGTTGACTTTGTTAATTTTTAGACATACGTAAAACCAATATTTAACGAAGGCAGTCATTTACAACTTTACCATGAATCCAAGAAGGTGTTCAACAATCAGCAAATGTTTGCTTTCAAAGGGTTATTTGAATGGAGAGATACTCTATGCAGAGAAGAAGACGAAAGTGATAAATATGTTTTACCAAAATACCAATTGTTGCAAATTTCTTCTGTCCTTCCGAGAGAGATGGAAGGTATTTTGGCATGTTGCAATCCAATTCCACCTTTAGTTAAAAGTAATTTATTGGAATTGCATCGAATTATTTTGCAAGCAAGAGAACAGCCCCTCATAAAGGTAAAGCAATACGTAAGCAATCTATAAGATTTAATAAGTTATTTTTTTAAGCCTATACTACAAGATGACACTAGAAATTTAGAAACGGCGTGTGAATTGACAGAATTAGACATGGGATTTCACGATTTAGATAACACGGAATTTAGAGACGATTTGCCAACATTATTCGGCAAAAAAATAAACTTGGTGAAAGGTTTGATCGAAAGTAATGAAGCAACCAATGTTAAAAAGAAAGTATCACAGTATTCAGTATTTACTTCGCCCGAAAGAAATATTGTTGAGGTGAGTCGAGGTTTATATAAAAAATGAATTTATTTTATCTATGTAATTTTAGGAAAGTAGTGAAGCTGAGGCAGGGTTAAAGAAATTATGTCCATACGAGAGATACAAGCACACTAAGTTGTTTGTAAGATCTCGAGAGATCGTAAATGAAGTGAAAGAAGTTGAAACTTCAGAAGAAAAGAGTACTCAAGAAAGAATTGCAGCTGTAAGTTTTTTCTATCTTTTTCTTTCATTTGCCTATGTAACAAACCTTTACATTTTAGTTACATCATCATTTTGTGCAAGTTGCTCAAGAGACCGAAAAGGTTCCTCCAGAAAATGAAAATCAACTACCTACAAATGATGGCATCCAAGATTCAATAAGTCTGCCAAGTGTTTCTTGTTTAGAGTTTAGTAATTTTAAGGAAGTAGAATCGGAAACGATTTCTCCAAGAGCAAACGATGACATAGGCAAAGACAGACTTACTAGAATTCTCGAAAGACGAGCATTGAATGATGCAACTTCAAAAGCTACCAAAAGAAGTCGATCAAATGATAGAAGTTATTCTACAAAAAATAATCAACCAAATGAGCATAAAAGAGCACGTCCATCAAATTCAGAACCCCGAAAACCTGAAAATTCAGAAAATGCTCAATTACAAGAACTTAATAGAATAGCACTTAGTCACGACAACGATGTTAGAGCTTTCGAAAGAAATGCCAGTCAACAGTCTCACATTAACACATTTAACAATGACAGAAGGTTCAACAATGACATTAGGCCATTTAATTACAATTCTGTCGATTTTCAAAAATTTCAGGGGGGTGCTTCCAATAGTGGTAGACAACAAACGTTTAAGTCAAAATTTAAACCAAAAGTAAGTAAGAACAATTTTGATTTAAATTATATTAATTTTTTTTTTTATTTAGAATCAAAATAAAAGCCACAATAAGAATTTCAACAAAAGCGGTACGTATTCCAGACATAAATAATCATCTTCAGTTTTGTTTTATCAATTTAACTGGCACTTATGCTAATGAAAATTGCTGTCTGAAAGCAATTAAATATTCAATTCTTTTTAATGTTTTATAAAATGTATCCAACCATTTTTAAAGATAATTTTTTTAAAAATTTAATTCATTCTTGGACATTCTTGTAAATAAATTTGCATACTTTTATTTCTAAAATAAATTTATTATTATTACAACAATAATTCAATAACATACTGTTTTACATTTTTTACATAATTTCTACAAAATTTATTTTCTATTGATTTAAATTCGAAAAGATCCATTGATCTTTTTCCTGCTGTTTTTTTCAAATGTTGACCTTATATGAATCTAGGACGTTATGAGGTAATTTGTATAAAAATGTATATAGATATTATAAAATTTTAGTAATTCTATCAAAAATGTAATTTTTTTGATAATATCTAATTATTTATTACATTTTTAGAATTTACTTTCTTTTTTTTTTCGAAGTTTTTAATAGATTTTTGTCAATTTATTTTTGAGATTTTGCAGGTTGATACGATTAAAAAGGTAAGTACTGTTTTCAGCAAGATTCAAAACAATATATAAACAAACTATATGGAAAAAAGCAGCAAAAAAGAAGTAATTGTAATAAACTGAAATAACTAATTATGAAATAAAATTGAGATTAATTTTTAACTTGAAATATATGTTGTTATTTTTAAGTTGTGCTGTAAAAAGTAAAAACCATGGGGATTCCAGTATGACTTGGCCCTTTTTTTTCTAAAGGGCGCTCCAGACTCGAGAACAACAATTTTAAGTAATTTTTCACCTATTTATTTTCTTCGCAAGAGACGCGAGAGCATCACGAAAAACGAGAGTGTGGAGTTGATTCTTGTGTTAATTTTCAGGTTCTCGCCTGCAGGCCACTCTAGACTCTCGCGTGGAGTGAGAATTCTAAAAGAAAACGAGAACAACGCGAGAAAAGAGAGAGTGGAGGTAATTCTCGTGTTCTTCATAGGTTCTTGCTTTGTTCTCCGCTTTTTGCCGGTTTTTTGATGAGACACAAAGGAGCTGAGAACGCGATAACACGTCCCACACTTGCACGTTTGCATTCTTCAGTAGCGCCTGACTCGCCCATTAAGTAGTAACTTATTTGTGAATTAAAATGAGCGTAAATTGGACAAACGAACAAATGAAAAAAAAAGACTGTAAAAATAAATCGAAAATCATGATGCTTGGGTAAGCATATTAGCACAATAATGGAAATACCCGTCGATGAATTAAGAACAAACAAAAATTTCCTGATTGCAAGTTCTAGAGGTTATAAAAATGGAGTAAAAAAATCAGTAAATTTAGGAGCAGGTGCCGACGAGGTCTATAAGCCCATTTGGTTTGCGTATGATGCTATGGACTCCTTTCTTGGTGACAGTACAAAATGTAAAAACACAATAATAAAATAATTAAAACTTGAAGTCTAACGTATTTATGTCGGTTTTATCCCAATAAAATTATCTTTTTTTGAGCATAATTTTCAAGATTTGTGGTCAAATAAATATTTAATTTAATTAAAAAAGTGGAAAACACTAGTAGAAAAATGGTAGCGCAATGATCCCGGTCCGCAATATAAATAGGGATATTGAGTAAGTTTCTGAAGGGTTGAATTACTCAATGAATGAATTACCAGGCCCTACGAATATTCAAGATGCGATTTATTAACATTCCAACAAGTTTGTCTTCCGAAACTCAACGGAGGACCGCTTTAAATTGTCACAAGCTCATTAAATAGACTAAAGAAATGAATACTGAAATTATGCGAATATTTTATAACACCAACAAATGCCAAGATGATCATAAAAAGAACAATAGCAATATTACCTTTCAAGAAGAACATTATCGAAATAATGAAGTGGAAATGGTCACTGACACCACAGTAAATGCAACAGAAAATTCTGATACGTGTAGTACAATTTTTGGGCTGGTACAAATAGACTTGAATTCAAAAATCACATTTTTTGATAATACTAATCCATTAAAGAGGCCAAAAATTCTAAATTTAAACTTTTTTACATCACAAAATTAAAGAACTGTTAATTGTTTTAGAAAAAATTATAGAAATTTATTTAAAAAATCTGCACTGTAGTACTGAGAACCTTGCGAGTGTGGATCAAGACCAGTTTTTGATGTAATACGATCGAAAATCTCGCGAGAGTCTGGAGCGTCCATTAGAAATTAAAGAAAACCTCGCATTATTACATCATTACCGACATTTAAAACAAATATTTAAAAGTTGTTATCCGCAATGAGTGTCGCCATCTACTTATGGGGGAGAATTAAGGTACTTTACGGATGTTTATCCTTAGTGTTTATTTATAAAAGGTTCTTAAAATCAGAACAATATTTTACTGATATAACGGAATTTCTAAGTTGGTACTTATTTATAATCCGTTAATCCTGGTCCACACAGTACATATAAATTTGTATAGCGTTGTTCATCTTGAGTTTTAGTATCTTTGATCAAACTTAACAGCATTCAATAATGCTGTAATTGTTAACTGTAATTAAAAAAAAAACAAACAGTAATTGTGATACTGCAAAGAAATGTAAACGGTTGGAGCATTTACTTCAATTATTATAGTCTACTAAAGAGATTAGCAGATTTGAATTTGTATTTTGTATATGTCAATGATGACAACTCGGCCATTGACGTCAATGGCCGGACAATGACGTCAATGCCCTGCTTAACTGGACATTGACGTCAACGCCCGGCCAATAACGTCACTGACCGTGCATTTTGGGCGATGTTGACATTTAAAATTTCATATGTGGTTTTTACATCATTGTCCGGGCAATGACGTCATTGCCCAATACACAGCGGGCGATGATGAAATTACTCATTTTTTTATTTGATTTATTATTGGTTCAGCTTATACATGCTATACACAATACTTATAACAAAATTACAGGTTTAACATTAACTAATAATTCAATATTTTAATTTTTACCGTAAAGAATGCTGTGTGGCAAAACTATTATCATTTTAGTTGCCGGTTTGATTTTTTATTCCATCAGAAAGTAAGGTATTTCATGTGCTTTTGCAATTAGTACTAGTTATTAAGAGATTAGAGATAAGAGATTATTAAGAAGAGCTATTAAGAGAAAAGTTAATTTTGTTGGAAAACATTAGTGATACTACCAAAGAAAACGAGATTACTCTTAGACAAGCTGCAGCTCAAAGCAGTGTTATAAAAATGATTAATTTAAAAAATTTAATTTAATTATCTTTTAATTTATAATTATTTTTTGAATTTTTGTTAATTTTTATTATTTATTTTAATAAATGATTATAATACATTAGAATATTAGCGAAGTGTCACTTGCCAGTTGACTATGTCTTGCTGTTCCCTGTTCCTTATAGTATTTATTCTATATATCTTCATTGTCCAATCCTTTTGACCGGCCAAACACGTAAATATTACAATCAGATGAAAATATTTACATCATATTTACCTCTAACGGGAGTTGACGTCAATGGCCGGACAATGACGTTAATGGCCAACATAAATGGGCATTGACGTCAACGCCCGATTTACATCATTGACCGTAACATATAAAACACATTTCTAACCGCTTCTGTGAGATAAATGTGGATGAATCTTAACTGAATGAGGAGGGGAGGTTAATTAAAAGTAACAAAATGTTACCATGTCGAATTAGCAATTCAACATTTAGTGATGTTAATAAACAAGCCTTTGAATTAAAAAAAAAGAATTAAGTATGGAGAGGCGGTATACCCAGCAATTCTTGAAAAGAATCAAAAAGTAGCGAACGAATAACTTTTTTACAAAAAGATATGTAATGTTTGTTTTAAATAAAAATAAATTAAATAATCTTAATATATAAAATCCCAACACGCTGCTGCTCCTGCTCCTGTGTGTCATTTTTTGGTAACCTAAAAGCACTTTGATAGGTCGACTTTTTTTACCAACCGAAAAGTATATTAAACCACCGCACCGCCGGTACTCCCCCTGGGACGAGTTGCACATCAATCGGGTTTCCAACCAATCGGGCTAGATGCCCGTCCGTGGACGGGCTTTCTGCTAGTAAATAAATAATGAGTTAATTTTACAAAAAATTTATTAAAAATATTGAAAACATTATTTTGTTTGTAATAAAAAAAATTTCCGAGATAGGAACCCCCGAAATGAACTTACTGAACTTTTTCTAAGGTTTCCTTTCGATGTGTTGCTGTTGTAATGATCCTTCATCTTTATGAAAACTATGTTTTTACTCATTCCATTTAACACATGATTGCTGATTAATTTGGCTCACACGTTGTAGTTGAATATTTTGTGCAGAACATCGTTGTTTATTTATGCTTCCAATTTGTTTTCCATTTCCACTAACACGTGGTCGTTGATTATTTCACACGTCGATGATCATTTTGGCTTCCAGTATGTATTCATTGCTACTACCCCGTGCTTGTTGATCATTTTGGCCCACAAGTTCTTGTTCATTTTGGATTCCATTTTGTTGCTCATTGGGATCAACACGTGGTTGCTCATTATTTTGGCTCACACATTGTGGTTCAATATTTTGTCCAGGCTGATGTTCATTTTTGTCTTCATTTTGTTGCCCATTTCCACCAACATGTGGTTGTTGATTATTTTGACCCTCACTTTGTTGTTCATTTTGGCTTCCATTTTGTTGTCCATTGTTACTATCCCTTGCTTGTTGATCATTTTGGCCCACAAGTTCTTGTTCATTTTGGATTCCATTTTGTTGCTCATCGGGATCAACACGTGGTTGCTCATTATTTTGGCTCACACATTGTGGTTCAATATTTTGTCCAGGCTGATGTTCATTTTTGTCTCCGTTTTGTTGCCCATTTCCACCAACACGTGGTTGTTGATTACTTTGAGCCTCACTCTGCTGATCATTTCGGCTTCCATTTTGTTGTCCATTGTAACTAACCCGTGGTTGTTGATCATTATGGCGGTACTTAAGTGCTGAAGGTAATTGAAAAACAATTTGGCTCATACGTTGTTCTTGCTTATTTTGGCTTTCATTTTGTTGCTCATTGCGATCAAAACGTGGTTGCTGATGATTTTGACCCACACTTTGTTGTTGAATATTTAGTCCAGGACGTTGTTGTTCATTTCGGCTTACACATTGTTGCTCATTGCGATCAACATGTGATTGCTGATCGTTTTGGTTCATAAGTTGCAGTTGAATATATTGTCCGGGACGTTGTCGTTTATTTCGGAATCCATATTGTTGCCCATTTCTACCAAAACGTGGTTCTTGATAATTTTGGCCCACACGTTGATTTTTATTTTGGCCTCCATATTCCTGTCCATTGCGATCAACACGTAGGTGCTGATCATTCTGACCTACACGTTGTTCTTGATTATTTTGACTCACACGTTGATGTCCATTTCGGCTTCCATATTGTTGCTCATTGTCATCAACACGTGGTTGTTGATCATTTCGACCCATATGTTGTTGTCCATTTCGGCTTCCATATTGTTGCTCATTGCGGCCCATACGTTGTTGTTGAATATTTTGTCCGGGATGTTGTTCATTTCGGCTTCCATTTCGGCGTCCGTTATTGTTATTAACCCGTTGTTGTTGTTGATAATTTTGGCCGACACTTTGATATTTATTTTGGCCTCCATATTGCTGTCCATTGCGATCAACACGTGGGTGCTGATCATTTTTACCCACGCGTTGTTGTTGAATATTTTGTCCAGGACGTTTTTGTTCATTTTGGTATTCATTTTGTTGCCCATTTCCACTAACACGTGGTTGTTGATTATCTTCACTTTCACGTTGTTGTCCATTTCGGCTTCCATATTGTTGTTCAATGCGATCAACACGTGATAGCCGATCATTTTGTCCAGGACGTTGTTGTTCATTTCGGACACTATACCGTTTCCCATTTCTACCAACTTGTGGTTGTTGATAATTTTGACCCTCACGTTGATGTTCATTTTGGCCTGTATATTGCTGTTCATTGCAATGAACACGTGGGTGCTGATCATTTTGACTCACGCGTTGTTGTTGAATATTTTGTCCAGGACGTTTTTGTTCATTTTGGAATTCATTTTGTTGCCCATTTCCACTAACACGGGGTTGTTGATTATCTTGACCCTCACGTTGTTGTCCATTTCGGCTTCCATATTGCTGTTCAATGCGATCAACACGTGATAGCCGATCATTTTGTCCAGGACGTTGTTGTTCATTTCGGACACTATATCGTTTCCCATTTCGACCAACTCGTGGTTGTTGATAATTTTGACCCTCACGTTGATGTTCATTTTGGCCTCTATATTGCTGTTCATTGCAATGAACACGTGGGTGCTGATCATTTTGACTCACGCGTTGTTGTTGAATATTTTGTCCAGGACATTTTTGTTCATTTTGGCATTCATTTTGTTGCCCATTTCCATTAACACGTGGTTGTTGATTATCTTGACCCTCACGTTGTTGTCCATTTCGGCTTCCATATTGTTGTTCAATGCGGTCAACACGTGATAGCTGATCGTTTTGTCCAGGACGTTGTTGCTCATTTCGGACACTATACCGTTTCCCATTTCGACCAACTCGTGGTTGTTGATAATTTTGACCCACACGTTGATGTTCATTTTGGCCTCTATATTGCTGTTCATTGCAAAGAACACGTGGGTGCTGATCATTTTGACCCACACGTTGTTGTTGAATATATTGTTCACGACGTTGTTGTTCACTTTGACCTCTATTTTGTTGCTGCTGTTCATTTCGTGCCCGATATTGTTGTTGGTTATTTCGTGCTCCATCTTGTTGTTCATTTCGTCCCACATATGACTGTCGATTATTTTGACTAATACGTGTTTGTTCGTAAAATTGTCTTCTAGAGAGTTCATAATTCTGTCTGGGTGGTTGTCGATTATCTTGCTTAAACGGCTGTTGATTGTCTTGCGCAGATGGTGGTCGATTATCTTGCCTAAACTGCTGCCTATTACCTTGCATGTTCTGATTTTGTTGAAATTGATTATTAGAATTTCTTTCTGCCATTTTTCTTTTTTCACTCGTTATACTTGATACTTCAGGCGATTTTATTTTAAATTTGATAAAAACTTGATGTCAATTTGCTTTATATAATATTTAATTTACAATTTTAATCTATGTTTATTGGATTATCCAATAAAAAATTTACTCCGATATTTTAAGCCTTTTTGAGATACTCAGAAAATCTAACTTTTGTGAAGTGTGATGTAACCATTTAGAAATATTTATAAAAATGTATCCTCCATAAACGTCGGCGCCAAAATCTTACGTATAAACAGAGATGTTACCCTATTACCTAGATAGCTAACTGTGTATATTTTGTATACCAAAGAGTGAAGCCTGGTCACGTGATCGCCGCCATTTGTAGTAGGGTCAACTCTCTACCCGTGATAGGGTAACATCTCTGGGACTAGATTGATAGAATATTTTATTTCTCGCAATTTGGTTGGGTCGTTTGACCCAACTACAAATGGCGATCTGGCTTCACTTTTGAATTCGTAGTTGGCCGTTATAGGGTAACAGCTCTGCGTATAAATGGTTTATTCTAATGCACCACGCAACCTACATTGTAAATAATATATTGTATAATGCTTAATCCTATAGCCGCTTTAGATCTGACATTTTACATAATATGCATTATTATTGTTTTGTATACACGACCACATATTAGGAAGGTTAATAACGTCCGTTTGCCGTGGATTAGAGGCCTTTTATAGTTATTTATTTATGTATCTAGGGCATTATGAAGATGCTTATATCGAGAGCAACCAATGTAAAAAGGCGAGGGTCGCTAGGCCCGAGAGTTTTTAAGTTGCTCGAGAGCATAAACATCGGGAAATGCTCAAGATGCATACAACGTTTTATATTTCACTGCATTTGAATTTGTCAAAATTTAAAAATTTTATAAATTTTGAATTTGATGATTGCTAAATTTAATTATTTTTAAATAAAATTGTAAACAATAAAATGGTACATTTTTTGAATCTATATATATAAAAATGGATGTATGTATGTATGTATGTATGTATGTTCCTTATAGACTCCTAGACCGCTTGACCAATCTTTATGAAATTTGGTGTATAAGCTAATTACGATGCTGCGAAGAAGATAGGCTACTTTAGAACGGCTTTCAACAAACTTTAATAAAATATGTGGCAAATAGTGCCTATTCATCGGATCAACAGATCGACGGATCAACGGATCGACGGATCAACGGATAATTGGATTAATTTCCCTATATAGGACATTACCCAAATGTAAAAGTTTCTAAAACGCGCCAAAACTGTGCAACGGAACCAGACTGGCCATAAAAAAATTGACACCAAATTTGATCGAGGCAACAATCATCAGTGGCAAATTCAAAGGGGAAGATGTGTTGATTCCCCGCATACCGATGATTACCAACGATTTACCATTCCAGTTCAAGCGGCTTCAATTTCCCTTGCGTCTTGCCTTCGCGATTACAATCAACAAAGCACAAGGGCAATCATTAACTATTGCGGGCTTGAATTTGGAGAATTCGTGTTTTTCACACGGCCAATTGTATGTTGCTTGCTCCCGAGTTGGCACACCAAAAAATTTGTACATTTATTCACCGAATGGAACTACCAAAAATATTGTGTATCCTTTAGCATTACGATAAAATAATAATAGACAACGTCCGTTGGGTCAGCTATGATAAATATATCTACAGAGTGTACCTAAATATTGTTACTTTGGTTTAAATAAATTTTATCATCCATTCTACCCGTTTTAATTCTTTTTCAGAATGTTGCTGCACGAAGTCCAAGAGCCTACATCAAAATACTTCAGGCATAAACAAAGCGTTTTATTTTTAATAACACCCCGAGTGAAGCCGGGTATCCATAACTATATATAGATAGACAAAAGAAAAACCAAAATTACTGTTTTGTTGTGTGTACGCATTGCTGAAGTCCGTTCGTATGAAACAAACGAGTAACGGAAAGCAAGATTGGAAAACGTTCGAGTACGTAGACTAATGCAAAGTATTTTATTTTTAAAGAGACCCCGGGCGAAGCCGGGAATCTAGCTATAATTTATATGGCAGAACGTTCGCCGAGTCACTTGGTATATTAATTCTGAGGCGGTACGATGTTCTAGAATTTTACAAATAATTTATATGGTTCAAGTTCTGAGGCGATACGAAGTTCGCCGGGTCAGCTAGTTATATTATAATAATTGCGAATGAGAAAGCATAATAGGCGGGCATTATGATTTATACGCCCTAGGGCATTACAGCCTATTTAATAGATCTCGTATATTGTTTGGCAAGGGGTGAAACAAAGCGATTTCAGACGAGGGTGAAATTTGCCTGCCCGAGTGGAGCGAGGGCTGGCATCACCTTCGTCTGAAATCGCGTTTCACCCCGCACCACACATACTATTTTTCATATTACCTGCATTGAAACAGAAAATTTTTTCTGCATTGAAACTTTTAAAATAAATATTTTAAATTTGAAAATTTTTTGAATTAGCAATAACTCAACAACGGCCCTAGATATCGAAAAACGGAGAAAAAATTTCCCCTCCTCGTCTCATACTCAAAATAATTGTTTCAAAAACGTATTGCATTTATTGATTTAAATCTTTAAATCTTTGGTTGTAGGGATAATCCATAATCGGAGACTAAAAAAATTGGGAATAAATAAAATAACCGAAATGTTTAAGCAAAATTTACTCAACAAAAACTATTGCTTATTTCATGCAAAAACAACAGAACATTTATAAACAAACAATGTTAAAAATAATGAATTTACAAACGAAGTTTTGCTGCACGTAAAATTGGATATTTGTTTCCATTGCAAAGTCCTTTGAAGTCGTCTAAGGTTAAATCAACGATGGCAAGTCCACCTAATCCCTTATTTTTCACATAAGCAGCTTTGGTACCGGCCGTTTCTGGATCTTCGTATCCTATCCATATACCGCCATCACCACTATCATTAGGGGTATGAAATGCGTATGTTCCTGTAATAACATTGTAATATTTAATATCTAATCTAAATTTTCGAAATACTATAATGCATGCAATAATTTATTATTACCATAACGTTTAGTAACATCTTTATCTATAAGTTGCCAGCTGTCATCTAGAATAACGAAGTCCCATGACAAAAACAAGTTAATCATGGGACAATTTTTGTAACTTACCGTGTTTTCCTTCTCTGTCTTCGGTTTTTGTGAGCGTAGTTCCTCTAATGTTATTTGGATTTGTAATTCGGGCACAAACTTCTTGATAACTGAGAAGTCCTTCCTCTTTGGTGTAAGGACCTTCGGCACCACCACCTTTTACATCACTTACTGGTGGAACTCCGGTCGTTCCAGAATCACTGGTCATTTTCCATGTTCTTCCGTAAGTAGGAATTCCAAGAACTAATTTATTATTTGGTGCTCCTTGTTGTAACCTAACGAAGAAATTAAATAGGTGAAAAATTACTTAAAATTGTTTTACTTACCAATATTGGACAAGAGCGTTTCCATTTTCATCGAACTTTCGATCGATGAGTTCGTACAAAGGTGCGGGAAAATCGGCTTCTTTAGGATTACGTTCAGAAGTGTAATAATCGAACGCCCACAAGTTAATGAAGTCTAAACTTGGACTTATAGCACGAACGTCGTGGAAAACTATAAAACTTCCGTTTAATAAGGTTTATTTAAAAAAACAATAAAAGAACCTACGTGTGCTGTTAACATTTGGAAGAACGGACATGGTAACCATTAATCCGTCGTGTCTAAAGGTATTTTTAAATTCTTGAACGAGTTGCGTAAATTGATTTCTGTGTTGTTCATGTTTTTCGTCGATTTCGCTTGGGTTAACGAATACGTGTTTTACGGTACTCCAGGCGTTGCTGAAGAAGCCACGAATTTTCTTTGGTTTGTTTGGTGGAAATTGCCATGCCAAGTCGATTCCGTCGAATCCGTAGTTTCTCACAAGTAAGAGAGCGGAATTGATGAATGTCTGTCTATCTTCTTCGGATTCTAACTAAAAATTTATTTATGCATTAGGTATGCATTATATTAATTATTAAAATTCTTACCAAAGTTAAATATTTTTCCTTATCTTGAGTATCTCTTCCTCCACCAACTGATAAAATTATACGTAAACCTGGATATTGACGTTTAAGATCGGTGACTTGTCTAAAATGACCCTGAGTCACATCAAAAAGTTCGTTTAAAGATCCAATTTTCTTTGTACCCCAGTTGATTCCAGCAAAACCATACATTAGATGAGTGCAAAATTGCAACGGTTCTGTTAGGTACGAAATATCAAATCGGGCTTGACCTAAAATTTAAAATTTGTATCAATTAATATTGCACTTGGATTTGTGAGAAAGAATAGAAATTGCAAACTAATAAAAATTATAATTTGTGCAGTGTATGTTCACTTTCTTCCCTTGTTATACAAATAACTATTTTAAAAAAGAAAACAAAGAAAAACAAAATTAATTTTATTAATCTAGGGTGAACCAATAGATGAGCCAGACAAATTTTACGTAAACTATGGCCCACTCGGAGGCTACGCCGCTGCACTTTTACTTTGCACAATTAGAAATTGATGCTGATAAATTTAAAATATTTAACTGAATATACATAAATAAAAACTGCATTAGAATAATAAAATGCGGAACTGCATAATGAAAAAATAAGTTAGAATTTGCATAAATTTTTGTAATTTTATTTTAAAACTGTTTTATATTGAATGGAAAAATTATCAAATGTTATTTAGAATATTAGAAAGTAAAAAGTATATTTAAATTATATAGTATAATTTATTTTTGTGAATACTCTTAAATTTCAAAACGAAATTTGAAACACGCAAATCTCAGCAGAAGAACTAGCACTGGAATCGCTAAACCATTCAGTCATAACTCATAAGAACTGGTCAAAGTTCGTGGGGGATGAGAGATTCAAAATTTTAATGGTCCAGAGTTTTAGGGGAGGCTAAGCTTCCTTTGCCTCGTCTAATGATCTACCGCTGCATATAAGATATATTGTATTAAATAAAAGGGAAAGTTCTTATTAACTCATTCATCAAAAAATTATTCAAGGATCAGATAAATAATAATGTGTTTACCAACTTGACGAGGCCGGAGACCCACTATGACGAATTGTTGATGTAAAACATGTTATAATTTCAAATTATTATAACGACAAATATATTATGATAATAAATTTTTGCAAAATAACATAAGTACGCATTTAATAATAATATATGAATGAAAAAAGTGGTAAATAAAAATACTATACGGCGACAATGAAAAAATGCTAATTGAATTGGTGTACAATAAAATAAAAATTTTCAGTAGAGTAATTAGGAAGTTTCTGTCTTGAGTTAGAGATTTAAAAGCTGGGCCTCTTCCTACCTTTAAATTCAGGAATAATATTATTCCTAATAAAAGTTCTAGTCGAATTTCTGTGTCGTACTATCCTACCGAAAATATCGTAGGTATATTAAATTAATTACAATTTTGAAAATAATTTCTGCCGAGGCAAATTGTAATTAGAACTATAATTGGAATAATTAGAATTAGAAGAAAAAATCTAAAATTTTTATTTTACATTAAAAAAATATACTACTATTAGAATTTTGTAAATCCGTTCAGGCGCAGAGACTCCGAAGCTAAAGTAATTAATAAAAATACGACACCGTTCAGAGACTTGTAGAGCAATATTAAATCAATTAAAGTACTTCTATTTTCAAGAGAGTTTATATCGAAGAGGATTAGTCTTCAGGAAACCACCCCATTAATTAATTGCTCTGGTTGTCTGGTTCGTCATCCTGATGGTTTCAGCCAAGTGATCTCCCACGCACTGCACTCGAAGAAAATTCTTATTTTTTACTATATTATCAAGTCAATTCCAATTTACTAATTTCAATTTCATCCTTTATCTAGCTTATAATATCAATTTAGACACGACAAATTCGGACGTTTCATCTCCGTTATTTTGGACCTGAGTTTTTGTGTTACTGGCTGATTCGCGCTAAGCGAACATAACCACGATAATTACAAAATTTGGAAAGGAAATTGAATAAAAATTTTAAAATTCAAACAATAAAGTAAAATAAAATCATAACAATCAGATTAGATTGTTTTCAATGAAAAACTTTTTTCCAATCCGAGCCTGTGATTGCATACAGACATTGCACAGGTGCGTTGTGTTGCTTCCGTTATATATAAAAATTTTATAATATTTTTATTTTAATTTAATTATTTTTTTTTAAATTAATATTTTCAGCTTTTTAGGGGCGGATTAACCCAGATATAGGCTAAGCGAAATAATTGTACCCTGCCCCCCAGAAGAGGAAGCTTTTGATAATTTAAAAAACATATTTTTGGAGATAACAATAATTATTGCCAAACAGTGACTTGATAATTATTTTCACTGCAATTCCTCTTAGTTTTATCAACAACAACCTCATAATAAACACTTTTATTGTAATTCTTGTATTGAAATAAAATCTGCCACAGCCCTATACTTAAATTATTTTGTCATCAACATATTTATCTAAAATTTTCGAGCTAAATATTAAAAAAAAAATTTCACAAACATAATTTTTTCTTATTTTTGAGTGGGTTTCTCTAAAAATCCAAGCCCTAGGCCTATTTAGCCTAATAGATAATCCGGCGCTGATGTATAGGTATAAGGAAATATCTTTGAAGTTTGAAAACCTTGTTACTGGCACGTTTATGAAACTCATTGACGTGTTTTCCATATTAGCGAAGGTAATATAGAATTCCAAAAAGTAAACTAATGAATGAATGCATTAGTGGTAATAACCTAAATTAAGACACGCTAATTAACGTTGTTATCAACAACAATTGGTAAAACCATAGTTTTCAACAAACAAGAGACAATTTAATTATATTATGAAATCATATTCCAGCAGTTAATGTGTATCATAATATTTTTTACAATAAATTTAATTAATTATTATGAAAAGTGATAACTTCTTGACTTTATTTTGTAATAATTAATTAATCAGTTTATTTAATAATTTATAAGAATTCTATTTGAATGACCTAAATTATCAACACGATTATTTATCAAAAATTATTTATTCCACATATTTATTGCTTTTGTCTTAATCCCAATTTTTTATGGAATTCATTAGTACAAAAGTTGTAACCATGCAAGAATCCTTGGTTAGAAATATCTGGTGATTGAAAAACTGGACCCGAATTTAAAAAAAATTAATGTTGAAAGCGCTCAAGATATAAAATTAAATAATCACCGCGATGAATAACTCATTACCTAAGTCAAGAATTTAATTAACACTCCAAGTGTGTTAAGAATTAACAAATTATCATTTTCACGGCCAAGTTACCACTTAACAAATAATGGGACAAGATCACTAAATCTAATTCAAGGTGAAGTTAAGTTGGTCAATAAGAATGATTAATATATACCAATATAGAAAAAATAAAAATTGATATACATTTCTTTCGAGAGTTTGGATGTAAGTTAATTGAAAAAAATCTCACCATCTCTGGAGTTTCCTCTGGAATCATAATAACAAACCAACTTAGCATTGCTTTGTTGGGCGGCATTGCAGAGAATTGCCGAAAGGGCAATCGCGCCGACGAGCAACAATATTATTTTCTGCATTGTTTCTTATTCACCGACTGAAATAAGACTAATTTACAATGTTCTCGAATGAAATTATACATATTTTGTATAAGTCACCTGACAACTTAAGTGGGGAATGTATTACTCTTATTACAATTTACAATAACAAATTTTATCATTCATATCAAAAATTGCTTCTGATTAGAATAAATTGCTATTTATTATTTCTTTTATAATTAAAGTGTCACATTTGTCTTTAGTATGTGCTTGTGAAAGTCTATAGCGCACTTACACAATAATAAGATCTCTTGCGAAATCATATATCTCCCAATCACTTTTCAGTTGTAGAAGAAAATAAGTAAATTATTCTATAGGTAAAATTTATTAGGCACTAATTACGTACTATGAATTTTTAAAATATAAAATTATCATAAATGCTTCCTTGTTATGTGATGCGTACAGTAAATAGGTAATAAACAAATTTGTTTTTCAAACCACTTTAGACATAACTTTAATTTTCTTAAACGTTGTCTATAGACAATTTCATTACATAATATTGGGCATATAAAATTGTCAAGTACCTAAGTTATTGTTAGGCACGGTTGCGAATATAAAAATTATAATTGTCTAGTGTGGTTGTAGTTTCCGCTAATTTGAAACGCCCGCGCCTATGTGAATCAGAAAATTAATTTTATCTACCACCGTGAGATAAAATCTACTTTTCCAACTCATTTTAGTTAAATAATGAGATTCATTACCACAAGTTTGCCCCTAAGCGTTTGAGCGCCCGCATGCAAGGTTTTATTCGACGCCCCCTCAGTCTGCGGACTATATTGTTGACACCTACACCACTGAATATTTTTTCCATCATATTATTATATTTTTTATGTTGTAACTAGACGCAAGAAGTTCATGTTGCAGTTGATATTTTGCGAGAATCACCAATGAACTCTAAAATTACCATTACGAAAATTCCCTACTTAAAAATTTAAGCAATCAAAATTGTCTTTGTTTACTAATATAAGATATCAAGAGCTATTATTACTGAAAACAATATGATTATGGTGTCTCGTGGCCATGGACGCAGAGTTTTTAAAAATGAATTTGATATTTTGAATTTATTAGGGCAGTTACCGAAATCAAAAGCAATATTTTTAAAAAGATTTATAGATTCCATTCTTAGCATGGAGTCGCAGAAAATTTTATAAATTTCCCAAGGTTATTATTCCTATTATTCTATGACTGCCACTATACATAATAAGTATATCAATCATTAAAAAGATATTAGTTGAATATTTATTGTTTAAATCCAATAAAATTTGTAGGTGTTATTATAGTTATATTCATAATAAAATAATATTTGTATCTTCATAAGAAAAATAATTTTAATGGGGGCACGCGCCTCGATGTACCTATGCAGTCGACGCCTATGAGAATCAAAAATCAAATTGTGGGATTACAAAATAATTTTAGTGTTATTCCTATAACCAGCTGTATTGAATATCAAAATTTGCCAAATCAAGCCTAACTACTTCCGATATTACTTATGGCCTGTTCCTACGGTCAATATTTAATGATTTTTTTAATAACATGTTGATATAACACCGCGCCATAATAATAGAAACACAATAAAAACATTTTTTATATGTCGCAAATTTTTTTTAAATCAAAATATTGATAAACATATTGACCGTGTGAACAGGCCATTAGAAAATTTATCAAGGCCAAAACTTAATAGTGACAAATGTTATTTATGTATAAAATTAGCAACATAGTTAACTAACAAGCCATCATAAATAGCACTACTAAGTATATTGTTACAGCCAATTTCATACCTAATACATCATTGTGTATTAATTTTCAAGTCGTTTTAGACGTGACAGGACTTCTATGAATATAAAAATAGTTGATAAACTTTCTTCGTAGTTTCAAAGTTATAAAAAAAAGTTGAAAGAATCCTAATACCACGATCGGCTGTGAATTAAAACTTGTTGCTCTAAAATTTCAAGTACGTAACGTAAAATATTCTCTAATTAAATCTTATCTTTTTTCTCAAAATTTAACTCCAAAAAATCAATCTCATTCAAAAATTATCAATTGAAAGAAAATCCCCGCTCCGAACCGCCTGCCTCAAATCGGTCACGCCGAAGTGGCCGCGTCATAACGATCCTTCCCGTATAAGTTTAGGGAGATCACATTTTGTCTGTATAATAGTTTGCAATCACTAAAAGTTGGGTGGAATAATTTTGATTCAATTAAAAAAATATGAAACCAAAATGTGAATGCAGATATAAATAATTATCTATTTTGTACAACCAAAACAAAATAAATAATTCAAATTTTTTTATTTTTTAAAATTGTATTTCGTATTAAAATATATAACAGAAGAGAGCGTTTCGAATAAGAATTAGAAAAATATCAAATTAAAGAAATTTCTTTTCTGCGTTTAAATATACTCAACGCTTGATATTTTGTTTTTTAAATATTGTTAAAAACTCAATAGTAAAATTACGAAATAGCGCTTTTAAAAAATACTAGCGGGCTTGGTCGCGTCGCATTATACGTGTTAGTTGCCGCCATTGCTATTTTTGTTACCGCTGAAATAACATTTTCTCAACAAAATTTTTTCTTCGACACATCAGTTCATTCTTAACCAAATCAATTTTAATCTGTTGAAGTAACTTGTTGGTAATATTTGGTTTTCAAACAAAAACACTATAGCAATGCGGTAAAACGTAATGCGATGCGACCAAGCCTGTTAATATATTTTTTAAAAGCGCTATTTCTTAATTTTACTATCGAGTTTTTAACAATAATTAAAAAACAAAATATCAAGTGTTGGGTATCTTTAAACGCGGAAAAAATTTTCTATAATTTGATATTTTTTTATTGTAAAAATCAATTTCCCATATTATTTCCCTATGTTCAGTGTTTTGCCGGTCACCCATTATAGGAGGGAGGCAGCGAAAGTAGCAAACTAGTGAAGCGAACAAATTAAGGGGATATTCTAGTCTAGAGGCACCGATTTCGGGCGTTTTTTTGAGCTCTGTAAAAATAAAACAAAGAATATTTTTACTATTCATTTTTTTATCATTTTTTTATTGATACTTGAAGAATTCATAAAAATTTAAACGAAAAAAAAATTCAAATTTCAAGAAGTTATATAAGCTGGCAAAGTGGGAGGTCCAAAAAAAAGACAGTGTCCTGATGGCGTGCAAGGTTTCAATCCCTCTGATATGACCCTCGTTTAAAAAAATTTTTTTTGCAGGTTTTTTATAACGATTTCAAATTTTTTTTAAATAGTAAAAATCAGATTTTTCAGCTTTAGTTAGGTTCATGTCATAGGGGGATGTATAAGAATGTTCATACCAAATTTGAAATAAATTGGTTGGCTAGAACTTGAGATATCGTGCATGCCAGCTTGAAAAACGTTGTTTCGAAAAAAACGCGTTTAAAGTTTTGAGTCAAGATACCGGAAATTTTACTCATAGAATGGTACGGTATACTTACATATTTTTAATCGGCGATTCCTGCTCCATACAATTCCGAATTTCTTTCGTGAAGACAAGCAGACTGACTCAAAAAAGATGGCGCTTGCCGCGTCACTAAAATAGCTATGTATATTTTCGAGTGACCGACAAGGACGACGACGAACAATGGTCTTCTGATCTATCAGCGAAACTTTGGTCTCAAATTTTGTAATTAAATGCCTCACTGTCGATTAATTTGGGGCATAATTGCGACCGAAAACTTGACGTAATTGGCGAACTGTTTTCACAAAACTTTCACCATTTTTGTGATGTGTTTTTACCTACAATAATTAAACGTTGTTCGTTTGAATACTTTTCCATATTCTTAAATCGCATGGTCTGTACGTGACAACTGTCAAAACAAAATCACTGTACAACTCGTATTGACAAAATGGCAGCAAATTTAAATCTGGCGCTCTTGTTGGGACACCCTTTACAAACCGAGATAATTTATTATTTGAGGTTACATATTTCATTTCTCGTAAGCTAACGACTTTCAAACTTAAAAAAAAAATTTTGTATTTGGAGTGAGTATATTTCTCCGAAACGTCGACTTAACAAACAATGCTTCATCATCATCAGCCCTTCGGTTTACTCTTGTACCATCAGCCTCTTTCTCTTTTGAGAAAGATTGATTGATTCAACCAGATTGGGGAATGCCGGTAACTCTGTTTTTAATAGTTGATGGTGGCAATCATCCGCCGGCTTTGCGTGCCCTCCTCTAAAGCACGGAGACGGATATATTCGGATAAATTTGCTGCCATATATTTCTAGTTCGGCTTCTTCTCCCTTCTCTTTTCCAAATCATACTCAAATAATACTGATTTGATATAGGGTTATCTTATTTTGTGATAACAGATTAATAGCGCTTTTCTGCCCGTTCCATTTTTACTTTCCGAACTCCTTAGTAAGGAAAGTATTGTTATCTGAAATGGAAAAAAAACTTTACTCCCCATTTTTTTTTCAAATTTTTATGTTTCGAGGTTCTCTTATGCTATATCCAAAAAATTTTTAAAAAGTCTGTATGTATGTGTGTATGTATGTATGTATATCTGTGAACACGATAGCATCTAAACAAAGTAACGAAATCAATCCAAATTTTGAATTTAAGTGTTGATCTGTTGTGGCACGAAGCCCAGTGAAAATGAATAAAATCGAATGGGGGCAACGGGGGGTTTACTTGAAGCTATAAGACATAATCCATCATAACTTCTAAACGCAATGAAATAGGTAAAAGTTTATTATGACAGAAAATGATCACTATCAAATTTCCTACAACTTTTTTCTATAAATATTTTTAAATTCTTTTTTTTTTTAATTTTTTCTATTATTTTTTATCAAAATTTTTTAGAAATTTTTTTATCTACCGATTTGCTTCAAACTTGGTGGAAAGTTTGCCCTAGGTTCCAACAACACTTTCAAGAAATTTTATAAAAGTTTGTTCATCCAGAGGAGCGCTAGGACGCTAGGAGCATTTGAAGTTTCAAAAGCACGTGGTTTTACCAAATCTTAATTCGTGTGCATCTTCTTATTTCGGAATAATGGTCCAAATTTGCATTGCATCTCTTCCTGAAGCTCTGCTTAACGTTTACATATTTTTCCTTTCACTCAAAAATTGTTTTTCACACATTTAAACTGTTACGAAATTTTGACTATTATTGCTCCCCTGATTAGATTTAGTAATTGTAGTTTTTTCTATCCGAGGTAAATTGGGAGTTCATTTTTCGGAAAGTTATGTGATGGCCATATCCGATTTTTTTGACTATAATTTGGAAGTATAAAGCATATGCCATATAACAAAATATAAATTTGAGAAAAATTTATTTGATAATAAACTGATAATTTACCTTCATTCAATCTGGATGTTCTGGATTATTTCGGCACATATGACTTTGGGTACCAAATAGGTATATTATAGTCGAAATAATGCTTAGTTATGGGCCGTGTCATGTCAAGTAATACTTATTAATTAAATAGCTGACACGAGAATACCTTACAAATTGTGTTCCTTATTTGTGTTACAAATAAGTTATTCTTTCTTCTATATTTAATTAAGGTAAAGTTAAGTGAGGTGCAATAGAAAATTTTCAAAAACTTGCTTATTGCCACCTCATCTGGAGGTCAATAAAAATAATTCGAATTTTATTATTTAATTAAAAAAAAAGGCGACGTCGAAATATTCCATCCCCTCTTGTCTCATTGGTGTTGCTGTTGTGCTTTTGTTGCTGTGGAAACTTCCAAAGTATCTTCTTTCCCTTAATTAAGGACTTCGTCCTATAACAAGTTTCCAAAATACGAATTATTTATTTATCTATCTAATCTTGCAACGATCTTCTTGTGTAGGTACTACTTGTTATTTTTATTTTTCACCGATATCAACTTAAAGTTTAAGATACTTATGTTAATTATTGTAAATGTCGTTTAGTATTATAAAAAATAATGCGTCACCCATGTTTTTCATTTTCCAATGCCATTTTTTACAACGCCTTTTTCATGCTCCAACGAAGCTTTTCAAAATTAAGGAGTCAATAGTAAATGTTTACAACCGTAAAGAATTAAATGATAATTAAAATATTATACAAGGTACTTTGTTTGAAGTGGCTTAATTAAGATCAGCTAAATGAAATACCCACCTAATCGATTTTTTTTTGTATTAATAATTACGATGCAGAATGATCAGATTAATCTTTCACTTCCGTAATTTCCATATAATTTGATTCTCGGTAAATGTTTTCTACCTAATTTATCAATCAAATACTTAAAATTATTTTATGCGTATAATAGTGAATTACACATTAAATACTTTTGAATCTGTTTTCATACCAATATATTTTCCAATAGTAATATGTGCAGCAAGCGATGAAAGTTAAACGCTATAAGGAAAATATGCAATTTTATTTTATTTGAATTAATCTATCTAAGCCTAGACTTTAACATTTGGATTAAAAAAATTGTTAGTCTGCACGATTAAATGAACAAAATATTAAAATTCCCAAGGCCTGAACCCTTGTCGGCATCATTGTTTTTTAATAGGTATAATAAGCGCATAAGTCGTATTCATATTTTAACAAAATTTTAGTAAAACTCAGTGAAAGATATTGTAAATTGGATATTTGCTCTTATAAATATATTTTTCCAATTTGATCAAAAATTGATTGAGATATAATAAATTATTTTAAGAAGGGAGTTATTTTTTGCCTTTTTGTGAAAATTGAAAAGAAAAGAAATAAAGAAAGTATGGGTTCTACAAAAAAATTGTAAATCTATATATATAAAAATGGATGTATGTATGTAGGTATGTATGTATGTATGTATGTATGTATGTTCCTTATAGACTCCTAGACCGCTTGACCAATCTTTATAAAATTTGGTGTATAAGCTAATTACGATGCTGCGAAGAAGATAGGCTACTTTAGAACGGCTTTCAACAAACTTCAATAAAATATGTGGCAAATAGTGCCTATTCATCGGATCAACAGATTGACGGATCAACGGATAATTGGATTAATTTCCCTATATAGGACATTACCCTTTCAGTACAAATGTAAAAGTTTCTGTGAATATTAGATAAAATAGCTTGTGTGTATGTTTGTTCGCTATACACTTCTAGACCCTTTGACCGATTTCAACCAAATTTGGAACACATACTCAGTAGGACTTGGAAAATGTTTTAGTGCAAGAAAATGTTAAAAAAGTTGAAGGGAAAGTGACCGATTAACGAGATTCCCATAATTCCCCCCCCCCAAAAAAAAGGTGCATTTCGCCAGCCTACCCCCAAATTTCGAATTTTGGATCCAAAATAGTCTAAATCGTTTGTACCTTCATTATTTTTGTTTGTACCTATTTTGTTTTTCAGACAAATATTTTTGTTTTATTTCAATTTAAAATCCGGGGAGGGGGAGGGGCTAAGGATAGAATGTCATTATTAGAAAATTTGAAATATTTCAAAATCAAAACTGATACAAACGGAAATAAGGAAGGTACAAACGATTTAGACTATTTTGGATCAAAAATTCAAAATGAGGGGGGTGGTTGGGGAAATGCCCATTTTAGATATTTCAAAATATATGAAAAACAAAATAGGTACAAGCGAAAATAAGGAAGGTACAAACGAGGTACAAACGATTTAGACTATTTTGGATCCAAAATTCGAAATGGGGGGGCTGGTGAAATGCACCTAAAAAGGTATTTTGAGCTTCACAAATAAATCAGCAGCGGAAAGCAAGACTGGAAATCATTGGAGTACTCAGACTAAAGCAAAGCATTATATTTATAATGAGACCCCGGGCGAAGCCGGGTATACAGCTAGTAGCAATATGAAAGCAAATTAAATTCTTTGAAATTTTGAAAAATTCGTTTAGTCCTCTATCGCAGGATTTTTTTCTCAAATGAACGGTAAAGAAAATTTTCTTTCAAGTCGGGAAGAGTGGTCTGCCCGACTTATGATTTTCCAAACAGAGGTCGTAAAAAACGAGTACCGTACACTATTTCTCAGTTTGAAAGGACTTGGCTACATAGTTTTGAGTCTTTTAAATCTTGAATATTAATATTTTTACTGACTATTGTTGTAAACGTCATAGTTGACGTATAATATGTTAAAAAGACATGTTTTGATTGCTATGGTATTGTATAAAATAAAAAATTAAATTTAAATAGTTCAAAATTCATTATTTATGTCAATAAAAAATGTATCAAAATTCAAAATTTTCACAAGTAAAAGAAAATCGCGGTCTCGCACAAACACCTACATACCATTTTTCCCAAAATATGAAACTCATCAACTTTATAAGGAACACTTGAGAGTAACGTGGTTTGAAAGCAACTTTTCTCAATCTAAGTATAGTTTTGAAGATAATAAAAATGGAAGTAATGCTTGCACTCTTATTGCAATTTTGACTGCTGCCGAATGTTGGGATAATCATGTTTTGGTTAATACGTCCTTTTTTGATTCGAAGAAATTCCTTAAACTCGTGTTTTACAGATCGAAGGACCAGAGAAATCAATTAATTTTAAATTGGTTTATGCTTTGGCAAATGGAATGATTTCAGGTAATTCGATTCACGAAACTCTAAAAGAAAAGAAAACGTTAGTAAATTATAATTTGACTGTGCCAGAAGCTATAAAATACGGGGGTAAACGCATATCAAGAATTCGTGAATGGGTAAACAGCCCTCACGGTACACACTTTTTAAAACTAATTTATTTATTTTTAATTTTAGAGAAGCCATTTATTTTCACAACCCTTAGTTTTGACGCTTTACGAGAATTTAAAAAAGTTATGGAAGGAATGGCGTTCTTACTGCGCAAAGAAAAGCAAAAGGACCAATTTATATGTTGTTTTAATATCGGATTCCCGTAGCGTATTGTTCATTTTCCAAGATCGATTTGACACGGTAAGTAAATTCACATGCAATTAAAAAAAACCGGCTTTAACAAAATATTGTTTGTATTTCTCACGAAAAGACCCGCAGTATGGGTAAGCGGGTAACCGCTCTTCAAATCCTGGTCGAGTCGAATACACTGCTATGATCTAAAGTCCAAGATAAATAATCTGTGGGTTATGGGGAAACCACCCCATTAATTAAATTCCCTAGTACGTATCTTGGCTTTAGCTAAGTGATCGCCGACGTACTTCATAGTGTGAAGAAGAAGATTCCTCACAACTTTGCAGAAAAAGTTGATCGAGGATGTTATTGTACTGAAACATATGTTGCAAATTTTTTTTCAGTGCATAAGATACTAATTTTAATACGTACTGCGATATATTTATTTTATATTTTTATTTAAGAAAGTACGAAAATTTTCATAAAATGTAAAAATTTGGAATGGATACCTAAATTTTATCAGAATATAATTTACTTACTTCCTCGCAGCAAAAATAATAGGTTTTATGTTATTGTGAAAGGCAAAAATGAAAAGATAACACACATATTTGCCTCATTTACTCCTTCCATGAACTTTGCTCTTATAAACAACTCGAAGCGGAGTTAGTAATTCATAATACTTCAGAACATCTTTTGGCTCATAAAATTGCCTCCTCCTAATAAGAAGTTGATTTTCAAAAAAAATTATTAGACAAAATTGAACATAATAGCGATTTCCAATGGATACCAATTTAACTTAATAAATAGTTCCGTCAATGAACGCTCAATACGGAGGTCTAGCGAAAAATGGCGATATTCCAATTTTTGATTTCAGAGCTGGGAGGAGGATAATGGTTTTTTTGATTATTTGTCGAAAACGGTTTGACCTAGCTGAAAAGTGGTTATATACAAAATTAATTATAAGAACGTTTCTATATTTATTTTTTTTCGTATCTGCTGTTATAGTTTTCGAGAAATATTTTCAAAAAACTTTTTAGTATCTCACGTTTTTTGATAAACTTTGCCTGTTGGTATAAACAAAACAACATAGTACATTCATTGGACTTACATGTATTCCATTAGAAACAATCCTTTTTACTAAGGGGTAAACAGGCCCGTAGCCAGGGTTTCATTTTACACTTATAAAAAGCCTTCTGTAAAAGTAACATTTTCGGGGATTCCCTTCCGGGAATTTTTATTATTACAAACAAATCTTGTTTTTTTTACATTTGCTCCCAGGTGCCCCCCCTTGGCTACGGGCTCAGACATTATCAAAACTGATAATTCAAACTTTTTTAATTTAATTTCTATACTTTCCTTTGTTTTATCAATAAGAAAGTAAGATATAGATACTAGAAGTGCAATATTAGATAAAATAAAGTACTAGAAGTTCATTTAAAAAAAACTCCCAATAAATGTTCGTATGAACATTTGTTCCAGTAATATAAAAATATTTTATGGTTCATTTTAATAAATAATGTCTGTAGGTAACTTTAATCGATTCCCATCAACACACTCAAGAGCAAGGAGCATTTATAGCCACCGTCGAACGAATAAGTCTTAAAGTTCTGTGCAAATGGTTTGGTGAATTAATATTCCGCTGTTACGAGTCCTATCCGCAAATTTATGAGCTAGCTTTGTTGTATTTCCGAAATAAAAAGAAATCCATCAAGAACACCTAAATTGTGTGGAGGTAATTTTGATTTCATCTAAACATAAAAATAGTAAAAATGTAAACTAACCCACTAAATATGTATCTTGCTTTAAGAAATAAAATTTGAAAAAATCGTTAAATTATTATAATAATTATATTATTTACATGCTAGGAATAATTATTATTTTTTATCAAAACTCAGCTATAAGTTGTGTTATTACTCTATGATTTGAAACCAGCAATAACGCAATTATTAACATCTTTCGTAATAATCAATTGCGATTCATTATTTATTGTAAAAATTATCCTTAAACAATTAGGTAGGTTGTTTGTTATTCCAGCTGACTGGTACTGTGTGGTTGATTTTCTTTCGATTGTGCCATTGCCCATTCGACAAAGTCGTCAATTAAAACTGGCCACGCACCTTCTTCATCGTAATTGCTCATATCATCCGATATCTGAGTTGCAAAATCTAATAATAAATTCCAAGTGTCTTTAGGGATTGATTTTTTATGATGTTCCTAAATAATAAATTCTCGATAAGATATAAAATAGACAAAAACATATATACAATTACCTGTAAAAATTTGCACCAAATATCGAGAAATTTAAATTTGCCTTTTAAAACGATATTCCAGTAAGCTATCGCCATTTCAAGATCTAAACCCTTTTGACCCTGATTTTTTGCGTAATTAAACGTGAAATGATAAAAATCTTTAAATTTAAAATTGTCCTTTAGTTCATTTTCTAGATTTGTAAATCTTGTTTTTAATTTTTCCACACTGTCACAACCTAACTCCGTCATTCCATTTATAAATTCTTCTCGAGTAAATTCACATTGTGTAGCTGCTTTAAATTTCCACGCAATTATTAACACCATCTTTGAGTCGGGTAGTAAGCCTAATTCTTCCAAAAATTTCATAATACCGTCGGCCGTTATCTTCTCCAATTCTGTTGGATCTTTATACCGACAATATAGAGATTCCAATTTTTTCTTATCGACACATTTTGGCTCTCGATAGTATGCATCGGGATTCTGGAAGTAGTTATCGCTGGCAATGTCCAATTTCCAATCATTTTGAGCTAAGCAATAAATTGCAGTATTCTCGCCAGTTTGAGTAAACGAAATAAACTTTTTCACTTTATCCCTTTGTGACGACTTGAGTTTATGCTGGAAAAAATCACAGGTTATTGTTGTTGAAAGACAACAAAAAATAATCAACTTTCATTTTGACAGATTCACGATTTTGTTATGATGTGCCCATTTCGGTTAGAAACGAATAAATGTTTTAATTATTTATAAATCAAACAGACTCACCATGTCGAGATAAATTATACAAAAATTTTATTTATAATAAACGATCATTTGTATAACTATTGATAATTTTCAATTTTATTATGTAAAATAACCTCTCTAAAACTTCTCTGCATTAACAAGACTGCCACACCACGGAAAACGAATCCTCTTCTAAATTTCTGGTTCCACGAGCGATCGTTGTTGCGGTGAAAGGATTTAAATGTATTTTCGAGTGAAAGTGGCCTAGCATTTGGTTTTCTTCGCTTTTTAATTCCAAAATTTCCGTCAACGACGATAATTCATTGTGATTATCTAAATTTATGTACCGCCATAAAACCTAGCAACTGCTTCAAAAAATTAATTTAAAATGTTCAAAAGCAGAAGATTGAAATTTTTTATCAATTTTCAAATAACATCTCGAAGGTTTTGTCACCGCCAAGAAGAAGTTAGAGTACGATTTGCGCCCAGTCCTACAGGTAAATTTTGTTTTTATTTTTTTAAAAAATATTTTTGTTTTCTTAAAATTTATAGGTTATTTACATTTGGGTGGTTTGCGAACAGCACTTTATAACTTCTTGTTTGCAAAATCACGTGGAGGTAAATTTTTACTGAGGATCGAAGATACAGATCAGAGTCGAATTGTTCAAGGGGCCCAAGAACAATTACAAAAGGATTTAAATTGGGCTGGAATTTATATAGACGAAGGACCTGGACTGGGAGGATCTTGCGGACCCTATATTCAATCGCAGAGGCTGAACCTTTACAGGTATTAAGTGTTAAGAAGAAATTGTTAATTACGGTAAAAGTAAACTGTGCTTTGATTTAACAGGGAACAAGTAAAAACTTTATTAGACAATGGTTCGGCATATTATTGTTTTTGTTCTAATAAACGATTGGATTTGTTACGGTTACAAGCGACGAGGGCACAACAGATTCCTAAATATGACAACAGATGTCGACACTTAAGTAAGCAAGACGTGACGAGTAAATTGAACAAAAGTGAACCACACTGTATTCGTTTTAAAGTTAGTAAGTATACTTGATACTATAAAATGAATGACTGCTAGCTTAATTTTCATAATATCGTTTAATTTGGGTAGATGCAAAAAAATTTTTCAATTATGAAAATTGAGGAAAGCTTTCGATGTTGCAATATTTAATTATACTAACATCGGGTTACATGGGTTTTACGGCTTCAAAGAATTTTCTTTATTGTCTTTATTGAATTGACGATTCAATGTATTACATTAACTTAAAGTTAAAAACAAATTTTATTTTCCAGTTTTATTGCCACTCAAAACTTTAAATGTTTTTTTTTGAAACTGTGTTTTCAAAGTCGGTTGTCAAGATTTCTCGAAAACTACTCAACCGATTTTGATGTAATTTTACACAGGTCTTCGAGATACAATTCACAAGCACTTGGACAAAGGATTTTTGTTTTTTTCAATTACAACTATTTAAAAAAAAAAGGTAGAGCAAATTTCGTAAAAAGGTTTAAAAAAAATCCAATTTTCACTTTTTTTTCTTTTTCTTCGTCCAAGTTCTAGTTTATAGTCTTAACAAAAACACATATTTTTTTTTACTTCACATGATCCTATCATGAGTTCTGCTGTCAACACAGACGCATCATTTTTCCAAAGAGTCACTGGAAATGACGTCGCAATGGCTTAGTTTTAATTATTTTTCTACGAAAATTTCAGAAATTCTTTGTCAAATGTGTATGTTTAAAGGCGAATGTCGACTAGCAAGTTATTTCTGCAAGTATTTTTGCAAGTACTTGCAGAAGTATTTCTACTAACGTGGAGTGAGCTTATAGATTGTGTTTCCACAAGCAATAACTTCTGGAAGCGACTTGCAGAGGTCATTTTTGGAAGAAAACTTTCTAGTCAACATTCGCCTTCGCCTTAAGACACTAAAAAGTTGGACTAATATTTTAATTTTTATATGGAAAAAACATTGTTGAAAATAGGCCGTTTTTTCGTCGAGTAAACCCATGAAACCCCTTAAGTACTGTTGTTGATAATGATAATCGATTTTATTTTGCTGATGAGTGGACTGTACCTCGAATTGTTGTATTAAAACACTTGAATGAACTATAACTATTTATTGAAGAAGTAGTTTTCAAGTCTTATATTTAACACATGTATGCGTGAGTGCATCTAGTTTCACACTGCCTGGTCCCCACACATAAGGGATGCTTAGGCGTTTTTGTAATATATTATATGTATAAATGACCATAGAAATTATATGTATACTAGCAGAAAGCCCGTCTTAGGACGGGAAATCTTAGGAAATTCCTAGAAATTTTTGGGAAAGACTAATCTTGTGAAACATTAGTATAAAAACTAGGGAATCTTAGGAAATAGGAAGTTTGAAGATTGTACAAAATCCTAAGAAATTTTAATAAATTGCAGGATATTTTAGGAAATTTGAGGAAAATCGCAGAATTGTAGAGATTCTGGAAATATTAGGAAATTCGAGAAAATCTTAGGAAAGCTCAGGAATTTTAGGAAATCTAGGGAATAGGCAATTCTAGAAATTCTAGAATATTTTATCTGACCATTTCAATTATCTGATTTCCGACAATTGTTTTAGCTAACACCTGGCGTTGAGACATTTGAAGATATTATTTACGGAGCCATTTCGTATGACGTAGAATTAAACGAAGGTGATCCCATTATTATTAAAAGTGATGGTTATCCGACCTATCATTTTGCAAATATTGTCGACGATCATTTTATGAAAATATCTCATGTTTTACGAGGCGTGGAATGGCAAATTTCAACAACAAAACATCTCATGATGTATAGGTGTGCAAAATAACCGAATGCTTACCTGAAGAATTGAATTCAATTTTTATTTACATTCTTTTAGAGCATTTAATTGGTCTCCGCCATGTTATGGACACTTACCGCTCTTGCTAAATTCTGATGGTTCAAAATTAAGTAAAAGACAAAACGATATAGAAATAAGCCATTATAAGCAAATGGGAATACTTCCTCAAGCTTTAATTAACTTTATAATACAATCAGGTGGTGGATTCGATAAGGACAAGGAGCGCGGTATAAAACCAAAAAGTTATTCCATGGACGAATTAGCAGCACAAGTATTAAAAAATCACCTTAATGTTTTTTAAATGACTTATTTTAAACATTTCAGTTCAATCCCGAAAACATAAGTACTCATTCGGGAAAATTAATGAAAGACAGACTTTTGGAATTCAATCAATTAGAACTTGAAAGATATATTGAAAAAGAAGCTGACTTAAAGCTGTTGGTTACTAAAGTTCAAAATTTAATTAAGGAAACCTTTTCGGACAGGTAGGCAAGTGTTTAAATCAAAAATATAATGACGACGAGATTTTTTTATTAGAATTTCGATTACTTCTCTTAATTTGAATGAAGAGTACATCAAGACGATTTTAATTTGGGCTGTTAATAGAATACAAAATTTAAATGATTTAGTATCAAAGCAATTGGCATTTTTGTGGGTGGTACCCACAAGTGAAAAGACTGGTAATTTACAGCAGCAGGTTCTTATTGAAAGGTTGCGAGAAAAACTGGTTTTAGAAGACGAATTAAATAAGGAATCGGTTAAGACTCTTTTGCAGAATTTTGCGAAAGAAAATGACATGGAATTTAAGAATTTGATGCAACTTTTGCGTTCTATTTTAAGTGGCTTGAAGGTAATGTTTTTCCAACATAGTTTTGCTTAGCTAATATGTGTTTGCTATAGGAAGGACCTGGAGTGGCGGAAATGATGGAGATTTTAGGAAAAGACAATACGTTGTTAAGGTTGGAATGTTATATTAAGAAAAACTGCAGTTAAATGAAACATATTTAATATTATTTATATAATTTTAAGTAATAAATAAAAGTTACATTATTTAAATTGTGTATTTTTGAATGTTTTTGTATAAGTAAAAAAAAAGTGGTTGGACCCTTAAGTTAATTTAGTGTAGCATAATAAATAAAATAAGTAGACAAACTTATTTTTACATTAATAAGGAACTTGAAAAAATAAAGTAACACAATATTGCTTTGAATTTGTGCATTAAAAAATATATCACAGGTCATATTGATACCCAAAATTTGAAAAATTAAGTTACATTTGGTTGTTAATAAAAAAATTGATTTTAAAAAGGTAAGTTACTCTTGGTCCATTATATTTGGATATACAACATAGAAAATATGCTGTAAAAATATTTTTGAAAGCTTCCAAATTAAACTAAAAAAACCATTTGGAAGAGTTCATAAATATTTTCGTTTCAAACTTGGTTCATTTGGGTAAGAATAAAAAATAATTATTATTTCTTATTTTTCAAATTGCATACTTTGTGTTTAAAAAAATGTGTAGAATGTTTTAATTTGGAATGTAAAATTTAGTGAGTGGTACAGTCGGTGATGGCGACATGGTGTTGCTCTCTCCCCGTAAACATCGAATAAGGCCATTAACACGAAATAGCATAGAAACAGTAATAGATAATACTAATTAATAGAGTATCGAAGTCAAAAATTGGGGAAAAAGGAACATTTTTGAAAACAGGTTTTCTTCGTTTGAAATTCTTCTTCCCTGCACCATAAAAGCCTTATCGTCATCACCGAACTATAATTCTAACGTGATGGTTAAAAATGTAATTTAGTGAAATGAAACTTGATATGTAACTGAAAAAGTTTTCTTTTTAGAAAGTCAGTTTTGCAACCTAAATGATGCTTATTAATTGACTAACACTATAATAATTTTTTTTTGTAAACCTACAGGTAACAAACAAGTAAGATGATTTTTATCCTAACAACACCTACAAGGCAATGTACAATGATTATCAATGCTATACTTATTTTCATTCATTGTATATTTTGTTGTATAAAACT
Organism: Cantharis rufa; assembly: GCA_947369205.1. Taxonomy (NCBI): domain Eukaryota; kingdom Metazoa; phylum Arthropoda; class Insecta; order Coleoptera; family Cantharidae; genus Cantharis; species Cantharis rufa. The sequence goes on from OX376303.1 coordinate 25,915,525, forward strand.
ACATTTGAAGGGTTGCATGTAATAAGTTCTTAAGTGACCGTACGATTTCGACTTAACCAAGTTTTATTATTTTTCAAGAAGCTTCCAATCATCGCAAAATATATTTTCTCATCGCAATCAATTTTTATTTTATTTAATCTTAAGTTGTGCATATCGAGTCGAGGGTAGAAATACAAATTTTCAAAAGTCGCTTGAATTATACAAACGTTTTTGTTATAGAAAAGTCCATTACTTTTTTAATTGTTTAAAATGATTTTTCTTAATTTTAAAAGTAGTATTGCTCAAAATACTGGAAATATTTTATCAAGTCAAATTGAAAATTTTATTATTTTGTATTCAAAGCTTAAGAACTTTTCACATGTAACCCTTTCTTTAGAATTAATGTAGAAGATGCGTTATAATGTATACTATCACATACAACTTTTCGAATTCATTACATACAATTTCCAATTTATTTTATTTGCTTTAAAATTCAGTTCAGTAACAAAAATAATTTTACATTTTGTATGTAGTTTCTGCAACATAAGTTGTGCAATAGTCAAACCGTTTCTAACTGATAGTTTCAAAAGCGTTTGCAAAAACATAATTTTAGAGAACCTTGTTAAAAGTATTTTTAATTTTGAATATATCTCCAATATATATTTCTAAATGAAAACATTATTTTGTTTAGATTAAATATTAAATATTTTTTTTTCAAATGACATACTATGTTTTTTCTCATTCAATATCGGCTTTATTTTCAAATTTATTATTAAAACATTTAGAATATCGAATTAAAATTTTTAATTTTCAAACGATATTTACCGTCAATTTACGAAAATACGAAAATTAAATAGTAAAACGTAATTGTTTTGATTTGTCATGCGATTTTTAAAGTTGGTAATTGTTTGTATTGAACTTTGCATTATATTCTATTATCAATGATATTATTATAATATAGAGAAGACAGATTGGTACTTGTAACATAACAAGTTTGGATTTTGAACAGGGACTAAAGAACATTATCTACATAAGGAAATTTGAAATAAAATATGATAAAATATCACTGTATAGACTCCAGATTTGTGTCGGTGAGTTCTTTCGAGGTTTACCTCTTGAAAATGTTAGTTGAGTTGTCGATAGAGGGAAAAATTTTAAAAATATATTTTTTTATATTTATTAATAATAAAATATATTTTTTTTAATTTTCCAATTTTTAGTTTCACCCGTATAATATTTAATTTGTTTTTAAAATTTTTTGCAAACGAAAATTATAAAAGCCTTTTTAATTATCAATAAAAAAATATTGTATAATATATAGGTAATACCTGGTAATACCCACGTATTACCGAAAAAGTATTACGTTATGGTCGATGAGATCTTCTGTGTTTTTATTTGTAACGAGAAACAAATATGTACAAATATTTTTCGATCCGAGTATTGCGTGTTAGGGAAAAGTCATAAAAGTAATATATATATATATTATGCCAGTAATACTGATGATACGATTAGTGTAATATGTATTTTTTTAGAAGAAATTTAAAATTAGACACCAACCTAAAGTTAATTATTAAAATTAGTAGTTGCTAATAAGGGTTCTACCTAAGGAAGATGTGTCACCAATTTTACACGAACATTATTTTCGAACGATCAAAAAAACGCACATTGATGATAAATTAAAGTTGAAGAAAGGAAGTTATATTGCTAGGAATAGGCAATTGCTTTTAATTTAGAATATAAGGTATAATTATGTACTAATCTAGAGAGAAATTCGTTAACAGTAAATAGTTTAGTTATAATAGAAAGTTAAGATCGTAGTAAGCGTATAATATATATTATTTTTTTAAATTTAATTTTATCGGAAACTAATTTTATGATTGACAAAATAAGAGATTTGATAATACTTAGGGTTTATAATATAGATTTTTTGTTTTTTTCTCAATATTATTTCGAAACATCTATCTATAGTAATTTCTAAATATTTTTAATATTATTTTAAAATCACAGCAAATTTGAAGTTGTTTTTTTTATATAATATGTATAGGTTCTATAATGTGCGTTAAATAATTCAGGGACACTAAATTAATACGGTTTAAATATGAATATCGTAACATAAAATTATAGAAAACCTTTGCCTGCCACAGACCAACGCAAAATAATTGCAAATCGAACGGCGATTACACGCAGACTTCCGTTCAAACTATAATCGCCGTTATGTTGCGCTGGCCTCCACAAGGCCATGCGGTTGGTTTAAACTTAAATCATACATACTCCCAAGAATATTTTTTAAACTGTTTGAGTCAAATCCTTAATTGCTTGCAGTATTCTTTTTACGTGTCCCACCTTGGTAACGCCCAAATCCTTCAAGTCTCTTCTGGCAAGACTCAATAATTCTCTACCACGAATATCGTTTTTTACGAAACTGTCGATATATTCGGAAAGCTGCAACGTTTCCAACCATGTACCCACTTCGTGTGTACCCCACGAAGCAACATCGCGAGCCGTTTTGCAATTGTTTTGCTGTTGCGAGAACGTCACCGATCCCTTGGTTCTAAATTTTAACCAAAATAGACCCTTCCGTTTGCGTTCGCCCTGTAAGATAAATTCGAACGTTCAGTTTTCTAATTTGAAGTTTTACCAAAAGTAATTAATTACCTGGTCTTCTTGTATCACTTGAAGATAAATCAAGCTTCCGCTGGCAGACTCGTACATGTAGCACTTCCGTAATTCCATTTCGGTGTTTGCCAAACTTAAACTTAATTTGCTTTCGAGATCTTCGCGTAATTTCAACTTATGTCCCCTGTCGTGTAGCAAGCAACAGCTTTCTTCGTATAATTGCTTTACGGCGGAAACCAGTTTGGTGAATTCCACTCTTAAGGAGGGTCCTTCCAAAAGTTTACCGTTGGGATGTATGGCTTCGAGACGGTTATCTGCTTTTGCGGCAAGCGAATACAAATCGATTTCCGTGGAATAGCTGATTGCCAACATTTTGATCCACTTCGTAAGGCTGGTAGCACATTCTATAAAACTTATCAGCAAGAAATGTTCTTCATCGGAAAATAGTATATCCGGCTCCACCATGCTAGGCCGTTTGTCCATTAGAATAGACGGAGACTTTACTAGCACAGGAATGGCACCGCTGATCGAATGTTGGCGAGTTTTGTCGGTAGGAAGGGCCAAGAGATGTTTTTCGTGTCCCGGCATACTTTGACGAGTGAGACTGAATCGGGTTTTATCGTGCGATATCGAATTTCGCTTTTCTTGTATTGCAATACTTTGTCGTTGTTTTTCTTCCCAAGACTTGAGAGAGTTCTCCAAAGCACGATTCCTACATAGCATCTGCATTCTATTTTTATGCAAAATTCTGATCACACCTGGTGGCTGAACCCACGCCTCTCCGTCCACTTGAATTGGCACCCCTTCGTCGCCTGCACAAATGTAAATTTTTAGCGTACGATAAAAATAAGTCATCGTTATCTTACCTAATATATTGATTTGAATGCTCTGGCATTGTGCAATGCGATGATGCTGTAAATTTATAAGTCTTGATGCGGCCATTTGAACGGAACCGAATACGGCTACAACTTCCAATATTTTATCATCGAAAGAGGGGGCCACAAAAATGTCATCTTCTTTTGTTCCGCCCCAAAAGTTAGTACCACCCATAAAGCTATTAACATTTATGCATCATAAAATTGTCGAATATTTTTGTCTCAATTTATTTTACCTTGGAATGTTTAATACTACGATTCCTTGCAAACTAGGTAAAGGAATCCTTTGTCCATCGCATTCTAATTGTACTCTTTGCCCTAAATTTTTATAAGTTTTTTGTAAAAACTGCTTACTTCCAAGTACTCCATACCACATATAGTTTTTAGCTCTCGATCGACATTTTTCCGGATGTTCTTCTCTTTTATGATGAAAGTCTAAAGATATTTTGGCATCTATGCCTATTCCAAAATAGTTATTCATTACGCATCGTTCAAAATAACCTTCCATTAGGGTCTCATCGGGATCCATTAAAGGACCCACAGCTGCACATAAAGTGTCTGCATTTGCTAGAAGACATTTACTTATAAAACCAGCACCAGTGCTAACGTCTGAAAATTAGATATATTTTATATTCGACTTAAAAATTTTAAAAAGTGTTACGCATTTTTCATATTTTGAATTTTAACTTGTATTTGTTAATTTTTAGAAAGTTTAAGGCAGGTAACAGTTCCGTCATGCAATTAATTGTTGTTTCTCTAAAATTTTGAAATTTGTATGGGCAAACTGTTACGTCATAATTATTTAACTATCATTTATTGTCAGTATACCTCGTCGAGGCGGATTAGTAATAAGTATGTACACTGAATGTTAAGAAAATTCTTTATTTGATGTGAATCTAAATCTAAGTGGGATATACTATGAAGGAAGATTATGTATAAGTTGAACTATCTAATGCAGGGAAGCACTAAAATCTATTTAGGGTTTTATGACTTACAGTTTTTTGGTGATGCTCTATCTTAAGTTTTCAGTCATTGGTGTGTTTGATATAATAAATAATGCGTACACCTAAATATAATTAAAAAATGATTTTTATACTTACTTGGCCACGAAGGCAATCGGACCAAAGGATTAATTATAGGAAGTTTTCTATTTTTCTTAGAATATTCCTCCTTATCTTTTTTTTCCTTTTTTTCTAGCTCGGAATAAAAATTACTGGTTGCCGCGGCGGTAGCTGCCAGTGCGGCCGAATCGGCAGGATTTAATAAACTACAACAAGAAATTCTACGTGTAGCTGCTGGCGAACAATTTAAATACTGCATTTGCTCGGTTTCGATACCCAACAAATTAGAATTGGAACTATTTGCACTTGTAACTTCGCTGGTCGATAATCGATCTGATTTTGAACATAAATTTTGCAAATCATATTCTGAGCCCGCATCGAAACTTATCCCTGCGCCAATTTTTTCGATACGATCTGCTCGAATTTGTTCGTCTAGAACAGGAGATGGAGGTTCTACAATAACTTGTGGAAATATGGAAATCTTAGGTTTTTCTTCGTAGTTTTGCTCACCAGTTTCCTCTTTTTCTGTATTAGCCAAGTGCATCATGGCTGCCGCAGCGTTAGACATATCCTTGTCAGCTTTATTTAAACTTGTCCTCGAACCCCAAACGCTGGTCTCGCTTTCTTCCGTAAGCGTGCTTTGACGATTCGAATTTATTTCCGTTTTAGTGACTTTTATCGAACGATGTCGCTTAAACGATCGTCTGGCTATGTCGCTGCCTTCCACAAATTGTGCCAAACTACAATATTTAACCGGTTCCGAATCCATTTTATTGTCTATAACAACGGTCTGCGTCATGAACGCACGATTTTCGAAACCAAATTGGGCGTCTTCTTCGAATTTGGTTTTCGAACAGCGTCTAACTTTATCAATAGAGTTGCGCTTCAAGCTCTTCCTGCGCTCGTACTTATTCAAGTCGCTCAAATCGCTTGGAAACAAAGTTGTATCATCCGTGTAAGTATTTTCCATGCTGTCTTGGTCAAAGCCGTATATGTCGTGACCCAAAACCGAACTTATATCATCCAATAACGATTCGCCTTGTAAAGCCTCTGAGTTTGGATACGTATCCGTTTCGGGTGAATCGATGTGGTAAATGTGACCATTTATGTCTTCTCCATCGCTGCCTTTGCGCGGACAAAACGATTTTGGGTCAACTATTTCAGATGGGAAGCTAATTTCGTCGATGCTTCCGAATTCTTTATCGTCGTCGGAATGTTTATTATCTATTTCGTTTTCAATTTTTCCTTCTTCTCTTGTACTCTCGCGTCGTTGTTTATTATATTTATTAATGTGTGGCATATTTTCTACTTCTGCTATTCTAATCAATGGCGAATCGTTGATTGACGGTTTTTCAAATTTTTTTAGAGTTGAACACGTTTCTAATAATGCACTAGTTACATTTTGAGACTCGTTACTACAAAATAAAGCAGACGAGTATATTTTTATAGTTTTTACTCTAACGCACATTGCATAATTTTACGAACTTTTAAATTTTATTACTTCTGAACAAATTTTGATAAAACATATCGCGGCAGGGATATCGTTAAAGATTTAATCAAAATTTAGTTAGGGTAATATTACGCAACGCAATTTTCTATTTTATTATAATTACCTGTGATGAACTTGACTAGCACGTCGACTATCTGCAAAATCCGGCGGAACCGGTAAAGTTTGCAATAATTCCGGATCATCGCATGTGGAATCTCTTCGTAAATCAGGCATGGGAGAAAGACTAACTAATCTCGTCGTTATAACCGAAGAAGTTTGGCTGGAAGGAGTGGTACCGCAAGTACTCGCATCTGCACTCGATTCCGTTAAAGATGCGACTTTCAGAGAATCCATTTTAATATCGTTTTCAATTCTCTCGTCTCCAGCGCCAGAAACTTCTACACTTGGTATCAATAATGTATGTTTATTTTGTTCATCCACCGCTTGTTCCGTATGCTCTACTAAGTTTCTAATTGCACGCTTTAAGCTGTTCGCTCGCATTAGCAGGGCTTCCTTTTCACGTTCCACAAATCGAGACGTACGCCTGTGTTTACGAAAGTTAAAATTACTTAATTCTTTTTCAACTTTAGCTTTATCGAAAGATATTTCGCTTTCCGTATCTTCCACCGAACTCTTTTGTTGATCGAAGTCGAATTCTAAACGAGTAATATCAATTTGTTCGCTCGTTAGCGTTTGCAACAATAAATCCAATTTTTGTTGTAACGTATCACACTTTTTGCTTAACTGTTCGTCCCCTTTTAGAAGCGAACTCTCTGTAACTTGTGCAGCAAAATCTTTCACAGTCTCGCAAAGTCTCTTAGCCGAACTCAATACGGTCGACGTATCGTCGGATTGTAAAATATTTTGTAAGTGTAAAATTAAGCTGTCTTCGTATTGGCTGATTTGAGAGTGCAATTGACCGCAAGGTTGAGTAATATCTAACGATAGTTTAGGCATTGCTATTGTGCGTTCAAATGTCATTATACTCCAACGGTCCAAAATTTTTGTGCTCGCTTTTTCGTATTTTTCTAATAATTGAGGTAAATGAGTATCATCGTCGCACGAGGAACCCCATCCGAGAACTCGTGCCAAATCGTTTCCGGTTCCCAACGGCAAAACAGCCACTTGACATTGTTTCTGCAACGATATATGAATTTGTATTTAAAAAAATATAATTAAAATAAAAACTTACGTGCATATCTAATTTATCAATTTCCGATAGCACCCAGCCAACCGAACCGTCACCACTACAAACTAATATTCGGAATGGATCGAAGTGTCGAAATAATCGCAATCCTAAGCGAGGACCAGTAGAAATGAGATCAAATACTTGTGCAGGATTCAATAATTGCTTGAATCGTCTTAAAAACTTGACGCCTTGATTATCACCTGCAACGAATATATTAGAGATATTTGCCATTAGATTGGCGAAAAAGTATTATGTATATTTACCCGATTTGGAATTAACAAATACTAATAACGGAGATGAGGCTTGCGGTCGTACGACTTCCCATGCTTCATCTGATACTGAATGTAATGCTGTCGGAGGAACAACGCTTACTCGGTTAGCACCCAGAGGACAAGCTTCAGGTGTGCTAGCTTTACATTGAGTATGGATTGTTGCTCTACACCATAAACATCGCCAGTCTTGCAACCTAAATTGGGTTTCGCAAATAAAAGATGTATCTTATATTAAATTACGTGCTTACCTCAAAACTGAACCACATGTTTTATCACAACTAATACATTTTGCTGATACCGGCAAATTTCCTTCCATCCATTGATGCGGCATTGTAATATTCTGAAAAGGGAGTAAAAAATAGAAAACGTCACTGACGTTGAATTATAACTCACTCCATCTGGTTCTTCGATTATGTCTTTCCCAACCGATGCTAAAGTGGTCCATTTGCAGTTATTGATGGCTTTCGCTGCACACCGCTTGTGAACTTTACATTTACATACTTCACAGCTAAGTCCATGGCTTGTAACTCCATTCAGAGCTTCTCTACAAACGTTGCAGTATGTAGGTCGAGCATGGGAGGTTGCGTACCTGGAATTTGAATAATATTAAACATTCCGTTCTAAATTAGGGTCCGAGTATTTTATTCTGTTTAATTATACTTGGGTTAATTAAAGAACTTATTCAAGAGGTTCTTCGCAATAAAGCTAAACCAGGGGGAGTGGTTATTGGTGCGATAAAATCTAAAATATTGATTTTAGTATCAAATTTTGTGTCTATTGTAATTTCAATATTGTTAATTTTACTCCTTTAGAAATTTTGACACAATGATGTAGTACCTGTTGTTAATGAATTTTCAAAGAATGTGCCAGGTTTGAAGGTATTTTCACCAGTACAACTAACTATTTCGGCTAGGTAATTTCTATTGTTCAAAGCTCTGAAAGCTTCACATAAATTTGTCTAAAGAAAAAATTTGTACTGTTTGCAAATGAAGTACTCAAAATTGTTCTACGTCTGCTTCAGACGTTCATACAAAATAAGTTAAACACTCCAAATTACACAATGGAAATTAAAATGCAAGCGAACTAGCTAATTATTACAGTAATTAACGCGAAGTGCACTTCTCCAATTTTTTTATTATTTATAATAAGTGGAAAGTTTGTGTTAACCTTGAATATTAAACTTAAATATTTTTTGGTAGAAATATATTATCGTCGTGTAGCAATTTCGAGAGAGAAATTGAGCGCACGAGTGAGAAATAAATTAAATCAAGATTTTGGAATAGCAATTAAAAATATCTAAATGGTAAAATTCGGAAAGTTTAAAATTCAAAATTCAAGGAAAAGTAAAATAAATTTTATACGGCGACATATGGGCGAATAATCTATAAAACGTTCCCATTATTTATTCTTTAGGATTTCAATATAAGAAGAATAAGTGGACATACAATTTTAAATTTTGTCTTTCCCAAAATCTTATTTTATTAAATTAATGAAAATAAATCATTTTATACTTATTTTGTTTAAATTTCTGTGGCGTTGAAAAATATACAAGTTGATTTAGCAGCAAAATACAATTATTTTCAACTTTGATTCACATCGAAAAGTCAATATTGAAATTTTATTTGTTTGCATTTAAAAATATACCTAAACTTTTCAATTTGTTTTATAAAATTTAATGTTGCTTCAAAAGTATAGGTCTGGCTTTTTAGAAACACCTAATATCCACAAAAACATTTAATGGAATTATTTCAACAGTAATTTCTTTATTGTGAAATTAACATTTGCAAGAAATTGAAACTGTAAAACTAAAGTGAAGAAGAAAAAATTGACAATCTGAAAGTTTATTTTTGCCTTGAGCGTGGCAGCGTGAAAGTTTTGTTTACAAGCATGCAGTTGTTAGACATCGTTCTCATCAAAAACTCTTTGAGAATATTATTTAATTAAAGGTTTAAAGATCTATATCGTCGTAAAAGATGCCAGAAAAGTTGCTGGTGGATTGGGAAACAAAGGGGTGCGTTAATTAACAGGAAACGTGATCTTGCCACAGAAAAAGAAATTATTTCACACCAATTCGTTATTGTCAATATTTGCGCAACATAATTACCATAAAGCGAATCCCTTATCTTCCAAAGTAAAACTTAGCTCATCTTAACCTGAAGTAATAAATTAGAAAAACAGAAAAGAACTTGGTTAGTAAAGGGTGGAGCACTAAAAATGCAGTTTGTATTGTTTTTAGTTTTGGATTCTTTTGGTAGTATTGAATGAAAATCTCCACTATTTGATGCTGTGGTTGAAGTTTGGACGTTTGTTTCCTGATATTTATATTATGTTTTTTCGGTTATGAAATTACGTGAAAATCACTATGAAACTGAAACCATAAGAAACCTATTGGTCTCTACCTCTTACAGGCAACTGTGTACATCGCATCGGTTAACAAAGTTACAGAAACACAGAAAGGGAAATTTTCTAGGAGAGAAATTTCCAACAAGTAAACTTTCCGAGAAGAAACATTTTTCATTTTTTCACCGCATAGGATGTAATTATAGTAAGCAGGTAAAAATATGAATCACGTACATGACCACATTTTCGGTATTACCCTAACAGGATTTACTATCATTAAGTGCAGATTGACCTGCAATACCCATAATAATTAGCCAAAATACGCTAATACTTCTAGCGCAATTCTACGCAGATGTACATGGCATGATAATATGTTAATACTGAAACTGCAGTCATGCAATAGAGTATGTTGTGCTTCGTGTTTTTGACATTTTTGAAAAAAGCTAATTAAAATAAAAAAAAAAGAAAATAAGGAAATAGTATTTTATGTAATAAGTTCGCAAAACACGCAAACTCATCTTCATGTTACGGACTCGGCTAGCGCCTCGTCCGGAAAATTACGATTCGTCCGCCAAAACCATTTGCGTACGTGTTGCATACGACGTTTTTTAGTATTAGCTCCGCAAAAAATCATTTTTTTAAAGTAAAATATTATTAATTTTAAATTGACATCAATGCGGTAGTATATTAGAAGGCTTTGCGAAAATATTCATAGCAACAGATTTATTTATTAACGACGCGTTTGTTTACTCAAAAATATTAGTGCGTGGGTTTTTGTTCAAAATTTGCGTTTTATTATTATTTGCAATTATAAGTATAATTTAAAAGTTATCCTATTGTGAAAAATGAGTGCTATATGTGATGGAAGCATTCCAGAATTAATAACGGAAAGAGCAAAGAATATTGTTTTAGATTTGCTGCCAAAAAAATCTCGTAGCCAATACGAAAAGGAATATCAAATATTTCAAAGCTGGAATAAAGAAAACAGGTATCAAAATTAGGTATCAAAATTAGGTATCAAAATTAATTTTAGGACAGGAACAAGGCGAATCATCGTCTGGATCTACCATGACTATTACTGAAGAACTCGTTATAAGTCAAAAAGGAGCTAAAGCTTCAACATCTTCTTTGGAAAATGTTGCATTTTCAGATAATAGTTTTAAATATGCCACAAACTGTAATTTTCATTTTCATATTTCCAAATAGTGTTTTTTGTTTTAATTTATTTTTTATATTTGTGTATAATTATAATAATATGTATATAAAATGAATAAAAATACAAAATTTAATTCAATTGTCACATTTTTGAATAAGCAAATGTGAATCTGCTATTAAAGTACCAGTCCGCAAAAATAGAATTTTTAAGGATTAGTCCGCCAAAATAGAATTTTGCGGACTCGAAACAGTTTCCAAAGTAACGGTTTTGCGGACCAAATACTAAAAAATATTTTTGATAAAAAAATATGATAAAAAAATTAAAACTTAGCTTGAAGCTTATAGTTTGAAGCTAGGCAATTTCAAGAAAATTTCTAAGTTAGTATCTCAGTTTCTAAGGTAAATCTCTCATTCTCAGGAGACCAACATTTGAAATGTTTAATAATATGTCGTCAGTATAGCTTTATAAAGTATACGATTACATGTTTTGTTGATAAAGCATAGAAAGCTGGTTTTTGATATCTATAAGGTTCTAATTGAAAGAAACCAAAGTACGAAGTTTTGTGCGCACATAAAACAATGTTTAGGTTTTCACCGCATAAGTACAGCAGCAGTCATGGAAATTGCAACGCTGAATATTTCCGAATTAAAATAATAATTCTCAATGAAATGTCAATAACCGTACACAATATAACCACAATACGTACACAAAGCTAGGTTTTTCAAACAGGGGGGTTTGGGGGGTATGAATTACCCTCCAGTACACCAGAGATTAACTACATCCGTCGATTGGTATGATCGCTGGTTGAGTTACAGAGCGGAAATCCTGGGTTCGAATCTCGGACTTGACAAAATTTCTTAGCTCGGCCTTCCGGTGTGCATCAACACGTTGTGGCCTTAACATCGGAGGTAGCATAATGAGTCCGAAATGCCCCCTGCATTGCCTCTCCCTTTCTAATCCTAATCCTAATACCAGAGATTGTACTCAAAAAAGTGTTATTGAACTTATAACTTTCAAACTGCAAATCTAATTTCTAGAAATCTAAGATTTCTGATTTGAAATATAATAAGTAATAACACATTTTCATTTTTTGAACACAATCACTAATGTGCTAGGGGTATTCCATACCCCCCAGATCCCCCGAACTGAAACATCTAGCTTTGTGATTGTGGTCAAAAAAGAAAATGTATTTTTGAGCTTATGAGTTTCAAACCAAAAATTTAACCTTTTTTTATCTATTTTTATTCTCCACTATTAATCACTATTTTAGAAAACCCAAAAAATGCACACACTTTTCAGAACTAAAATAAAATATTTTCAGAACTTTTCAGAACAGAAAAAAAACTACCCACTCCCACCACCCGGAACATTATTTAAACGAATTCTCTCTAAATTTTCTTTCTAACACATCGCCTGATGATGTATGGTGAAAACGTTTGCGATATTGTATACTTACAGTGTATTTTATTTGTGATAACTTAAAAACATTTTAGTTCTGAAAAGTGTGTGTGCGCATTTTTTGGGTTTTCTAAAATAGTGATATGGTTAATATCGAGTTACACTACTTAAAACTAGTGCTGTGACATCGATAGAAGAACATCGATGTTCGATGTTGATGTCGATGTCTAACCTGGACATCGATGCCATCGATAACATCGGTTGAAAACATCTGTGGTAACGTAGCAATGTTGCTATTTTGCTGCACATTCAATATTCATATATCAAGGAAGCCAACGTATGATGACCCCTTGGTATGTGATGAATAAGTATAATTATTACAATATTATATTAATAAGAAAATGTACATGAGTTTAGTAGTAGTAGAGTAGCAGTTAAGATGTAGACAAAGTAGGTTTAACAATGTAGTTTAAGTGTACATATAATTAAGTGTAAACATTAAATATATCTAAATTGAGACAACCCATCTTATTAATATCAAACCCCTCAACAATCTTCAACAACCACCAAAGTCACCAAAACAACACATAGAATATCACATGGCGATCCTGATAAAACATTAGATTATTACATGGCGATCCTGATAAAACATTAGATTATTACATGGCGATCTTGCTTAAAAGAACAGACGGAAAATTTCTGAGGATCTTGCTTAAAAGAACAATTATTGGAAAATTTGGAAAACTTCTAAGGATCTTGCTTAAAAGAACAGAAGGAAAATTTCTGAAACGAGTAAGTGGAAAATTAAATTGCAATAGAAATTACCGCTAGAGATAAGCTTAAGTACAAAGAAAATGGAAATTTTGTCATCAAAGCAGAAGAAAGGCGAAAATGAAAATCAACTATCAGAATGGAAATTTGGAAGAATGGGTCAACGTCTTCATTCCGAGTGACAAAGTTTAAGTGAAGTTTGTAAAAAGTTAAAAGTCTAAAAAGTGAATTTGTGAAATTTAAAATAAAGTGTGGTTTTTAAAAGATGCCAAGGTAAAAAATTTTTGTAAAATGGGTTTTTTTATTATAATGATTTGGTAAATTTTATAGATAAGGGTAATTTTAAAGAATTTTTTTGATACGATAAATTTTAAAATAATGTAAAATGAAATAAATGCAACCTAAAAGTTTTTAAACGCAAAAGATTGTATTTTGCTGCTCTTGAAATTATTAAGTTATAAAAATTTTGCACATTAAGAAAAGTTTTTTTTTTATACAAACATGGTAAAAAATATTTTAAAACAAGGTTTTACCAAAAATAAAAAATGCTGAATAGACATCAAGTCCATTGCACCTAATAGGAAAGTAATATAAGCAAATTCTATAAAACTTGACTAAAGTAAATTTCAAAAACTATTTAAAAATTGTAAGACACGATTTGAAAATTTAAATAAATATGAAATTTTGTAAAAGCCAAAAATTAATTAAACCTTAAATTCAAGTTAAATTGTAGGAGTAAAAAGTCATCTACTAAATAATTTTTTTGTGATCAATTAACAGAAAAATAAAATTAATAAATTTTTGGTCTAGAAAATTCAGTTGTGGTTTTTAAGAAAAAACAATAGCATGAGTTAAACAAAAAGATGAATTAAAATTTTTTCAATATTAAATAAAATAGCTAGATTTGTAGTATTGCAAATTCAGTATTATTTTGTATAAACTAATAAGTTATTAAGATTTTATAAACCTGCAAATAAATTATTACAATAATGCACATTAAATTTATTTATGAGTTAAATTAAAAATATTTATTATGTTTCGAATTTTGAGTTTTAAACAAGTCAGTTAGAAAAATTTTAAATTGAAAATTAAATTTTGAACACAAGATGAAAAATAAAAAGTTTAGTTTAAGTATAAGCTTATTATATTAATTTATAAACGAATCTTATTACAATTACTATTATTACAACATCGCAGTTTACAAAGTTCAAAAATATTTTATTTCACAGTATAGTACGAGAAAAAATGTACATCATGAGATTTGTTTACAGAATTGAATTATATATTTTATTGAGTAAAAGTTTAAAGGAAGCCTAAAAGAACTAAAATTTTAAATTTATGAAATTATGGAATTGCAACATATTTATGTAATTATTATGCATATCAAGTACGTAAATGCAGAACTCATAGTAAACACAAAACCAAGATATAAAATAAAAAATTGCGGATTAGGTTTTAAATGAGTTCAAACCAAAAAGTGTAGTTGAATTTATTATGTCCTACATGGTTGAAATTATATAATGCCTTCAAGACGCAATTAAATTATTAGAAATCAAAACTAGGTTCTACCGAAAAAAAAAGCGTAGTCGAATTTAATAATGTCCTACGTAATTGAAATTAAAGTGAAAAGAAAGACAAGCTTGTTAATAGTAAAACAATACGGGAATAAATGTATGTAAAAAGCGCTAAAGTAAATAATTTACTATGAAATTCTTGATCGGCGTCGTCACAAGTTGAGTCGTTGAAAGAATTCAGGAATAATATACCCGAATTATTCTTTATTATAAATAAAAAAAGGGATCGCAACCCATAGAGACAGGTTAATTAAATATTAACCCAAAAAAAAAAAATAAATGACAAAATAAATTGTCAAAATATTATGAAACTTGATCGGCGTGTTTGCATCAGTGCCTCGTTGAAAGTTGTCATATTATAATTAAATTATGTATTAGCAAACGAAAATACGTTTAGCTTAAGACAGAAAAATTAAATAAAAATATTATCCGAGCAAGCAGTTGTGTTAGTTACCTGCTTATGCATTAAATTTTGTTCTATCATGTATAAGCTTCTTGGAAATAATAATTATTAATTAGAGAAAATGTCTCAAAAGACTGAATTACCTCTAAAACCAAAATAAGACAAATAAGTTCAAATAAATCTTGAATAGTATGCAAAAAAGTATCAATTGAAAAAAGAAACCAATGATTAACAGCAATAAATAAGAATTATAATACTTTATAACGACAAGGATTACACATAATCAAAATATGAATAATTGAAAATAAGTACATGTTAAATTCAAAAAGGGAATTTTTGACCAAATTAACGAAATAATTTGAAAATAATTAGCAAATTTAATAAATCAAACTTAATAATTTCAAAAATGAGCTATATAACTAAGAAAAAATTGTAAAATGTATTTTAATTTAAATTAAGTATTATTTATAGATAATTAATTTAGAAAATATAGTATTGTAATTATTATTTAATCAATTTTTATATAATTTTCATTTTTATTAACAACTCAATTTATTTTTTTTATGCTTTAAAGAAACTTATACAAAATACTAAATTTAATTTTTAATATTTAATAGGATGTGTGGTAACGTATTATGTAAATTTAAATAAAATTTGTAAGAAGAGTAGTATAGCATAGTATATTTGGAATATTTTAGTAAATTCAAATTTTGAAAAAAAAATATATTTTTATAAAATAAATTTTTTTTAACAGAAGGATAGGATGTGTGGTAACGTAGCAATGTTGCTATTTTGCTGCACATTCAATATTCATATATCAAGGAAGCCAACGTATGATGACCCCTTGGTATGTGATGAATAAGTATAATTATTACAATATTATATTAATAAGAAAATGTACATGAGTTTAGTAGTAGTAGAGTAGCAGTTAAGATGTAGACAAAGTAGGTTTAACAATGTAGTTTAAGTGTACATATAATTAAGTGTAAACATTAAATATATCTAAATTGAGACAACCCATCTTATTAATATCAAACCCCTCAACAATCTTCAACAACCACCAAAGTCACCAAAACAACACATAGAATATCACATGGCAATCCTGATAAAACATTAGATTATTACATGGCGATCCTGATAAAACATTAGATTATTACACATCGATGTTTTCGTGACATCGATGTTATTGCCTATTAGTTTAAATCAAGGAAAAAACACGATAATACACTTAAAACAATAATTTTATTTAGAAATAAACCAAACAAAAGTCACAATACATAGGAATGCTTACAAAATACAATAATTACAAGTCCCACAACTTTTTATCAATGGACTGCAAAAAGAGCAACTGACCAAGACGTTTACTGCGCAAACTATTTCGCTTTTGAGTAACAATTTCACATGCTTTTGAAAATAAACATTCTGATGGCACCGACGTGGCCACAATTCGATATAAAAAAATTTTCATAGCTCTGCCACCATTCCAATGGAATACACAGGGCCGGCGTTACCATATGTGCGAACGGTGCTTTTGCACAGGGTGGCAGATTTTTGGGTCTGCAAATTTTCGTATTTTTGCATGTGAAATTTTGTATATTATTTTATATCTTTGTTGCTTCTGTTTATTCGGACGCCCCTTTTGCTTTTCCATCATCTATCCAACAGTTCCAACATTTTATTCCTATGGAAGCCATTAAATAACGGCCACGCTCCTTTAAAAAAAATTTCGCCTGCGGCGCACAGTAGGGTTTTTGATTTTAAAAGCTGGCCTAAATTAAAAAAATCAAATGTTACTTCGCCACGGCGCCGGCGGCGAGTTGGCCCGGCGGCGAATTGTCCCATCTCCAGCTTTCCTCGTTATCTCGCCTGTTATGGGCGTCATAGTCTAAAACTCACACAGGGCGGCAAATTGGCAGGACCTGGGAATACATGTTAACTACAATTTGCATTTGCCAACAAATTGGTATACCTAATACTAAAATTAGTATATTACCAACCGTCGTGTATTTGAAGTGAATTTATTTTTTTTTACATATTTTCGGTAACATCGAAAGTTTCGATAACATCGCAAGGCAAACATCGATAGTTTCGATATACCGATATGTCTGACATCAATGGCAAAACATCGAAACATCGATCGGGCAACATCGATGTTTCGATAACATCGATAAACATCGCCCAGCACTACTTAAAGCACGTATCAATCGATTATTTCTATTCTATTTTCTATTCTTTAGTATTAAGAATATAGGTAATATATACTTAGAAATATATTTTTTTAATTTGGAAATAATTCCTAATGCAATTTCCATGACCGCTACTGTATATGTATATTTTATTAAGTACATAACCGCATATATAGGTATAAGCGTTATATTATTAAAATGTTGAATTCCTGTGTTTCTTATATCGGTAGTAGCGTCTACTCGAGTTTATCAACATTAAAAGTGATGGGTACATATTTTTATTTGTTTTGGATTGAATCGAAGATTGAAAGAATAAAGTAATAAATTGAAAGATTGATGACTTTAGTTTGGATAACTGTAATTTGCGTTATTTAGAAATTCAAATTAAAGGTGCCTTGAAGTTGTGTTGATAACATTCGCGTATGGTCAAGTTCTCTTTTTCGATTTGCTTTCAAATCAGAAGAAGGTAAAATATTAAAAGTTTTTCAAGAAACAGAAACAACTTAGTGAAGTTTACCTTGGGACTTAGCTAATACACTGAGAAATATTCATAGCAACACTTTTTTATTACAATATAATAATTATTAAGCGTCGTTTTCGTCCAATTAACGTTACGTAAATTAACCGGAAATAACCAAAAAAATTTGACATTTTTTCTTTGAAACCTCGTTTCTGTCGATGTATTTGACGTAAATTAGTTAATAAAATAAATAAAAATTTATTTAAAGTCAAACGCATCGACAAAAATGAGATTTTAAAGAAGAAATGTCATATATTTTTGGTTATTTTTGATTAATTTACGGAGCGTTAATTGGATGAGAACGACGCTTTTCAAATTTTATTTTAATTAATAGTCAACTTTGGTTACAACTCAGAGATATTAAAATATTTAATATTGTTTATTTAAATTATTGTTTACATTTATTTAAGTGGCCACACAGATCGCGTTCGCTTCGGTTTCATTCTGGGTATATGTAATTCATTTTCGTTCGCGTAAGAAATCATAAATATTTAGCACGAAAGAATTGACTAATCTAAATGCTGTCCGTCGCTGCTCTGAATTAGGATTAGTGATTTAATGTTAATGTTGCTATCACAAATTAATTTAATTAAATTGAATTAATTCGTAAACAAATTGTCTTGCAATCATCTAGAGTTAAATTTATCTATGAGGTAGATCAGTGGCATAACTAGGAGTGGGCAGTGGGGGCGCGTCGCCCCGGGCGGCAGATTGCGGTATGCAAAAATTGATATTAAAGCTCGATGACTTTTTTTTTTTGCTCTTTTTTTTTAAATTTAAGTAAAATTCTTTTGGTAGGGGGCGGCAAAATATCAGACCGTCCTAGGCGGCAAAAGCTCTAGATACGCCACTGAGGTAGATCCTACACCGTAAGGAATTTTTTTAAATATGGTAAGCTAACCTAGATAGTAAATCTAGCAGTAAAAATTATTCATTAAATTAAACATTATTATTATTGTATCTTTGATTCTAATTTTAAAAATGACGAAAATAGAGAATCAGGATTTTTAGTTCTCAGATTTCTCGGGGGTTCCCGTCTCAAGGAAAACTTTAAAATTGTACTTTGTAGGAAATCTACCTTCTCATAAGAGTGTAGGTTTATTTGATACTCCATCCAATAAAAATTTTTTCTGAAAAATTGTAAAATTAAAAATATGTTAATTACATACATTTTCGATATTTAAAATAATGATACTTTATTCGGAATAAATGCAAGTTTTGTAAGAAATCTTATAAAGTTGCCACGAAAAGTCAAACATTAGCTCGTAATAAGGCAATATGTAATTTTCTCTCAACATTTTTTCATAACTTTTTGTTTTATTTACAACTTGACTGCATACTAATTTAGCAATTTTCTTGTTATAATAACAAAGAAGTTACATTTGAGCTTTTCGTTTAATAATTCAAAAACTAGTTCAAGTTTATGTCGCAAATGTCTAGAAACATAGAAAAGGTTCGTTGTGTGTACCTATACATTATTTAAATTACATAATGATTTATTAATGACTTGAAACTAAACTAATATTGTGAAATTCCTTTTTCAATTCTGTTAAATATTAATTTGATTATTGGTAATGTTAGTTCAAAACAAATTCTTCATTCTGATTCTTATTCCTTACTCTTATTCTTTCTGTATTTAATCTTCTTTTATTTTCTCTAAATAACGCAATCAACTTTTGAATTTTATTATAACTTATAAGTAACTAATATGTTCTTTGTTGTTAATACATATTAAAATCTTAAGTTTTCTTTCTGTTGCTTTTTTTTAATATCGCGAATTTAATTATTTTTGAAGATTACAGTATAGATACATAGCAATTTAAATTTCAATAAGCATTTTCTCGAATCCTTTAAGCTTACTTTATATTCGTATAAAATTTAAGCAGGTATACGGAAAATGTCAATTTCGCATTTTCACGTTAGATTTTCTGAGTCATAAATTAGTTATTATCTGTTTTATGTGCGAATATCTACCGCTATTTTTAGAAAGCTGTTATTACGAAGACATTAACATATCAAAGTAAGTTTATTATTCTCTTAAATCTGTATATTGTATCTACGAGTGTAGTATTAAATTGTTTATGCGAATAAAAATTTTGCTTTCATCTAGTATTTGCAATACTTCGCTTTGTAAGAATATGTACAATAAATTTAATTACCAGTGATGATATCCGGAAAGAAAATCCGGTTGGTCTGGCTCGTTAAAGTGACGTTGTGAAGCGGCAGTGAGCGCAGCGAGCCATTCCTCCATCTCACGTCGAGATTCAGCACACAGCACCAGAGATCTGAACGGAGTGATCACCTATAACAAAGAAATTTTAATTAAACTCTTTGTTAATATCAAATACTTTAATTAAAAATGCTAATTTGTCTTCCTCACTTAAGATATTCGAGTTTAGAATATGCTATAAAGGCTACAAGGCTACAAATGAAATATAATTTCACTAATTGTTTTCACTTCTTTTAGCAATAGTGCGGTTTTCGATTGTGCGATGTGGTTTAAACCGAAACGTTTCTGATTTGCGGTTAAGCTGCCTATAACATTTTGGATCTAACCTCGACGTACAATTGAAAACCACTGATAATAATTAATTATTAATAGCAAATGCGCACAGGTACGATTCGCTTAGAAAAATACAAACAGACGATTGATTGTTATTTAGCGGTTTAACCTCGCACAATCATTGTTAATTCACGATTTAAATATTTAAAGGATATCACCTTCCATATTAATTTTTAAATTCGGTACGGAGGTTGTTGCTCTCGAAAAATGCTTTTTAACAATTTATAAAGAGCAGTAGGACCACAGTTATAAAATGTACATACAATAATTTTTGGTTTGCGTAGGTATTTTATAAATAAATTATCTGCAAACACTTTCATGGGGCGTTGCTGTCTAAAATGGTCAGTGTTTCGTTTATTGAGTAATTTAATGCTAAAAGCTTTTAAGTTACGTCGTAAACAGTTCAACCGAAATAAATTTTATAGAACTAACTATTCTTCGAAATTTGTAGAGTAACAATTTTTTAATTATGATCTATTTTTATCATTAATGCTTGAGGTAGCCGGCATAGCTGTGAAGGCAAAGTGCTTGTCGAGTTGCATTAAGATTAATTGAAAAATAATTTAACGGATTAAAAAGTAAATTAAGTTTGGAATAATATTTGCAACTAAGGATACGAATTCTCGCATACTCGAATTAAATTACAAATAATTATTGTTGAATACTTCATGTTTACATTATTGAATAGAGCTCCTATTTGGTCAGTCGAAACTGTGCCAATTATGTGCTCATTGAAAGTGTAATCAAAAACTATAACGGTCACTGACTACGATGATTTTAATTTTGGAAACTTGAGTATTTAATGTTTAATGACAAATTTAAAAATAAAATTATTGCGGATTATCCATTAGTTTTCGAGGAAACGGCATTTAAAAAGCTAAATTTTCCATTCATTTTCGATAGGGTTCAAACCACGATTTCTACACGGGTTTTCTACTGTCAGTACGTGTACTTTAATATAGTCTTAAAGATTACTGTCACATGCCCTTCCGCTCAGGACACTTCACCACCCATCAAGTACTGCTACTCGTCGAGCAGGTAACTCTCTCTTTCAATAAGAAAGAATGAACTGTCGCGGTATTCCTGGACGTCTCAAAGGCTTTTCGATAAGGGGTGACACACAAACTAATCACGGCCAACAACAAGCTCGCCCTGATCCAACTTTTGGCTACCTGTCAAATCGAAAATTTTAGGTCAAGATCAATGATTGCCGCTTATCAAGTAGACCAATCGAAGCAGGAGTTCTCCAAGGCTCCCCCCTGGATCCAACTCTTTTTAATGCTTATGGTTGCGATCTTCAAAGAACCCCAAAAACAACCCTCTGTACCCGAATGACACCAGCGTCAAAGTCAGTTCGCTAACGAGTCCAAGAAGCCCTCAACAACCTGGAAAAGTGGTATCATGTTCACAAGGAAATACCCCGTACTTCAAAACCTGGAAATCTTCTGTCAAAAAATCCAATGGCAATCATCGATCAAATACCTCAGAGTCACACTGGACAGCAAACTTTTCTGGGCGAAACAAATAATTCAGAACATCGCACTCCACAGAGCTCGAAACGCGTACTACTTAGTCCTAAACCGCTACATCCACCAGGAAATAAAAATTGAAACCGTCAGCGAATTCATCAAAAAGCTGACAGAAAAACTCTACAACAGATGCCAAGACACGGACAACCCCCTCATCTCAGGACTCGGGAAATACAACTTCGAGGATAGTTACAAAAATAATTTTTCTATGAAAGTAGTAGGGGCGATAGATAGACATACACTGAAGGCCGACACCTAATTTGAAGTAAATCGGGTAAATAGAACTTGAGATATCATGTAAACCATGTTGAAAAATGTGGTTTTGTAATGAACTTGTACCTTAATCATAGACTTTTAAAAGTTAGGCTGAGCTGAAATGAAAAATAAACACCAAAATATTTACGATTTTTAAGTGTTTTGGGTTGACCTATATTATTTGTACATTTATATAATTTATAGCTGAAATGGTCACCTGTCAGGCATTGCATCATATGCTCCGGCTTGAAGGGTTTACAGTGCGTCACTAAAATAGCTATAACTACATAAATTACTGGAATTTTAAAAATTTCTTTAGAAGATATATTCTTCAATGTCTAAATTTTAAGAATATATAGACAACAAAAAATCGATTTTTTCAAAATTCTAGACTAGAACACTGCCTTAAAATATTAATCCCATTGGGGTACAGTACATGAATGATTACTTAATGATCTTTGGAATTAGGGGCTTTCACCATTTAGTAGTCGTCATGGAACTTTAAGTCTCGTCACAATGCATAACAATGGTTTTCAATTATGACGAGATGTAAAGTTCCGTGACGACTACTATACCCGTCTGAATTTTATTTTTGCTGCTGACAAACTCTTTTCAGTCTTGCTGTTTTCTTCGTTTGATTTTCATTGTTTCCTGGTTTTCTGCATTTTCTTCTTCGGTATTTTCAATTCGTTTCTTTCTTCTGGTGCTTGGTGATAATCATATTCTGATAACAATTTTTATATTGATACACTCTAGTGACACTACCAACCTAACTTATGATTAGCAATATCAGACGAAAATGAAAAAACTGAAGGTCACGATGATAAGAAAATCAATACAATACAATAAATCATACAGCAAAACTTGCAGTTTGCAATAAATAAATAAAAGTAGTAAAACTATTATTATAATACAATACTCTGTTTTTATAAAAAAATTTTAATTTTTAGGAAATTATCTTTTTCCACTCGATAGCATTTGCTTGGACGACTGTTTCTTTTTTAGATATTGTTATATAATATCTAAATAACAAGGTGAAAATAATCAGCAAACAAATTATTGCTTATTCATCACGTAAATGATAGATTAGATAATAATTTCAGAAATTATGCTATTAATTTTAGTAGTAGGTTTGTAATACTGTGTTATAATGGATCGTTGGGAAGGTAAAGTTGCAATTGTTACTGGAGCAAGTGCAGGCATAGGAACTGCAATTGTTGATCAATTACTTGACCATGGTTTGAAGGTAAACTTTCAATATGATAACTAACGAAATGATTACGAAATTTTAATCTTATTAGGTGGTTGGTTTAGCACGCAGAAAGGAAAGATTAGAAGAGCTGGAGAAAAAATTCAAAGACAAAAAAGGAAAGTTTTATTATTTCGTAGCAGATATTGGTACAGAAGAAGATGTTGTGAAAGCTTTTAAATGGGTAAAAGAAAACGTTGGTGTGGTGAACATACTTATTAATAATGCTGGAATTTCTCGATTATCCTCTTTGATAGAAGGAAATAGTGAACACATGAAAGAAATTCTTGATACCAATGTTTTTGGGCTATGCATTGCGACGAGAGAAGCTCTCAAAGAAATGCAAAGTAATAAGGTAGATGGACACATAATCCACATTAATAGTGTTGCAGGACATAAAGTTATAAGAGGTGGTTCCAGTACTGTATATTCTGCATCTAAGTTTGCAGTTACAGCCTTAACCGAAACATTAAGGAATGAATTATCTTTAATTGAAAGTAAAATTAAAGTTTCTGTAAGTTCTGATAGTATGGTACCAATGTATATTATAATACCTCGATTTTATTTTAAGAGTATCAGTCCTGGTTTCGTTCAAACAGAAATTATTGGTGTTGCTTTGAAGAATAGTGGATATGGCGAAGGTGATGAAAAGACCAAACAAATAACAGAATTTTTAAGCAATGCGCCTGCATTGCAATCAAAAGATATTGCTGATGCTACAATTTTCGTTTTATCGACACCGCCCCATGTTCAGGTATGTAGCCACTATAGATTATAACGCTAGATAATAATTTAATCAAAATTATTATTTGAAGTGTTGACAGTTTTTGGCAGAATACTTCAATAACGTTAGTTTATCAGTAGTATATCGTACAGTCCAATAATAATTAAAAATACATCTCTTAATTGGATTTCTAGTAGCGCTGAATTATATGTTTAAATTTTAATGTCAAAAGTTTTTTTTCCAAATTTTATTTATTAATTTTGTTTTGCACATACATTTTATTATGTACATATGTACATACAGCTGATAACCTATTATGTTTTACTCCCATCGAATCTCTTTGGATGTATACAACATTCAGCTAATAAAATGATTTTAAAAATTTGTGTTCAGATTTTCAACATACCTAAGTATTGAAGAAATTCTAAAATCTGTGGTTTTTATTATAAATTTTAAATTTTATTCTTATAATTCAATGTTGTTTATTAATTAGTCATCGCAAGACTGTTATTTAATTTTAATTACTGTGTCTTTTCAGATTCACGAATTAACTATTAAACCTGTTGGGGAACAATTTTAATACAATCAATGGATAAATTAAAACAGTTCCAAGTTCCCAAACTTATTCGAGATTTAAAAATGGTAATCTGCATTGTATCTAAATTTGGATGACGGCGAAATTTCATATTATAGCATTGATGAATAAATAAATCATATGTTGTTTTTATTGAATTCAAATTTGTTAAAAATACTAATCCTTGTTCAATATCGTGAAAGTGTTTAAGTTTTACATGTTAGCGAATTAAAAATTGAGGACTTACTGTTATTAAAATACAATAAAAACTATGAAAAGTTGAATTAGTTTTGCGACATGTGAATTCATATGTTTTGATTTTCGGAATCTCGTCGGGCAAACCTGAAGTAATTTAATATTAATTGAATTTAATACTGTTTGGGTTAGTTTTG